>JBBBVM010000967.1:1222815-2445630 GCA_037355625.1 Petunia x hybrida | reverse complement strand
TTGATATTTTTCATAAAAACAAACCAAACCAGATCAATTACTATTATTTTTCTTAAAATTTAAAATCAAATCAAATTAAATCCAAAAAATCCTCGATCTTTTAGTCAACATACTTAAACTTTTGATTTGGATCGATTTTTAACCAAAACATGAATAAAAGGACTTCAATGTAATCTCCTTTTTCCTTTTTCTTTAATACCAATGTATGTGCTTTCCCTTGAGATAACGCCGCATACTTGAGAAACCCTAAAGCGTACCTATCGTTTTATCTTGGTTGTGCCGCCTAATACCTAAAAAGTAAAGATTGAACATAAAATAAATGAACTCTTGTTCAACTTTAATTTTTATGGTTACATAGACTTAAACTGGAAGAGAACTTTGGCAAAAAGATTCTATTAATAGGGGTATGGATATGTATGTGCTTACCCTTCAGAGACCTTGTCTTTCTAGCAGTTTTGAGAGTCCTCCATGATTTAGAAAAAAGGAAAACTCACACCAAAGTAAAAATCATGTAGGGCTTGTTTTTGGATCCCCCATAGTTAATTAAGAAGTGGATATTAGAGAAAAGGTTGTGTCTTATTTTATGAACACTATTAACTCTATGACTCGATTGATTAGAAACCCCCTAAAGCCTACATATTTTCTCGCTTTGATTGTGTCTCCTCAAAGGAAAGATTGACATAAATCAACATTCATTCAACTCTTTCATGATAAATGAAAGAAAATTAAAAGGAGAGAACTTTGGCAAGGATTTGATAAGGATATGACTACATGTGTGCTTGCCCTAGAGGCACCTTGTAAAACCAACAGTTTTGTGAGGCCTCCACAACCTAGAAAGAGAATTTCTCATTGATGAATCAATATGGAGGCTTGCTTGTCGATTTCCTTATAATCCATTCATGGGAGGATATCTAAGAAAAGATTCTGCTCATTTTCAAAACAACACTAATAATTTTGTATGCACGACTCTGATAATTATTATATAATTATTAGTATTACTCATGATTTTTTTTTAAAAAAAATATTTTTTTTATCTCCCTTCTTGAATTGATTTTAAGGGAATTCACAAGAAAGCGTTTATGCTTTGATTCATCGGCATGAGTTTGTCCTCTAGGTCATGTAGGCCTCACAGAACTATTGGAAAGACATGGTGCCTCGCGACAAGCACACTTGTATCCATAATCCTATCAAGCATCCTTGCCGGCTTTTAATATAGTGTTCTGATAAAATGTAACAAGCATGAGGCGTTATATATAGTAATTATATGTACATAAAATGACTAAAATATCCTCAATTATAAGGTATCAATCTAGACTAGATTACATATTGAAAACTAATTAAATAAACCCCCAAAATGAAAATTCAAACTTACTGCGAAATTAAAGAAAACTCCAAAAAGGAAATCTTTGACTAAATTATTTTTACACACACATGATTCTACTGGTCTTTGGGCATGCGCCACGCGCGTGAGGCCCATAGATATAAATAAAATAACTTTTAAATATACATAAATATTACCATAAAATGTGTTTGAGTTATAAAAGAGTATATGTTGGTGACTATTATTTGAGTAGTCCATCAATTTCCCGATCGGCAATGGCTTCTGAATGTTATATGTTTACTTGACAAAAAGACTTCTTAATGTATTGTCATAGCTAAACTTTTCTAAAAATAATACAAGCGCAAGTGTATGCACCTAAATAGAGATATTGCTATCAGAAACCATGATAAAATGAAGATAAATTTTTAACTCAGTGATATGAATGTACTTCTAGATTGTCATGAAGGGTAGAAAGTGGTTGAATAGACAGATAAATGTCTAATTATATTGTCTAACATGTCAAAGTTATATACTACTAATAAATGTCTAATTATATTGTCTAACATGTCAAAGTTATATGCTACTAACTTATTATTTTCTACCTATCACATGCAAAATTATTTCAAACCATGAGAATCTAATAAGGACCAAAAAGAAAAGCAAAAAATGCGAAGAGATTAAAGTTACCTCAGTAGAATTAAGCCAATTTCCACTCTCCATCCCGATGATGGCAAGCATCTCTTGTAGTCCCGCATGGAAAGGTCATCTTTCTCTAGATTGAAAAAACTAAAGAAATAGAAGATGATAGAACAAAAGGCTATTGATGATGTAAATAAGTATTCTTAAGCAAAAAGATTGAAGTATGCATTGTGTTGAATGTTGATATTAATTAAGAGGAGGGATAGACTTAACGGCATGACAATAGGACACGTGAAAAAGGAAGTGTGGAGTAAATCTTAGATGTAAAACTCATTTTTTCGCATTAATCATAGAACACTTTGAACATTTGTATTTTATGAAAAATATTGCATTTGTAAAAGTTACTTGTTGAAAGTGATACATGAATCTTAATTAAAAAAATAAAACTTGTATACTCTGAATATTACAAATACATGTATCTTAATAGTTCTATGAAAATCCCAAGACATAATTCAAATTTTCAAGACTGACCCTATAGCTAAACTTGTATATACTAAAATCAAAGGCATTATTTAGTTTTTGAAGGGCAAAATGGTCATTTACTTTTTGCTATAGGGATTGGCTCTTTTAGAATAGTATATATATATATATATATATATATATATATATATATATATATATATATATATATATATATATATATATATATATATATTTATATGAATTAATGAAGTGGCTTGAGGTGAATTTAGAGGGACAATTATGGACTAGTCTGTGATTGAGGCGTAAGTGTTGATGCATTAAGAATGCACATTTCAAACTTCTCAATAATTCAGGTTTGATCAATATGCAGGTGGTACCAGTGGCGAACCTAGGTTTAGTGAAGAGGTATCAAATAATACACCTTTGCTGGAAAGTTACACTGTGTAGATAAGAAATTTTTTATTTTTTATGTATATATATACTACAGGTTGAGTCCTCTTAATTTTTTCGTACATTAATTTGTTAATACTTTAATACCGCTTAATAAAAATTATGGGTCTGCCACTAGTACTTAATAGCCATATTGGAAAGTAAACTTCCGAACCCACCACAAAGGCAAATGAAATATAAAAGACACCACTAATCAAAGAATAAAGTGACATCTCGAGAAGGTTTATGCTTGTATTGCTGACACATTAATTAAGGGTAAATTAAAGTCCTGCAAGTGTAAACAACTGGTCTCTCCATCATATTTTAGTTTTTTTTTTTAAAAAGAATGTTCCAAAACAGTTCTCGCTTTAAGATTTCAATACTAAATTTGTTAATTGTATCCAATTATATCCTTAATCATTAAATAAGTAATAATTTTTTTAATACCGTTCAATTAATTGTATTGTATTCCGATTACAATTAAGTTTAAACAAGTTAAAGGAGTGCACTTAACATTTGTTGAATCAAATGCAAGAGATTAACAATATTTAAATCTTACCTTTTTTAGAAAAGCAAACAAATTTATTCTCCACTACTAATTTACCGCCTCTAAAATTGTCGAGTTGACATTCAAGAAGCAAAAATTGGGACTTCATATGTTGAGATTTTTTACCTCTTACTAATTAATAAATGAAATTCAGTCAACTACCATCCTCCTCTAATTCCAGTATTTTGAGTTTTTCTCATTTGTCAAAAAGCTTTCTTCTTTAATGAATGTTTTTTTTTTTTGATAATGCGTGGGAACAATTATCATTAACCACCAAAATAAATAGGAAAAATTACACACAATATAGATTTTATGATTTTTTTATAAAATATAGAGATATTTTAATAACTTACAAAAATAGCGATATTCCTAGTAGATGCTACAAAATATAGCATAATGTAAAAAAGCATATAGTAAAAGTAAATAAAAAAGTGGTAAAAAGCTTCCTATTTTGTAGGTCAAAAATTATGAAGATGATAACCACACGAAAGTAAATTTACGTGTAATTTTTCAAATGTACAAAGTTACTGTATATAGTAAAAATGTACAAAGTTACTGTATATAGTAAAAGTACATAAAAAAGTGGTAAAAAGCTTCCTATTTTGCAGACAGAAAATTATGGAGATGATAACCACAAGAAAGTAAATTTGGGTGGCTAGAACAATGTGTCTGAGGTATTTCTGTAAGTGTATCGTTTGTATGACTATTATAAGTGTATTGTATGGCTGTTGTTTATATTATATGGCTATTATACGATTGTTGTATGACTGTTGTTTTTATTGTATGCCCATTGTATAGCTATATTGTTTTACTTCTATAATTTACCAAGTTGCTACATAGAAGCTATGTCTATAAAATCAGTGTAATACACAATGACTATTGTTTTTATTGTATGCCCATTGCATAGCTATATTGTTTTACTTCTATAATTTACCAAGTTGCTACATAGAAGCTATGTCTATAAAATCAGTGCATTTCACATAAGTATTGTGTTTTTTATTCTTTTGATATACATGTATCGATTGTATGATTGTTGTATGTGTATTGTATGGCTGTTGTATGAATATTGTTTGCCTGTAGACTATATGCATGCTTTGTATTTTTCCTGAAATCATTGTCTAATTTTTCATGAAGATCTAGGCTTTTTATGGAGCAGAGAGAAGTTCTGGAGCCGAATGATATTATGGAGCAGAGAGAAGATGCTATATTGTGATTGGGTAATTGGGTAATTGAAATCCCAAAAAGTTAGGAACTAAAGAGTCATGCCCACAATCTCACCCTATTTTTGTGCAATGTATATCTTCTACTTTAATGTAGATATCTTTTATTTTTATAGTTTGTATAGATAATGTTAAAAAAATATTGCTATTGTTGGAAAAGGTTATAATATCGCTATTTTATTGTAAAGTGGATTCTATATTTGTATATTTCTATAATTTAACCAAATAAATACACTTAAAGTCATGGTTGCCTTAGACCATGAACAAAACTAACACTATTTATATAACTGTTGCATCAAACTCCTACATCTATTGGCCCTTTTGAGCTCTTTAACAATTATCTATCCACTCTTTAATCTTCTTTTACGGAAAAGGGTATGATTTGCTCCTCTACTATCAGAAAATATTGGAAATTACCCTATGTCCAAAGTTTGGTTCACCAAAAACCTCACCGTTATACTATTGTTCGTTATTGTCCTTATGTCTAATATGGGAATAGGTGGTAACATAACATACAACTGCCCATCTTCCAATTAAAATACCCGACCCATCTTTATCTAACCAGTAGCCCGACCCATCTCCAATCTCCAACCCACTTAAAATTAACCCTGCACCAAATCAAAATCTCAGAGTCTTTCCATCAGAGCAACGTAAAAACATACCATTTTAGGAATTCAATCTTTGTGATCGATTCAAGCTCTTTTGATTGATTCATTTTTTTTTTCAAATTTTGTGGAGTATGGGTGTGATTTGAATAGAAAATTGGAAGAACATGAATATCCATTTTGGGTCAATTTCGAATCTGAAATTTGGAGCGTGTTTAATGAATTGTTATGTGAAATTAATAAAAAAAATATTTGGACTAAACGAGTTGAATTCCATTTACTAAATGAGTAAGCCAAAAATTAAAGTCCATTGTATAAAATTTGGTGAAAACATATTTAATATTTAAAATTAAATTATAAAAAAATGATATAGTAAAAAAGATATATAACAAGTTTGATTTTTTCTTTGATATTTTTCATAAAAATAAATCAAACCAAATCAATTACAATCATTTTCCTTAAAATTTAAAATCAAATCAAATTAAACCCAAAAAAGGCTCGATTTTTTAGTCAAATTATTTAAAATTTTGAGGATCGATTTTTAACAAAAACATAAATAAAAGGAATACAATGGAATCTCACTTTTCCTTTTCTTTAATACCAACGTTCTTTCCTCCTTAAGAGCATAACTCTCCCTACAAGAAAACTAAATAAAAAAAGTATTTATATATTGGAGTATATAGTAAATAAAAAAACAAAGAAAAATAGAAAAGTAAAACTGCAAAAAGACTTGAAAAGCAATAAAATCTTGAAAGACTTCACTTTCTCTTTCTTTCTCTAGGGTTTCAGAAGAATCGATCTCAATCGAACACTCAAAATTCAACATGGTAATCTTCAATTTCTATAATTCTGCTTCAATTTTAGATCTGTATAGTGTTTATTTAGTTAATAATTTTGTTGTATGTGTAAACAGGAAGGAGATGGGAAATTGGAAGCACAAATAGAGGCGTTGTTAAATGTAGAGAAACAAATGAGACAAAGTGGAGATGTAGTTGGAACTAGAAAAGCTGCTACTGATATTCTTCAGCTTTGTTTCGATGCTCGTGCTTGGAAAACCCTTAATGAGCAGATTGTTCTCTTGTCTAAACGCCGTGGCCAATTGAAACAGGCATGCTTTATTCTATTTTATGCGAATCGGGGTTCCATATTATGTTGTTAGTTAGTACTAGTACTTAATTATGTGGAAGGAAATAAAGTAGGATGTTTTAGAAATTGGTGTATAAGTATCTTCAACTTGTTCGTTTTGATATGGGAAATCGCCTAATTTTACGGCTCGTAGGTTGCTACTGAAGAGTACTTTTGAAACTTGTGGTCTTAAATCTGCTGTAACATTACGTTATTTTCATTTTTATCATGTTTTTATTTAGTACCTGTAAACTATATGAAAGAGAATAAGTAGGAAGTTTTGGGAATTGGAGCGTATTTATCTTGACTTTGATCCCTTGGATATAGGAAATTGCGTAATTTATGTGGCATAGTTTGACTCAGAAGAAGACTTTTGAAACTTGTGATCTTAAATTTGTTTTGATGTTTGGGTATCTATAAAAGCTATAACAAGGGGTGAGGACATCAAGAAAAATAGTTAAATGCGATCAAGATATAAATACAGAAACATATATGGGCACCCAATTTGTAGATTAGTAGCTTTGCGTGGAACTTTTAAGCCATGTCTCCTGTGGTCCTATTTTTTTTTGTCTTGGAGAGTGTTGGGAATTAGGGGTATCAAGTGATCATGGGGGGTCTTGGTGCATTTGCCTGAGGGACAGTAGTTCCTACCTTAGTACTTCTATTCAGCACTTACTGGAACAACTAGCAAGAAAACACAAATTACTTAACGATGCAGTGAAGGGTGCAAGAAACTAGAAAGTAGCCGAAACATTAAATTTGCTTAGGATGATGAGGCATAGGTGATTAGAAAATGAACCTGAAATTGGTTTACATTTTCTTGGTGGTTAATTCGTATTGCTTTTACTTAATTTCAGTATTTTACTTACCATCTACCTGGAAACATGCATATTGTGGCTACATCTGTGAATGTTTGGACATCTGGTTAGTGGCTACCAGTGCGCTTGTGTTTTAGGAAAATCTGGTTAGCATAATAGGGTCGTTTGTAGGCTCCTGAGTCATGTTCATCCAATGCTTGAAGTGCCTTTATAGATATGTGGCTTTCCTTTTCCCCATGTATATGTATATAGAGTGAATTCCTGAGAAACATATACACGTGGAGCCGTGCAGTACTTTGTCCAGTTATGATGGATTATTTTATGGGTTCATTGTCCTCATTAAGCTTTATGGTAACTTGCTTGGTGTTTCTGGTACTTGTGCAGGCTGTTCAGGCCATGGTCCAACAAGCAATGCAGTATATTGACCAGACACCAGATCTTGACACTAAGATAGAACTCATCAAGACGCTTAACAATGTGTCTGCAGGAAAGGTGAGTGTTCTTCCATTTTCGTTAAAATATTGCTGCAATCTGTTTCTTCTTCCTACTGAGCAACAATAATCTGGCATGCAGATATATGTTGAAATTGAGAGAGCTCGCTTGATTAAGAAACTTGCTAAGATTAAAGAAGAACAAGGAGACATAGCCGAGGCTGCTGATTTGATGCAAGAAGTTGCGGTCAGTATTTGTTGATCTTAGCTTTGCTGTTTTTCTAGGTCTTTTTGCTATCCACAATTGATGTGAAAACTGCAATGGCGTGGTCCTTGTTCTTTTTACTAGACCTTTTCTTGATTTTTAACTTTACAATGTGCTGATGGCTTTACTAACAGGTTGAAACTTTTGGAGCGATGGCAAAAACTGAAAAGATAGCCTTTATTCTTGAACAAGTATGTGATTCTCTTCCTTTTGCTTCTACCCACCACTGAATCGAAAGCATGCGTTTGGACTAATTATAAAATACTGAATACTGCAGGTTCGTTTATGCCTAGATCGTCAAGATTATGTTCGTGCTCAAATACTGTCAAGAAAGATCAATCCCCGTGTGTTTGAAGCTGATCCCTCTAAAGAGAAGAAGAAACCTAAAGAGGGTGAAAATGTGGTAGAGGAGCCTGCTGCAGATATTCCATCACTGCTTGAGTTGAAGCGGATCTACTACCAATTAATGATTAGGTACATCTTATGGTGCTTTTAATGTGAGACTGTTGTTAGAATCATTTTCTCTAGAATTGGTGATAGTTGCCCCCCGTTCTTACTCAAGCCTTCAGCACAGACATGCCTAACTCAAATAGGATTTTTTTTTTTTTTTTGAGAATGAGAAGGTATGACCTCAACCTAACTTAAATAGGAGTTCAATACAATATAATATAATTTTTCTTTAGTCAAATTTGGAATAGCTAGCTGATCATACTGAGTGCTTGCAGCTTCAGATTTAGTGTGTAAAATACATAACTTGCTTATTCGCTATTTTCAATGCATGCTGATGGTTTGCATGTTTTTGCTTTACATTTTAGTACGATGGGAAATGCTTTTTGAATAAAACTTCTGACTGTCTGCATTTTCTATATGTTTATTTGTCTATTGGAATTTGTTTTTTCCCTATCAACTGTTTCGAGGAACTAAAGGGAATGCTATCCAAAATTTGTTAGAGATGAACTATTTTAGCCGAATTGTTCATATTTTCATGTAGAGATAGTTACGCAACTGTGCATCCATTACAGTTGAAAGCTAATCACACTAATGCAGATTTTGTGGTGCTGTGTTTCATATGTGCCGTCTCTTTTTCTGGTTTCTATGATGTATGGACTTTCATCTTTAACATTTCATTGAGAGCGGGGGGGAACTGAAGTTTAGAAGGTCTATGATAGTTCTTTTGTACTCTTCTTCCCTTGAAGAAGTTTCTGAAGTTGTCTTGCATGATATTAAATGATATGGTTGTGGTCATTGTGAACTCTGTAAATTCTAGGCACCTGAGTTGATACTGGGTTTTGAAGTGGTAAAGATCTTTCCAAAGTTAAATCACCTATCAAATGTCAAAATTGATATTTTTTGTAATACTTGCATAGACTAGTTCATGCCACTTCTGCAAGAATTTTAGGTTGGAGCAGGAGATATTGTAATTACCATCTTTCGGTGCATGATTTTCTTCAGTGTTGATTTAGCGGGTCAGTCAATCCTGGGGCCTGAGTCGCTGATTGGTTATATTGAATGATATGGCTCTGGGTGTGCAAAGTGTTGCAGTTGCAGATCATTCTTTGCATTTGTATATTTAAACTGGTGAGTCATTTGTTTTCCTTCTGGTGCAGGTATTACTCACATAGCAACGATTACCTTGAAATATGTCGTTGTTACAAGGCTATATATGAGATCCCTTCTGTGAAAGAAGACCCAGCACAGTGGACACCAGTAAGTGGTTCCTTTCAAGCATACTGGCGTTATTCTTAATTTATTTTGAGATGCTGCTTCTGGTATTATCCAATTAACATCTAGTCTAGTTTTGAATTCTCATAGTAGTACATATATGCAATGTAGTGTTAGTGAATGAGCAATTCTGTAGAGAAAAAATCAAATAATAAATGTTCTTCTGCATAACTTCAAAATAAAGCGACACTGCTTTCATTTACCACTATCCAATACCAACACTGACAAAAGTAAAATGGTACGGAAATTGTCAATCTATCTAAACAGAGACATCACTTTTGCACTGTAGAATCAGGTGACAATCAAATGATTTTTTAGCTGTGAAAGTACAGTTGCGAAATCAAGTAATGGGTCTGCAGAATCATCTATATATCAAATTCATTGAGGCATACTCTTTCTTATCTATTACTAGGAAATGAATTATTAGAGAAGAGAAAGGAACAGGATTAGTTTTCAATGATATCATTACATGATTGTGAGCTGAGAGTGGCCTTTCAGACTTATGAAGCTATTCCGGCATCTCTTCATATCAGCTCAGGAGAGCAGGGGGATAAGAGGATAGGTATCCTTTTCATTTGTCTGAAGATGATTATATTTGCTGGGTGGGGAGAAGAAAGCTTTATTATTTCAAGTCTACCCTTGTTGACAAAAAGGACTTTGGCGTCCTTCTTGACTGATGTATGTGTGAAAATAATTGTAACGATGCTTGGGAAAAGGAAAAATTTCACATTGATATTTTAGGAGAAAACTCTGTGGGATGGATTGATGTACTTGTGTTGGTAACTTAAAAGTCTTAATAAGATGCTATTGCTTAATGGGGCAGGAATGTTTTTGTGTTTTTCTTTTAACCCATAAAGGTGGGTAAATATAGGTAGAAGAGTATGTAATTTGTATTTGAAATGCCATGTCTTGAAGAGGATTAATTGAAGATAATACTTGATCAACCAGAATGCTGAACTCTGTCATTTAATGTAGGTTCTGAGGAAAATTTGCTGGTACTTGGTATTGTCTCCGCATGATCCTATGCAATCGAGTCTTCATAACTCAACTTTGGAGGACAAGAATCTTTCAGAAATTTCGGATTTCAGGTTTGGTGTGAAAATTTCTCTTGCACTGTTTATTGATACTGCTTAATAAGAGAAGGGGACAAAGAATAACTATGTTTATGGATATACTATCTTTGTGGGATAAAATTTCTCAAAAACGGTCAGCTCTTCGTGCGGAAAGTAGTTAATGCGGTGTGGTTATGGACCATTTGATGGTAAATACTTTGTACACCCTCTGTCTCAAATTATGATACAACATTTCAATTTTTGGCTGTCAATAATGTTTTGACACTATTAATCAACAATACTATTCTATGCATCTTTTACAACCTTCAAGAACTTAAATTTGTTTAATTACTCACAAACCTATCCTATGTTTAGTAACTATTTTGATATTTCCTTCAATTACTATTTATATAGTAGAAGTGTCAAATTAGGTTTGGGCTGAGGCATTGTTGTAAGTGTCAATTAGCTTCTTAAATTCCTTTCCTAGTCATAATCACATGTAATAAATTTGCTGGAGCTATAGAATACAAAATCTGGCTCATTGGAATTTTCGTTGTTGCAATGTTTGCTAATTAATGTGTCTTGCATGTTAAGGCTGACGGATATCAGAGTCATTCAATGTGCAGGCGATCTTTGAATTCGTAGTTTCTGATAGTGACCGAAAACTGGCATTTCAAAATAGAAACTCGAAACAGAGTTATTTAGTAATGGATTGTCTATTATTCTGCTACTTGGCCATCTTATCTAGTCTCTTTTATTTCGATAAATGTGGAATTTTGCATGTTCTGGTGGAAATTACTTGTCTTTTATCTGACAACAGTAATTCTGGTCATAAAAAAAACCAACTGTAATTCTAAAAAATTACAATTCTCGTCGACTCTCTACACTGGTAGGAAATCGATCTCTGGCTAATGGTTATTTTGGTATATTCCTTCTGTTTTTGCTTCAGGTTGCTTCTGAAGCAATTGATTACCATGGAGGTCATTCAGTGGACTGATTTGTGGAGTAAATTCAAGGATGAGTTTGAAAATGAAAAGAATATGCTTGGTGGCTCTTTGGGTGACAAGGCTGCTGAAGACCTCAGACTGAGAGTTATAGAGCATGTAATATCCGAAGACTGACTTTTAGTTCTCTATTGGTTTACTTTGTCATCATGACATCCGTCAAGTTGGTCTATGCTGCAGTCCTACATTTTCCTTGAAATTTTGTTGATTCACTCTTCGAATACTGCTTCTTTGCAGAACATCCTTGTCGTCTCAAAATACTACGCAAGAATAACCTTGAAGAGACTGGCAGATTTGTTGTGCCTCAGTATTCAGGTGCGTGTTTAATTTATTGCTATCCCTAACTCAAAGTCTGTTCATCTGTTGTGTACAATATCTACTTGTTCTACTTCAACTTAGGGGGATTTCTGGAGGTCATAAAGCCAATGTGACCGAACCTAAGTGCACAACACTAAGGTTCCAAGAGTTTAAATGTCTTGGTCTCTCTGTGCCTTACAGCCTGTATCTTTGTTTCTGTAAAACACATGCTGACAGCTTTGTTATTTCCGTACCTGTTCAAGTAATTTACATACTTGTTAGTTGTTATTGCTCTCACTGACTGGTGGAAAGCTGTCCTACATCTTTGCACTAAAAAGGTAAAGAAGGTTCTCTGGAGCAGTGTGAATGGTAAAATGCTGTTGACATTAATCAGTAGAAAGCTGCTAGATGTTCCCAATATTATGTTCTCATTTTTTACCTTCTGTGCCATCAACTTTCAAATGTCGGAACTGGAAACCAATCTCTGGATGTACAAGTGCTGTTTTCTCTTCATTGTTGCTGAGCGAAGCCTGTCTAAACGCCTGCCTGCTGTCACAGATTTTTTACTTCTTAGCATAGGTTTGTTCTAGTGATCTTCATCTTCTTTTCTTTTTTATCTCAGGAAGCCGAAAAGCAGCTATCTGAAATGGTTGTATCAAAGGCATTGGTTGCTAAAATTGACAGACCTATGGGTATAGTCTGTTTCCAGCCTGCAAAAGACAGCAATGACATCTTGAATTCATGGGCAAATAATTTGGAGAAGCTGCTTGACCTTGTTGAGAAGAGTTGCCACCAGATCCACAAAGAGACAATGGTGCACAAAGCTGCATTAAAGGCCTGAAAAGGATGATCTACAGGTAGAGCCTCACATCAATTACAGCAATTCTGGTCGGGAAGTTGGACTATGTTGCAAATTGAAATCCATTTACAGTCTGGGCTGCTCTATTTTGAGGACTAACAGCAGTAACAAAACCTAGCAGTATTGATCCCTCGCCCCCTATTTTAATGATCTGCTTGTTGCTTTTCTGGGTTGTCGGGCTTCAGCTTTCTTCCCGCATTTGTGCTTTTGTATCTTTATCAATGTTTTCTCTGCATGATTTATTCATTGTGATCAACAATATTTAGATTTGATGCTTAAGGGATCTCAAGTTCTTTAATGCTTATTTACTCGGCTATTTATCACGTTCAGAAGACCAGAGAATTAAAGCCATGTTTGGTAACCAGTTTTATTTTTCAAATGCGGATTTCTGCAAGGGGTTTTAATGGTGTGGCTCCATGTTTGGGGAATCGGATTTAAAAATTTGTGATGGTGGTATGGGATATCTTAGACTTAAACTTAGGTTCTTCGCTCGTCACAGTATCAGTAGAGAATGCATTGCGCTCTTTCCTTTATGCGCTGTTTGTTAAAATAATTGGTAAAATGGGAAAAAGGAAATTGGAGTTGTCTTCTTGCTCGATTCACGTAATAGTAGCTAAAGGAAGAAGGATACTCCCATTTCCTCTTTCAAATGGTATGTTCGTTCAACAGGGATTTCTTGTTTTTGTAATATAAGCCTTGGTTCAAGTTGATATATTTATACGAAGTCTTTTGTACTGGGATTCTACAACTTTCACGAGCCAGTAGTAGTTCTTTTCCTGTCAATTATAATTCATGCCCGGATTACATGTGGTTCTTCCATGTGAGAATCGAACAATGTATAAATTCAACAAGGTATATGAGAAAATAGAGATTCTGAGCTCAAATCAATTTTCTTTTGCAAGGAAGGGCACAAAGATAGAAATTTAATTGTGTAGGAATGAGGGTCTTATAAATAATAAATGTCATCCAAATAACACTAACAAATCATAAAAGTCTCCATGAATGTTCCTACTAATATTATTCAACCTCGACCTTGGACTAAAGAGAGCCAGCCACACCCCAGCTAAAGGACATACTGAATTTTCTTCTTGGAGGAAACGGTATGCTGTGGCCTCTATTACTTTCTCAATTTAGGAGGAAAAAGCGTAACAACGTTCTCTTATGGGATGTTCAGTGTTTGGCTTTGTTTTGACCATCGATTTCTCTTTGTTTTTAATTCTCTTTATGCGGAGAATGTTGCTAGAACTCGTGTTTGTAAAATCTCATTTGGGAAATCTCAAGATTATATTGCCTAAATGTTATCCTGAGCTAAAGCCTCTCTATTACCAAGTTTTCGATGAAACATTAGGATGATCCTCATTAAACCTGTGTGATAAGTTCATAAATCATCGTTCTGGATAAGAAATTTTTTTCTTAAAACTTCCTTACAATTTTGGACGCTCTTAAGAAAGAGAAAGTTATGCTGCATGAACGATGCTAGATCAATTTAACAAAACACAGTCATTTTTTTGCATAATTGATAGATATTTCAAGCATAATGTTGCATATTATGTGCATAATTTATGCATACTAATTTGAGCGATTATTTATGTAAAATTCTCATATGAGTAAACAGGCAATATTTGATATTGGATGGAGTAGCAAGTTGTTGACCCCACAAACAAAATCTCTGGCTATGGCCCTATATTAATAACTCAAAAGGTTGAAAATGCATGCATAAAGTACAGGAGAAGGGTTCTGAGAGGTGTATGATGAAATTTATATGCGACTTGGTTCCAGTATTCATTCTTTTTCTGCTCTTCTAGAGTATCACTTGATTGATTCGTATTTGATTGACTAGGGCACGTGCTTGTAAGTGAAAATAATGAGTCGCTATTAGTCTACCAACAAATACGCATGACAAATACGTCTTAAATCTGATTAAGAATTACTCAAACCTTTTAAGGATATTCTAAATATGAGACTTTTGTCAATTTTAATGCTCATAAGAGATTGATTGTTGTTAAAAATGACAAGCCTCATTGGCAGTGAAATTATAGCACTTAGGATAAATATTTCATGGTGGACACATCGAAATTTGATAATTATATACTTTCAGATATATCATTTTTTACTTAAAATTATACTACCATATTTAGTTGTTAGGAATAAAATGATCTCATCCATGAATTAAGAAGGTGGACACATGACACCAATCTATACTACTATTGAATAATATTGCACGAAATAGTAATGGATAGATCTCATTCCAAGCATTTTACCTATCGGCAATCACAAGACGGAATGTATGTCTCAGCGCACTTTGGCATAAACTCTACAATCTTCTATCAAAAATATTTTATAGCATAAAAAGATAATTAAAAGGAAAAAAATTAAGGAAAAAATGTTGATAAAAACAAATCAATGCAAAAAAAATAAAACGTTAACTATAAGTACTTGGTAATAGATATTAGGAATTGTAAGCACAATTTGAAGTGAGGACAGGAAATAAGTGAGATCATGTATACCTTGTTATTACAGAGCAAAAAATTCCAAAAAAAATCACCATAGATAAAATGATACAAGTTCACTCCGTTTCAATGAAAACAACACTTTGTTGACAAACAAAAATGTCTAATGTTACCTGTGTGGTCCCGAGGAAAAATTCTATAGTTCTCAATCAATAATATATACACACAATATATCGAGTCAAGACACTTTAAAGTTTAAATTAACATAAACTTTTCTAACATCTACTCCCTCCATTAGATAATGTATGTCATAACTTGATTTGGATCGGAGTTTAAGAAAAAAAATGAATATTTTTAAAATTTGTTGTCTTAAATATTTCTATTAGCTATAAATCATCTCATTAAATTAACCATTTTGGTGTTGATGCAAAATGGTTGCATTGAATTTATAATTTAACAAGAAAACTCACTGAAAACTAAGACCCCCTCTCAGTTAATCCAACATATCCAGAAACATAACAAAAACATTGCGGGCCAATTCTTGTTCATCAATACATTCAAAAAGATCACATCCAAATGATGAATATTATGTTCTAGCTAGTCAAATCTACTAACATAAAATATTCAATTCAAGTATACTATTATTTATCCAGAAGAAGAAGAAGGGTGATCATAACCCAAATTTGACCAAGAATTAGTAGCCTGAAGATCACTTCCACTACTCTGACTAGTAGCTGGCTGAATATGTAACTCTGGCTGCGTAGGAGGTAAAAACATACTTGGAAAATAAGGCACCTGCTGCAGACTCTGAAACTCATCTTCATTCATGAAAAATTCAGCATTTAAATCAGTACTCAAATCTTGATAATGAGTAGTAGTGTGACCAATTGGCTCTTCACTTACGGGACGTTCAATAAAATTGGCACGAAATGGAGAAGTGTGGACTATTGGCACGTCACTTGGGGGACATCCGATAAAATTGGAACGATAAGGAGAAGTATGAACTATTGGCTCTTCACTTGGAGGACATTCAATAAAATTGGAACAATACAAAGAAGAAGTGTGAACAATTGGCTCGGACGAAGAAGAAATGGAATTATAAAGGGTATTTGGAGAGTCAGAAGCAATTGGCAAGAGTCTAACATTTTCAGGAAAATTGAGTTTAGCTTTGCTACCTCTGAACTTAAGAGCAGCTTCATCATATGCTCTAGCAGCAGCTTCAGCAGTGTCAAAAGTTCCAAGCCAAACTCTTGTTGCTTTGTATGGATCTCTAATTTCAGCTGCCCATTTCCCCCATGGCCTTTGTCTAACTCCTCTGTATCTTCTTTTAATTGGTTCATTATTATTATTATCTCCTCCATAAGATTGATGATCATTTGTTGATGTGTATACATATGTTGCTTCTGTTGTTGGTGTGCTGCTGGTAATAGTCCTAATGCTTGAGCCTTCCCCACCTATATAGCATAATTTCATTTGAGTTTTAAAAATTACGCTACAAGTGACATGCTCAGTTCTTTATTTCCAGAGTTAAAACTATTTTTATATTATATATCATATCACCTAAAATATATGCAAATTAATAATGTAACTGCTCATATAAGAGAGACTAGTTATTTGTACTTCAAATCGGTAGACCAAATTGCGGAAGAACGTACGAGTTTAAAGATTCAGGACATTGTTAATTATTTGTGGTAGGACTGAGTCAAACCTAATTGTCAAAATAATATCAAGAATTCCCAAACAAGTAAATAAAAGAAACTTGCTAATGAAGCATGCATGTAAACATACACCTAACTGTATCTTTCATTTAATAATGTGCTACTAAAACCATGTGCTAGATATCAATTATCAGTTTCAAATGCATTTTCTAACGAATATAATGCCAAGAATCAGACAAAAGAAAACAAATTAAAGGGCTCAACTGCAATGCAATTTACTTCTGAATGCTGTGATGCAGAGATACAAATAAAATGCTGAATAAACACATCACATATAGAAGATCAAGCAATTATTTTGTTTATCATCATCTACGTACATTTAGCTATTACACCTAAAATATTGTACGATAAAAGAGACTCTCGATTTGCTCCTCAAGTTTCACAGACCACCAGAAAACACACTATGAACTAATATAAAATCCAGATAATCAAAAAATAGAAAGGAGTTTTCAACTTATATCCACAGACAATATCAAATACTAGTATTTATTTGCACTATGCCACTATCATTGAGATTTAACCTGTTGTACTTCAATAGGTTGTTGCCTTATCCTAGAGGTTCCTAATTCCATTTGTTATGAATGGATACCCTTATTATCTTTTTTCATGACTTGATAAGAAAAATTACCTGATGATGATCTCATATCGGAAGTACTTCCATGCAAGAAATGCTGCCCACCTTGCTCTTTATCACGTCCTCTTTTCTCTCCAACACCCCAAGAAACTGAAGATAAACCTGAACCAGCATAACCATTCTCAGCTAAGCCTTTCACTGTATCATCTTCACCAGCAACAACATGAGTTAGTGCGGAAACCATGATAGACATTTCCTGTTCCCTATTAATAGAACCCGAAAACATCGACTCCAAGACATTATTCAATTCACCATGATCATCTCTAGATATGAACTTATTGGTATTGTCTCTTGGATTCGCCACCTTGTATATACACATGCAGTAATCAACTGTACCAAGAATATGATATACCAATAAAACCACTAATATAGAGAAACAAGAGTTCGCAATATATAGTAGCTAGACGTGAAGATTTTTAAGACGGTTGACAAGAACAAACTAATACTAGTAATACAAAAGCTAGCTTCTTAAACCGACCGGTTATATAGACAAAACTAAGACAACTACACAAGTTGGGAGTTGAAAAATATAAAAGTAAACGCAAACGAACTTTTCTTTGGAAGTAGTAGTAAGTAATAAAAAATAAGCGCCGGCATATAAAGAGTCGGTCGTCAGCTAGCTCATGAAAGAAACCTCAGCTGCCATATTTACGTAATGTACTAAGTAGTAATGTTTAAAGGGAAAAAATATATTATATGATGCTTGATGAAACTAATTAACTTACTTTATTATGTACTACCATATATACCAAGTGTGAAGTGAAGAAAAATAGTGTGAAATGAGAAAACAAGAGATATATATAGTTTGATGTACATAATCTGAGGATAAGAATGTGTGAGAGAGACAGAGAAAGCAGCCATTGTTTGAACTGTTTTTGTGTGTCGGCGGTGAGGTGCACAGTTTTAGAGGCCGACATGAAAGACGCGGAATGAGTCTTCTTCTCGCCACCTTCTAATATGTACTACTCCATATTCTTTGTCATTGATTAATTCACCTTCAACTTTTATTCTTTTTTTTTTTTTTTAAATTAAGTTCCTTTTTGTTAACGTTTTCTTCTCTACTTATTTTGTAGATATATTGCATCAAATGTACGAATTTTTAAAGTATAAGTATAAATTATAAATCAAAATATGCAAGCCCATTTATCTATTTAAATGCTCGTATATTCCTAAATACTGTCTCTGTCTCATTATTAGTGTCTACTTTTTCAGTTTTACATTCATTAAAAAAAGTATTAACTGTCATATATATTTTACCTAATTGCCCTTATTTATTTCATTATTAAACAGAATAAATCATCACTTTTATTTCTTTAATAACAAGGACAATAAATAAGATTTTGAAATTGACATTTATTATGGGACACCCAATAAGTGAAATATAGACACTTATTTTTGTACGGGTAGTATAACATAATTTAGCAGCAGAAATAAGTATTTAACCAATTATCATGAGACGCGATGGTAATTGCCAATTAGATGACTAGTGCTGTCAAAATGGGCCGGCCCGACCCAGCCCGATCCAGCCCACGTGGGCTTTGCAATTTGTCGGGCCAGGCCAGGCCGGCCCACAATTCACACGGGCCATTAAATTATTAGCTCAGCCCTATGTGGGCTGCAGGCCGGGCCGGGCCAGCCCACCATTATTAATTATTAATTATTTCTTAATAATGTTAGTTTGATTTTTAAATTTTTAATAACAGTATATACTAGAACTAAACCAAATATTACCATGATATCCAACTGAACAATTCTTGTAAAGGAGATAATGTAAACAAACAAAAATATAGTATAAACTTTGGTGTCAAAAAGTATCTAATGTGAACTTAAAATTTATTTCAATTGTCATTAGTTAAAAGAGAATCTTAATATCATAAAATTCCTGGAGCAATTTCAGATATCATTAACTGTTGTTAACACAAGATAATCAGAAATAAAATTACAAATTTTTGATAAGTCACCACACATTTGGTAAATTGTTATTCTCCAAGAACCAGCATTCCAAATAATATTAAAACGAAAACATAAAAAGGATACCAATAATATAATATTTGTCAAAATATAAATACTGAAAAATTGCAACAAAATATTCAAAACTGGAAGCTCTGTTTTCATTATTTTTAGACTGGTCCTTATTTTATAATTTAAATTATTTAATTTAACTAAGCCCACGGGCCGGCCCAGCCCGGCCTCGCCCAAGCCTCACGGGCTGTGGACTTGCGTGGGCCGGACTAAAAAGCCTCCGTATTTTGTGGGCTAAAAAAATCTTAGCCTAACCCTATTAAATTACGGGCCAGGCCGGGTCAGCCCAGCGGGCCAAGCCCATATTGACGGCTCTATAGAGGACAACTTATACACATGCTTTTCTATAATTTGACGATTAAAGATACTTAATATTGGTTAAACACACATTACTGACAAAAATAACTTCTCAAATGACTGTCAACCTAAAACTGCTAATTTCCCGAAGACCTTTGGCATGAAAATCACTTTTGGTAGAAAAGACTTCTAACGAAAATTGATTTTGATAGCTTGTCCAGATAGGCTAACTCATGCATCCTAATTAATAAATCAACGTGGGTCAAGGTCAAAGCGCAAAATAGCCTCACTAGATCTCGCTTTTTATGGCTTAGTTTACGTTTTATCCCCATTTAGGAACTTGTGCAAAAATAGCCTCAATTTTCATGTTCCGACATACGTGCAGAAGTTGCTACAGTCTTGTCGTAAGTTTGAAAGGATCACCAAAAATTCAATCGGAAAAAGACCATATTTGACTCTCTACTATGCGAAATAGGTCATTAATGACCTTTGTTATACTATTTTGGCGTCCTTGACCCTGCCGTTAGTGAAAGTGGCATGGGTGCCCTCCACTTAATGGACCAGCCACATGGTGCCATCTGATGCACCGGCTTCACTAATTAAATCCAACCCCAAACTTAACCTATAATCCTAAACCGACCCGACCCACTTTTATAACCCGCCCCAAAGAAACCCCACAATATAAAACTTATTTATATTTCATCTTCTCTATTGAAGGTATGCTACAACTTATAAATGGGTTTTACAAAAATTAAGTATAAAAATTAATTTTTTTTATTAATGTAACGTTCAAATCCATGTTTTTCATTCTAATAAGTTTGTGGAAAGAGTTTGTATAATTTCATGAATTTCTAAGGAAACCAATTCATAGGCAATAAAGCATGTTTAAACAACAAAATTAAAAATCTTTACTATTACTCATCACATTGCATTCGTTCTACTTAAACTATTGTAAAAGTAGATGTAAATTAACACGTTACTATAGAAGAACCTTGAACAAAAATCTGACGAAAGAATCATAAAAACAAAGAAAAAAAATTAAATAGAATTAAAAATGATGAATCCGAATGCATAATATTTTAATAAATAAAAGTTGATGAATACTTAAAGCAATAAGGAAAAAATGATTGCTACGACTTAAAAAAAATCTAGAAAATTTGTTAAATTTCAATTAGTTTTTGTTTTAGCATTAAGAATTTTGGAAACAGAGAGAAGGAATGATTAATAGGCATAAATAGGTTTTATATCGTGAGGGTTTCTTTGGGGCGGGTTATAAAAGTGGGTCGGGTCGGTTTAGGGTTATGGGTTAAGTTTGGGGTTGGATTTAATTAGTAGGATCGGTGCATCAGATGGCGCCACGTGGCGGGTCCGTTAAGTGGAGGGCACACATGCCTCTTTCACTAACAGCAGGGTCAAGGACGCCAAAATAGTATAACAAAGGTCATTAATGACCTATTTCGCATAGTAGAGGGTCAAATATGGCCCTTTTCCGAAATTCAATTGCTTCCGAGTTGGCTGAGTCGGCAATATTTGGAGCCGCCGTGTAAAGCATATAAGTGTTTCAAGTTAAAACAATTTAACTTTTTGTGATTCATTAATAGCCACACAAATAACTGCAATTGTTTTGAATCACAAATCTCAAAGTATTTTTTTTCTTTCCGAAAAAATCTCCAAGTAACATAAAATGGAATAGAGAAAGCACTATATTGTGTTATACTGTTTGATGGATGATGACATGAAATATTTATATTATTCATCTTTACGTGGTTTCACTAGCTGAGGGTCTATCATAAACAGTCTCTCCACCTTGGTGGGGTAAGGTCTGCATACATCTCATCCTCTTCAGACCCTACTTGTAAGATTATACTAGGTATGTTATTGTTGTTGTTGCATCGTCACGTGGTTATCAATCTTGAACAGTTTGAGCTAAAGCATCTGGAAATCGAGACATTTCTGACTTATTGATGTAAAGAGGATTTTGTATAACTGGTCCCAATTAATTTAGAATCAAGACACTTTCAACTTATGATGATTGCAGCTATGAAAGAGGATTTGAGGATTTGAGGATAACTGATCCATATTAATTTACAATCGAGACATTGTCGATTTTGCTATCATAACTTTTTTCTAGAGGGAGCTAATTGTAACCTTCACGTTATGAAGACTTGAAGTGCACTGACTTTAGTCTTTTAACCTTAAGAGTCTCTGAGGCCTGAGTCAAGAGCGCATATGTCATGTAATTACTCAAAATTGACTTCTCGAGATCAATAAGATTTGTTTGGCTTTCTCCATCTTTTTTTCTTCACATTCTGGATGGAGGAACATTATGAGTAATAGGATGTTTGGCTAAGTATTTGGAAGGTCAAAAGCATTTTTTATTTTATTTTTTTAAAAAAACACTTACTTTTTTGTAATATTACGTGTTATTAGAGATAAGTAGAGAAGAATTAGCTAAAAGACCCCTCAAAGTGTTGAACAAAAAGTTTAACCCTTTCATTTATTTTTGACTTATTTTTTGAGAGAAAAAAATATTAAGTGGGGACCAAGAGTTGGATTAGAATTGTTAGAAACTTGTGTGTGCAAAACATTAAATCTTTTGGGTGCAAAACATAAAAAACTATTTTTTGAATTAAAAGAAACTACCGGGTAAATTAAAACATAACGAATACTTCATCTACTCAACTAAGTCGATCGTACATGACCAAAGAACCATTCCCATTTTTTCTCTCAACCTCCCCTATTTTCTCTCTAAAAACCGTCTGCACGATCTCGCAACCTATGTGAGTGTCCAATTTGAATTATTTAAAGCATCATTGTGGGTTCATTGCACATTGTCGAGCAAGAGCGGAAATAAGTACGCAACTCGATTTTGTTAGGGTTTTTAGTTGAAATTTAACTATTTTGTTAGATTAATGGCTATTGTGCATCTTTACATTGAGCTTTGGGGTGGTGGGTTTGGTTATTTTACTGTTTTATACGCGAGAGCAGATTTAGGATTTAAGGTTTATTTTTTGGTGTTTTTGTTTACCTATCCTAATTAAAATGTGATTTGTGAGTAATTTCCTATGTGGGTGTTTAAATGCCTAGGATAAAGCACACCGTTCCAAAGGGTAAAGGTCCACAAATTTGGGATGAGCGTAGAGCGGATGAGGAAGAAAGGAAGAGAGATCAGGAAAAAAATATACGTACACGTCGGTGGTCCCTGCGTAAATCAGCGCAAGAAACTTGGGTGTCTGCGAACATCCCCAAAGAATTTGTCCAAAAGAAAAGAAGAAGGGTGGAGAAACATGATGATAGTGATGAGACAGCCACCGATAAAGATGTTGGTGGAGGTCAAACAGAAGTGGGTGACAATTCTGAGTTCCTGGGTTCAAAACGAGCATCTGCTGATACGTTTGATCAAATCGATGCCTTTGGAGATGAGTCTGAGGCTGATGTTGGTGTTGGTGGTGGTTCTGCTGCAAAAAAACAAAAAGGAATGACTGATGATGATGATGATGATGATGATGATGATGATGATGATGAGGAGGAGGAGTCTGGGGAGGTAGGCACGAAGAGTGCAAGACAATAGAGAAGAGAACATGAATATGAGGAGGAAAATGCCGGTGCACATGCACAGGAAGGGGATGATGGAGTTGATGAAGGGGTGGATGAGGATGATTCTAGTGCTGACCCCAAAAAGAAAGAGGAAGAAGAGAACAGAAAGGATGAAGAGGATGTGCATCCTCTTGATATGTTGAGTATACCAAAGAAGCTCATTGACATAGAATGAGCAGCTTTAAGTTCAAAACCTGGCTGTAATCATTTAAATCTTTTAATGTGAAGATCTCTGTGAGATCTTCAATTAACAAGTTTTATGACTTTAAAAAAAAATTGTCAAAATTGGGGATTGAGAAGATGTTTGGAAATCAGTTTTTGGTGATTTCTTAAGCATTTCCGAGAATTGGACCTTTAATGGTCAGTTGGTGCATTCGGTGCTTTTGAGGACTATAAGGCAGTCTAAGAAAAGGCATGAAATGTGGTTCTTGCTGGATAGAAGCCAGTTGTTTTGGCTTGAGGGAGTTTTATTTGATAACTGGCTTGAATTGTCGTCAAGAGCCAGATAAGAAAGTGAATGCCAAGTACTTGACAAAGGGTGAAGGCTTTTTGGAAAAGGTGTGTGGAGGTGGGGATGTGAGGGTTGAAAATCTGTTGTATTTGATGGAACAACCAGAATTTTCAAAGCAAGAGAAGCTGAAGCTGGTTTTGCTGTGGTTCCTACACACAGTATTGATGGCCAAGGATAAAACTAAGAATGTGGAAAAATGGTGGATTCAGTGTGTGGATGACCTGGAGTTCTTCAGCAAGTACCCTTGGAGTAGGCTGTGCTATGACCTGACAGTTGAATACCTCTACAACAAAGTTGATTTAGCAAAAGCCTATCGACAGTATGTAGAGGGAAAAGTTGCTGGTTATGCCCTGTTTGGATTCTCCTAGGCCTTCCTTGTAAATATTGTTATATTATTATCCAATTTTTTTTAAGTATGATAATTTAAAAATTTATGTATTGTGACTGTGACATTCATCACAGGCATGAATATATGAGGCAATCTCCTTAGTTGGTCGTACAACTGGCAAGTCTAAAAAGTCGCCAGTCGCCACTGCCAATCCCAAGGATCTTGAGGTGGCACCAAACAAGAAAACATGTTGGAGATGTTCATGCAGCCCAGCAAGGAGCTACACAGAATTATTTGCCAATTTCATTTCCTTAACCATTTTATCATTTAATGATGATGTTTGGTTATATAATTCTTTTAATGTATGTAAAATGACAGATTTTGCACCCTTTCTTAATCCCAACAATGCAAGAAGTTGAGGGCCGCGAAAGATTTGTGGCTCCTCATGCTGATGAGATCAAGGATGCTGCACTGGACAAGATAAGGGGTCAGCTGAAGATGGTCACATGCATAAGGTACATTGTAGAGGAGTATGATGATGGGGAAGCAATGGAGAATCAGGAAGATAGTGGTAGGAGGGGAACTTGCAGGCATTGTAGCCATGTGGAAGGTGTGCTGGAAAAAATGCTGGTAGTGAATGAAGAGATTTTAAAGTTGATGAAAGAGGAAAATAATAGGAGGAAAAGCAAAACCAAGTCGAGGAAGTTGATGAAGAGAAAGCTGTTCAAGCTGAGGAAGATTGTGAAGAGAAAAAAAAATATGTGTACCTCAATTACTGATATTTTGATTTATTTTGTGTGTATCTAAGTATTTCTATTTACTTGTAGTATATGTTGAATTGGAAGAGGAAGAGAAGAATGATGAAGAGAAGGATGAAGAGTTTAGAGAAAAATATGTTGCAGTGGAAGAAGAAGAAGAGAAAAATGATGCTCAAGTTGATGGAGCATATGAAGAGATGACTGGAGAGCTGAATGACATAGATGCTGCAGTTGAAGAAAAAGCCAAAAATGAAGCTCCAGTTGATAGAAAAGATGAAGAGATGACTGGAGAGGTGAATGAGAAAGATGTTGCAGTTGAGAAAGATGCAGCAGTTGAGGAAGAAGCAAAAAATGATGCTCCAGTTGATGGAGAAGATGCAGAGATGCAAGAAAGGGTTGCTGATGAAGCTCCAATTGATGGAGAAGTTGCAGAGATGAATGAAAGAGATGTTACTGGAGAAAAAGGTGGGGATAACAGAGCAGAGAGTGAAGAGATTGTAAAAAATGTGATTGTTAAAGAGAATCGAGAGACACAAGCAACAGTGCAGGTGGATGAAGCTGATGCAACATCAGTGCAGGTGGATGAAGCTGATGCAGGAGCAGTGCAGATGGATGAAGTTGATGTGTTTGTGAATCAAGTGCTTGTGAGTCTGAATGATCAATTTGCTTCAGAGGATGGTGGAGCAGATAATATTTGAAAGTATTAATGCTTGGTTTTGTAAAAGTTGACAGTTGAATTGGTTGTTGTTCTATTTATTGGTGACAGTAGTTGACAGTTGAATTGGTTGTTGTTCTATTTATTGGTGACAGTAGTTGACAGTTGAATTAGTTTACAGTTAACTTAGAACCAGATATTTTTTAGATATTATCGTAGCTATGGACAAGTCTATGGTGGCTAACCTTGTTTTTGGTTAGTTTTTTGATATTAAGTGTTGGTTTATTAGTGCAACTTGTTAGGAATTCAAACACGTAGTTCATTGTTCAATGTTTCAATTTTGGTTTGCAACTGATAACATGTTTGTACTCATGTGCTTGAAACTTAAACAATATCAAATCTTTTATAACTTGAACAGTCATACGAACACAACAATTAGTGTGTCAAAATATTACAACATCTCCGGGTAGATTATAAAATTTACACTCTGTCAAAATATTACACATATACGGGTAGATTACAAAATTTACACAGTGTCAAAATATTATAGTAGACCAATTGGAATGTCTATAACACCAATATTTACATAATAAAACTAGAGAACTAAGAGATCCATTTAATAAAGGAACAGATTACACAACCAGCAACCAGTGACTTAATCAACCTCTTCAGTCGATCCATCTTCATTTCAGCTTCTTCCCTCTTTATTTCAGCTTCTTTCAGCGCGATTTTCAGAAAATTCTTTTGCTCTTCACACTCACTCAACAGTTCTCTCACTAGAGCACAATTTTCTTCAGTTTCTTTTAGTTTTCTAACTATGCTTCCTATCACCCTTGATGCTGCTTCAGGTAGTGGTCCATCAAACGACCTAAAATAATCGCACCCACCACTTTGCTGCATTGTTTAACAAAACCCAAGAAAAAATTAGTACAATAACAACTAAAGCGAAAATAAACACAGAACTATAATGTATGAATAACACATTTTTAGAGTTTTACAACTCCAGAATCTACGGCCAAGATTTGTCACAGTACGAGAGGTCCTCAATTTCGTATATTGGCCACAAAGATAGGCATCGAGTTCCTCTGGTACGTTGGAGCTCGTTGAACCTTGACTCATGATGCTATTGGACTTGGGAAGTTATGCGAGTGGAAGAGAAGATTTTGAAGAATTGAAGAAGAGGACTGTGTATATTTTAGGGGTTTAGGGTTTAATTTGTAAAATAGGACTTATTAATTGTCGGTTTTGAGAAAAAAATCAGCTTTTATATATTTGGGGTTGTGTTAAAATATTCAATTTTTTGTTTAAGGGAGGCGAGAAATTAGGGGTGCTTTACCGCTTAAATTTTTTACTTTTGGTCTAAGCCACATGCCCTGGAGCGTGACGTGTTAAGTGTTTGGGGTTTGGGGTTAGGGTTTAGGTTAGCGATAATCAACGAATAGTAGTAGATAATCAACCTTGTCTCTTGAAAATTAACATATGAAATTTTTCTCGAATCCAAAAAAGGTAATACTATAATTATTCATTGTAAAGTGTATAAATGATGCTATAAATGGATTTCATTGACTTACACATGCTTATACTTAAGTTATATAGTATTTATCCAATCATTCATGGTGTAACAAGACATATGAGTCGTAACACTTAGGCATTGCTTAACAAGAATTGACGTAATAGGCTTATGTATAGATGAGTTATACTCTTGTAGGCATCAATGGGTTGTTATAATATATTAAGTGGGCAATAACATTAGATGGGTACATAATACCAACATTTTGGTGTACCAAGACATATGAGTCGTAATACTAAGGCATTGCTTAACAAGAATAGACATAGTAGGCTTATACATACATGAGTTTTACCCTTTTAGGCATTAATATGTTGTTTTAATGTATCAATGTGAGCTATAATACTCAAATGGGTATAATATATCAACATTTGAGGTGTAACAATACACATTAGTCATGGTTTTTCTATTTTATGTGAAATTACACTAGGTCGACAATCAACCTTTTTGTGGTTGAGTTGGTTAGTAGTCGATTATCAATCTCGCACCTTTGTTTAGACAAATTGTGTGTCATATTTATATTCGTTCATCGACTGCTCTGTTAGTTGATAGTCGATTAAGGACCTATGTGCAGTCAAGTCTTGCCTTTTTTGGGCCTTATTTGGGATCCGTTATATTAGTTTATAACTGATTTAATGTGAAATTGAGCAAGGTTGATAATCAACGTGTCTATTGGTTGATTTGGTTAATAGTCGATTACCTTTGTCCAGTCAAGTCCCGACTGTTCTAATACATTTTCTTTTTTCAGATAATTCTCTCCTTACTTAAATATTTTGCTTATTACTTAATATTTATTTTATTTACCTTTTTCAGTAAAATTCACTTTTCCTATTATTTAAAAATTATCGTTATTATTATTTTACTTTTATCTTTTTCTATTTATTTGATTTTCGTATTACTTTATTTTTGCTCCTTTTATGATTAATTCCATTTTGCGAATCTATCTATCGATTCATCTACTTGGTGTTGGTTGATTATACACCAAAATGGAGTATGGAAAGTTCATCAAGAATATACAAAAAAATGGGGGAGCGGAAAATTGAATGAGAAATTAAAGGAACAACCAGATATAATAATAATAATAATAATAATAATAATAATAATAATAATAATAATGATAATAATAATAATAATAATAATAATAATAATGCCCAGGTGGCTTTTCATTAATAATAATTTTTAAAAAGAGCAATCATAATGAAAACTCTTTTTTTTACATTTTAAAATTTAAAAAACAAAAAACTAATTATTACGAGGGGAGGGGGGAGGGGGAGGGCTGATGTAGTTGTCCAGATCCTCCCCTGCCCGTTCCATGAGCACCCTCAACATCTAGCCATATGGCGGATGTTCCTCTCCTGCCTCCTACGATCATAAAAAAGGAGGCGGATAAGCCTATCTATGACAGCACGAATCAGCAGCACCTCTGGGTCGTTCCTGAGAGTAAGAATTCCTCCATTGCCATTGTTGTTGTTTCTGGTGGCACTTCCACTTCTACTTGCAGCGTCTGGAGCTCTTGCCATTTTAATATGAGAGTGATTCTTGAGTTGTGTTGTGGATTCTTAGATCTAATGCCTCTATTTATAGGCTACAAATGATTCCAATCAATGCAACCTTTGGTATTCCGCAATTATGAACAACCACTTCGTTTAACCCAATTCCGGCTGCTTTCAGTGATGGGGCGCACGTTAGTATTAAATGCGTTCAGTCACTTTATCAACTGCATCGGGTCAATTAATCTACGTTCTTTTTTTTCATAATCAACCCATATAGTGTCTATTAGTCGTAAATATATATACTCAACTGATTGCAAATATGTCCAGCATTTGGTGAAATAAATAATGTCATTTTTATAAAAAAAAAAAAAAACACTTGAAAAAGAAATAAAATATATTAACGAAACTATTACAATTAGTTCAAATTGTTCCAACGAATATCACAGTACCAAATTAAGACAAACACATCTAACAGTACTAAAAAACACCAAATTGTTACAACTTAAGCTAATACACCAAATTATAATAGCAAGGTTGAATATCAACCTCGTACCAAAGCAGGGCTGGTTGTCCTCTTATGGCCACTTCTCTTGCAGTTTGAACATCTATTTTGCCTCTTCCTTGAGAAAAATGTTTCACCAACTGATGGAAAATGATTAATTCACCTTCTACCCTTTTTGGGATCGACCATCGACGGAAAAATTCTTCTATGAACTACCTCTAGAGGAACCATCCACTCTTGCTCTGGTGGCATTGGATAAACATTTTCTTCATATGCACGCATATAAGTCTAAAGCCTATAAAATAGAAAAGTGTAATGGTACGCGCTAGCACCATATTCATCTCCATACCTTATTCTTAACACTACAAACGCATGCTTGCATGTTATCTTGTTCAGGTCAAACTCCCGGCATGTACACGCTCTGAAATGAAGATTGACAGTGTGGGATAGGCCATCTCAAACCATAGTGTATTTCAGTATTTCCACGTTCCCGCCTGCATGATAAGCAATCAATTTGTTGCCTTCAAGCACATTTTGGTTCAATTTTGTTTCAGCACTGGGCACCAAAATGGTGTTGTGTTTCTTCATATCCTCATGCCTCTCATTGAACTTGTCAGTAAACCTGCGAGTAATAGCATTGCACAGTCCCAGAATGGGGTATTCTCTCTCGTCCTTGAACATTGCGTTGAGGGACTCAGAAAGGTTTGAGGTCGTTACATCATACCTGTTTCCTGGGAAATATGCTCTCGTCCACATATGCAAGCCCACTTAATCCTTAAGACAAGCAGCTGCAGCAGGGCATTTTGATGCGAGCTGGTCAGAAGCATCGCTGAACACTTCAAAACGAGACGCCTTCGCATCGGTATAATAATCCTTCAAAAATGATATACACTTGAACCTTGTGCGCAAGTTCTCAGCAAGGTGCTTGGTCCAACAACCATGATGGGCTAAGGTGTACACCCTTTTAATCCCATTTGCTTGGCACGATCGAAAATTAGAGCCAGCTGTTCAAAGAAGAATTGCCATGAGTTATCCCACTCCTTGTCTACTACACAAAAAGCCAAAAGATAAATGTGGTTCTCCGTGTCCTGCGCGACAGCCGTCAACAAGACACCGTCGTAGGTGGACGATAAATGTGTCCCATCGACTGATATCACCTTCCTCATATATATAAACCCTCTAATCCAAGCTCCGTAAGTGACGAGGCCAAAGCGTATAGAAATTTTCTGCTCGTGCTTTGTCAAATTATAGTATAGTTTAAGATATCGTCCCACAGAGATTGGAAAATCTATGCAACAGACCTGTAATATTTCGAATACTATTTGAGAGAATCAAGCTGATGAAAAGTGAGTTTTTGAATTTATAATCTACTTTAACGAAACAAACAACTTCCGAGAGATTTATAATTTAAAAAGAGTTGGGAAATATTGAATTCATTTGATAATATTATAATAAAATCTCAGCTTTTACATGTATTTCTCTTAAGAATAATTGCTTATTTCTAATTCAATTATATTTTGCTCACTAAGAAATAATCAGTTAATAACACTCCGTGAAGTTATGTAAATTAACTGTGTTATAACTAGTGACAGTTAAACCGAAATATTTTCTTGCTTGAATTGTGCACCAAGATAGTAAAAACTTCGTGAGAATATTCTTACTGAAATCAATAATCCTGCCTACAACAATTCCTCCGTGAGAATTAAAACTGAGGCAAGCAAGATTACAGACTTGGAATAATAGTATACTAAAAATTACTCACTCTACTATTTTATCATTTAGTCATAATATATTAATTTTGCTCCGTGAGAATTACAAAATTAATATAAAAATAACCTATAGATAAAATATGTAGATATGATCATAATAATTAATAAAAGGCCATCATCCCTGCACAGTATAAAATATAAATAGAAAGTATCAAGCCAAGAACCTGTTTAAACTGAGATAATATTATAAAGATATAAAGCTTCATCAACTATCCCAACTAAAAGAGATTACTCCATTATGGAGTAAGAAAATAAAAGTACTTTGAAAAAATATTATTTCTTCTAATAAGAACAACTTAAAGAACTTAGAAAGACAAGAGAAAGAAAAAGGGAGCAAGAGCAATTCTCTGCTCTTTGGAACACCTGCGTAGATAGAAAGAGAAAGAAAAAAGTTGTTCATCTCTCCCTTTTCAACATGTGCTATTTATAGAGAAAAGTCTTTGGAGGCCTTTGGTAGAAATCTTCTTGATGAGGTCATCAAAGATTTTGATGACAATCTTTTCCTACGTAGCTTTGGTGAAAGTTGGCACAAATCCTTGGCAAATCTTATGGTGGTATTTTGCCATTTTCTCATGGTTGCATTTTGACAATTCTCATGGTTCCCTTTTGGTGGTAATTTGGCAATTTCTCATGGTTGCCTTTGGATGACAAATTTTTCTTTCTTTTGTGTAGTATTTCATATTTGCAGATGAAGTTGTATCATTATCACCCTTGACTTTTAGCTTCTTTTTATTTCTTTTGCCATGTATTCTTTTTCCTGCAAGATTTGTTAGAAAAGTGCGAGAATAGGATATTATTATTCATATTTTATTTTATAATCATATCTTTTTATATAGTAAAATTACATGAATAATTATATCCATCAAATTCCCCCACACTTGAACTTTTACTCGTCCTCGAGGAAAAAGAAAATTTTCAAAATTTCTCTTCAATGCTTTTGACTCTTGTAGAATAGAAAATTTATTCAAAATAAATATCTTTCATTATGCTCAATGAAATTATCCTTTTTAAATTTACCAAACCCTTTACCTCATTTCTGAATTCTCTTTTGATCAACAAAAGCTTGCAGTCTTTTCTCCTTGAATCTTTCAGAATTGATAGATTTATGATCACTAATTCATTATAAATCATAACATTGTCCATAGGCTTGCTCCTCATGTTTATCTCCACTAATATAGATACAACATCGATTTTCAAAATCTTTTTAGGACTTTTCTTGGCTTGTAATGTCAGGCTTTAGGCTGGTTGGATAAGGGATATATTTGTAGTGACTTCTTTTCTTCCAGCTTGGAGCAGACATTTCCTTGTTCCCGATACTATTAACTTTACTTGGTAGATATGATTTTTTTTATTTCCCTTCTTTACCATATCATGCACAACATATTCAAAATATTCTTTTTCTTTTTATTTTGAATTTTTTTTTTCAAAATTTCTTCCTCCTTTTTTTTTTTTCAATTGCTCACTCATAGCTGGAAGAAATGATGACTGTATTTATATATATATGCATCTATAAAGATAAAAATACAATCTCTCTTCTTTTTTTTTTTCTTTTTTTTTTAGAGAACTATGGTGTTTGAAAGAAAAAGGTCAAGGCTCAAAGAAGGGTTCTAAGACGTAAAATATGTATATTTGGATAGAAATAAGATGCTAGAATTGGGAATCAAAGAAGGCCTAAATTCATTTTTTAAAAATCAGTGTCATCCATTATTTCGCCTCGAAAAACATTCAGAGCAAGTTCTAGCCAAGTTTTTTGTTTCATCCTGCTTTTGTGACCATAACTTTTCTCAATCCCAATAATTTCTTGAGTCGAAGATGCTCGCTATTGTTTTCACAAAATCAAAATCACACATAAAAAAAATCATTTGGTGAAAAAAAAAAGAAATAATATTGAACATGATGTAAAGAATTTATATTGTTAATTAAATACCTACAAAAAGTCATAATTTAGAACAAGATATTATATTTTAAAAAATACAAATCAAATCAAAATAATCCTCCCCCACACTTGAACATTTCATACTCCTGAATGAGAACACGTTTCTAAACGAGTGAAAAGGGAGTAAATTTTTTTTTAATAAAAAAATAGGATAATTTAAATAGTACATACTTCTTAATATTAAAAATATTTTTGGCTTTCAAATTTACGATCGCAGAAGAAAGCTTGAAAGAAACTGTGATCACACATATTCTATGTGTAATAGACTGACTAATTTAGCACCTTAACAGTCATGAGGTCCTGGTTTGAATATAAACCAAAAAGTTACCTGTGCCAAGATTAGATTTGCATAAATGAATGGTTAACCAACCAGTAACTTAGGCATACCGATCACCATGGAGTTACTCCTGTTTAGGTGACACTGTTTTTGTAGAGGCCTTCATGAGATGTTCAGGTTGTACAATAATCTGGATATTGACCAGATCAATTGGTTAAGCATTTAATTAGTCAGATCTAACTTGGACTTATGAGGCTCCATTGCTTCACCCTCAATGGCTACGGGTAAGAAATCATAGTTCTGAGTTTAACGTCGTCAGCTCGACGTAGTAGCTGTAAAATTCATCAGTCTATCATAGTTACTGATGGTTGTTGCTCAAAATGGCCTCCAATAAACAATTTTAGCCTGTGACCATTGACCTTAAAATTCTCTCCTCCATTGTTCTGTTGAATTTCTATTGCTCCGTATGGAGTAACATCAGTAACTTTGTAAGGACCTGTCCACCTAGATTTCAATTTTCCTGGAAATAGCCTGAGACGGCTATTGTAAAGAAGTACATGATCTCCAATTTTAATTTTTGGTCGAATCAAATTGTCATGCCATCTTTTTGTTTTTTTTTTTTGTAAATCTTGGCATTTTCATAGGCTTCCATCCTCAATTCTTCCAATTCATTAACCTGTAAAAATTTACTTTTACCAGCAACGGTTAAGTCAAAATTCAATACTTTCAGTGCTCAAAAGGCTTTATGTTCCAATTCAACTGGCAAATGACAAGCTTTTCCAAAGACTAATCTGTATGGGGATGTACCAATTGGCGTTTTGAACGCCGTTCGGTATGCCCATAGTGCATCATCTAATTTTAAAACCTTGTCTTTTCTTGAGATTCCAACCGTTTTTTCAAGTATCCGTTTTAGTTCACGGTTAGAAACTTCAACTTGCCCTTGAGTTTGAGCGTGATATGGTGTTCCTGTTTTGTGAGTCACACCATATTTTGATAGCAAAGAAGAAAATTGTCTATTTATGAAATGGGTCCCTTGGTCACTAATGATGACTCGTGGTGTGCCAAACCTGGTAAAAATATTTTTTTTGAGAAAATTACACACAGTTCGAGCATCATTCTTTCTTGTGGGAATAGCTTCAACCCATCGTGAAACATAATCCACAGCCACAAGTATATATTCAAAAGAGTGAGACACGGGAAAAGGACCCATGAAATCTATTCCTCAGACATCAAATATTTCACATACCTGTATTGACTGTAATGGCATCTCATCTCTTTTAGTGATATTACCTGTTCTCTGACACCTGTCACATTGTGCAACGTAAACACGAGTGTCCTTAAAAAGTGTTGGCCAGAAGAATCTCGCTTCCAAAACTTTAAAGGCAGTTCGGTTTTCTGCATAATGTCCTCCAATTGCTCCATCATGGCAATGATACAAGATCTTGTTCATCTCATCTTCAGGTACACATCTTCTAATGATATTATCTGGACAAACTTTAAACAAGTAAGGGTCATCCCACAGATAATATTTAGCATCAGATATGAATTTTTTCCTTTGCTGATAAGTGAGATATTGGGGTGTCCATTTTCCAACCAAGTAATTTGCAATGTCTGCAAACCAGGGTGGTTGAGTCACAATTGAGTTGATAGAAAAAATGTGTTCATCAGGAAATTCTTCTTTTATATCACACAACTCAAGAGGGGAATTTTCTAATCTAGACAAGTGATCTGCTACTTGATTCTCCGTTCCCTTTTTATCTTTTATCTCAAGGTCAAACTCTTGGAGAAGTAAAATCCATCTTAACAATCTAGGTCTAGCATCTTTTTTTGTTAAGAGGTATTTTAAAGCTGCATGATCAGTAAAAACAGTGACCTTGGTTCCTATCAAATAGGACCGAAACTTATCAAAGGCAAATACTACTGCCAGTAGTTCTTTTTCTGTTGTGGCATAATTCAGTTGGGCCTCATTTAATGTTCTACTGGCATAGTAAATGGGACGAAAAATTTTATCTTTTCTCTGGCCTAAAACAGCTCCAATTGATGTATCACTAGCATCACACATGACCTCAAAAGGTTGATTCCAATCAGGGGACACAACAACAGGGGGCAGCTGATAATTTTTCCTTAAGGGTGTCAAATGCTTTCAAACAATTACCTGAAAAATCAAACTTAACATCTTTCATCAAAAGGTTAGTCAACGGTTTTGAAATCTTTGAAAAGTCTTTTATGAACCATCTATAAAAACCTGCATGACCCAGAAAACTTCTAATGCCTTTAATAGTTGTGGGAGGGGGTAATCCTGCTATAAGATCAATTTTAGCCTTATCAACTTCTATCCCTTTAGCAGTGATTTTATGTCCTTAAACAATTCCCTCAGTAACCATAAAATGGCATTTCTCCCAATTAAGAATCAAGTTTGTCTCTTCACATCTCTTAAGAACTAAGGTCAGGTGATTAAGACAATCATCAAATGTTTTACCAAAAAGGGTGAAATCATCCATAAAAATTTCTAGAAAATTCTCAGTCATGTCCGAAAAAATTGCTAACATGCAACGCTGAAATGTAGCAGGTGCATTGCATAAACCAAATGGCATTCTCCTATATGCATAGGTTCCATGGGGATATGTGAAAGTTGTCTTATCCTGATCTTCCGGAGCAATTGGTATTTGGTTATACCCTGAATATCCATCAAGAAAACAGTAAAAACCATACCCTGCAACTCTTTCCAACATTTGATCAATGAATGGTAAAGGAAAATGATCTTTTCTAGTGGCATCATTCAGACGTCTGTAATCAATACACACTCTCCATCCTGTAACTGTTCTGGTAGGTATGAGTTCATTATTTTCATTTTTGATAACTGTCATACCTCCTTTCTTTGGTACTACCTATACAGGACTTACCCAAGGACTGTCAGAAATTGGGTAAATGATACCTGCCGCCAAAAGCTTAATAACTTCATTTTTCACCACTTCTTGCATTGCTGGATTCAATCGCCTTTGGGGTTGGACTATTGGTCTGTACTTATCTTCCATGAGGATTCTGTGCATGCAAATAGCTGGACTAATTCCTTTGATATCTGCTATAGTCCACCCTAAGGCTCCTTTGTGTGCTCTCAGTACTTGAATCAAACTATCTTTCTGTTCTAGAGTCAGAGAAGAAGAAATAATTACTGGAAATAAATCATGTTCAAGATAAACATATTTCAAATGGGAGGGGAGAGTTTTGAGTTCAATTTTTGGTTTAACTTCATTTGATTGCGTCTCCTCATCCTCATGATCTTTTTTTCAATATTTCAGCTTCACTTTTGACGGTTAGATCATCTTCTTGTGTGGTACCAGATTTTGCCAAACATCTTTCCATTGAGTCCAAAATTAATTGGTCATCTTTGAATTCATCTGTAAGATCACTAATCATGTCAATAGAAAAACATGAAGATGACGTCTCATCTCCTGAAAACTTTAGTATCTTTTGCATATCAAAGATGACTCTTTCTTCATCAACTCTCAAAATTAATTGTCCCTGATGGACATCTATGATTGCTCTGTCTGTAGCAAGAAAAGGTCTACCTAAAATTATTGGTTCATCGGGACATTCTTCCATTTCAAGTACTATAAAATCTACAGGGAAAACAAACTTATCCACTCTCACTAGCACATTTTCAATTATTCCCTTAGGTTTCTTAGTACTTTGATCTGCAAATTGAAGAGAAACAATTGTATTTTTCATCTTACCTAGATCCAATTTTCTAAAAATAGAAAATGGCATCAAATTAATTGAAGCTCCAGAATCACAAAGTGCTTTTTCAATATAAACTCCTCCCAAAGTGCATGGAATTGTAAAACTGCCTGGGTTACCAAGTTTTTGTGGTAGCTTGTTTTGAAGTATAGCACTGCATTTTTCAGTAAGCATTACCACAGAAACTTCTTCCAATTTTCTTTTACTTGACAAAATTTCTTTTAAAAACTTGGCATATGAAGGCATTTGTAGTAAAGCATCAGTGAAAGGAATATTAATGTGAATCTGTTTTAAAATTTCTAAAAATTTTGCAAACTGACCATCAAGCTTTTCTCTTTTCATTTTTTGTGGAAAAGGAATTGTCACAGGGAAAGGAGTCATTTTCTCTATATTCTTTTCTTTCTTTTTCTTAACTTCTTTCTCTTCTAATGGTTCAAAAGGTGTGTCAACATTCTTACCCTTATCGATATGTTGTTCTAACAAACTCTTGTCATGTATGTCTTCATAAGGTTCATCAAGATTCTTACCTGACCGTAAGGCGATGGCCTTAATGTGTTCCTTTGGATTTTTCTCTGTATTGCTTGGTAAGGAACCTTGAATCTTTTCTGACATAAGAGTTGCCAATTGGCTTACCTGAATTTTCAAATTCTTGATGGCAGAATTTTGACTTTCCATTTTCTCGTCAGTTGTCTTAATGTACTTGTACAAAAGGTCATCAAGACTTGGATGAACTTGTTGAGGCATTTGCTGATAGGGAACTGCTTGCTGATATGGACTGAAATTTGATTGCCCGCATTTTGATTCTGGTAACCTGGTGGACCCTGTACCGGTAGCTTCTGAAAACTTTGAGAATTCTCAGCACCATTTGGATTGCTCCATTGAAATCCTGGATGTTTTTGTGCCATTGGACTTCCAAAAGGGTACAGCTTGTAGCCGATGACATTGACCTGTTCATCATTCTGATTGGTTGCTTGGCACTCATGATTAAGATAATTTCCTCCACACATGTCACAGGCCTCGGATTGGCTTGATTGTTGTGTATTAACCTGAAAAGATTCAAATTTTTGTGCCAAAGAAACAATCTGTTGTGTTAGTGTATTTAAAGCATCTGCCTGATTTACCGTTGCGGCTCTCTTTATTACAACACGATCAGAAGGCCGTTGAATGGCATTTTCAGAAATTTCATTCAACAATTGCAATGCTTCGATTGTGGTTTTGCCCATTATGGAACCTCCTGCAGCTGCATCTATCACATTTCTAGAAGACGGTTTTAGCCCGTGATAGAAAATGTACAACTGCATATGTTCAGGAATGTCATGATGAGGACATTTTCTTAGCATTGTTTTTAATCTTTCCCATGCCTGATAAACTGACTCAGTGTCAGTCTGCAAGAAATTAGAAATACCTTGCCTTAACTTTGTTGTTTTAGTAGGGGAAAAATATTTATTTAAAAACTTCTGAGTCATCTGGTCCCATGTAGTAATAGAACCTTGAGGTAAACTTCGCAACCAAGTCTTGGCATCTCCTTTCAAAGAAAAAGGAAATAGCCTTAACTTTATTGCTTCAGGAGATACTCCATTATATTTAGCAGTTTCAACTAGTTCCAAGAAATCAATTAGATGACTGTGTGGATCTTCACTTGGATCACCAGTAAAGGTGCAAGACTGTTAAATTGTTTGAATCAGGTCTGTCTTGATTTCAAAGTTATTGGCTGCCACAGGTGGGTTCCTGACACTAGATTCACAGTTGAAACGGTCAGGTCTAGCATAATCTCTTAGGATTCTATTTGCTGGTCTTGGTACCACTTCATCAAATTGCTCCTCTACATGGACTGGTGGTGGAATTCCCAGTGGGTTGTTGTCATCTCCAAGTTGGTGTTCCATTCTTTTCACAAACTATGCTCTGAGAAGATGATGTTTGTCCTTTTCTGCGAAACCGTAAAGATCTTTCAATTTCTGGATCGTAATTGACTAACTCTTTATTAGAAGAGCGGGTCATAAACAATCTGAATTATTATTATTTTTTTTAGTAGAGAAATCTAAATTAGTTCCTAAAATGATTGTAAAGAAATTATTATAAAAGTAACAATTAAAGGAAAAATAGTTATAATATAGTAGAAGTAGTAAATTAAAAAAAATAGAGAAAACAGTAGGTACTAATTATAACAATGGACGAAATAATGTAATATTATTACTAAACAAAAGTACTAGCTATTTTTAACAGTTGTAGTAAGAAGGTTCAGTGAGTGAAAGAGAGAAAAAAAAATAATAGTTGGCGAAAACGAGGACAAAAAGGAATTTGATATTGAAGCTAGAATAACTAGTAATGATATGACACTATATAATGTGAAAGCAGTAAATAGTTAACAAAATGAAAAATAATATCATTATATTATAGACTTAAGTAGTAGTGGCAGTAGCACAAAAAAAAAAGCAAAAACTAATAATTTATAATAGTAGATAGTATTCAAAAAGTAATATAATAATACTTAATGATAGAGAAAATGATGATGATATAGATGTAAAATGATAGGTAATAATACTGGATGGAGAAACCAAGATAATATGATAATATAAATATAGCACTCAACAATGGAAGATGAAAAATAATAACGATGTATTATTAAAACAGTAGTAATAATAATATTATCAGTGAAAAAAATAAAATAAAAAGAGTTACAATACTACTATAAGAAGAGTGGTGATAGTAATGTGATAATATTAGCAAAGTAAAGGAAACTACTAAAAAAAATATTATATATATAAAAAATTAATAGTTCAAAAATATTATTATAATAAGTAGTATAGTTAAATAATAATTCTAGTAAAAGAAATGACGAAAATAGGTAGTTGTAGTACTAACTATCAAGACAAGTAATAAGATATTATTATTATTATATATATAGGATTAGTAGTACATAAAAAAATGATATAGGTAGATGATAGGAATACAATAGGAAGAAGCACAACAGTAGCAAATAGTAAAAGAAGTACAATAGTAGAAGTAGAACAATAAAATAATATAGTATAATAATAATAATAATAATAAACTATAATAAAAATATTAATATAATAATATACTAATAGATATAGCAAATGAAACGTGATGATGGATACATATAGTTAAGAGAACTAGTCCTGACAATGGAAAGTGAAAAGAAGTGATACAATACCAATTAAGAATGTCAGTTTATCTTAGTAACCAAAAAAATAAAAATAAAACGTTAATACTAAAATGTAAGAGATAAAAAATAGATAATAATAAGTGCTCAAATTAGTAACAAAATATTAAGTCTGAAGTAGATGTATGCCAATCCCCGGCAACGGCGCCAAAAATTTGACGAGGCAAAAGTGTATAGGAATTTCCTGCTCGTGCTTTGTCAAATTATAGTATAGTTTAAGATATCGTCCCACAGAGATTGGGAAATCTATGCTACAGACCTGTAATATTTCGAATACTATTTGAGAGAATCAAGCTGATGAAAAGTGAGTTTTTGAATTTATAATCTACTTTAACGAAACAAACAACTTCCGAAAGATTTATAATTTAAAAAGAGTTGGGAATTATTGAATTCACTTGATAATATATTATAATAAAATCTCAGCTTTTACATGTATTTCTCTTAAGAATAATTGCTTATTGCTAATTCAATTATATTTTGCTCACTAAGAAGTAATCAGTTAATAACACTCCGTGAGGTTATGTAAATTAACTGTGTTATAACTAGTGACAGTTAAACCGAAATATTTTCTTGCTTGAATTGTGCACCAAGATAGTAAAAACTTCGTGAGAATATTCTTACTGAAATCAATAATCCTGCCTACAACAATTCCTCCGTGAGAATTAAAACTGAGGCAAGCAAGATTACAGACTTGGAATAATAGTATACTAAAAATTACTCACTCTACTATTTTATCATTTAGTCATAATATATTAATTTTGCTCCGTGAGAATTACAAAATTAATATAAAAATAACCTATAGATAAAATATGTAGATATGATCATAATAATTAATAAAAGGCCATCATCCCTACACAGTATAAAATATAAATAGAAAGTATCAAGCCAAGAACCTGTTTAAACTGAGATAATATTATAAAGATATAAAGCTTCATCAACTATCCCAACTAAAAGAGATTACTCCATTATGGAGTAAGAAAATAAAAGTACTTTGAAAAAATATTATTTCTTCTAATAAGAACAACTTAAAGAACTTAGAAAGACAAGAGAAAGAAAAAGGGAGCAAGAGCAATTCTCTGCTCTTTGGAACACCTGCGTAGATAGAAAGAGAAAGAAAAAAGTTGTTCATCTCTCCCTTTTCAACATGTGCTATTTATAGAGAAAAGTCTTTGGAGGCCTTTGGTAGAAATCTTCTTGATGAGGTCATCAAAGATTTTGATGACAATCTTTTCCTACGTAGCTTTGGTGAAAGTTGGCACAAATCCTTGGCAAATCTTATGGTGGTATTTTTCCATTTTCTCATGAATTTCTCATGGTTGCATTTTGACAATTCTCATGGTTCCCTTTTGGTGGTAATTTGGCAATTTCTCATGGTTGCCTTTGGATGACAAATTCTTCTTTCTTTTGTGTAGTATTTCATATTTGCAGATGAAGTTGTATCATTATCACCCTTGACTTTAAGCTTCTTTTCATTTCTTTTGCCATGTATTCTTTTTCCTGCAAGATTTGTTAGAAAAGTGCGAGAATAGGATATTATTATTCATATTTTATTTTAAAATCATATCTTTTTATATAGTAAAATTACATGAATAATTATATCCATCAGTAAGCAACAAAAAAATACTTGAACCTCTCATGTTCATCAACCCTCAACCCATTCTTGCTGCCAGGATTTAGGCTTTCCAACACAAAACTATATGCATCTAAAACTGCGTAACTATGCTCCGGACTGCCCCTGACTAAAGCCTTTGCAATTTCTCTTCCTTTCCAGCACTTCCAATAACTTACCTTGCTATTCAGTTGTTGATCCAAAGCACTCTTGATATCTTTTGTCGTCAATCCTTTGCCTTCAATAAACTTGTTCATGAAATATTCTCTGATGACATCCGCTGAAGCATATGGATGATTGCTTGGTAGATGTTGCACCTCACATGTGTGCTCTTTAATATATTTGGTGATCACAAACCTGTTGGAATTAATATACTTCATGGCGCGCACCATCCACCTGCAACACGCTTCTACACACGCCATGACATACATGGATTTAGTACTCTTCTTTATTTTGAATGTGAATGGCTTCTTCATTGAACCCATCTTCAAATCCACAATCAGGCTCTTCTTGGTATCGAAAGTTTTCCCAATTTGAAAACTTGTGCAATCATCAACCCCATCCAAGTAGTTGCCTTGAGTGGGAGCAGATTCGCCAACACAGTTGTTCCCATTTACAGCGGGATCTCCAACCTCTTGATCTTCAATAGCATTTTCTTCTTCAGTATCCATATCATCAGCAGTATCACCAACTCCAGCATCACTGCCATAATCACTTGTACTCTCATTGAACAGTGGTGGTCGTGGTGGTCTTGCATCAGCAGTATTAATGGCAGCATTTGAACCTGCTTCAGAGCTCTCGGCAACAAATATCTTTAAAATAGGCATACTACCATTATTTCCAACATCGAGCATATAGACATGCAAATCATTATCATTCCTTATAAAAGATGGAGCCACCTTACCCCTCGTAGGAGAAGCATTAAAACATAACTAATTGACACCTCGCTGCAATGGCACGTTAAATTACCGCGGTCGATTAATTGGTCAATTAACTGATCGTAGGTACATTCCAAACTTAATACAATAGGTACTGTTGTCTTTGTCTTAGACTGCCAATTCCAGCATTTTTGGGTCTCAACACATTCACCCAAAAAGTCAGCACCTACTACTATAAAACCCCCCATCTACTTCAACAAAGTCTATGATCAACCAAATGCAGTCGATGAAATAATACAGTAGTTCTGCAACAATGGCGAACAAATAAAAAAGAGCTTGAACTTCTTACCAGCTGAAGAAATCAAATGATGTATGTGCAAAGACTAATACCCAGTCCAATTTACCTCAGATTTCAATCCACATTACACGCATTGAGACGTTACAGCCGCAAAAACAAACCAGAAAAACGAGATCCAAAAGGGAAAATAGTTAGAAATCGAGATGAGGCAGTTCTTGATGAGTGAAATGGAGCAAAAATCGAAGCTCAAGCAGTCATTGAAGGCACAGGTTGTTTTGGGCGGAAAAGCTTGGAGGGAAGAAGAAGGTAAATGGAGCCTAGGGATTTTGGTGGGAAGGCTTTATTTGTTTTTTATTTAGGAAAGTAATAATAATTTATATAGTAGACCAAAGTGTATTTTTTAAAACTTGGGGGCTGGGGGTTTAAGCCTTGAGAACTTGGTAAAGTTGATTAGCTTTAAATTGTCATTAAAGAATTAAAGGATTATATACCCAATTAGTAAGACTTGAGGTTATTCCCTAATTTTTCTACATCTTGGAGCCAAAGCACACCAGATAAGTAGGTAAAAATGTACTGCATGTGGAAATGTCTAATCGTGGTTTAATTGGTCAACGTTATTTCAGTCGACAATCTGTACGAGGTGGTTACTTGATTTTGTATTATAGTAGTACTAGAATAAAGTCCACTATCACGTATGCTTCTTTGGTCGACATGCTATTTAATTAACTCAACATATATATAGTTTTGAACTATGATAGCTTTTCTACAGTTTTGAGTATCTTTCGAGTGGAAAATCTTAAACAGTGTCTCCTGGCGTTGGAAATTTTTTTTAAATTTTTCTTTCTTTATAAAAGTTTACCGCGAACAAGTTAAATAGAGTTTCAATGTCACTTGTTTTTATATATTAATGTGTAACATGGATGTAGTATACAAATTATGGATTAATCCGAATCCTATTTCTTTAGCTCAAATCATGTATATGTATAAAAGTTTAACTAAACAAGTGAAAATTAAAAAAAAATAATAATAAGTTCTTCATATATAGGTTGTGGTATAATTCAAATAAATACATGTTCAACTTCTAAATTCGCATATATATCACGTTAATTCATTTCTATATGAGTCTTAATTTGACTTAACTTGAAAATTAAGGGAAAATGAAGATTTAAACAATGTCGCACATCTAAGTTCATTAAAGTAGACCTGCTTTTTATTTTGATCGGTCTCAAAAATTTGACATTTCTTTAGTTCATCCTCCGGTTCAAATTAAATAAATTAATTGATTAGCTTATTCGAAACCTGATATTTGACACTTTCAACTAATAACTATACTTTTTGATAGCTCAACGTAATGTAATACACTTTCCTGTTATCTCAATATTATAATCTATTCAAACATTTATTCTTAAACTTTGGACATGTAAAGGGGTTGTATGTTGAATGTTGAGTTGGACAACATATTAATGAAAGTCCAAACTCATGTTCTGTTTGGAACTTCTCCATTTTGGATTAGTATTTTGGTAAAATTTGACTAATTTGCGGGATCTATGTTAATCCAAGATTATGTGTTTTAGATTGATTTCACTATAAGGGGGGGAAGAATGTGCATGAAACAATTAGGCAAACAATTTGCTTCGTTTTGTTGACTTGAGTTTTATATTCTTTCATGGCATTTCTTTGTTGACCAAGTTGAAAAGAATAGTGGGGACGGCAAAAATGTGAAATAGTATCTCATTTGCAACTTTAGTATTTGACTTGATGTTGTAGACTATTATGCAGTTCCATAATCTCATAGGTTAGAAACCTTTCTCGTCAATCTTGTGCTGATCTTAAGCAACTTATGATTCTTTAAGTATTTAATAAAGAGTAGACCTTTTTTAGGTAAGCTCAATTTCTTAAGAAACTATTCAAGATTGTCTCCATTTTCAACCAAACGTTTTAAAAGCTAATGTATGAAGACAAATTCATTACTGACAACTCTAGGCAAACGCATTAAAGAAACCTTATACTAATACACGAGAATAAGACGTTTTGCCTGTTTATAACAAACAAATAGTAGAACGAGACATAATATTATATATACAGATAATTTAACATATTCATCCGATGAACATTAGTACAGCGCCACTTCTACAAAGCCAATGGCATGTTTGGCTTATCTAAACCAGAGCTTTCCCAGCAGGCAGAGTAGAAATCCACACCAAATAAAGAAAGGCAATAGCTCAAAATGTTAGGATGATCCAAGTTAGCACTAACTTCCACAAGATAAACAGTCCTCTCGGTTTGTCAAAGAGCATACCATCTGGGCCATTTTAGTATCATCATCAACAGCACCCTTTGGCTTTTCCTGAGTATTGAAATATGCAGTTTCTAAGAACAAGCACAGTAATATGATTCTGAGTACAAGAAATTATTAATGGTTACTACCTTCAGCATTGAAGTGTCAACTGTGAATTTGATAGCATCAGCTGCAGCACGTGATCTTAGATAGTACATTCCAGTTTTCAAACCCTAGAGTAACAAGAAAGATGAAAGGTCAGAGACTCTAATTCAGTCTGAAGACAGAGAACCTGAAAAGATCATATTCTCCCAGGCTGACTCCTAGGTTCCCTAGTTATTGGATCTCATAAATGGATACTTTGAAGTTTGAAGCAGTTACTAGTAGTAAACTTTTGAGCAATAATCCACCCCACAGACCATTTCTAGTTCTTATGCACTGCAATTCAGAAAAACAGCAAAACATTAATATGAATTTGAAGCATACCCTGGACCAAGCATGAAAATGCAGGGAAGTAAGTTTTCCAAAATTGGGTTGGTCCATATGGATGTTGAGGCTTTGACTCTGATCTATGTAGCATCCACGGTCTACAGCCATATCAACCAAGGTTCGTTGCTTGATCTCCCAAACAGTCCTGAGGGCAGTAAAAACTATTAGAATGCAGGTCAAAATGAAATAAACATAAAAACAGAACAAGCAATTAATTTAGTGTAAGTTCATACTTGTATATAACTTTAAGGTCATCTGGAATTTCAGGGATTTTCTGCACAGAACCATCCTCATATATTATCCTATTCTTAAGGGTAGGAGTCCAGAGCCCCATCTCGGTCAAATCATGCAGCAGATGTTTGTTCACCACAACAAATTCACCACTGGAGAAAAGTAAACAACTATGTATAAAATCACCTGCAAATATATTAAAAATCTCCACAAGCTGAAGGATCTGGCAGCAGAAGTTACCTCAGAACCCTTCGACTGTAGATATTAGATGTATATGGCTCAAAGCATTCATTATTTCCAAGAATTTGGCTGGTTGAAGCAGTTGGCATTGGAGCTACAAGAAGTGAATTTCTTACACCATTGCTTGCTATCATTCCACGAAGAGCACCCCAATCCCATTGATCTGATGGTGTCACTCCCCACATGTCTGGCTGAAGAATACCCTGAACGACATAATGTTGGCTTTAGCAAAAATACAATGCAAAAACAACTGATAGTACTGAATCAAAGTAAACCTGGCATTTGTATGCTGAAGTATGGTTCAGTATTTTGGGTCTCAGCATTTTTTACGTTTCTTTAACACGTACCACATCTTCATAATTGAACTAGTTAGAAGATGTCATTTTCTTTTGGTTACAACACTTAACAACCCAGCAACCATTTGACTAAATCTGGACAACCATCTATATGCACAGGAAGACTAAACAAGTCACTCACACAGTACACAGCAGTTAAATCTGGGAGCAAAAGGATATATACCTTGCTTACAGGACTTCCTGCATATGTCTCATATGGGCCTTCTTTGGCAGCTAATTCAGAAGAAGCTTTCAATGCATGATAGTATATTGTCTCAAATATGTCCTTGTTTAGCTGCTGAGCCTATACATAGACAAAGTATAAGATCAGAACCATCTGAAAAGACAGTTTACAGCTTCAGAAAAGTTGGCGCACAGCACTTACCTCCTGGGAATCAAATGCCATGCCAAGCAACATGAAAGTGTCTGCCAGACCCTGAACCCCAATTCCAATAGGCCTATGTCGTAAGTTGGACCTTTTTGCAGTTTCAACAGGGTAGTAATTCACATCAATAATTTTGTTCAGGTTTGTAGTGACTAATTCAGTAACCTGTATCACATAGCAAACCGAATGGGAATCAAGAAATCTCCAAGAAAACATGACAAAGAGTTGGTAGTCAGAACTCAGAATAAACCAAACCTCTGCCAGTTTGTCAAAGTCAAAATAACGATTTTTAGAACCCCTGCTCCCAACAAGCTTAGATGGTTGTGATTCACTTGGGACCCCCTGAAAGATATGAAGGCAGTGCAAGACTAAGAGGCACGAAGAGCAAATCAAGCAATGTTTTACAGTATATGTCAATTGTAACTACCTTTTCTCTAACATATCTTGGTAGAGCAATTGAAGCAAGATTGCACACAGCAGTTTCAGTTGGACTTGTGTACTCAATAATCTCAGTACACAAGTTAGAAGACTTGATCGTGCCAAGATTCTGCTGGTTGCTTTTTCTGTTGCAAGTATCCTACAATAACAAACAGAATAGTGGTTAAATAAAATTATCCTTTTACAGCTCAAACAACAGTGGTTGAGTAAAATTTTAAGCACATCCAGACAAACATTGAGAAGAATAACAGAACCATATGAAAGTCACCTTGTACAACATGTAAGGGGTCCCAGTTTCTATCTGTGACTTTAAGATCTCAAACCATAGATTTTGTGCCTGAACAACCTTCTTTGCCTTACCCTGAGTTACAAAGGATATTGTGTGAGATCAATGGTGAAAAGATAATTAAATCCACCCTATAAATGGCGTGAGAATATAGTGTCAGAAGTCTGGTTTATACCTCTTTTTCATACTTTGTGTATAGCTTCTCAAAATCTTCACCCCAGCAATCTGCCAATCCAGGAGACTCACTTGGGCAAAACAAAGACCACTGCCCATTGCTTTGGACTCTTTGCATGAAAAGATCTGGAACCCAAAGAGCATAGAAAAGATCTCGTGCCCGGTGCTCTTCCTGCAAAATGGAAATATCACCCATACCTAGTCAAACTGCTGAGTACAGACAAACTCTTCTATATGAAAGGAGTATAGGATTCTAGTGCAGTAGCAGAGAACATGTGCAGGCCCACGAGAGAAATACATTTAACAATTGATAATATAAAGAGTATTACCTTTCCATGGTTCTTCCTCAAATCCAGAAATTCAAATATATCAGCATGCCACGGCTCAAGGTAGACAGCAAAAGCACCTATATGCAAGCATAACAAAGTGAGAAAAGTGAAAGAAGTCCCCACCCGCTACACTTTCACAAATCTAAAACAAGCACAGAAATGAGGCCGCACCCTTTCTTTTGCCACCTCCTTGGTCAACATATCTAGCAGTGTCATTGAATACACGCAGCATCGGAACAATTCCATTTGATGTCCCATTTGTTCCACGAATGTAACTCCCAGTAGCACGTATGTTGTGCACAGATACTCCGATTCCCCCAGCTGATTTGCTAATAACAGCACACTCCTTAAGAGTATCATAGATGCCCTCAATACTGTCATCTTTCATGCATATGAGGAAACAGCTACTCAACTACAAGACACAATTGAACACAATGTAAACAGTCAGGGAAATCATTACTAAAAGATGTCACTGAACAGGAAATGGACAACATTGGATAAGAAACAGTTCTTTTTACTACAAAGTGGAATATATTCATGATGAGTTGGTCAACCATTAAATCAAGAACAGAAAACACAGCACCACAAATAAAGTAGACCTACTTGAGGTCTTGGAGTTCCGGCATTAAATAGTGTTGGAGATGCATGAGTGAACCATCGTTGAGACATCAAATGATATGTCTTGATGGCAGATTCAATGTCGTCCTTGTGGATCCCAACAGATACTCTCATTAGCATGTGCTGTGGCCTTTCTACAACTTTTCCCTGAATCTTTAAGAGGTAAGACCTCTCAAGGGTTTTGAAACCAAAGTAATCATAGTCAAAATCCCTGTCATATATGATCTCACTGTCCAGACGAGCAGCATTCTGAGAGAAAAAGGCAAGTAGTTAACAATTGGTCTCTAAAAGCAATTATAAACAAGCTCCTATACAATAAAAGCTTTATACATGATCCAATACATAACCATAAATGAAAAATATACCTTCATGATTATATCATACACTTCATCAGAAACCAGTGGTGCCTTCAACCCAGATCTCTCGCTGACATGGTTGTACATGTCCTTGATACTGTGATATTCCAAAAATAACCAGTACTTTGTTATTGTTGATCATTACACTTTAACATTTTATTTTTATATGAAAACCAAAGAAAATTGAAGACCAATGGGGAATGTTGATTCAAATCACTTACGTCTCAGAAAATGATTTCTTGGTGTTCTTGTGCAGATTGGACACAGCAATCCTTGCAGCCAACTGCACTATCAAGAGTTTTGAACAAATCAATGATTAATTAGTATCTTCGTCCCACGAAAAAATGCATTGTCCAAATATGGATTTCAGAAGCTTCAAACTATCTATCCTCTAACAGGAGAGAAATTAATACAACCTTCATTGGTCTCCCTGCATTTTCATTTTAAGCTCAGTATCTCATATCATTAGTCTACTTCTAAATTTCTGCATAGAAGTAGTGTCTTTAAAAGAATTCTCCTTGTAATTTTATCTTAATGAGCATAGAACAAAGAGGACAGTCAAATTACTGCTCTTACATCATTTCATTACATAAATCGCTTAAACATTTAGTCTATCTCAAATTTCCAAGCATTATCCACTCTAGAACTATACCTCCTTTAAGAAAGTTTTCAACACCAAAATTATGCATAAAGGGCAAAACCGAACTAATAGTAAATCTCAAAGTTGAACAAAGGTTTAAATTTCAGCAAATGAAACCAGAAACTGAAATTAAATAAAGAAAAGAGACCCAGTAAAAATAAATAATTCCAGAAGCATGTCTCAAACTTGAAAAAATTGCTTAAATGCAGCATCATTTCAAATGATCAGCATAATCAAAACAAACCCAGAAGCAATTACAAACCAAATGAACAAACAATGGATTAACTTACAAATAATAATGTTTCTAGTTATATGGATGAACGGAGTAATAAATATTTACACAATCAAGTCAGTCATAAAGCAATTACAAATAAACTCTTCATAAGCATTAAAACCAATAACCTAGTAAAATACATTACTACTGTAAAACAATATTTACACTGTTAGTGTATATAACTTAACACCGAAATAAAAACAATTACTAATAACAAATGGTATATCGGATCGAGGGACTCACACAAGCATAATCAGGGTGATTAGCAGTCAAGGCAGCAGCAGTTTCAGCAGCCAATTCATCAAGTTGACTAGTAGTAACACCTTTATAAACACCAGCACAAACTTTCTGGGCGACGAGGACCGGATCACAATGATCGGGACTAAGTCCATAACTTAACTTCTTAAGCCTAGCTGTTATTTTATCAAAGTGTACTGCTTCTTGTCGACCATCTCTCTTTACCACATACATTTTTTATCTTTGGGGAATTTCGTCGAACAGTAGGAAGGTAATGTAGGAATGTGCTATAAGTGAAATGCTACTCTATGTGTGTATATATAGGGTAATAAATAGGGGAATTTAAATGAGTTTGGCGCAAATTAGGGTTTTTGATTTTTTGGGGATTTTCGAATTTTCCCGCTAAATGAGAAGCGCGGGTGTTGGCTTGATGGTATATATGGAGAGCGGAAGAGTGGAGGAGAAGCTGGATGTGGGACCCATCTTGTTATGTTTTTTTTAAGAAACATTATAACTTTAACTTTGCATCGGAGCAACTGATAAAATTGTTTTCGTGTGACCTATAAATTATGGGTTTAAATCTTGAAAATAGCTACTGATTTTTATATTAGGCTAGATTGTGTACATCAAGGTGGGGCCCTTCTCTGAATCTTGAATGAATGCGGGATGCTTTGTGCACTGGATTGCTCTGACTACTTAATCTTTAAATAATGAAAATTTTCACATTTTTTAGTAGGCGGACTTTTTTTAACATGTTGTTCGTCATAAAACAATACTATATAATTTCTTGCCTAAGTTCATTAAAAAAAACTTATACTTTCATTATGTCATATTGTCAATCAAATGTTGTATTAATTATGTGGTGATTATATATTTCTTTTACAACCAATCAAGCATGTATTGTCAATCAAATGTTGTATTAATTATGTTGTGATTATATATTTCTTTTACAACCAATCAAGCATGTATTGTTATGTTGTGATTAGTTTTACAACCAATCAAGCATGTAATTCTTCCGCCAAATGAGCTTTGTATCAATTATTTCTAATTTTACTTTTGGAGGGAATTTTCTTTTAACATTTCCGCCAAATTTTGACTTACGATTTTTTCATTCAAATATAAGTATTGAGCTGAGTTGCACTTTTATTTATGGAAATTAATATAAAACAGATACAAATCAAAACAGCTATCATCTTTAAAGGCCACATTATCGAGCAGAATATTAATTTGCTACCAAAGAAAACCAAACAAAATTAAAAAGGCAGAATAATGAATGCTTGTGTTAATTAATTTTACTTTTTTTCCTCTCTTTTTTTCGGAAAATTTAATTTTACTAGAAGCTAGTTACTCCCTCCGGTCCACTTTATATGATTTTTTGGTATATTTTTTTAGGTCCAAAATATTTGATTTTTTAAAAAACCAAGATGATATTTGTTTTGACTTTCCAAAGTTACCCTTGTTAATAAATTAAACACATAAAGCTCTCATAATTTTCTATGAGTAAATTTTAAAATAGATGAAGGTTAATTTAGTAAATAACATCTTTAATTAATGCTAAAAGGTGGATTTTTTGGTCTGTATGAAAACAGACAAAAAATTAAATAATATGAACCGGAGGGAGTATTACACTGTTTCAAGTGTTGAAGCCAATGTGAAAAGGTTTTGATGGGTTAGGTAAGACCATTTAAATTTGATGATCCTATAGCTTTCCTTACAAGCTTTTGCAGTTTGGAATTTGGACCATCTTAATTGTTTATCTTTTCAATTCAAAATCTTGGATTTCAAACTCAGTCTTCCTTCACAAGAAAGTTATAATTTTCCTTCTTTATTTGGGCATCGTTAAAGTGTTAGTAGAATAGGAGTAGTAGTAAAACAAGTGAAATGACAATTAAGACTCTAGGAAAAGGTAATAATCAACATCATCCCTCAATTTTAGGCACTTAGCCATATATTACCAAAAATAGAAAATTGAAAAATAGTTTTTCTTGAAATAATATTTGGTAGTTGAATTTGTATTTGGATATGCATTTCATCTGGAAAAAAATTAAAATATTCTGATTGGAGAAATTTTTTTTTACTTAAAATATGTAAAAATAAAACAAATTTTAGTTTTCAAAAATTCATTTAGTAAAGAAGTCCCAAAAGATCTTAAGATTTGAAGTGTTTGAAAAAAAAAAAAACAATTATGGCCAAACTGATTATAGAGAAAGTTGTTCCATATATTGATCTTATTAGTTGTGCTGAGACTAGAGTTAAACAAAGAAACTCCAAAAGAATTATGCCAAAAATAGCAAAAGGATGGAACACTTTGCTGCAATTAGATGCAAGCAAGAAATGGTCGGATTTGGCTCCTCTGGAAAACACACATCAAAAAGTGTTGATAGTAGCTGAGCAACTGATCTATTGTCATGTAGAGGACACTTCTACACATTTTAGCACACTGCTGACCGTTGTGTATGGAAAGAATGAAATAAGACAAAGAGAAGCACTGTGGAATGAATTACAACTGATTGGCATGCAGATACAAGGTACATGACTACTATGTGGGGACTTTAACAATGTCCTCTCATCTGAGGACAAAATAGGAGCTCCAATAACACTGCAGGAGACACAAGGTTTTCAACCGTACATAGATAGTTTGCAACTTACACCACTAAAGGCAACAGACTGCATTTCACTTGGTGCAACAAGCAACAAGGCAGTAACAGAGTGGAGAGGAATTAGCTAAAAGGCCCCTCAAAGTCTTGAATAAGAAGTTTAACCTTTCCATTTCTTTTTGACTTATTTTTGGAGAAAGAAAAACTTAAGTGGGTTTAAGTGGGGACCAAGGGCTGGATTAGTATTCTTAGAAACTTGTGGGTGCAAAACATAAAAAAACAATTGTGAACTCTTTTGAAATAAAAAAAAGTACCGGGTAATTTAAAACATAACGGATACTTCATCTACTCTATTAGGTTGATCATACACTACATTGTGCCGTTCCAATTTTCTCTCTCAACTTCTCATATTTTCTCTCTATCAACCGCCTGCACGACTTCGTAACTGTTGTGAGTGTCCCGTTTCAGTTATTTAAAGGATCTCTGTGGGTTCATCGCACATTATCGATCAAGAGCATAAACAAGTACGCACTCGATTTTGTTAGGGTTTTTAGTTGAAATTTAACTACTGTATTTTCTTCGATTAATGACTATTTTGCATCTTTACATAGAGATTTGGGGTGGTGGGTTTTGTTTTTCTACCGTTTTATACGCAATTTTTGATTTAGGATTTAGGTTTAATTTTTGGGGGGTTTTTCTTTAACTTTCGCAGTAAAAATGTGGTTTGTGGATAATTTCCTGTGTAGGTGTTTAAATGCCTTGGGTAAAGCACGTCGTTTCGAAAGGAAAAGGTCCATGAACTTGGGAAGAGCATAGAGCGGAGCTTTTAGAAAACAAGAGAGCTAAGGAAAAAAATATACGTACGCGTAGGTGGTCCCTGCGTAAATCAGTGCAAGATGCTTGGGCTCATGCGAACATCCCCAAAGAATTTGTCAAATGTAAAAGAAGAAGGGTGGAGAAACATGATGATAGTGATGAGACAGCCACCGATAAAGATGTTGATGGAGGTCAAACAGAGGTGGGTGACAAGTCAGAGTTCATGGGTTCAAAAGGAGCATATGTTGATACCTTTGATCAGATAGATAGGTTTCAAGATGAGTTTGAGGTTGAAGATGGAGTTGGTAGTGGTGTTGCTGCAGCAAAAAGAAAAAGGAAAGACTGTTGTTATTGATGAGGATGAGGATGATTCTGGGGAGGTAAGTAGGAAAAGTGCTGGTGCAGGGGATGGAGAGGAGGATCAGGCTGGTGCAAGGGATGATGGAGTTGATAAAGAGGTTGATAGGAATAATGCTGGTGCTGGGGAAAAAAACAAAGAGGGAGATGAGGAAGAAGAGGATGAAGATGATAAAGAGGATGTGCATCCTCTTGACAGATTGAGTATTCCAAAGAAGGTGATTGACATTGATATCAGTAGCTTTAGGTTCAAAACCTGGTTGTCAAGGTTTGAATCCTTTAATGCAAAGATCTCTGTGAGATCTTCAGTAAAAAAGTTTAATGACTTCAAGACCAAGTCGGCAAAATTGGGGCTTGAAAAGATGTTTAGGAGATCAGTTTTTGGGGATTTCTTAACCCTATATGAGAGTTGGACCTTCAATGGTTAGCTGGCGCACTCAGTGCTTTTGAGGACTATTAGGTAGTCCAAGAAAAAGCATGAGATGTGGTTCTTGATAGATGGTAAGCCAGTCTGTTTTGGCTTGATGAAGTTCTATTTGATGACTGGCTTAAACTGTTGTCAAGAGCCAGATACCAAAGTGAAGGCCAAGTTCTGGGCAAGTGGTGAAGGCTTTCTGGAGAAGGTGTGTGGAGGTGGGGAAGTGAGGGCAGAAAATCTGCAGTACTTGATGGAGCAGAAACAGTTCTCAAAGGAAGAGAAGCTAAAGTTGGCTCTTCTGTGGTTCCTCCATACTGTTCTAATGGCCAAGAACAAAACAAAAAATGTTGAGAAATGGTGGATCCAATGTGTGGATAACCTAGACTTTTCAGCAAGTACCCCTGAGGTAGGCTTTGCTATGACTTGACAGTAGATTACCTCTACAATAAAGTGGATTTTGCAAAGACCCATTGACAGCATGTAGAGGGAAAAACTGCCGGTTATGCACTGTTTGAATTTCCCTGGGCCTTCCTTGTAAGTATTGTTATATTATTTTTCAGTTTTCTTAAGAATGATCGTGTTAAAACTTAAGTAATGTAACTGTGGCATTCATGACAGGCATGGATATATGAGGCAGTGCCCTTGATTGGCCGTAGTGCTGGCAAATCTGAACAGTCTCCCCTGCCAATCCCAAGGATGCTGAGGTGGCAGCAGACAAGAAGAAATTTGGGAGATGTTGATGCAGGCCACGAAGGAGCTAGACAGGGATGTGCCAATTCAATTTATTAATTAGTTTATCATTTAATGATTAATTAATTTGTTAATTATTTTATCATTTGATGACAGGTTTTGCACCCTTTCTTGATCCCAACGGTGCAAGAAGTTGAGGGTTGCAAAAAATTTGTCTGTCCTCATGCTGATGAGGTCGATCCTGCACTGGACAGGGTAAGGGCTCTGTTGGAGGGGGTCACTGGCATTAGGTACATTGTGGAAGAGTATGTTGATGAAATGGACAGAAGTGAAAGCCAGGAAGATAGGGGTGATGATATTGATGATGGTGATGATGCTGGTGATGGTGCTGGTGATGGTGTTGATGGTGGTAGGAGGGGAACTTGCAGGCACTGTCGGCATGTGCAAGGTGTGCTGTCAAGAATGCTGGAGGTGAATGAGGAGATTTTGAAGTTGTTCAAAGAGAAAAAGGTGAAGAGGGAAAGGAAAACAAAATCCAGGAATTTGATGAAGAGAAAGTTGTTCAAGCAAAGAAAGATTGTCAAGAGAAAGAAGAAAGGTATCTATATTCATTTTAATGATAATTTGATTAATTTTGTCTGTTTCTAAGTATTTCCTTTTAGTTATAGTGAATGTTGAATTAGAAGAGAAATAGAAGAATGAAGGGAAGATTGATGAAGAGAAAGATGAAAAGGTGAGAGAAAAATATGCTCCAGTTGATGGAGCAGATGAAGAGATGACTGGAGATGCTACAGTTGAAGAAGAAGCCAGAAATGAAGCACCAGTTGATGGAGATGATGAAGAGATGACTAGAGAGCTGAATGAGAAAGATGCTACAGTTGAAGAAGGAAAAAATGAAGCAGTTGATGGAGACAATGCAGAGATGCAAAAAAAGGTTGTTGATGAAGCTCCAATTGATGGAGCAGTTGCAGAGATGAATGAAGGTGGAGAGGTTATAAAGGATGTGATTGTTGAAGAGAATCGAGAGACACAAGCAGCAGTGCAGGTGGATGAAGCTGATGTGTCTGTGAATGAAGTGCTTGCGAGTCTGAATGTTCAATTTGCTTCAGAGAATAGTGGAGCAGATAATATTTGACTCCAGTATTAATGATTGGTTTTGTATAAGTTGAAAGTTGAATTGGTAGTTAATGACAGTAGTTGTTTGGTTTAGGTTGATTCATGGCAGTAGTTAAAAGTTAACTTTGAACTTGATATTTTTGGAAATATTATGGTTAGTCATAGACAAGTGTATGGTGGCTGACCTTGTTTTTTGGTTAGTTTTTGGACTTTAAGTGTGGGTTTATTAATGCAACTTGTTAGGAACTTATTTCATTCATTGTTCAATGTTTCAATTATAGTTTGCAACTAATAACATGTTTGTACTTATGTGCTTGCAACATAAACAATATCGAAGCTTTTATAACAAAAATATCTCCAAAAACAGCCATACGACCACATACATTAGTCAAAATATTACACATTATCGGGTAGATTACAAAATTTACGCAGTGTCAAAATAATACACATATCCGGGTTGATTATAAAATTTACACATTATCTAAAACACCAATATTTACATAATATATATAGCGAACTAAGAGGAGATCCATTTAATAAATGAGCAGATGACACAACCAGCAATCATAGACTTAATCAACTTCTTCAGTCGATCAATCTTCATTTCAGCTTCTTCCCTCTTTATTTCAGCTTCCCTCAGTGTGATTTTCAGAAAATTCTTTTGCTCTTCACATTCACTCAATAGTTCTCTCACTAGAACACAATTGTCTTCAGTTTCTTCTAGCTTTCTAACTAAGTTCCCAATCACCCTTGATGCTGCTTCAGGCAGTGGTCCATCAAACCACCTAAAATAGTCGCACCCACCATTTGACTGCATTATTTAACAAAACCCAAGAAAAAAATCAGTACATTAACAATTAATCAAAAACAAACACAGAACTATAATGTATGAATAACACACTTTTGGAGTTTTACAACTCCATAATCTGAGGCCAGAGTTTGTAGCAGTACGAGAGGTCTTTAACTTTATGTATTGGCCACAAAAACAGACATCGGGTTCCGCTGGTATGTTGGAGCTCGTTGAACCTTGACTCATTATGTTATTGGACTTGTTTGATTTTTATGTGGGTGGAAGCGAAGATTTTGAAGAATTGAAAAGGATGACTGTTTAGGGGTGGGTGGGTTAGGTTTGATTTGTAAAATAGAAAATTTAATTGTGGATTTTGGGGTTAAATCAACTTTTATATATTTTGGGGGTTGTGTTAAAATATGAAGTTAAATGTTTAAGGGAGGCGGGAAATTGTTGCCGCTTAATTTTTTTGACTTTTATCTAAGCCACGTGCCATGGGTCCTGACGTGTTCCGTATTTGAGTTTGGGGTTTGGGGATTTGGGGTTTGGGGTTAGGGTTTAGGGTTAAGGTTAGCGATAATCGATATATAGTAGTCGATAATCAACTTTGTCTCTTGAAAATTAACATATGTAATTTTTCTCGAATCCAAAAAAGGTAATACTGTAATTATTCATTGAAAAGTGTATAAATGATGTTATAAATGGATTGCACTGACTTAATACATGCTTATACTTAAGTCATGTAGTATTTATCCCATCATTCATGGTGTAACAAGATATATGAGTCACAATACTAGGCATTGCTTAACAAGAATTGACGTAATAGGCTTATGTATAGATGAGTTATACCCTTGTAGGCATCAATGAGCTGTTATAATGTATTAAAGTGGGCAATAATATTATATGGACACATTATACCATCATTCATGGTGTAACAAGACATATGAGTCGTAACACTAAGACATTGCTTAACAAGAATAGGCATAGTAACACTAAGACATTGCTTAACAAGAATAGGCATGGTAGGCTTATATATACATGAGTTTTACCCTTTTTGGCATCAATATGTTGTTTTAATGTATCAATGTGAGCTATAATACTCAAATGAGTTCAATATACCAACATATGAGGTGTAACAACACACATTAGTCGTAATACTAAGGCATTACTTAACAAGAATAGACATAGTAGGCTTATATATACATGAGCTTTACCCTTTTAGGCATCAATATGTTGTTTTATTGTATCAATGTGAGCTATAATACTCAAATGGGTACGATATACCAACATATGAGGTGTAACAACATACATTAGTCATGGTTTTTTGATTTTATGTGAAATTACACTAAGTCGATAATAACTCCTTTCGTGGTTGAGTTGGTTAATAGTCGATTAAGGACCTATGTGCAGTCGATTAGTTGATTTGGTTAATAGTCGATTACCTTTGTCCAGTCAAGTCCCGACTTTTCACTTTTCTGATACGTTTCCCTTTATCAGAAAATTCTCCCCTTACTTAAATATTTTTCTTATTACTTAATATTTATTTCATTTACCTTTTCCAGTTAATTCCACTTTTCCAATTAATTAAATATTATCGTTATTTATTATTTTACTTTTATCTTTTTTATTTATTTTGTTTTTGCTCATTTTCTGATTATTTCCATTTTTGCGAACCTATCTATCGATTTATCTACTTGGTGTTGGTTGATTATACACCAAAATGGAGTATGGACAGTTCATCAAGAATACGCAAAAAAATGGGTGAGCGGAAAATTGAACGAGAAATTAAAAGAACAACCAGATATAATAATAATAATAATAATAATAATAATAATAATAATAATAATAATAATAATAATAATAATAATAATAATAATAATAATAATGCCTAGGGGGCTTTTCATTTATAATAATTTTAAAGAAAAGAGCAATCATAATGAAAACTCTTTTCTTTTTACATTTAAAAATTAAAAAAAAAACTAATTATTACGAGGGGAGGGGGGAGGGGTGACGTAGTTGTCCAGATCCTCCCCTGCTCGTTCCATGAGCACCCTCAACATCCTAGCAGTACGGCAGATGTTCATCTCCTGCCTCCTACGATCATCACACAGGAGGCGGATAAGCCTATCTATGTCAGCACGAATCAGCAGCACCTCTGGGTCGTTTTTCCTGAGAGTGAGAATTCCTCCATTGCCATTCTTGTTGTTGTTGTTGTTGTTTCTGGTGGCACTTCCACTTCTACTTGCAGCGCCTGGAGCTCTTGCCATTATAAGATGAGAGTGATTCTTGAGTTTTGTTTTGGATTATTGTATCTAATGCCTTTATTTATAGGCTCCAAATCGATGCAATCTTTGGTGTTCCCATAAAAGTCTCATCGTTTCCAGTGGCAATTATGAACAGCCACTTCGTTTAACCCAATTCCGGCTGCTTTAAATGACGGGGCGCACGCGTGTATTAAATGTGTTCAATCACTTTATCAACTGCATTGGGTCAATTAATCTACGTTATTTTTTTTTCAATAATCAACCCATATAGTGTCTATTAATCGAAAATGTAAATACTCAACTGATTGTAAACATGTCCAGCATTTGGTGAACTAAATAATGGAGTAGCCATTTTTATAAAAGACACTTAAAATAGAAATAAAATACATTAACGAAACTATTACAATCAGTTCAAATTGTTCCAACAAATAACACAGTACCAAATTAAGACAACCACATCTAACACTACTTAAACACACAAAATTATTACAACTTAAGCTAATACACCAAATCAGAATTGCAAGGTTGATTATCAACCTCGTACCAAAGCAGGGCAGGTTGTCCTCTTATGGCCACTTCTCCTGCAGTTTGAATATCTATTTTGCCTCTTCCTTGAGAAAAATATTTCATCAACTAAGGGAAAACGATTAATTCTCCTTCTACCCTTTTTGGGATCGACCATCGGCGGAAGAATTCTTCTATGAACTACCTCTGGAGGAACCATCCATTCTTGCTCTGGTGGCATTGGATAAACATTTTCTTCATACGCACACATGTAAGTCTGAAGCCTATAAAATGGACAAGTATAATGGTACGCGCTAGCACCATATTCATCTCCATACCTTATCCTTAACACTGCAAACGCATGCTTGCATGGTATCTTATCCAGGTCAAACTCCCGGCATGTACACGTTCTGAAATGAAGATTGACAGTGTGGGATAGGTCATCTCCAACCACAGTGTACTTCAGTACTTCCACGTTCCCGCCTGCATGATAAGCAATCAATTTGTTTCCTTCAAGCATATTCTGATTCAATTTTGTTTCAGCACTGGGCACCAAAATGGTGTTGTGTTTCTTCATCTCCTCACGCCTTATTGAACTTGTCAGTAAACCTGCGAGTAATAGCATTGCACATTCCCAGGATGGGGTATTCTCTCTCGTCCTTGAACATTGCGTTGAGGGACTTGGAAAGGTTTGTGGTCATTACATCGTACCTGTTTCCTGAAAAAAATGCTCTCGTCCACTTATGAAAGCCTACTTCATCCTTAAGACAAGCAGCTGCAGCAGGGTATTTTGATGTGAGCTGGTTAAAAGCATCGTTGAACACTTCAAAACATTACGCCTTCGCAGCGGTACAATAATCTTTCAAAAATGATCCACACTTGAACCTTACGCGCATGTTCTCAGCAAGGTGCTTGGTGCAACAACCATGAGATGCTAAGGTATACACCCTTCTAATCCCATTTGCTATAGCCTTGGCGCGATCGGAAATTATGCACAGGTCCGGTGTATTGGGGACTACGTGAGCCAGCTGTTCGAAGAAGAATTGCCATGAGCTATCACACTCCTTGTCTACCACACAGAAAGCCAATGGATAAATGTGGTTCTCCATGTCCTGTGCGACATCCGTCAACAAAACACCGCCGTAGGTGGACGATAAATGTGTCCCTTCGACTGATATCACCTTCCTCATATATGTAAACCCTCTAACCCAAGCTCCGTAAGCTACAAAAAAATACTTGAACCTCCCCTGTTCATCAAGCCTTAACCCAGCCTTGCTGCCAGGATTTAGGCTTTCCAACACAAAACTGTACGCATCTAAAAATGTGTAACTATGCTCCGGACTGCCCCTAACTAAAGCCTTTGCAATTTCTCGTCCTTTCCAGCACTTCCAATAACTTACCTTACTATTCAGTTGTTGATCCAAAGCGCTCTTGATATCTTTTGTCGTCAACCCTTTGCCTTCAATAAACCTGTTCTTAAAATATTCTCCGATGACATCCCCTGAAGCATGTGGATGATGGCTTGGTAGATGTTGCACCCCACATGTGTGCTCTTTAAAGTATTTGGTGATCACAAACCTGTTGGAATTAACATACTTCATGGCGTGCACCATCCACCTGCAGCGCGCTTTTACATACGCCACGACATAGAGGGATTTAGTACTCTTCTTTATTTTGAATGTGAATGGCTTCTTTATTGAACCCATCTTCAAAGCCAAAACCAGGCTCTTCTTGGTATCGAAGATTTTCCCAGTATGAAAACCTGTGCAATCATCAACCACATCACCCAAGGTGCTGCCTTGAGTGGGACCAGATTCGGCAACATAGTTGCTCCCATTTACAGCGGGATCTCCAACCTCTGGATCTTCAATAGCATTTTCTTCTTCACTATCCATATCACCAACAGTATCACCAACTCTAGCATCACTGCCATAATCACCCGTACTCTCATTGAATAGTGGTGGTCGTGGTGGTCTTGCAGAAGCAATTGCAGCATTAGTGGCAGCATTTGAGCCTGCTTGAGAGCTCTCGGCAACAAATATCTTCAAAATAGGCCTGCTACCATTATTTCCAACATCGAGCATATAGATATGCAAATCATTATCATTCCTTATAAAAGAAGGAGCCACCTTACCCCTCATAGGAGCAGCACTAAAAACATAGCTAATTGAAACCTTGCTGGGATGGCACGTTAAGTTGCCGCGATCAATTAATTGTACATTCCAAATTTAATGCAATAGGTATTGTTGTCTTTGTCTTAGATTGCCAATTTTAGCATTTTGGGGTCTCAATCCATTCACCCATAAAGTCAGCACCTACTACTACGAAACCCCCCATCTGCTTCAACGAAGTCGATGATCAACCAAATGTGGTCGATGGTCGATGAAATAATACAGTAGTTCTGCAACAATGGCGAACAAATAAAAAACAGCTTGAACTTCTTACCAGTTGAAGAAATGAAAGGATGTATGTGCAAAGACGGAAGCCCAGACCAATTCACCTCAGATTTCCATCCACATTACTCGCATCGAGACGTTACAGTCACAACAAATTTCCAGAAAAACGGGTTCCAAAAGAGAAAACAGTTATAGATCGAGATGACACAGTTCTTGATGAGTAAAATGGAGCAAAAAACGAAGCTCAAACAGCCATTGAAGGCACGGGTGGTTCTGGGCGGGAAAGCTTGGAGGGAAGAAGAAGGTAACTAGAGTCTAGGGGTTTTGGTGGGAAGATTTAATTTTTTTTTTGCTATTTTAGGTAAATAATAATTATTTATATAGTAGACCAAAGTGTAGTTTTTATAATTTGGGGGCTGGGGGTTTAAGACTTGATAACTTGGATAAGATCATTAGTGTTAAATGGTCATTAAGCAATTAAAAGGTTATATACCCAATTTTTAAGACTTGAGGGTTATTCCCTTGTTTTCCTTCATTGCATGGTTCTTTTAGCCAAGTCACCCAACAGAGTGTATAGCAAGATAGACTGGGCATTGGGGAACTACCAGTGGTTGCAGCAATATGGACACATTGAGATAGACTTTATGAACCCACATGTGTCTGATCATTCCCTCATCTTGATAAGATGTGGAACAAGACCAAATCTGCACCCCGAGCCTTTTAAGCTCTGCACTAATGTAATGAACCATCCTAACTTTGAAGCTAAAACTATTTTGATATGACAACATAATATTAGAGGCAACCCAATGACTAGAGTGTGGGAGAAACATAAGAACCTTGCAGCTGAACTTACGGGTATCTCCACATACTTGGCATCCTATGAGCAGAAACTTGCTCAAGCAAGAGAAAGACTAGAAATAGTGCAAGATTGCCTCAGAACATTACCATTGGACCACCAGTTGATCACCAGAGAGAAAGAACTTCTAGTTGAGATAGAACAATGAAGCGCAATAGAAGAACAAGCACTAAGGCAAAAATACAGGGCAATATGGATCACTGCAGGTGATGCAAACTCTAAATACTTCCATGCCCAGTGGGAAATCAGAACTGCAAAGAACTCAATTACTTCTATATGCAATGAGGGAGGACTTAAACTTACATACCCCAAGCTGGTGGAACAGGAATTCATATCCTTCTTCACCAGTCTTATGGGAGACAGTGCAGAGGAACTTCCTTGCCCTAACTCTGAAGTGATCAAGCAAGGAAATTGTCTGAACCATGATCAGTAATGTCAGCTTATAAAAGAGGTCACAAATGAAGAGATTACCACAACAATCCGAGATATTCCGCTAGACAAGGCTCCATGAGTGGATGACTATCCTATAGAATTCTATCTAAGGAACTGGGAGCTGATCAAAGAAGATGTAACATGAGTAATTCATCAGTTTTTCAACACTGGTAAACTGCTCATAAATATCAATTGTACAGCTATCACATTGGTGCCTAAAGTTAGCTCCCCTACCACAGTGAAGGATTATAGACCAATAACATGTTATACTACACTATATAAAATCATCGCAAGAATATTGACAAACAGATTGAGTGGAGTTGCTAATACTAATATAAGCCCATCACAATATGCTTTCATCAATGGAAGAAGCATCCTGGATAACATACTATTCAGCCATGAACTATTCAAAGGCTATGATAGGAAAGGAATATCACGTAGATGTGTCTTGTAAGTTGATCTTAGAAAAGCCTATGATACGCTGGAATGGAGCTTTCTTCAAAGAGTCATGGTGGACCTATGTTTCCCATATAAATTTATCCAGTGGATTATGGAGTGTGTAAAAACCGCCATCTACTCTTTGGTGATGAATGGAGGGCTACCTAAACCATTCAAGGCAAGGAAAGGCCTCAGACAGGGTGACTATTTATTTTTTATTGCAATGGAGTATCTACAAAGGGAAATGAATCAACTTGTCAAAAACGGAGACTTCAACTTTCATCCAAGATGCAGGAAGTTTGGCATCACCCAAATTTGTTTTGCTGATGATCTGCTCATGTTCTGTAGAGCAGACTTGGAATCAGTCAAGCACCTACATGCTACTTTCCAGCTCTTCTCAAAAGCATCAGGGCTTCAAGCTAACCTTGACAAGAGCTTAGCTTACATAGTTGGAACAACCAGTGATGACAAGCAAAAAATCATAGACTACCTGGGGTTTGAAGAAGGACAACCCATTCAAATACTTGAGGGTACCATTATTCTCAAAGAACCTATCAATAGCTCAATTCTTGCCTCTAATAGAAAAGATCACTGCAAGGATGAAGTGTTGGTCAACTAACCTATTGTCCTATGCTGGAAAAATGCAACTGATAAAGACAGTAATTTTTGGTGTACAGACATAATGGGCACAAATTTTCCTTCTACATAAGAAGGTCATGAAAGCAATTGAAGCATCATGTAGGACCTTCCTCTGGACATGAGCTGTGTCTATATCAAATAAATCCTTAGTAACATGGGATAAAGTCTATGGATTAGGTGGGTGCACACCTACTACATGAAACAACAACTACTGGACACTTGCAACACCCCTAAAGTTGCAACTTGGGTGATCAGGAAGATACTATATGGAAAGAAGGTGATCATGTCACATACTACACTACAGGGTGACTTTACCATGAGACTGGACCACATGAAGACACAAGCAGGGGCAAGGAAATACAGTTGGCTGGGAATACATAGGAATTCAAATGATTGGCAACAGGAACTGGCATGGATTACTAAGGTTACTAAGAAGAAGTTTGGAATGGGACCTATCATAACATGTATCTTTGCCATGCTAGTGTACAACATATGGAGAGAGAAGAACCAAATCAGATTTCATGCAGCTGTATATAATGCAGACAAGTTGATTAGGGAGATAACACTACATGTTCATATCAGAGGATGTCGATTGCAAAAATGGAAAGGACCTCTAGAGTTGTTATACACCTTTCCATAGCTGGAAAGAGGAATGAATTAAGACAATGAAATAATATGGCTAGTTAGATCAGTTATCAGTTACTTGTCTAGTTAGTCTAAAGAGTCAGATTTAGGAGAAACAAGTGGTAAACACTTGTCTGATTTGTAATGACAGTTTTGGTGAAATGAAATTAATATTTACCAAAAAAAAAGTTGTTCCATATATCCTTTTATGTTGCTCCCATTGGATCTTACAGGAAGATTTTATTTGATGGTTAATTAGTAAAAAAATGACAATTCTTTTGTGCAGATTGAACACTATTGAATATGGTCATCAAGTACTATATAACACTTTTTTCATGATAGTGAGAGATTGAGCACTTTTTATTAATTAAAAAAATAGTTTATGAAAATGCGAAACTTTCAACACAAATACAATATGTAAACCACCGTTCTCCGCCACCACCTCACCGAAAACCACCACACATCGTCATTCTACACCACCATCTCATAAGAAACCACCACATCAATATCGTGAAAACCATGGTAAGTTTGGAAGGTAACTGTAGCACCAACATTGCCATGTCGGTGATTATGGCCAGAAAAGCCTTTACCTTTGCGGGGTGCCGGGAGGACACATTTTGACATGGCGTGAACCGAAATTTATTCATTAAATCAAGCGGAGAGTATTTTGTTAACCACTGTTATATATGGGCAAACCATTGGCCAATTGAGCAACAAAAACTCAGTCATAAAAGGTAAAATTTCACGGGGTTAGCCTATAAACGCAACGTCATTTAAGATACAAGCACTTTATAAAATAATATTCATGTAGTCACTTAAGTTTAGATCATGATATTGTAGTTGAATTGGATTTAAACTATTATAATAAAGCTATTTCCAACTTCATGTTTCATTTTAGACAAAAGGTCTAAGGTAGGCTTTGATGTCAATTTCATTTTCGATAGTATCAAAAGCAAGACTTTTGTGCCGATGATACATGGAGTATTATTCTTTAAATTTAAATTACTCATTAAAGAGTGGCTTAGCTTCAACTAGTTTTAGAGCAATTGTTGGACGTGAATTAGAAGGAATAAATGCTAAGGATTTTTACCTTGTATGTCTAGTGACTTTTATTTTAAACTTAAAATAGCCGCATTTAAAAAGAAGAATGAGAAGAAGCCCGAAAAAAGAGCAAAAAAGAACATAACCTCCGATACGATAAACATAATAACACCATATCGAGGCCACCATACGAACATGGTATATAGGATAAATATGAGGCCCAAACTGAGAAGTGTTGCACCCCCTTGAAATGAGTGCATGTATATCACACCTCCCATAGTTGTTGCCAAAGCTCCGAGTGAACCCGAAATAGGTCATGTACTTGGATCTACCAAATGATAAGAATGCCTCTGAGATTCAATCATAAACCACTTTTCCTCGGTTCTATGTAAACCCCTCCCTTCACCCCCACCCCCTAAAGTAGTAAAGTAAAGAAGGGCTCTTTGGGGGTCTTATTAAACAAAGAAATAGAAAGAGATAGTTCTTTCATTCCATTGATAGAAGTCTAACTAGAAAAAGACTACTTGAGTTGACCATTTGGCTAAAAATATTTTTTTTCATAACCGCATATACCCCAAGCTGGTATACCTCAATGGTATACAATATCTTCTATTGTATACATTTCTAGTATACATATACCCCAATGGTATATAAGTTTGATACCACAATGGTATACCCCAATGTTGTAGCTGTGTGGCTACAGAATGTTAAAATAAAACTTGGGCCATGATCGTGTAATATTTTAGTGAGGGCTGACTAGTTTTAAAAACTTCTCGATATTATACTCAATATCATTATAAGAACTTTTTTTCAAAGTATAATAATATTTTATCACTTTACCAAACGTAATAATATTTATGAACTATGCAACCAAACATAGCGAAAAATAAAAAACCTTAAGTTTGCTTCTCCCACTTCTCTCTCTTCTCTCTCATCTCTCCCTTTACTACTACTCACTGCTTCCCGTTGCCGTCGAATTCTCATCGTCGCCCTCCCTCCCCAACCCCCTTCCTCCATCATCGGCGATTTGTTCGCTGTTGTGCACTTCGCTGGCACATCATCGCCAAACATCGGAGTTGTTGTGCTCCGATCTGTATGCTACTATGCAACACCACTGTTGCCAGTCACCGGAGATCCGCGTTGCTCTACGCCACTTGTGCGCTACTTGTCCGCTGCCTCTACTGCCAATCGCCAGAGCATATCTCCAGCGTGCATTTGCTGCCGGTGCGCAGATCTGCCAGTCGCCGGCGGATGCTACTTTTTCTTGTTTTGACTTTGTCTGGTGGTACATGGTGGATCTACGACGCTTATAATGTATATTTGGTAGCTGTTGATTGTAGGAAATGTAAGACACATGTATTTCCCATTGTATGTGCGATGTATGCATTGTATATATAATGAATATACATTGGACGTACAATGGGTACACACTTGACATATAATAAATGTATATGATATATTTTGGTTTATTCATTTATATATGTTGTGTAAGTCCAGTGTATACACATGCATACATTGTGCAACAATAACCATACAAAGAATATACAAACATATAATAATCGTATGGGGTGTATGCCTACTGTAAGCATAGTGTATCATTGTCCATACAATGAAAATACACACACATGCAAAAATATTAGAAAAAAAATACTAAAAAATATTTTCAGCGAACGGAGGCGGTAGTAGTCAGGGGGGTGGTGGCTAGGGGTTACATGATAGTGCAGAAGGAGGATCCAAGGGTTTATCATCCTTTTATATATATTTGCTATGTATTGAAAAAATTATTGCTATTTTTTGACAAAATGGGATAGTATTGACATTTTTGTGTAAAAAGAATGTTAGTTTGTAGAGTCGTCAATTTGGACTTTGGACCATGGGCTGGTCTGACCTAGCCTTGGATTTGATAGGACTGGACTAAAATGTTTCGAGCCAATAAAGACCAAGTTTATCCCAACCTAAATAGGCCCGCTAGCCCGTGAGACTTGATTGAGGCTACGCTATGTCGTTCCGCGGGCTTTATGATAAAAATAAAATAAATTATTTAATTCAAAATTATAATATTTAAAAAAATTACAAAGTAATAGAGAAGTCAAACCACTACATTTTAGTTTTTACATGTAAAAATTCATTAAGCTGCACAACTACTTTACAAGACAAAACTCTACAACTCAAAAGTTAAAGATGATACATCAAAAAATCTTACACATAAAAACTACAACAGTGTATTGCACATCTGCCCGCGATAATATATCAAAAAATCTTACAAATGTATTTTTGAATGTTTTAATTGCGAACTTGAAACTTGGTTACAATAAAATATTTATGTAACTTTATGTTTTTGCATTTTTAGTTAAGATTTTTGAGTAAAAAAAAACTATAAAAAAAATTTTAAATGGCAGAGTTGGCCCGACCCCGCCTGCGACTCTAGTATGGCTGAGTTGGGCTCAACATTCAGTTCGCAGCTTCAAAGCCCGTGAAATTTGGACTGGACTGGACGGGCTACCCAAATTGAAGCTCTATTAGTTTGTATACTTATGTAACTTGCCCAATTAGAAACGGTATAAGCAGCATTATTAATCTAAATCATTTTAAAAAATTGAATAATCCGTTTGGTTATACAACTAGTGAGTTTTTGACTTCTTTAGAATATGAGTTTTTGAAATTTCAAAAACCATACAGTTTTTCATTTTCTTTCTATTTATAAACTTCAATTTTTTTCAACTCAAATGCATATCTATACGTAACTTAAACTTTTCAATACCAATTTTCAACTTCAACCCAATAATTTTGTTTTTAAATTAAATCAATCTATATCCAATCGGTTACTTAATAGCATTACCTCAATTTATCACTTAATTATAATAAATTAATGTAATTTAAGTAATATAAGCACCTAGGATTAAGAGGTAAGCAATTTTGTCTTTAGCCGCCCGCCCACGTCTCCGCACGTCCTCCATGTCCCTCACAAGATACGTAAGGGAAAAGAAAAGGGGTAATAAGTTAATCTCTCACTTTGAATTCACGGAAAGCGCACTTTGACACTAAACTCAAGTGCATCACTTCATTCACTTAGCAAATTCCCATTCCCTTGACCCCCTAATCCCCAAGTACAATACTTTTGGGGAAAAAACATATCTAGCCATAAACTATTTGCCACTTACATCTATTTGGCCGTGGGAAAAAAATAACAATGGCTAGCCATCCTATAGGCATATAATAAGGGATATACTTATCCTTTGCTAATAATGTTCCATAGAAATAGCAAAAGCGGATAATATGGTAACTGAGTTAATAGGTAACCCAATACACCCTAAATATCTAATATAATATTTAACAAATATATCCCGTGCTTTTTGCATACTATATGTCTATACTATCTTTAAAATATACATGGTGTCTTTGCATACCACGTGTTGTTGATATCCATTTAATATTTTAAAAATATACCACGGATTATTTTGCATACCACCTAATGTTAATATCAATTTAATATATAAAAAATATACCTCTATTACTTTTGGATACTGTTATACATGGTGCTTTGCATACCACCTAATTGTTAATATTCATTTTAGTATTTAAATGATATACCAGTTTGTGGTTGCATATTAATATCTATTTAATATTTAAAAAATATACCCCAGTGCCTTAATATTCAGTTTGTGGTTTGCATATCCAAGTAATATATACAAGATATCCCTAATATTTAAAAATGTAGACATATACACTAATCCATATGTAGGTGATTTTTGTTTATTTATTTTAGTGAAATTATATTCATATTTGGGGTGATCTAGTTTCTACATAGCTAACAATCAACCAATTATATGTCATGTCATCTTATTTTTAACTTGTTCCGTTAGTTCAATCTCTGAATGTATTGTTATAATTATACAATTTACATAAACTATATATTCTTGGTATATTTATTGCTTCATATTTAATGGCTAGCAGGTAGTATTATCTATTGTTTTTGTTTAACTATAAATATAAATATTCAAGTGTATTTTGCAGACTTTGGAGTTCTATTATCTACATGTATGATTTGCTATTCTCTAGTTTTTATAAACTCACAAAGTGTTTTGGCGTTGAAGGAAGATTGTGAGGGGGAGAGGGGGGGGGGGGGGTTGTAGGAGAGAGTGTTTATGGTTTGTTAAAATCCTAAAAAATTGAGAGATAAGGATGCTTGATATTCTATGCTATCTTTTACCGTATATGTCATAAGATAATTGTTGGGATTTATGAGTCAATTACGTGATACCATTAATGCTGATATTTAGAGTATATTTGAATAGATAGTCATTAATATGGATAAGGTAAGATATGATATACTCCTAAAAGCTAGGCACAATCTCCTCTATATGTTTCATCAAAAATAGTGTCCATAAAATATACACAATACCAGTTATTGTTTATGGTATATAATAAAATAGTAGTGTGTTTATTTTCTGTTTATAACTTTAATGAGTGTTCATGTCACGTAAAAATTCCAATACTTTTTCCGTTGAATTTTATACTATGCCATATTTCAATTTTTTCCTTTAAAATAGTGATACAATTTCCTCTTATAGAATTTGATTTTGCATGCTTCTTTTTATTCTTCTTTCCACCCTGACAAGTCTACGCACATCTCGTACTTCCTAACTCCGTTTGTGAGATTACACTAAATTTGTAGTTGTTGATGCTGTTGTTGCTGTCTATGAATCATTTGGAGCACACCCCGACTATCCAAGTATACGTCACTTTTCATCATCAAAAAATTGTGACAGACTAAAATTATCAAAATTAGACAAATAAAAAGAAATTAAGATGCATTTGGGAAACTACATTAAACATGTAATTATGTTTTTGCCTATATCTAGAAAACTTATCAAACACCTTATGGATATTAAATTAACATACTTGAATAAACATTTGCTTGTATTTTTGCAAGTATACAAAGCAAAAAAGGTCACACAAGTCACAAGTTTTGTGTATCTTAAAACCCAAACTACCTCAACTAATCTTTACACAACAATTTCAAGCTGTCAGTGTTGTGTTGGCAAGTCTTCTCCATTTCTTCAGCAAAATAATCCTAAGATCTAAAATGGCAGAAGAAAAAGATGCCACTTCAGTTCCACTAAGTCAAGGCTCTGAAGAAGATCTTGAAGACCCCATCACCATTAAATCACCTCCCTCTTCTCCTAATTCTTCTACTCGCAAGGTTTGCTATTTATTTATTTATTTATTTTTTCTTGTAATTATTATAACCTGTCTGATTCTTTTATATGTATGTTATGATTTATTCGTATTTGATTAAACCTTGGTGGGTAGAGTTAGTTGTACTGTACTGGTGGTAAGTGGGAAGTGGGAAGTGTTTGGTGGAGTAGTCGAGGTGCGTACAAGTTGTCACAAACATTGTCATAGTAAATGTTTTTTATGATATTCGTATTTGATTAAACCATGGTGGGCGGAGTTAGCTGTACTGTAGTGGTGGTAAGTGGGAAGTATTTGGTCGAATAGTCGAGGTGTGCATAAGTTGTCAGAAACATTGCTGTATTATAAAAGAAGTTAAAAATGTATTTTATGATTTTTTCGCATTAAATTAAGCCTTGGTGAGCGGAGTTACCTATACTGTAGTGGTGGTAAGTGGGAATTATTAGGTGGAATAGTCGAGGTGCGCACAAGATGTTGCAAATATTGTCGTTATAATAATAAAGAAATAAAAAATGGGACAGTGGGTTCTTGTGTTGTAGAAAATGGTGATGGTTGTTTCAGAAGTGTTGGTTTTTAACTTTTGGAGAAAATATAAGGTCTATTGGAAACAGCCTCTCTACCTCACTCGAGGTAGGGTAAGGTCTGCATACCCAAACCCACCTTGTGGGATCATACAACGTATGTTGTTGTTGGAGAAAATATAAGAAGGGAAAAAAGAATGTTTAAATGGGAAATGGATGCTTGTGTTTGCTGCAAGAAATAGGCATTCTTGGTGTAAAATATTGAGCTTAGATGTTTTATTTTAATGGGATTATGATATTTGTACATCTTGCCTGCACAAGTAAAAAGGTGGTTATTTGGGGATTTTTTTTGGGGAGTGGGGGTTATTGATTAATTGGAGTCAGTATATAGATACGCCATCCGTCCAATTTACGTGACACACTTTATTTTTTAATTTGTCCGGAGAGAAAAGAAGACACATTTCAATATTTTGGAAACATTAATTGTAAACTTCCAATCTAACTCCGCGCCAAGTCAAATACCAGACCATAAATTAGGATTTGGGACAAAGGGGGTACAACAATATTTGAATGTGAACACGTAGGAAATGGGCATTGTTATAGCTAGATGCTGATTTTAACAAAGTCATAAACTTTGTTCGTCTTGTCTGCTTATGGGAAGTAGAGTTCATTTGGGTTGGGAGTTAAACTGATTCATTTATGCACACTAAACAGGAACTCTTGTGTTCTTTGTGTAAAAATTTATGTGATAAAAGATACTAGTGTTTGAAATCTTTTAGCTGATTAATCCATTTGATTTATGTTAAAAAGTTTACGTAAAACAAGTTACCTGGTTATTATGAAGAATTATGAAAACCTTTCAACAAAACTTGAATCCGGGAAAGAAGTCCAAAACTAGTGGACCAAGTCAGACTAAATGGTTTAAAAATCAAGGTTCTTTGACGAGTTGACCTGTATATTCTCTAGTCCTTTTCCTACCCACTGTATAATATACTTTCTACATGCGTTTATCTGGTTATTCTGAAGTGTTTTTTTTTTTTGGGGGGGGGGGGGTGGTTCAGTCTGGAACTTATCATGCTTTCTTGTGTATATCTAGTAAGAATCTTTAGAAAAAAGGTCATATTTAAGCATATATATGCCTGTCAGCAATTTACTTGCATATCTTTATAGTTTTTCATATACCTTTTTCAGGCTTGCTGTTATTTTCTTCAAAGCTGGGTATCTAAGAAGTTTATGACCGGATGGTAATTTGCTTTTGTCTTCTGTTTCCTTACAATAGGTTCTGCAAATCTTCCGAATTCTAACCACTCTAAAATTTGAAATTGCAGTGTAGTTCTCTTCCCAGTAGCGGTTACATTCTTTGTGACATGGTGGTTTATTCAGTTTGTTGATGGTTTCTTCAGTCCACTATATGAACAACTTGGCATTGACGTATTCGGTAATTCCAAATTTCCACTTTCCATAATTATGATAGCTGCAGGTAGTCTTTTGCATTGAGGTGGTTATGCAGCTTCTTGATACTTGGTTGCTCAGTGCTCCTATTTATTTAAGATCCACCTCGAATCTTTCTTTTCAGATACTTAATTATTGTGACTCCACAAGATAATATTGCAAACTGTTCTCTGTATTTGAACTTGCCAGCTGCATCATGCAGCCTGCATGGCTTCCTTTGTAAACATGTATAAAGTACTGTCTCCTTGCATTGAGGAGAAAAGCAACGAAAGGAAAGTTATAAATTCTTTATTTAGACAGTGGTGAAGAATCAGTGAGCAATATGAGCAAGGAGAAGCTTTTATGTTTATATCTTTTTGTCTGTCGCCAGTGATAATCGTCAATTTTGATGTTTCCTGTTTCATGCTAGTAGTGATGGGAGTAACATTTTGTTTCTGGTCGCTGAGAATTTTCGTCAGTGGCTTCAAAAGGATATTGCTTTATGCATAAAACCAACCATATCCAGCTATAAGATCAAGGTGCTCGTGCTTGTCCTTGTATAACTACTAAAACAAGGAGTGAACATCCTCAGATTGATCATGCTTACTTTCTTTTACCCCTCAATACCATGTTAGTTAAAAGACCTGATCCCATAAAATACCCTGGTGTTAGCAATATTTCATCTCTAGATTAAAAACATGGACCCTTGTGTTCGCAATTATCAGCGGTTCCTGCTGATCAATAGAAGAGACCATGGTATCAATTGCCAAAAGAAATTCTTTGACCAGTTTCTATGAACTTTTTGCTCTTAGAACCGTCATGTTGAGATCAGCGTGTATGTTAATACATGACTTTTCTTTTCATGAGTTGTAAATGCCTCTTCGCCAGTGAGGAAGCAGTTAATGCCATTCATCAAAGATCTAGTATTTTAACACCTGCAGAACTTCATGTGTGGTGGTTATGGAGGTAGCTGGTTACTAATTATCCATTCTATTGTGTGTTATCTTTCCACGTTTCAATGACACGACTTATGTGTTCCCACCTCTCTACCTGTATTAAAAGTTGTTTGTCCGTTGTTTATTGGCCAGATTTCCTGAACCTTGAGTCATTTGTTGTTGGTGCAGGATTAGGATTCGTCACATCTCTTGTTTTTGTATTCTTAGTCGGAGTTTTTGTTTCGTCTTGGCTGGGTGCTACTGTTTTCTGGATTGGGGAATGGATTATTAAGCGAATGCCATTCGTCAGGCACTTATACTCGGCCTCAAAACAGATCAGTTCTGCAGTATCTCCAGGTAAGCTACAGATGCTCCTCTTTTGAAGATAAGATGGAGAGGAAACAATACTTACCTTCTCTTTGTTACTGGACAAGCAAGTAGTGGTGCACATATCTAGTTCTCTTTTGGATCCATCTCTAGCAACTATCAGCCTGAGGGGAGAAAGGGAAATGGGGAGAATTGGGTTATATTTCAGGAAAGATCGGGAAGAGCTGACATTTTTTAAGTTTACAGAATGTGATATTCTCATTTTTTCCTTTCATCAGGAGAAGGTAGATAACAAAAGAAAGAAAACGGAAAGATAAATCTCTAGGGGAGAGCTTTGGTCTAGTATTAAGAGCGCAACACATGATGTGTCAACTAGGTGCACGTCATGGTTGAAAAGCCTGATATGCAAGTGAAGTGTAGAGCGGGGGGACTTACCCATGGAACTTTGAACGGTGCGCCATTAGATCTTGAGGAAAAAATCTCTAGCGGGGGAGTGTAATGAATTTCAGAGTTGGGAAGTAAAAATTAAATCTGAATTAAACTTTATCATAGCGTACTAGACAGTCATTTCAATAAATACATCAAAGTTGTGCTATGATACCAAATAAATACAACTCCACTTATAATTTTGGAGAGTTGAGGTTGCATCATGGAGTATTTTGCTTTTGCTGCATTGTCTTATAACCTTTTGTTGTTGATACTGACTTTTCATCACTATATAATCTGCAGATCAAAACACCACTGCTTTTAAGGAAGTGGCAATCATTCGTCATCCCCGTGTGGGTGAATATGCTTTTGGTTTTATAACATCATCAGTTACCCTTCAGGTATTTGTCTGGATAGCAACTTTTCCGATGTGATAATTTGCTGTAATTGGAAAAACCATCTTCTTGAGCGTTTTCTTTTGCTGCTCACATAATAGACAAGAAAAACCTGTCAATTTGGGTATCTCCGTAGCTTAGTTTCTGTATTAATATGTTCATGTTCTCCAAATGGTATCTAATTCTCACACAAGGTTTCACTGGGCTATTTTTCTCCCTTCTAGCTTGCAGTGACTCGTATATGCTGAATGTTTTTTTGATGTGCATAAGTTCCTTACACTTGAGCAATTGGCAATTTCAAAGAATAACTTCTAAATTTGAACTGGCAAAAGAGCATTTTTATAATTTTGTTGGCTGATATCAATATTCAACATTGACTCTATTAATTCTGGATGACAGACAGATGAAGGGGATGAAGAATTATGTAGTGTTTTTGTCCCTACAAACCACCTGTACATTGGCGATATACTCTTGGTTAACGCAAAAGACGTTATAAGACCAAACTTGTCCATCCGTGAAGGCATTGGTACGTTCTGTGTCTTTTCACTACTCACCCTTAAAAAAATCGTGTCATTTGTTTGTTACTCTAGTAGCTTGGTGACTGGCCGAACGGCCCGAACCATGCATCTTATTTAATGATCTTAGTTTAGTAAATCAATGATCTTTCTAAAATTTAAACTTAATAGATTTTCACAAGGTATAGCAATGTCCAATTGCTTCTTTGCCCCCCCGGCTCCACACATACACACACGCCCACCATGCATTATATTTGCACGGAGGACCAAACTATCTTTTATGAAACAATATTCAAGTTTTTCTAACAGTGAAGCCAAAATGCAGAGATCATTGTCTCAGGAGGAATGACGATGCCGCAAAGGATTTCTCATGTGGAGAGGGTTGCACGACAAACTGAAAGAATTCCACTGAACAGAATTAAGTAACAAACGATGGTGAATATGTCAATGTAGGATTGTTTGTAATTACAGTAGTATGGCGGCACTGTTTAGTTAAGGAGAAAGATATGATTTGTACTTTGCTTCTTTCCTACCTATTGCTCTTATGCACTTCATTTTGTTAAGTATCAAGTATCATGCCTTTCTTCTTAATTTGAAATCACGTTCATGTTAAACCAAGGCTTATATGCCCATCAACTTCAGAGAATGAAGGATGCAACCAAACAAATATTACTTGTGATCTCAAATGTTAGATGTTCAACTAAATTTGACATTTTAGAAAATAAGATGTCATTTGTTACCTTTTTAACCAAATATCCCCTTAATACCAGTAGAGTATTAATTAGGTGAAATGAGAGATAAATGGTAGTTTAGACATGTTCTGATTAAGGATGTTATGAATTTCGTGAGGGGTATGTAAAAAATTTAAGAGAAAGATAATTGTACAAGGTGGATGAATTGAAATTTGAGAACAGTTCTGGAGGAAGAGTTAAAATATTTGTAAAGGAAAGAAATGACTTCCGTCCTTATTCAAGAAAGGAAAATCAATTTCTCCATATACTTAGAAATGTTTACACACATAAATTTCGAAGAAAAGCACAGCTGACTATGCCTCAATTTCAAATTATCTATTTCTATTTTTCAATTATACATAGGCAAAGGAAAACTCTGCTTATGTGAGCTTGCTTACACTGTTGGTCCCAAGCCCAAAGGACTGCAGTAGGCCAGCAACCAATATAAATTCATGATGAATCCTCATAATACATATATTGTAGATAAGTGCCCACCTAGGCACACCGCACACGCACACGTTACATCGACACCCAGGTTTGATGAAAAATGAGCTTGTATCTTTGGAGCTTCTCTAAGCCTTAAACTTACCTGATATTTTCATTTGGAGACTTGAGCTAAATGCCGGACCTATTGAGTATCTAAACTCGGGTCAAACTTTTTCTATTGAACACATCTGTTATAGTAACACGGACACAACAATGTGACAATCAGACTACTTTAGAACAGAGCAAAGTTTGCTATTTAAGTAAATAGTTATCATCAATGTGACAGCCAGATTATAAGACCACCTAATATGCCCGAATTCACTTAATAAAAACTATAAACAACTGGGGACATCCGATTTCAAAGAAACTTTACCACCCTAATTTTAAGACGTGTGATTTTTTTGCTAGTGGATCTTAATGTATCATAAGATTAAAATTTAACACATCCAGCCACTAAAGCCTTAGAGATATCATTGCATTTAAGCCCAACTCACGACTCAAAAGATCAGTCCTTAATGATCTTTGGAGAAGAAGTTCTAATCATACAATTTTGAATTAATTAATTCAGAGTAATTATCAACAATCCATCCGGTAACTGTTCCACTGTGAAGAACAATAATAGTACTGTATACAAGACTTGACAAGCAAGAATAGGTAAAAACGAGAAGGGGTTTAACAACTTCTTTCTTAGCAAAGAAATGGCTCATGAATAAGCAAGCTGACAACTTAAGATAAAGTTGGCTAGCAATAGATAAACTAATAAGAATACAAGGTTGTAACATAATTATAGAAAAAAGAAAATGCCTCAAGAAACTAATAAGTAAGTGATTTTGGAGAGATCAAGCTTTCTGTAAAAGCGATTCCATTCTGCAAGGCAGCTTGAGGCCATAATGCAAATGGTCCACTGGACGTCCTAAACTCATTCCTAACAGATTGCACATGTAAGCACCAAAATAGCACTTCACCATCTGCAAACCTATATAGCGGTATGACTTGAAGAACCCAGGGATGAGCTATAGTAACCAATGGAGTCCAAGATTCCTTGACATCATAATCTTTCAATAGCCATAACTTACAAATTTCTTTCTGCTGATGAATAGTAGCAGAATGAACACAAAGCATTCCGTCCAATACTGAAAGGCCAAAAGCGTAGTTGGCCCTTGAGCTTAATACATGCTCAGGCAAGGGTATCTCCCCGTACACTTCATTTGAAATATTAAATGAAACCATAGAATAATAGCTTGAAAGACCGATCCAATGAAATGCCTCGTGTACAAATGCCAAAGATTGCATACCGGACAACACAAGGGAAACGCCACGAGGATGTTTATCAATTTTTCTCCAGGAACAACTCTTTAGCGCGAGAACTTCACCAGGTGATTTACGAGCAGCATCGCCATTGTGAATTTTAAGGATCTTATAGTCACCCCTAGTTGAGTCATAACCAAATCCCAAACAAGAAGATACCTCCGATGGAAGTTCTGGATCAGGAAGTACTATAGATTCTCTCGTGGAGGGGTTCCATAACATAAGGAAGGAGCGGTTATCACAATTCTTATTGGTAACCTGGACAATAACCAAGCCATCGCAACAACAATGGATTGCACAATGCCATGGTTTAGAGCTTGAAGGGAAATCAAGTTCTTTTACATCCTCAACCAGTTGAACCGACGATAAAGGACAACAATACATGGAAAATATATCATCCTTGGGGCAACATTGAGTAATAAGAAGTTTTTGGGAATTTTGGTCATTCTTGGCACAACTGAGATGCTTCATCTTAAAGTAAGGATCATAAGTTAATGTCTTCCAATATTTTGAAACACATTTGAAACGAAGAAGAGACCGCACAGGTAACCTGCTAAGGATGTCCATAAGTATTCCCTCTTCGAAGTGAATAGTAAGTAAACTAAACTCCTGATCAGCAATATCCATCTGATGCTGCTCTGTAGTATTACCTTTGCAAATTCGACGGTTTTGTGTTGTATTGCTCATAATCTGATTTGCCTTTTTTGTATTTGAAACTGATTTCTTCTTCTTCGCTACTCTTTTTGCTGCTAATAGTTGTCCATTGGACTTGTTCTTCTTCTTATTCTTTTCTGTCATCTTTAAGCTTTAGATTGAACTTGTACGTTCAGTTGATCGCTCTCTTGGTTGCTAAAATCTATAAAATATAAATGAATCTTACTTCTATTGTGGCAAATATGTAAGGAGAACTAACTCCGAATTTTAGTCGGTTTATGTTATGAATGAGTTTCCTTTTTCTAAATGGAATCTTACTTTTATTTTTTTATTATACATGGGGAAGGGAAACTCCTGTGTGAGCTTCCCAATTCAAGTCCTATCAGTGGAGAAAGGTTTCGGTAGGCCCCATTCTGTAAGTTTTTTTTACAGCATGCTAATTTTTTCTTCTGTATCATAAAGTTCTAACATATCCAGCCACAAACCCTTAAAGGTATCATTGCACTTGAGCCCAACTCACGACTCAAAAGATCAGTCCATTATAATCATCCAGTTTTGAATTAGTTAATTCTGAGTATTGATTATCAATCATCTCGCAACCGGTCCAAACTACATCAGAAAAATAAACAATGCATAGTAATTAGTACTCTATGTAAGACTAGACAAGCAGTAATAGCTTAGAAAAGACGGGGTTAACCACTTCTTTTTTGGCAAACAAATGGCTCATGTTTTTTTTTTTCTGGATAGAGTAAAAAAATAATTGATAATAGTATGGAACAAAACCATACATACAACTACCATAAATGACCAGTTACATGCTTCCTATCTCCTCTAAGAAGTCTACATATTGATCCATGTTTCCAATTCCATTAATATTACACCGAAAGTACATGCTCTGAAGACATTTATTCTTTAACCAAGATACATGACTCCTCTTGTCCTCAAAGTAGATCTTCTTTCTTTCCCTCCATGGGGATTCCAGAATATGCAACTGGGATAGTTCTCCAAGTAAGCTGTTGCTCGTTTGCCACTTTTTTACTCTGCCACATCTCTAGGAGACTCTTTCAGATTTTTGGTATCACCCATTTGATAGCAGATATACTCGAGAATAACTCCCAGCCTGTAGAATTAGATAATGATTAACTTACTCCAAGTCCTCCTCACCTAAGTAGCATCTATATTAAAGCAAATCGCCTCATCTGCAGATTGTCCTGAGTCAAGCAGTCCTCTCTAGCAGCAATCCAGCCAAAACATGCAACATTGGTTGGTGCTTTGCATGTCCATAGCACTTTCAAGACCAACTTACTTCACAATGTGCATGTAATTATAGCAACTTCTAACAGAAAGTTACCATCTTTTTTGCTTTTCAGATAAGAGCAACCTTCTTGTTTACAACCAATGAAACCGGTTCCAGCATATTAAGCGGTTGCTCCACATTATCCACCTCCCAATCATTTAACTCCACCTACAGTCCCCATTCCAACTGGAACCTGAATAGAACTCAGCAACTGTACCTCTCTTATTTAATGAGCAATCGTACAAAATTGGGAAGTTGAACTCCAAACTTTCATTTCCCAACCACATATCAGACCACAACTTGATTTCGGATCCATCAGGCCTCTCTTATTTATGGCTCATGCTGTTTCTACGAGAACATAGAAGATGCAAGCTTACAGCTTCACTAAGTACATTTTGAAACATAAAATACTGGCGAGCAGCAGATAAACTAACAAGAATTTGAGGTTGTACAAAAATAACAGGGAAAAAAAATAAGTGCCTCGATCATACATAAGATACTAATAAATAAGTGATTTTGGAGAGATCAAGCTTTCTGTAAAAGCTATTCCATGCTGCACGCCACCTTGAGGCCAGAATGCAAATGGTCCACTGGATGTCCTAAATTCATGCCCACCACATTGAGCATGATAGCACCAGAATAGCACTTCACCATCCGCAAACCTATATTTTGGTACGATTATACAAATATTGGGATCTTCAATAGTAATCAATGCATTCCAAGATTCCTTGACATCATAGTCTTTCAATAGCCATAACTTAAAGGTTTTGTTCCCCTGATGAATAGAAGAAGAATGAACACAAAGCATACCTTCCAATACTGAAAGGCCAAAAGAGATGATGCGCCTCGAGCATAATATTTGCTCTGGCAAGGGTATCTCCCCGTATACTTCATTTGAAATATTAAATGAAACCACAGAATAATTACTTGAAGTACCTATCCAATGAAATGCCTCGTGTACAAATGCCAAAGAATGCATGCCAGAACGCACAAGGGAAATGCCACGAGGATGTTTATCAATTTTCCTCCAGGAACCAATATTCAGCGTCAGAATCTCACCAGGTGATTTGCAACCACCTATGCCAGTGTGAATTTTAAGGATCTTATAGTTACCACTAGCTGAGTCATAACCCAATCCGAAACAAGATTCCTCCTGTGGAAATTCTGGATCAGGAAGTACTATTGATTCTCTCGTGGAGGGGTTCCATAACATAAAAGAGTGTTTATCACCAGCATTATCAATAACCCGGATAACAACCAAGCCATTGTAACCACAATGATGTGTACAATACCCTGACTTAGAGCTTGAAGGGAAATCAAGATCTTGTACATCCTCAACCAGTTGAACTGATGTTAAAGGACAACAACGGAAGGATAATATATTATCCTCAGGGAAGTAATGGCTAATAAGAATTTTTTGGGAATTTTGGTTATTCTTGGCATGACTGAGATGCTTCATCTTAAAGTAAGGATCAGAAATTAATGTCTTCCAAAATTTTGAAACACATTTGAATCGAAGAAGAGACCGCACGGGTAACCTGGTGAGGATGTCCATAAGTATTTCCTCTTCGAAGTGAATTGCCATGGCCTAGAAGGAAACAAAAAGCGGTCAGACAATTTTTCTTGAAGTAGTCAAATAATAGATAATTTCAGCCAAGAGTTTAAAAAAGATAAACCTTAAATTTCTTGATTTCTTCAAGCTACTATTTACTTGTTTAATAACATTAAGTAGAATGTTTCAAGTGCAGAAAAATGAAATTATTTGGCAATCTGGAGCGCCACGAAGTAAGCAACAAACAAACAAAGTACTTTAAGAATTTCCACATGTTTGATGCCATGGCTGTAGTTTCGACAAAATAACTCAGTGAAGGTATAAACTGGTGCCTGAATAAAAGGCATAAAATCGTCGTCTCACATTGTTTTCTAGTGGTAAGGGAAAAGGTAGATGATTGAAATCATCGATGCTTGGTAATGATTTGTCTCCTTTGTGTTTGGTCTTTGTATCACAGGGCGGACGTGGTCTAAGGTTCCAGGGAATTGCGGTGACTGGACCAGTGAGTACTGTTAGGAAAAAGTTACAGAGATAGCATGCATTATTCCCATTCTTTCTATTTACCACCAAATGCTGCACCTGTTGGCAATTCTAATTTTTTCTGTATGCTGGCGGAGGATTGATGAGTTTCTGGATCAGGCTGATGGTTATTTGCCACTTTAAATAAAGAGGTACTTAATTTACGTGGTTTATAGTTGTTTATGACAATCTCTTCAATGGCTTGCAATTGTCTACTTAGATGACATTAGTGTTGTATGCTTCAGACATGGAGAAAACATTGTTCAGCTCCCAAAATGAAAAAGATAAAAATGGACTGAAAATTCACATCTCATGGTAGTGGAGTATGTTCTGCAGTCTTAGTAACTTGTGGATAAGCTGATGCGTGGTCTTATACTTGGGCATTCATTCAGTAACAACTGTTAATACTGCAAGTATTCTGGGTCGAAACTTTTCCTGCAGGGGTCTAACACATTATGAAATTACTTGAGTGAATTGAAAACGGGAACACACCTCTTAGCCATAGCAAACACACCTATAATCTATGTCCAACCAATAACGGTTAAACTCAATTGTAAGTAACACCCTGATAAACAAAATCATGCTACTACGAACTAATAAAAGATAATAAAGCAGTCATTTTTTGTATGAGGATGAGAAAAATATATATAACATTTTCCTTGAAAAAGTCTTTTTAATTAAGGTAATCATAACCTCGGAAAATGTCAAACACACTTGGATTGTCTAACCAACAAGAATTAAACTCAATTGTGAGAAGTCAACACCTGATCAATATCCATCTGCTGCTTTGTAGTATTAGTTGACACGTTCTTCCCTGAAATTTAGTTTTAAAAAAATTGCCCCATTCATACAGAGGATAAAATAGAGGCCTTGGCGGGCAGAGTTAGCCAAGTGGAATTGTAAAAGAAAAAAAAATACACACACAGCAGCAGCATCAAAGAAACATACCTTTGCAAATTCGAAAAGGAGATAAGGATTTCTGATTAAGCTTTTGAGTGGTATTGCTAATAATTGGACAAAAAAGATTTGCCCTTTTAGATTTCTTCATCGTCTGTTGACCTTGTATCTGAGGAGTTTTCGAGGAATGTTAGATTCCAGTAACTTAGTAGAACTTACAAACTAATTCAATCACAAAATCATACAAGGAACTAATGGAAAAACAATAAAGCACCCTCTTTTTCTCCAAATTGGTTAATATTTTCCGCGGAAAAACGTTTTCTTTAACGTTAAAATCATAACCTCAGAACATAACAGGAATTATCTAATTCCTAACCACCACCAACAACAACATTCCTAGTATGATCCCATAAGTAGGGTCTGGGGAGCGTATGGTGTATGCAGACGTTTCCTACGTCGAGTGAGGTAGAGAGGCTGTTTCAGATAGATATCTAAGTCCTAACCAAACAACAACTAAAACTCAATTCTTAACATCACAACTCACATCCTGATCAACAATAATATCCATCTGCTTATTTGACGGGCTCTTCCTTGCAATAAATTTAAAAAGAAATTTCAGTCATATAAAGCTATTGATTAAGAGGTAGTAGGTATCTAGTGAAATAGTCGAAGTCCATACAACAACAACAACATACCCAGTTTATCCCACAAATGAGGTCGGGGAGAGTGAGATGTAGCAGACCTTACCCCTACCAAGGTGGGAGAGGCTGTTTGCCTATTTCTGATAGACCCTCGTCTAGGAAAATAAAGATATAATGCTAGAGAGAGAGTAAACTAAACCATATTCAAAATAAATAGAGAACAACAGTAGATATAAAGGTGAAGACTGAGATGGAAATTGGAATAGTCGAGGTCCATGATGAAACAAATATACCTTTGTAAATTTGATCTTCTTCTTCAGTTAGCATGCAAAAAGATTAAACTTTTTTTTTTTTTTTTTTTGAGATGGTAACATATATTAAACTTTTCTTCTCTAGTGATAATAATTTGACAGAAAAGATTTGCCTTTTTTTGTATTTACATTGGATTTCTTCTTCTTTTCTCTATTTACTACTCTTTGTCTCAATTTATGTGAATCTATTTTTTTAATCTGTTAAAAAAATTATTTTTAGATTTGAAAAAAAATTTAACTCTTAATTTATCATTATGGATATTAATGAGATGATTTATAACATACAAATAGAATGACTTATTTGAGATAAGAAGTTCAAAAGGTATTTTCCCTACTTTATTTCTATGATACCTAATTTCTTTTTGCTACCATAATTTGCTATCCGCACCCTTAAATCCAACCGGGGCGGAGCCGCCCTTGCCCAAGGGGTTCAATTGAAATCCATTCGCCGGAAAATTGCACTGTGTATATCGGGTAAAATCGATTTTTTATACATACCTACCATATGTTGAACCCCCTTAACACAAGTGTAAGCTTTATTTTTTAAATTTTGAACCCCTTGTTGAAAATTCTGCCTCCGCCCCTGAAATCCAAACAATCTAATATTCCGTTGATTTCAGCTTTTTAACTATGAAAAAGAATTTTGTTCAAAATATATAAAATATTAAAACTTCAATGCTTTTATACATAGCTTCTGTCTATAACTGTGTGTATATATAGCAGAAGGAAGAAATTAGAATAAGAAACAAAAATAAATCCTTCGGGTAAATGTTCTATGAGGAACTTGAAAAATTCTCAGTTTTGGAAATTGAAAAAAAAATAACTTGATGAAAGCCTCAATGCTTAATTACGGCCGCCATTGTACATAATGGTATATGTTACATGAGATTTTTGGGTGAGAGAGACTCCTAAGTCTTTAAATAATTTTTTGGGACTCAAGTCTAAAAAAATAGGTAAAAGGGACACTTTTAAGATTAGTACTAATTACTAACATTTTAAAAGCCCCTCAAGTTTTTTTTATTTACACAAAGCCCCCACCTCTCATCACCCACCCTCATCGATCCTTACCCCCCATCCGGCCCCCACCCCCGCCCATCCACCATTCCACCACCACCCTCCACCACTCACCGCCACCTTTTACCATCCCTCCACCACTCACCACCACCTCCTACTACCCTCCACCATCCACCACTACCTTCTACCACCCTCACCACTAACCACCACCTCTCTACCACCCTCCATCATTACCCCACAACCCTTCACCACTCTAATAAAAGAATGTGTACACATCAGTCGAGATGTGTGCACATATTTTCATATGTGTACACATATAACAATATGTGTGCACATATAATATATGTGCACACATATTGTTATATGTGTACACACACACACACACATATATATATATATATATATATATATATATATATATATATATATATATATATATATATATATATATATATATGTGCATACATCTCGTCAGATGTGTACATATTTTTTCCAGCCGTGAAAACATCTCCAAAAGTGTATAAACATATAGAAAATATGTTTACACATCTGAAAAGATGTATAAAATGACTAGAATTAAAAAAATAAAAAAGAATGAAACGGGGACGAAGAAGAAGAAAAAACAAAATGGATATGAAAAAGAAGAAAGAAAAATAACATAGATGGTGATAAAATGAAATTTGAAAATTTTTTTAGAAGAAAGAATGAAAAGGAAGAAGAAAAAAGAGGAAGAAAGAAGAGAAGAGAGAGAAATAAAATTTGAAATGATTTGAATAAGGAAAAAGAGGATAAAAGTGGGTGAGAAGAGGGAAATGAAAAAATTGGGCGTTTTTGTAAATATGAAAACTTTTTATTATATTCATAAGTTTTTAAACAATACACTTCAATCCCCACTTAGACTAACAGCTTGTTTGGATGGTTGTAACCCATGGTATGGTATGGTATTGTATTGTTACTATGGGTACGACGTTTGTTTTGGTTGTTTCTTTAGTTAACATTATATGGTATCGTTAAATCCATGGTTATGTAACCATGAAAACTGTCACTTTATGTAACGACCGATTTGGTGGGATCGCGTCGTTACCTATTTTTCTTACCCATCATGCCTTCACTTATTATTTAATATTCTCCATTTACCCTTTACCTTATTTTCAATTATTAAACTACGGAAAATAACACAGTCTATCCAAACGTTGTACAACATAATACGATACAGTACCATACGATACAATACAATACAACACATTATGAAACGATGGGTAACAACCATCCAAACGGAGTGTAATTATCATTTGACTTGGTCTTATCCCTTATTTTTCTATTGAGACTCATGAGGACTTTTGCCTTTTTATTCTCATGTTACATGAGATAAAAGAGGGGAAAAGACCCCCCAAGTCTTTAAATAAGGATAGGGGACAACCTTTTCTTTTTTGCTTTTCTTTTATTCCCGAAAAGTGTTAATTTGACATTAGTGGGATAAGTAGTGGGGCCGGGGATGGTTTCGTCAGTTTTGAAAACTTTGGGGGAGAACTTACGGGGTCAAAGTGTAAACTTTACACACATTATACATTCAATTTCCACTTTTCCACGTCTGCCGATGCGTACACATTTTTCGAACAACAACAACAATCAAATCACTTCAGACCTTTCAAATCCCACACTCCACACATTATTACACTTCCACAGATCATTTTCTCTCAAACCAACTACAGCATAAACAATTTTCTCTCAAACCAAATACAAACTCAAACCAAAAACCTCTCTTCAAAATCTCTGATTCTCGTCTACATCAGTGTCATTTGGTTTAATTTTAGCAGAAATTGTGATCATCGTCGACATAACATCAAAATCAAGGTAAAATTTTAAACTTTTTGAAGAATTTTTACAGTTGGTCGATTTAGCATGGTTTAGTTGTTCTGCTATTTGTTGTGCTTCATTGTGCATTTTTTTCTGGGTTTTTTATGGTTTAATCTCACATGCAAGAACAATACAAGTTGAAATAACCGTCGTTGTTGTGTAAACATCAGTTTTTATGTGTACACATATAGCCTGATGTGTACACATATTGGTAGATGTGGGAAACATCTTGATTTTTGGTTTAGTCAGCTGGGGTTAATAATTTAGGCACATACTATATTATGTGTACACATAATATAATATGTGTACACATACTTTAACAAGGAACAACATGACTGTAGTGTCTCCACATATAAAGATATGTGTACACATATATGAATATGTGTACACATATTTTAATATGTGCAGACATAATTTAATATGGGAACAACATCACTGTAGTGTCTGCACATATTAAAATATGCATATATGAATATGTGTACACATTTAATCGCTGTTGCATCATTATTTGTCCACATCTAATCTTACTTCACAATGTGCCTGTAATTATAGCAACTTCTAACAGAAACTTGCCATCTTTTTTGCTTTTCAGATAGGAGCAACCTTCTTGTTTACAACCAATGAAACCGGTTTCAGCATATTAAGCGGTTGCTCCACATTATCACCTCCCAATCATTTAACTCCTCCTACAGTCCCCATTCCAACTGGAACCAGAATAGAACTCAGCAACTGTACCTCTCTTATTTAATGAGCAATACAAAATTGGGAAGTTGAACTCCAAACTTTCATTTCCCAACCACATATCAGACCACAACTTGATTTCGGATCCATCAGGCCTCTCTTATTTATGGCTCATGCTGTTTCTACGAGAACATAGAAGATGCAAGCTTACAGCTTCGCTAACGCTAAGTACATTTTGAAACATAAAATACTGGCGAGCAGCAGATAAACTAACAAGAATTTGAGGTTGTACAAAAATAACAGAAAAAAAAAGTGCCTCGAACATACATAACATACTAATAAATAAGTGATTTTGGAGAGATCAAGCTTTCTGTAAAAGTTATTCCATGTTGCACGCCACCTTGAGGCCAGAATGCAAATGGTCCACTGGATGTCCTAAATTCATGCCCACCACATTGAGCATGATAGCACCAGAATAGCACTTCACCATCCGCAAACCTATATTTTGGTACGATTTTATAAATATTGGGATCTTCAATAGTAATCAATGCATTCCAAGATTCCTTGACATCATAGTCTTTCAATAGCCATAACTTAAAGGTTCTGTTCCCCCGATGAATAGAAGAAGAATGAACACAAAGCATACCTTCCAATACTGAAAGGCCAAAGGAGATGATGCCCCTCGAGCATAATATATGCTCTGGCAAGGGTATCTCCCCATATACTTCATTTGAAATATTAAATGAAACCACAGAATAATTACTTGAAGTACCTATCCAATGAAATGCCTCGTGTACAAATGCCAAAGAATGCGTGCCACAACGCACAAGGGAAATGCCACGAGGATGTTTATCAATTTTCCTCCAGGAACCAATATTCAGCGTCAGAATCTCACCAGGTGATTTGCGACCATCTATGCTAATGTGAATTTTAAGGATCTTATAGTTACCACTAGCTGAGTCATAACCCAATCCGAAACAAGATTCCTCCTGTGGAAATTCTGGATCAGGAAGTATTATTGATTCTCTCGTGGAGGGGTTCCATAACATAAAAGAGTGTTTATCACCAGTATTATCAGTAACCCGGATTACAAACAAGCCATTGTAACCACAATGATGTATACAATACCCTGGCTTAGAGCTTGAAGGGAAATCAAGATCTTGTACATCCTCAACCAGTTGAACTGATGTTAAAGGACAACAACGGAAGGATAATATATTATCCTCAGGGAAGTAATGGCTAATAAGAATTTTTTGGGAATTTTGGTTATTCTTGGCATGACTGAGATGCTTCATCTTAAAGTAAGGATCAGAAATTAATGTCTTCCAAAATTTTGAAACACATTTGAATCGAAGAAGAGACCGCACGGGTAACCTGGTGAGGATGTCCATAAGTATTTCCTCTTCGAAGTGAATCGCCATGGCCTAGAAAGGAAACAAAAAGCGGTCAGACAATTTTTCTTGAAGTAGTCAAATAATAAATAATTTCAGCCAAGAGTTTAAAAAAGATAAACCTGAAATTTCTTGATTTCTTCAAGCTACTATTTACTTGTTTAATAACATTAAGTAGAATGTTTCAAGTGCAGAAAAATGAAATTATTTGGCAATCTGGAGCGCCACGAAGTAAGCAACAAACAAACGAAGTACTTTAAGAATTTCCACATGTTTGATGCCATGGCTGTAGTTTCGACAAAATAACTCAGTGAAGGTATAAACTGGTGCCTGAATAAAAGGCATAAAATCGCCGTCTCACATTGTTTTCTAGTGGTAAGGGAAAAGGTAGATGATTGAAATCATCGATGCTTGGTAATGATTTGTCTCCTTTGTGTTTGGTCTTTGTATCACAGGGCGGACGTGGTCTAAGGTTCCAGGGAATTGCGGTGACTGGACCAGTGAGTACTGTTAGGAAAAAGTTACAGAGATAGCATGCATTATTCCCATTCTTTCTATTTACCACCAAATGCTGCACCTGTTGGCAATTCTAATTTTTTCTGTATGCTGGCGGAGGATTGATGAGTTTCTGGATCAGGCTGATGGTTATTTGCCACTTTAAATGAAGAGGTACTTAATTTACGTGGTTTATAGTTGTTTATGACAATCTCTTCAATGGCTTGCAATTGTCTACTTAGATGACATTAGTGTTGTGCTTCAGACATGGAGAAAACATTGTTCAGCTCCCAAAATGAAAAAGATAAAAATGGACTGAAAATTCACATCTCATGGTAGTGGAGTATGTTCTGCAGTCTTAGTAACTTGTGGATAAGCTGATGCGTGGTCTTATACTTGGGCATTCATGCAGTAACAACTGTTAATACTGCAAGTATTCTGGGTCGAAACTTTTCCTGCAGGGGTCTAACACATTATGAAATACTAGTTAAGTGAATTGAACACACCTCTTAGCCATAGCAAACACAACTATAATCTAAGTCCAATCAATACCCTGATCAACAAAATCATACTAGTAGGAACTAATAAAAGATAATAAAGCAGTCATTTTTTGTATGAGGATGAGAAACATATATATTTTCCTTGAAAAAGGCGGTAATCATAACCTCGGAAAATGTGAAACAAACTTGGATTGTCTAACCAACAAGAATTAAACTGAATTGTGAGAAGTCAGCACCTGATCAATATCCATCTGCTGCTTTGTAGTATTAGTTGACACGTTCTTCCCTGAAATTTATTTGGCCCATTCATAACACCAAGTGGAATTGTAAAAGAAACACACACACACAGAGAGCAGCAGCAAAGAAACATACCATTGCAAATTCGAAGGGGAGGTATTGATTTCCGAGAGAAAAGATTTGGCTTTGCATTGGATTTGTTGGTTGTCTGTTGAATTTGTGTTTAGACGAATGTTAGATTGCAGTAATTTAACAGAACAAATTCAATCACAAATGGAAAAACAATTGACCTCCTGATCAATATCCATCTGCTGATCCGACTTCTTCTTCTTCTTCTTCAGTTGGCATGTGGAAAGATTAAACCTTTCTTCAATATTGCTATTAAGATTGGATCTCTTCTTCTTCTTTGGAGCTTCTCGCCGATTGGACTTGTTCTTCTTTTTTGTCATCTTTAAGCTTTAGATAAGATAGTAGGTAAAGACTAATTTTTTTTTTACTTGCGAAATTGATCGCTAGGGTTTCTCTGTGGTTCGGGTCGGGTCGAGTAATTTTCTTTCTTATTACTGTGTCGTTACTTCCTATGTTTAATTAATGTACGTACATAGTAATAATAAATTAAGAACATTAGTACCAAGTACTAGTTTTTTCACTTTACAAATGTACGGCTTGGATTAAAATTTACATAGGAATAGTTATGGAGTCTGAGCTTTAAAAATTGAAGTTGTTGTGCGTTTATTTTTTGGTAGATCAGGTGGAGTTAACAGATCGCAAATGCATAGTGTAACATATGGGACATATTAAACATACTGAGTTACAAAGAGGTTGAAAAGCACATAAAAAAGAGGATAGATTTTGGTGATCATTCTCCTAATGTAATTTTTTTACTCTGGCAAATGTGAAGAGGAGTTGTGAATTCTCTGAAAAATAATTTTCGTGAAGAGTGTTGGTAAAACCAAGGCAGCTACATGCTACATAAGTTGAAATATAAAGCAGTCATCTTCAGATCAACTGTAAACTTCAGCAATGGTGTTGTTGCAGCTGTTGTGTATACATTGGACAAGAAGGATATTGAGTGGAGCACTGTCATATTTGACCCTGGAGTTGGAACAATTGAAGTCGGTATACTGTCCAAGGATATCGTCTTAGGCCTATCATACATAAGTGAATTCAATCTCAAACTAACAACACCATTGGGGAAGAAACGAAGCAAGAAGATTTAAATATATTTCAAGGAGGTCCGATCACTATTTCATACTCCCATAGTAGAAGGTAAAATATGGTTATGACGCTGTTAAGTATTGTTATGCTCTCTTTGCCAACGTTACTATGATTGAACAACCACAATTTCCTACACTCTTTTGGGGAAAGGGATGCAAGAACGCAGGGGCAGATCTAGCTTATAGATACCAGAACGATTTACCTTAGTCCTTATACGTACTGGATGCCACGCTAGCTTCGGCTAAAGTTATGTGATTATATCTAATTGCAATTTGTGAGCGTCCAATTACCCAAAAAAAAAATATAAATAAATAAGCATGCCGAGAAGAAACTTCTCTCATTCAGAAAAGAATTTAAATTAGAACCATGAATATTAGGTATTAAAATAGCATCATGTAGAAAATATTAACTAACCCAAAATGAAATTAATTAATTAATTAAAAGAATAATATCTTTACAGAGGGTATATTGGTCATTTGACTTTTGATGTTTTGAGGCTTCTCACTTATAAAGTAGTAGTAGATAGTAGATTCCTACTTATAAAGTAGCAGTAGATATATATCATATGTATATTCCAGTGAAACTTTTGTATTTATATTTATGCACCTGGTATCACAAAAGGATATGGTGCCATGATTAAAAGCCTTCCCTGTAAAGTCTTCCGTTTATCCTAACACACACCAGGTTCGAGTCTCATCAGGTTATAATTTCCCAATATTCTCTGTATGGTGCCTCCTATTCTTTCTCATACTAGTTTTTGCGTACGTGCATTGCACGTGTGCCCATGTCAGTGAAAAACAAACTTTATAAAACTTATGTTTGAGTTATTAATAAAAACTAATATAGAATTATAAGCTCGAAAATGATAAACATTGATCGTATTAATCCAACTTAATGAAAAACTAAGATTATCTTATGAAACACCAATTACAAAATGATCTATTCACAAATATGAAATAAAGAGAAAAGTTAAAGAAAATGCAGTTACATAGCATACACCATCATCAGTTGTTCTCTTGCTTTGGATTTTGGCTATTAAGCTGTTGATATCACAAATAAAGACTCTAACTTTAATTCTTTGTCAAATTATGTCCTGATTATTTAAAATGTTACATACCATTTGAGCTGTTGTGATGAATAGATGGAAACAAATCAAAACAAGCCAAAATGAGAAGTTTCTGCTTCTGAACTGGAACATTGTTCAGCGCGATCGCGAAGATTTGCACGCAATCGCGCAGGATGAAAAGGTAAGCCAGCGCGAAGGCGCTGAAGAAGACGCGATCGCAGAGCTTGAAAATTCTATGCAGCACGATAGCGCCCGTTTTTGCGCGATTGCGCAAAAACGCGTCTGGACTGCGCCGGACAGATTTGGAATGTCACACCAGCTGAATTGGGAACATATAAATAGCCCTTTGCACGACCTAGGGCACATATTTTGGCCAATTTTTCAATCTTGGGAGCCAAGATCCATCAACCAAACACCTAGAAAGTGAAGATTTGGAGCAACCCATTGAGAATTTCTTGATCCTTTGTACTCCTTTCTTTATTTCCTTGTTTTGTATTGCATATATTTGGTATTGTTGATGTTGTTGAAGACTTGAGTTTGTGAAAATATTTCATGATTATTTGTATTGTTAATTGGTATGATTTTGGACATGAATATATGAATGAATCATACTAAGATTTTATTTGTGTGGGTTTTGATTATCTAGCTTCTATTATTTTGGTTGCTTGACTTTTGTACTCGTGACACATAAGTTACATCTCTACTTTGCTAATTAAAGACTCGGGAGAGATTAGTTAGCGTAGAATAGTGAAGCTAGCAAGGATTTGGGTTGATAGGCTATTTCATAAACTAACTCATCTAAAAGAAGTTACGCTCGGAAGAGGTCTTCTTTCCTCGTGTAATGGGTAGTGCTTTATAAGCTCAACCATGGCTTTGACAAGCGCCGTTGAGGCAAATCCCTTCTAGGCTGGAAGGATTCTAGGGATTACATTAGAACGACTCGGCCATAATATATAAACCCCGTGTTATAATTGCATCCTAGGCTCAAAACTTGTCTTCCTTGGTTGTGAGAAAGCCATTGATCACCTTTACTTGCTTTCCTAGTGTAGTTGTTAGTTGTTAATATCGTTCCATCACCTTGTTATTCTAGTTTGGCTTAGTCAAATAGGTTTAGTTCCTCCACTACTTTGATCGCATCACTTTATTCCTTGTGGATTAGACCCCGACTCCTAGTTGGGTAAATTATATTGCGATGACCATTCATACTTCGAGCCGAGGTATGCGTTGAGCATTGTCAAGCAGCCAAGACCATCTGTGATCTCTCCGGCCAGAACTTTGCATTGATGATGGCTTGGACCCACTTGGTTAAACATTTTGGGCGAGCGATGGGGATTACTTCAGCTGAAATAGTTCAAAATGAGTTAGGCAAAAATTGTTGAAAAGGAATTAAAGGTAACCGAGGCAAATACTTACACGTTCGGTTCCATCGTTAAGGAAAACCAGGTTTTGAAAAAAGAACACTGGAAGCCAGAAGAACAAAGCACTCGTTCCATCCACGGTCTTCTATATCTTCACTCTTTGTAATCAACGATAATTGGCCTCGTTTGTTGAGTTGAACAACCCAATATTTGTGAAGAGGGGGGTAGAAAAGATACAAAAGGTGGTCAAGAGTGAAAGAAACTTTAGCTAGTTTACTCAAATAATCGAGGCACTGCACATGCCTCTACATTCCAGGACCAACCTGAGCTATTGCACAATTTATATGTGCGGCAAAAGGTGTCCAACACCTTGGGATCAGGAAGAGAAAAACCAATCTTGAAGGGGTAGGTAAAAACAAAGGATTGCCCCTCCACTCTATCACAAATACGGCTATTTGGGGCAGGAATGACGACCTCGATCTCAGGGGCCCAGTTGCAGTTAGCTTGAACCAAATGTATGTTGGCTTGAGTGATCAAACTATGTGTGTTTTGGACAGGGATGTTTCTTTTTCTCCTAATAATTTCCTCGGTTTGAGGCTGCATCTTGAAATCTACCGAGAGGTCTAGCTCGAAGGGTATGATGTGATGGAGTTTAAGTTCAAGGTTGTCTGAGAGAGGCTCGTCTTTTTTAGACCCAATATTTTCCTCGTTACCAACTTCCTCGATGGTAACATCCTTTTTATCAATGACTATTTTCTCAGCGTCACTGGCTGCAGTTTTACGTTGTTCTTGGCCAAACCCACTTGATTGTGGCAACACTTCCATGTTGAAGTCATGAGGGACAATTATATTCAATGGTTCAGGAATATTCACTAATTCTCCACCAATAACCATCGTGTCAACTATTGGGGGGGGGGGGTGAAGAATTTGGGGAATTTTGTTCAGAAGTGGTTGACATTTTGAGAAAGAATTTAGGTTTCGAAAGAAGGAGATTTCAAGAAATTTTAATTGTTGGATACAAAGAAGTAAATGAAGAAGAAGGAGAAGCGTGATTATATATAGATTGAATGATCATGGTTGCGTTTACATGGGGAAGACAAAGCAGGAAATCAGGCCAATCAACGGATGCCACGTGTGATTGATGAGAATATGGAGAGACAACTGCCGTTTTCAAATTTCACGGCACACGCGCAGCCACGTCGATCTCCCGCCTAAATTCACTCCACTCCTCGATAGTTCTGACAACAACTCGAGGAGTGGGGGGACTATCTATATTAGGTGAAAAATCACCGAGCTCTTGAGCAAGGGCTCGAGGCTTGACTTGATCTAGTTCTTCAAAGGACGACTCTTCGAGGGAAGACGTCTTGTTCCTTTGATCAGCCACCTCGGGTTGAAAGCGACATAGTTCAAAGATCAGGGCTCGTAACAATTGTCACAAAATGGTTCATTGACCCCTTGAGCAGGCATGGCACCTCGGCGGACGAGCTTTACCTTTCGTAACTGTCGACCGTTGCATGAACATTAAAGAGGAAGATCATGCCTGGCCATGATTGAACGTCGAATAATGGTCATTAAGTATAATTTTTATAGCTAAGACTCCTTCATCTTTGAGAGACTATAGATTGACACCCTTGTAATTGAGAGAGGACAGCCAGAAATACAGATATAACACTTATATTTTTTTTCTACTGTTTGCCTACATTTTCCTGATATTGTACATTGTCTTTCAATCGTTATTCATTTCTTGTTCCTTACTCTAGATTTGATACAAACAAATTACTAATTAATCCAAAATAAATTCGATTTAGTGACCTAATCAGATTTAAGCCAACACAATACGTTAAATCTGTTGACTATATAATATGGCGTGTTATTAAGGAGGGTCCCTATGATTTGCCGCCAACCAAATCTACTATTCGCCAAGACTTCAAGGCAATTTAGTTAGAGACGAGGGGAAATGGTTCGACAGCAAGTGTTGCTATGCGAAGACTTCAACAGTTGCCTATTTGTCAATATTTTAATGCAATATAATTTAACTCGGATGTGAGTCGATGGAAAATATATCCTTGCCAAGAATTCAAAGCAATTTAGATTGAGAGGAAAGGAAGGTGAAACATGCGTTATTAATTAAGTGTTGAGAGGTATTTTTGTTTGAATATTATCAACGGATGGCTGTTTTTGCGAGAGAATTGCATAACTATGACACCATAGACAATGTTTGCCTTTTTGACTTCCAAAACGGTGTTCAACAAAAATGATCTTCGTTTGATTTGATGAATAAACTTTGACAAAAATACCCCTATTTATCTTATAAGTGATGTGCTCTTTCCATGCCCTCCATTTTCTCTATCCAAAAGTACTGTCTAGGCAACACTTACCCCCATAGGGATGTCACATTCTCCAAGCTAATTGCGTTGAAAAGTTGGCTCTGCAACACTTTCCAACGACCCTAATATCCAGTTAATTGCTTTAAAGTATAACATAGGCAACACTTAGCCTCGACCTCTTCCCCCATATCCAGTTAATTGCTTTAAAGTATAACATAAGCAACACTTAGCCTCGACCTCTTCCCCCAACTTCCCAGACAGCACTTGCCATCGACCCCTTCCTACATTATCCTAGTTAATTGCCTTGAAGTATTGACTAGGGCCACTTGCCATCGACCCCTTCCTACATTATCCTAGTTAATTGCCTTGAAGTATTGACTAGGTAGCCACTTGCCCTCGACCCTTTCCCACATTATCCTAGTCAATTGCCTTGAAGTATTGACTAGACATCACTTGCCCTCACCCCTCACTCAATCTCCAGATAATTGAAATATAGCCAAGGCAGCACTTGCCCTTGATCTCTTCCCACATTCTCCCAATTAATTGCCATCAAATATTACCTAGACAACACTTTAAACAAAATAAGGAAGAAACAAAAACAAACTCTTAGAACTAGCTAATTTTAAGGATACATGATGAATTTTTTTCAATTTTTGCAAAACCATATTAAAGGAGTCAAAAAGGCCCTTCGATGCCATAGTTCTACAAATCTAGAAAAGTTGAAAAATTGCCAGTTTGTAAGCCATTCAAAGAGAAATAATCACCATTATTTAAAAAAATAGCAACCACTAGAAATCCTCAGGAAAATTGTATGAAAATATTTTCCTTTAGTTTGGTTTAAAGTACGATGGTAGTTTCCTTAGGACTATATTTTTTGCAATTCCAATAAAATTTTGTGGAATTTTGAACTGATTCGTAGGAAAAAACCTTGTGGTTTTTCGTGTTTTTGGTTAGTGATGGCTAATTTTTAAGAGTTTTTAATTGATGGCTATTGCTTTGTTAGCGAATTTTATAGTGGCTACGGGGTCTAATTTTTAGTTAAAATTAGGACTAGTAGCCAATTTGCATTGCGCTAAATGAGAAACAACCCGTCTTTGAAATTTAGAATAATCATATTTTGAGAAACACGGAAAAATCCAAGAAATTTTCCCATGAGTTTGAACTAAAAAATTTCAAAGTCCAAGAAAATCATCTGGGAGTGCCAAATATGAAGTCCTAGGAAATTATCCTGAGACTTTGAAAATTTTAGTTCCTATTTTTTTTGTGGGACCGCAAATATGTACAAACTTTCAGATTTTGGTTAGCGGCGGCTAGTTTTTCTAAATTGTTTTATGTCATGGTTGTTCTTCAAGTTTTTAGTAATAACTCTATAAATAACCCAGCCCCATCCGCCACCTGAATTGAAAACTATTTTTCAAATTTCTCTCTCAACTGCCCTCTCCTTTTCTCTTTGTCAACACTAGGTTTTTGTCAATGGCTTCTTCTTCACGCTGCTACGTGTGTTCAGCAGCAAAACTTTCTACGAATTGCAATGGGTGCGTTGCTCGGAACTACTTCTCTCCGTCAACTGTCCCCCAGTATGTCTTGATTGCGAAGTCGTTCGGCGGTGATATTGATCACGTGAGAAACACTTCATCTCACAAAGGCTTATATTTGGATTGGTGAAGAACTCAAAAAATTCAACAGGTAATTCAATTTCTATATCAACATCAAACCCTAATTTAAGCATTCTTTACTAGAATGCGGAAATCGTACAAGGAATACAAAATGTCTAGTCGATTGTTTTATTCAATCCAAAGAGAGAAAATCCATTTACTCTTTCTAATCTGAGTTCACATTGCAGTGGATTACTATTTGGTCTCTTGGAGTGAACCACACCCAAGCCCGAGAACGTCAATTTACATGAGTGGCTCAAGGGTAAGGCCACTAAAGCTTCCGCTTTAGGCTCCTAAGAGTTAAACACCCCAAAATTTTATTATTAGTTATATTTATTTATATTAGTAAGAGGTCTTTTAAGTGAACAAGATATGAGTTATTTATTTCAATATACAACCGTGGTTGTAGTTGTCAAAAATCTTATTCATAGATTTGAGAATATTAGACAAACTTCTACTATAGAAACTTGATTTTTTTTTTTTTTTTTAAAAAAAGAAGGAAACAAACTAAACTTCTATAGGAAGGTTTAACACATTATTAATGTCTTCAGCATACCATCGATTGCTTGAATCAACCATGTCCATTTCTTCGTTAAGAGTATATTTGAACAAAATAATTCATAAGAATTAATTTATTTGCATCACTGAAGAATTAGAAAATTAAACTTTAAATTAAAATATAAATGAATGTAATTAAAAAATTTGGCATATAGTACGTCTTTGCTTTAGACCTCCGTCATATTGAGCCACCCCTGCCAATGAGTTTCCTTTTCCTTGATGGATCTTACTTCTATTTTTTTATTTGGGGGATTTACAAAAATGCCCATCAAACCCTACTTATTTACATCTCCATACCCATTATATTTTTACCCACAAACTTATTTACACTGTATACCCATCCTTCTGTATACTTATCTAATATACAGTATACTCCCATGGTATACTTGTTACACTATACTGTCAAATCCTTCTGTATACCTATCTAGTATACAGTATACTTCCATGGTATACTTGTTACACTATACTCTCAAATCCATAAAAGAAGTATACTTAATTTGGTATACTAAAAAGGTATACAATATAATGCAATGGTATACAGTTAAAATTGGGAGGGTGGGCACATAGTGTAAATAAAACATGCTAGATGTGCATTTTTGTATATAAAATGAGGTGCATGGGTATTCCATGTAAACTAATTTTTTTGGGCACAAACACGTAAATAATTTATTTTTGTGGGCATGGAGTGTAAATTCCCCTTTTTATTATGGGATTTTTACGTGCATTGCCCACAAAAATAAATTATTTACCTTTTTATGCCCTTTTAAAGTTTGTTTTCACCCATTGCCCATTCTACCTCTTTATTTACATTGTATACCCATCTTTTTCCTTATTCACTTCACACCCACAACACTCTTAACAAAACAAAACTCTCCCTAAATATTGGCCCTCACCGGAAACAACCATACACCGCCGTAGACCACCGAGAGGTATCGCACAACCATCGAGAAAAATACATCTCCAGACTCCCTATCACCTCTTCTTTCCCGATTTGGACTCAATTTCGTAAGAAAATCGTTGAATCGTCACAGATTAGGATTTCGAGATGCATGGCATACCACCCTCTCTCCGGCCGGAATTTATACGACCTCAGGTTTGCCTTTTTCCCTACTCATATTTGAACTTGTCTTTCTTGAAAACCCCTCTCTGTTTTCATTATTTTGGGGGTTCCGTAGTAGCGATGGAGGGTCATGACGGGTGATGCGTGTTTGTTTGGGTGGTCTTGATACTGTAATAATAATGATGATGATGAAGAGACAGTGAGGGGACAAGTTTTGGTGTTGCGGGCTGATTATGAGGAGAAGCGATGGTGACCCGTGGGAATGAAACAGTGACATCGATTGGCTATTGGTTTGGAAGCTGGGCAGCGATGTTACAATGGTGATGTTGTGGCTGAGACGAGGCAGTTTCATGGGAGAGTTGGGGGTGTCGTGACAGGGTAACAGGGTTGTGATTTTGGGTTCAATGAAAAGCAGTGGTGTTGATATGGAGGTGATGGGTGTTGCTATGGTGGTATTGGTTTGATGATGCAGTAGCATAGCGTGGATTTGGCAGCGATGGTGAGACTAGGCAGTGGCTTGATGTCCGTTCAGGTAGCGGCTGTGACAATATTTCCGCTAGTGTTTAGAGGCTGTGGTGTTGTCGTTTGGTTACAGCAGCAGCATGGCAGTCTTGACAGTGGCGAAACGAGGCAATGCACAACTTAGCAAAGGCTATTGGTGCAGCGACGCTAGGGCAGTGGTAGTTTGATGATGGCTTGAACGTGGTGGCGATTGAGCGAAGCTGAGGCAGCGATTATATTGTAACAGTGGTGTTTATCCAAACAGTTGTTATAAGTAGAAGTGTTTACTTATTCTCAAACTAGTATTACTTTAGGTGATATTCATCACAAAATTGTTCAAAGAAATCAGAAACACCTAATTAATGTCTGTGACCTCAGTATGCTCTCTCAAATTAAGAAACATTAAGTTGTCACTAGATATGATGTAAAAAAAAATTTACACGATCAAGTAGCTTATAAATAATAAAGGTAATTAATTTTTATGATAACCTAAAAAAATGGTAACAACTAGTATAACATATTAATTCAAAATTTTCATAACATCTTTGGGTTCTTTTTTTCTCTTTTTGATACTTAATTCAAACTCTTCATAACTATGTTCTTGTTGATTATGGTGAATAGTTTCTTAGCATGTTAAGGATATGATATCAAGTTTCTTAAGTAAAGTTATTATATGTATTCACGAGGTGGCAAATCCAAGAGACTAAGCTTCTTCGGTAACAAACGAGCTCAGACTTATTTTTTGTTTGCATTTAATGTGGATGTTGGAGTGAAAGGCGAATCTGAAGGGCAAAGTGATCATTGGTGGTACCTACTCATAGTTCTGTTATAGATCATGAGGTATGCAAATCTCCTTTGGCTCATTCGGTAATCTTATTGTAAATACTAAAAATATGTAGAGAGTGATAGCATATCCTATTTATTCATTCCGCTCTCTTTGAGTACATTTTGTTCAAATACTTAACAAGATACTTTTTTATTTGAAGACCGATACACTTTTTATTTAGTTTCACAAGCATTGCTAAATGTTAAAGACTGATTAGTTTTTGTATGTCTGCTAGCATACATATTGAGGTGCTATGACAAGGAATGCTCTGGATTATAAATGCTACAAAAGAATGATTGGACTCACCGTATAGACATTAGATAAAATTAATTTTGTGCTTTTACCTATTTCCCAAACAAAATTACTTGTTTATATTCAAGTAAAAAGTTGATTGTACTGAATGAGTATTGACATATTCAAGTTATGGTACTTTAGTCTTCCCATGTTCGACTAAGGTCACTCTTATTATTATTTTTCTTCAGTTTAATGAAGTTACCAAGAAGGACATGAATATTTTCAGATAACTTGTCCAACAAATTTAATTAGCTTAGATTTTTACATGTCCAATTGGCAAATTGAGGAACCTTAGTGGTTTTGAGACAATAATTCTCTTATTTCAAACACTTCAGTATATTTCCTAGATTGTAAGTAGCACCTTGGCAAGTGATTAATTATTCATCTTTCTGATTATTTGGTTATTGCCTGATGGTAGAGGTTTTTTTAATCATCCGAAGAGAAATTATTAAAGTTAGTACTCGGAAAGGTTCAAGAGTTGTTCCAACCATTTAGTTCATAGAAGTTGCAACAAGTTCGATTATTCTTAATGGCGATCCTTGCAATGAAGTCTATCAATTTTACTAAGAGGGGCAGCAACAAGTTGTAGCTGCTGCAATTCTTCATACCAGCAGCTTTTCTAGCAACTAGTAGCAGTTACCAAGCTGCCTCTTCACTCTTCAAGGTGTAGCAGTTCCACGCTTTACTACAGTATCTGTAGCAGATCACTCTGCATTGTTGTGACCATATGCTTTGTGCTGCAGATCACTCTTCATTGTTGTGACTATGCTTTAAGTAACATTGTTCTCCGATACTTTTGGCATTAGCTATGGATCTAGATCGTCACAGGATGGTGACTACAATGCAAGAAGATGTCATAGGCTTATTAACATTTGGTCTTTACCTCTTCCATTATTAGCTAGTATAGGTGATGTAAGGTACCTTGTCAATGTAATACACTTTCCTCGGTTGGTGGTATTAGCATTTAACTATGCTCATTCCACTAGGGGAAATGTAAAGTGTGGACATGCACCTAGTAGTGTATTGGCAAGACGTTATTTACTTTTTACAAGTTCTTATTTTTTTTTTCACAATGTAAAGACATGTTTTTTTATTTTGGTTTATTAATAAAATTACTCACTAAATGCAAAGCCTAATGGTATATCTTTTTGTATTTATACCAAAGTGTAAATGGTTGTATTAGTTTTTATTATTATAAATAAAGTATACCCTTTTGGTATACTGTATACTCTTTCAGTATACTCTTTTATATTTGGATCAAAGCGTGCGATGCTACCAAGCGAATAAATATTTTAGTTTTTGTTGTTTTGAACAAAGTATACCCTTTTGGTATACTGTATACTCTTCTGTAATACCCTTTTGTATTTGGATCCAAGTGTGCGATGCTACCGAGCGAATAAATATTTTAGGTTTTATTGTTTTGAACAAAGTATACCTTTTTGATATACTGCATACTCTTTCGGTATACCATTTTGTGTTTGGATCAAAGCGTACGATGCTACCTAGCGAATAAATATTTCAGTTTTTGTTGTTTTGAACAAAGTATACCCTTTTGGTATACTGTATACTCTTCTGGTATACCCTTTTCTGTTTGGATCCAAGTATGCGATGCTACTGAGCGAATAAATATTCCAGTTTTTGTTGTTTTGAACAAAATATACCATTTTAGTATACTGTATACTCTTCTGGTATACCCTTTTGTGATTGGATCCAAGTGTGCGATGCTACCGAGCGAATAAATATTTCAGTTTTTGTTGTTTTGAAGAAAGTATACCCTTTTGGTAACTGTATACTCTTTTGGTATACCCTTTTGTGTTTGGATAAAAGTGTGAGATACTATCGAGCAAATAAAATATTTCAATTTTTGTTGTTTTGAACAAAGTATACCCTTTTGGTATACAATATACTCTTCTGGTATACCATTTTGTGTTTGGATCCAAGTGTGCGATGCTACCGAGCGAATACATATTTCAGTTTTTATTGTTTTAAACAAAGTATACTCTTTTGGTATACTGTATACTCTTCCGGTATACCCTTTTGTATTTGGATTAAAGCGTGCGATGCTACCGAATAAATAAATATTTTAGTTTTTGTTGTTTTGAATAAAGTATACATTTTTGGTATACTGTATACTCTTCTGGTATACCCTTTTGTGATTGGATCCAAGTATGCGATGCTACCGAGCGAATAAATATTTCAGTATTTTTTGTTTTGAAGAAAGTATACCCTTTTGATAATTGTATACTCTTTTGGTATACCCTTTTGTGTTTTGATCCAAGTGTGCGATGCTACCGAGCGAATAAATATTTCAATTTTTGTTGTTTTGAACAAAGTATACCCTTTTGGTATACTGTATACTCTTGTAGTATACTCTTTTGTGTTCGAATCGAAGTGCAAAATGTCTCAGAAGACATATATTTTAATTTTTATTATTTTTAAAGAAGTATACTTTTTTTGTATATTGTATTCTCTTTTGGTATACCCTTTTGTGTTTGAATCAAAGTGTGCGATGCTATCGAGCAAATGAGTATTTCAATTATTGTTATTTTGAACAAAATATACCTTTTTGATATACTGTATACTCTTTCGGTATACCTTGTTATATTCGGATCGAAGTGCGAGATGTTTCAGAGTACATAAATATTTTAATTTTTATTATTTTTAAAGAAGCATATCTTTTTTGTATATCATATACTCTTTTGGTCTACCGTTTTATGTTTTGATAAAAGTGTGAGATACTATCGAGCAAATAAAATATTTCAGTTTTTTTGTTTGTGAACAAAATATGCCTTTTGGAGAAAGAAAAAAATGAGTATAATAAGATTACGGAGAAAGAAAATAAATAAAAAAATAAAAAGTGACGAGACATGAATAGTGCTAGAAACAGGAAAAAGAAAAAAAGAAAAAAAAAAGAAAAAAGAAAAAAAAAACAAGAATAGTGAAAACGAAGAAGGAGAAAAGATTAATAAAAGAATAACAAAAAAAATTAATAATAATACAAGATATGAAGAGAGAGATGAACTTGAGTTCCTTGTTTTATGCCTTAAAATAATAAGGCAATTAGTTAATGGGTATAAAGTGTAAATAAGTTATGGGTATAAATATAATGGGTAGAGCCATGTAAATAAAATATGATGTATGTGTATTTTTGTAAATCCCCCTTTTATTATACATGGGGAAGGGAAACACCTATGTGAGCTTGCAAACACAGCCATTCTATAAGTTTTTTTTACAGCATGCTAATTTTTTCTTCTGTATCTCATGTATCATAAAGTTTTAACATATCCAGCCACAAACCCTTAAAGGTATCATTGCATTTAAGACGAATTCACGACTCAAAAAAATTATTGATAATATGGTACAAAACCATACAACTACCATAAATGACCAGTTACATGCTTCCTATCTCCTCTAAGAAGTCTAAATGTTGATCCATGTTTCCAATTCCATTAATATTACACCAAAAGTACATACTCTGAAGACATTATTCTTTAACCAAGATACATGACTCCTCTTGTCCTCAAAGTAGATCTTTCTTTCATTCCATGGGGATTCCAGAATATGCATCTATATTAAAGCAAATCGCCTCTTCTGCAGATTGTCCCGAGTCAAGCAGTCCTCTCTAGCAGCAATCCAGCCAAAACATGCAACTTTGGTTGGTGCTTTGCATGTCCATAGCACTTTCAAGACCAATTTACTTCACAATGTGCCTGTAATTATAGCAACTTCTAACAGAAACTTGCCATCTTTTTTGCTTTTCAGATAAGAGCAACCTTCTTGTTTACAACCAATGAAACCGGTTTCAGCATATTAAGCGGTCGCTCCACATTATCACCTCCCAATCATTTAACTCCTACAGTCCTCATTCCAACTGGAACCTGAATAGAACTCAGCAACTGTACCTCTCTTATTTAATGAGAAATACAAAATTGGGAAGTTGAACTCCAAACTTTCATTTCCCAACCACATATCAGACCACAACTTGATTTCGGATCCGTCAGGCCTCTCTTATTTATGGCTCATGCTGTTTCTACGAGAACATAGAAGAAGCAAGCTTACAGCTTCACTAAGTACATTTTGAAACATAAAATACTGGCGAGCAGCAGATGAACTAACAAGAATTTGAGGTTGTACAAAAATAGCAGGGAAAAAAAATAAGTGCCTCGATCATACATAAGATACTAATAAATAAGTGATTTTGGAGAGACCAAGCTTTCTGTAAAAGCTATTCCATGCTGCACACCACCTTGAGGCCAGAATGAAAATGGTCCACTGGATGTCCTAAATTCATGCCCACGACATTGAGCATGATAGCACCAGAATAGCACTTCACTATCCGCAAACCTATATTTTGGTACGATTATACAAATATTGGGATCTTCAATAGTAATCAATGTATTCCAAGATTCCTTGACATCATAGTCTTTCAATAGCCATAACTTAAAGGTTTTGTTCCCCTGATGAATAGAAGAAGAATGAACACAAAGCATACCTTCCAATACTGAAAGGCCAAAAGAGATGATGCGCCTCGAGCATAATATTTGCTCAGGCAAGGGTATCTCCCCGTATACTTCATTTGAAATATTAAATGAAACCACAGAATAATTACTTGAAGTACCTATCCAATGAAATGCCTCGTGTACAAATGCCAAAATTTGTAAGGATCAGAAATTAATGTCTTCCAAAATTTTGAAACACATTTGAATCGAAGAAGAGACCGCACGGGTAACCTAGTGAGGATGTCCATAAGTATTTCCTCTTCGAAGTGAATTGCCATGGCCTAGAAAGGAAACAAAAAGCGGTCAGACAATTTTTCTTGAAGTAGTCAAATAATAGATAATTTCAGCCAAGAGTTTAAAAAAGATAAACCTGAAATTTCTTGATTTCTTCAAGCTACTATTTACTTGTTTATTAACATTAAGTAGAAAGTTTCAAGTGCAGAAAAATGAAATTATTTGGCAATCTGGAGTGCCACGAAGTAAGCAACAAACAAACGCAGTACTTTAAGAATTTCCACATGTTTGATGCCATGGCTGTAGTTTCGACAAAATAACTCAGTGAAGGCATAAACTGGTGCCTGAATAAAAGGCATAAAATTGCCGTCTCACATTGTTTTCTAGTGGTAAGGGAAAAGGTAGATGATTGAAATCATCGATGCTTGGTAATGATTTGTCTCCTTTGTGTTTGGTCTTTGTATCACAGGTCGGACGTGGTCTAAGGTTCCAGGGAATTGCGGTGACTGGACCAGCGAGTACAGTTAGGAAAAAGTTATAGAGATAGCATGCATTATTCCCATTCTTTCTATTTACCACCAAACACTGTACCTGTTGGCCATTCTAATTTTTTCTCTATATGCTGATGGAGGATTGATGAGTTTCTGGATCAGGCTGATGGTTATTTGCCACTTTAAATGAAGAGGTACTTAATTTACATGGTTTATAGTTGTTTATGACAATCTCTTCAATGGCTTGCAATTGTCTACTTAGATGACATTAGTGTTGTATGCTTCAGACATGGAGAAAACATTGTTCAGCTCCCAAAATGAAAAAGATAAAAATGGACTGAAAATTCACATCTCATGGTAGTGGAGTATGTTCGCAGTCTTAGTAACTTGTGGATAAGCTGATGCGTGGTTTTATACTTGGGCATTCGTTCAGTAACTGTTAATACTGCAAGTATTCTGGGTCAAACTTTTCCTGCAGGGGTCTAAAACATTATGAAATACTACTAGTTAAGTGAATTGAACACGGGAACACACCTCTTAGCCATAGCAAACACACCTATAATCTAAGTCCAATCAATAACGGTTAAACTCAATTGTAAGTAACACCCGATCAACAAAATCATGCTACTACGGACTAATAAAAGATAATAAAGCAGTCATTTTTTGTATGAGGATGAGAAAAATATATATAACATTTTCCTTGAAAAAGGCTTTTTAATTAAGGTAATCATAACCTCGGAGAATGTCACACACACTTGGATTGTCCAACCAACAACAATTAAACTCAATTGTGAGAAGTCAGCACCTGATCAATATCCATCTGCTGCTTTGTAGTATTAGTTGACACGTTCTTCCCTGAAATTTAGTTTTAAAAAAATTGCTCCATTCATATAGAGGATAAAATAGAGGCCTTGGCGGGCAGTGTTAGCCAACTGGAATTGTAAAAGAAAACACACAGCAGCAGCAGCATCAAAGAAACATACCTTTGCAAATTCGAAAAGGAGGTAAGGATTTCTGATTAAGCTTTTGAGTGGTATTGCTAATAATTGGACAAAAAAGATTTGCCCTTTTAGATTTCTTCGTCGTCTGTTGACCTTGTATCTGAGGAGTTTTCGAGGAATGTTAGATTCCAGTAACTTAGTAGAACTTGCAAACTAATTCAATCACAAAATCATACAAGGAACTAATGGAAAAACAATAAAGTACCCTCTTTTTCTCCAAATTGGTTAATAGTTTCCTCGGAAAAATATTTTCTTTAATGTTAAAATCATAACCTCATAATATAACAGGAATTATCGAAGTCCTAACCACAACAATAACAACAACAACAACAACATTCCTAGTATGATCCCATAAGCGGGGTCGGAAAATGGTGAGGTGTATGCAAACCTCACTCTACGTCTCCTACCTCGAGTGAGGTAGAGAGAGGCCAAGTTCTAACCAAACAACAACTAAAACTCAATTCTTAAAATTAGAACTCTCATCCTGATCAACAATAATATCCATCTACTTATTTTTTATTTTTATTTATTTTTATTGTTTTATCCATCTACTTATTTGACGGGCTCTTCCATGCAATAAATCTATATATATAATTCAAAGGCTTTAAGGTGCTGATGTGGCACGTCTCTATGGCCAAGAATCATATTTTTCTTTTTTTCTCCTTTTTTTTGACTCTTTCCTCCTATATTTTTTCTAAAGAAATTGCATAAAAATTGAAGTACACCATGTCTTCTTCCTCATCATTATCATTAATTTTCTTTCATTAAGACCCTTTATTGATGTCCAGAAATTAAGAGGGCAACACAACTTTTTTCATAATGGAGCACATAAACAGGATAATAAATGAAAAAAAAAATGCATAAGGAGAAAGTTCAAACGGTCATAGGAAACTCACTTCAGCACAATACATTAGTTGGCTTTGTCACTCATTTTTTACATCTTTTTTTTTTTCAACTAAGAAAAGTTATCCGTTTTTTAGAAAAGTTATCCGTTTTTTCCCATTAACTGCAGTGATTTAATTGTACAATTATTATTAAAAAAATACCAATTACTCATATTATATCAATTATCATAGATCGATTACTATTCCTTTTAAGAATGACGTTACCGAATATGGAGTTTTCGGCACATTATATAAGCACCTCTCCAACCCGTTTTCAATTCCACCCACTTTACACTCTTGCTTATGTATTAGGTATGTTCTATTTTATTTTTTTCATTCTAATTTATATTTGTAAATTGTTTGTACATATATATAGTGCATATTTTCATCCAATAAGAAAGAAATGGGAAGCGAGGTGTTAATATGCTCTCATATGAGGTTTATTTTTGCTCTTCGGATCACTGACTTGCTAAGATTTTATGTTGGTCGCTAAGGCTTTGTCATTTTCAATCATCTTTTTCTTCATGTGATAGTTGAAAATGGACATCCAAAGGAGTGATGAAATACTTGAGATTTCCATCTTATTCAGAAAAATAACTTTTTTTTTAAAAGAGAAATCTAAAAGACATATAGTTTCGATCTTTAGAATGTTTAGCTTGATTTCTACAAACTCTTCACATTATATAGTAACTGCCTATTTACATCATTTTCAATCATCTTTTTCTTCATCTGATAATTGAAAATGAACATACAAACTACAAAGGAGTGATGAAATACTTGAGATTGCCATCTTACTCAGAAAAATAACTTTTTTTAAAAGAGAAATCTAAAAGACATATAGTTTCAATCTTTAGAATGGTTAGTTTGATTTCTACAAACTCTTCACATTATATAGTAGCTGCCTATTTACTACATCCATCTATTATGTATTTAAACGTTTCTTCTTGATAATTTTTTTTTATTTGTACTGTTATTACTGGTAGTTATCCTTCTCGAATGTTCTTATAGAGATTTTTCCTTTAGTATGCTTTTTTTAATGCTACATTTGTTAAGTGTAATGTGTCAATGTATTATCCATACATCTCATATAACCTATCTTGTAGGATATACTGAGTTTGTTGTTGTGGTTGTAGTTGCATCTCATATAACCTATATTATGGCTTGCTTGGTTTTAGTTTCTCATGTACCTTATTTGAGAGGATAAAGACTTTCGGCCAGAATATTAGTGAATTGTCTTCTACGGAACAAGTAAAATTTAGTGATGTACAAAATTGTCTTTATAACTACTAGCCATTGTGGCAATGTAATGAAGCATCAGGATGCCTTAAAAATAAGAGATATTGTGATCAAAACTTGCATAAAAGTTTACTAAGTTTCATTTCACACTATACATGAATTGAACCATCTTTAGTTGAGTTGACAAGATAATAAGAAAATTGAAAACTGTTATAAGAGTCAATTTTTCTTTCGAATGCTAAAGCAAAGATGAACATAGAAAAGAAATAGCTATTCATTTCAATTTTTTATATCACTTTAAATTACAAAAAGAGAAGAAAGAATGTTCTTTGTACTTCTACTGTAGTACTTGGGCAAAAATAATTTTTACGGAGTCAATTATCAATGTCATATGTGTAGGATATTTGTCGATGAGTTTCTCTCATTTTATCTTTCTTCCTACGTTTTTGAAATCAAATATAAGAGAACAAGAAGATCGTCATATATTAGGTGAATACAACCTACTTTTTGTACATTTTATTATTAAAGTATAAAAAATATCGTTTCTTAAATATGATAAGGTCATGCTCTCATGCACATATTATAATTGCTTCTTCTTTGAAAGTAAATTGAGAATTTTATCTAAAATATCTCCAATATATATATATATATATATATATATATTTCTTTTTATTTTTGTATCCCATTTTAGCATTTTTGTAAAATTTTGCTTGAGAGAAATAAAATGGCAACCTTATGAGACATAAGCTCAAAAATTCATACTAATAATCAGAATACCAACAAAAAATCCTAGAGGAAGAAGAAAGTAGTGGGACATCCCCAAGTTCTTCTAGATATTTACGATACAATAATTTAGTATCTTTCATCCCCTACCTTTTTTACTCAAGCCTATTTAAATTTAAATAGGCGGCTATGTCATATGTTAACTTAAAAATGCTTCTGATAGATTCTTTTTGTAAAACAATATTATATAGGATATTAAAAAATCATGAGATAACTTTAGATCACTAAAATTGACACAAAATTTTATCTATGTTACTGAAATTGACACAAAAGTTTAATTATGTTTTATAAGTTTTAGTACCGCACAACGCGCGGGTATATAAACTAGTTTAAAAAGAAATTCCAGTCATATAAAAGCATTAATTAAGAAGTAGTAAGTATCTGATGGAATAGTCGATGTCCATAATGAAACAAATATACCTTTGTAAATTTGATCTTCTTCTTCGGTTAGCATGTGAAAAGATTAAACTTTTCCTCTCTAGTGCTAATAATTTGACTGAAAAGATTTGCCTTTTTTGTATTTTGCATTGGATTTCTTCTTCTTTTCTCTATTTACTACTCTTTGTCCCAATTTATGTGAACCTATTTATAGATTTGAAAAAAAATTAACTCTTAATTTACCAATTACCACTATGCTCATTAATGAGATGATTTATAACTTACAAATATGAATGGCTTATTTGAGATAACAAGTTTCAAAATTTTCCTTTATTTCTATGATAGCTAATTTCTTTTTGCTACCATAATTTACTATCCGCACCCTTAAATCCAAACAATCTAATATTCCATTGATTTCAGCTTTTTAACTATGAAAAAGAATTTTGTTCAAAATATTAAAACTTCAATGCTTTTATATATAGCTTCTGTGTGTGTATATCTAGCAGAAGGAAGAAATTAGAATAAGAAACAAAAATAAATCCTTCGGGTAAATGTTATATGAGGAACTTGAAAAATTCTCAGTTTTGGAAATTGAAAAAAAAAATAACTCGATGAAAGCCTCAATGGTTAATTACTGCCGGCATTGCACATAATGGTATATGTTACATGGTCAACTTCATATGGGACACGTGGCAGCACCATAGTGACTCAGTATTGTTTACATCTTAAGCTGCTAGGAACAGTTACATTACAAATTTTTACAGGGGGAAATTCATAAATAGCCGTTGTAAAAGTATACTATACATCTATCTAACCCTATCATAAGATGGCCATTTCAATTCCTAAACACACTCCCATAATTGCAGAAAAAAATAAAAACCCATTAAAATTCATTACCTAAAAAATCGGATTTGCTTATTGCATAGCTGGAAATTATGCGTTACTATCCATAAATCTCTCTGCTAGTTAATACCTCCTAATCAATAAATACATGTATACCAAGAGAGATGCATCAACAATATTTCATTCTTAGTAAAAACACTAAGAAGAGAAGGCAACTGATCGTTGCTTTTCTGAAGGCATGTTTTTTCTTTTTTTATAAAGCATAAAAGTTGTATATCTTAGCTTCAGCAATGGAACAAATTCAAATTCTTCTGCAGTACAATGGCGAATGGGATGCCGAGTACAATTATCAAAATTTCAAGGTTAATGGTGTTCTAATTCGGCAAGATTGTTCTTATGTTACCTTTGTTGATGAAATCAAGCGCCACTTGGGTATAGAAACAACGACTTCGGTGTTAGAAATAAAATATAGATTGAAAGATGGGTATGAACCGATATGCATATACAATGATATGTGCGTTCGGTTCTATCTGGATCTTAGAAAATCAAGCGTCGATGTTACCCAATATCCTTTGTGTATTTCAGTGATTAATAAGTCAAATTGTGGTGTTTCTGCTAACAATGAAGCTGTTGCGACAACCTTATATGAAATTGGGAATCCACACATCCAGGAGGCATACATGCCAGACGTAGTTGAGAACATCACAACCAGTGATGATGACGATTATGAGAGCATATCCATTAATGAAATTGGTGTGGTGAATAACCCTTTGCATGAACAAGTAGCAGTCAATCAAGTGTACTTGGATAAAGCCACGTTAGTAAGTGCCATGAAACACTTTGCTATCAGAGAAAACTTCCAATTTAGGGTGGATAAATCTTCTTCAACAAGGTTTGTTTCTTATGGATCTTAGAAATCTTGTAATATCTATGTATATCGTCAAAATAGATGCGACTGAATTATTTTTTTGGCATACATCTATTAATATACGTATACATGAGTTACAGGTTATTCGACGAGTTTACTGTATATCATAGGAATAAGTTAATCCTACTGTATACATTCATGCGTGTAAAGTGTGTATATTTGTCACGATATAATGGCTTGTGTAACCAGTGTATACCACCCCAATTTAGTTTGGTTTTAAATTATATTTAGCTTCATATCAATGTCAAATGTATAATTTTGTTATGAAATGAGTAGGTACTCACTTACTTGTGTTGACGACGATTGTGGTTGGTGTTTAAGAGCCTCAAGCTTGAACAGATCAAAGCTTTTCAAAATAAGAAAATTTGACAACACTCACAATTTGTCCGGAGGTGGCTATTTCTCAGCGAATTTATTTTTGATGGCTACAAATCAATTAGCGCGCGCCAAACAGGCTCCTACACGAAATTTTTAGGGAAAATGACACTGGGTGTCCCTTTAAACGAGTTATACTCATCATTTAAACCCATTTACGCTTTCTCTCACTATACAAACAATCAACCATTTTAATATCATTTTATAGCCACTTATTCACATTATTAATATTAATTACTTAATATTTCTTTCCTATTTTTGAGGTAATCATAATATTTTTCCATAATACAAGCTACTTTAATGATTCTGATCCGCTCATTTAAGGATAATTATAAACAATATCTCCTTACTGTATACACTAAAAGTTTTCCATTCTTTTTAATTTAGGTCATATCCCATGTTTTCATCTGTTATCCATGAAGTCTTCAATGGATACAATCAATGACTTCCTCTATTTCTCCATTATTCCACTAATGAAGCCTTCAAAGGGTATACATACTACCCAATTTGATTCATATTCCCATTCATATCGCAATTCATACTACCCAATTTTATGCATATCCCATGTAATTCGCCATTATCCCATCAACTTGGCAGAGAATCACTACTAGAATTTATTGATATTCCGAGGGACTGTTTGGAGAGGGAATTCCTTCTCCAAAAATTGGAGTTGGAGAAGGAATTCCCTCTCCAAACATGAACTTTCACTCGCCCGAACGAATAAAATAAAAAAGTTGACACCGGCTTGGGAATTCCCTCGCCAAACTGCAGGACAAAATTTTCTCTCTCCTGATTGGAGAGGGAATTCCCTCTCCAATCAGGAAAGAGAAAACTACAAGTTTCACTATTTTTATTGGAGAGGGAATAATTGGAGAGGTGATAAATAAAAACTACTTCTTTCCTTGCCAAAACACACAGCACGCACAACTCTCTTTCTCCCCCAAACATACGCACACCTCTCTTCTCCCCCAAACAAAATCCCTTTCCCCATTGCTGCTCGTCTCTAACTCGGCCCTCTCCCCGGCGATTTTAATTTTTTTCCCGTTCAACCCATTGCAAGCCCATCCCCATTAAGGTAAATATTTTTATTACACTTTTTTATGCTTCTATGATTGTTATTGTTATGAAACCCTATAATGAATTAGTTTATCACATAAATTCGTGAAATAATATTGTGGATGAATGCTTCGGAATTGTTAGCATTATTGTGATTTGAGAAAGAAATATAATTAGGAAGTTATTGTAGTTGTAAAATAATTTGAAATTAGTTGTTTAGCCTTATTTAAAAAAATTTAGAAATACTTGTTTAGCCTTAGTTTAACCTTAGAAAAATAATTTGGAAATATAAAGTCTTAGAAAATTATTGAATAATTTTTAGTATTACTATCCCTCAAATTTGAATGATATGAAAATAGTTGTAATTGAAAAATTCAATTGTGCATAATAGTGGTTGATTAGTGATCGAGGGAAGATTTAATTAGCAAAAGTAATAAAATTTAAAAACAACTAGTGTAAAAGTGATATACTTTATTGGCTTTTTCTAAATATATTTATTTATACCATTTGTGTAGATGGAATCCGGTGAAAATCGTAGTTGGATGTATAATAGATTTTATAAAAATATGGGTTTGCGGAAATCATTCGTAGATGGGGTTGAGCGCTTTATTTCTAAAGCTAAATTGCTCCCGGAATATATGAGAGATGATAAAATCAAATGCCCTTGTTTGAAATGTAAGTGTAGCAACGTGCTTATGAACGATGGGCTGAAAGCCAAGGATCGGGGGTACAGGAAGGTGCAGCTAAACCCACCCCGGAAGAAGAGGCTGCAATTTTCGCGGAGGCCGCTGGTGGCTACAACAAAAAAAACGGAGCCTACGGTCTTGGTCCTTCGCGTTACAAGAAGCCGTCAAGAATAGGTATTATTAATGCTTACGCATCTTCTTCCTCTTCTTCTGGTGCTACACAAAATGTGGATCCAGTTTTGCAAGCTAAATTCGATGACATGGAGAAAAGGCTAACGGAACAAGATAAGGAACGTGAAAAGATAGAGAAAAGGCTAGCCGAACAGGAAAAGGAACGTGAAGAGATAGAGAAAAGGCTAGCCGAACAAGATCTTGAACGCCAAGCTGACCGTGAAAAGATGGCAAAATTGGAGTCCTTGATGTCGAACTATATTATGGGAAGGGGAAATGAAAATGATCCTCGGTAGTTTGTTGTTTTTCCTATCGAATTAAACTTGAAAGTTGGACGTGTTTAGGATTGTTAAGTACTTTAGCGTTTTATTTGTTTGTGTTAGTTGGTATAAAACATGTGCGTACACTTGTTTAATTGTTCGGATTAGATTGATTGTGGTATTTAGAATGTTTTGAGTGCTTTGGTGATTTGAATGCGCAGGTATATATGCATATATGTTGTTTTTGCTATATGATGTTGTTGTTGTGCTGCTTCTGTGCTGCTTTTGTATGGTTACTGATTTTTGCGTTTCAGGTACACTATATTTGGAGAGGGAATTCCCTTTCCAATTGCCTTTTTAAAAATATTTTTAATGAAATTGGAGAGGGAATTTCCTAGCAAAGTGAAATAAAAATATTTAATTGTTACACTTGGAGAGGGAATTCCCTCTCCAATTTCCTAGCCAAAACTGAATAAACAAATATATTTTACACTTGGAGAAGGAATTCCCTCGCCAAGTGAAATAAAAATATTTAATTTTTACACTTGGAGAGGGAATTCCCTCTCCAATTCCCTAGCCAAAACTGAATAAATAAATATATTTCACACTTGGAGAAGGAATTCCCTCGCCAAGTTGAAGAAAATATTTTTCTCTCTCCTGCATTTGGAGAGGGAATTCCTTAGCTGTATATTATCTGACACAATAAGAAAATTGGACTGACACAACAGCTTGAGAAGGAATTCCCTCGCCAAAAATGCTTTGCTACGAGCCGTATTCCGAGGGACCACTTGCTAGGGAATTCCCTCTCCATCACGCGTTCGGAGAGGGAAGTCCCTCGCCATTCTCCCTCGTTAAACCATTGATTTCTAGTAGTGAATCTCGCTTCAATGAATGAGAATGCATACTACTCAAATTGTGTATATATATATATTGGCGATTATCCTGCTTATTCAGAGCACAATATCTTCACAAGGTTAGTTTTCTCTCGATTTTTTATTTTAACACCCTGTTGTTCTTGGTCCATAAGTTCAAGAAGTCAATAATTTTTATTTTGTTTTATTTTTTTTAATTTTTTGCAGATTTTATATAATTTAAGTTGATATTGAATTTTAGGTTTTATTCACTATGAGAACTAAGGTTGCATGTCTGATGAACTCCAAAAAATTGGTCGAAAAAGGTGTGAAGTACAACCCACCTAGGTCACTGGTTGATGAAGACGATGTGTTTGAGGATGACACCCCAATTTTACTAAAAAAAGAATTGAAAAAAGAAACTGGTGCGCAAACGGTTGAAATTTCATCTGGTTCGGAAAATGATCAAGTTTTAACTCCGTCAAGGCGTATAACTAGGTCAGTTACTTGTAATGGTGGCACCCCGCTAAGAACAAGGATGCTCTGAGTGTGCACACTAACAATTGTGAAAAAAGGAAGAGAGCTGGTCTTAAAGACAAGGGCAAGCTATAAGCATAGTGCCCCCATATGTGGCTGTAAGGAAGCCACCATCAACAACAACAATTGGTCTACAATGCTCCCAACCCGTTATAGATGCATACAAAGCGATAAAGACATACATGAAGCTATTGTCGGGTGCTGTATAAAGTTTTGTCACTGACCCTGGGTTTGTTTTCCTCAACATATATAGGTAGCTTGGTATCCTGGTATATGATTCAGACGGTGTTCCTCTCAATATTTCAAGCGCCTTTCCTTTCGACCTCCATGCCTTGACATAGTTCACTTCTACATTATAATCTCTTTTAAGATCCCGCATTATGTCCTTTGGAGTGTATGTCGTCTTCGAATCTGTTAATTTATCCTTGATTAGATTTTCAATTATCTCTGTAGTGGCGTGACGTTAAGAGATAAGCATAGCCACCTCCGGACAAATTGTGAGTGTTGTCAAATTTTCTTATTTTGAAAAGCTTTGATCTGTTCAAGCTTGAGGCTCTTAAACACCAACCACAATCGTCGTCAACACAAGTAAGGGAGTACCTACTCATTTCATAACAAAATTATACATTTGACATTGATATGAAGCTAAATATAATTTAAAACCAAACTAAATTGGGGTGGTATACACTGGTTACACAAGCCATTATATCGTGACAAATATACACACTTTACACGCATGAATGTATACAGTAGGATTAACTTATTCCTATGATATACAGTAAACTCGTCGAATAACCTGTAACTTATGTATACGTATATTAATAGATGTATGCCAAAAAAATAATTCAGTCGCATCTATTTTGACGATATACATAGATATTACAAGATTTCTAAGATCCATAAGAAACAAACCTTGTTGAAGAAGATTTATCCACCCTAAATTGGAAGTTTTCTCTGATAGCAAAGTGTTTCATGGCACTTACTAACGTGGCTTTATCCAAGTACACTTGATTGACTGCTACTTGTTCATGCAAAGGGTTATTCACCACACCAATTTCATTAATGGATATGCTCTCATAATCGTCATCATCACTGGTTGTGATGTTCTCAACTACGTCTGGCATGTATGCCTCCTAGATGTGTGGATTCCCAATTTCATATAAGGTTGTCGCAACAGCTTCATTGTTAGCAGAAACACCACAATTTGACTTATTAATCACTGAAATACACAAAGGATATTGGGTAACATCGACGCTTGATTTTCTAAGATCCAGATAGAACCGAACGCACATATCATTGTATATGCATATCGGTTCATACCCATCTTTCAATCTATATTTTATTTCTAACACCGAAGTCGTTGTTTCTATACCCAAGTGGCGCTTGATTTCATCAACAAAGGTAACATAAGAACAATCTTGCCGAATTAGAACACCATTAACCTTGAAATTTTGATAATTGTACTCGGCATCCCATTCGCCATTGTACTGCAGAAGAATTTGAATTTGTTCCATTGCTGAAGCTAAGATATACAACTTTTATGCTTTATAAAAAAAGAAAAAACATGCCTTCAGAAAAGCAACGATCAGTTGCCTTCTCTTCTTAGTGTTTTTACTAAGAATGAAATATTGTTGATGCATCTCTCTTGGTATACATGTATTTATTGATTAGGAGGTATTAACTAGCAGAGAGATTTATGGATAGTAACGCATAATTTCCAGCTATGCAATAAGCAAATCCGATTTTTTAGGTAATGAATTTTAATGGGTTTTTATTTTTTTCTGCAATTATGGGAGTGTGTTTAGGAATTGAAATGGCCATATAATGATAGGGTTAGATAGATGTATAGTATACTTTTACAACGGCTATTTATGAATTTCCCCTTATTCCCTCTTAATCACCCTACTCTGGGCCAGATTTCAGCCCATTCCTCTGTATTATCGAGCCAAGTTTCAACACATTCCCCGTTACCATCTTGGAGCTTCTCTAACCCTTTTACTTACCCAATTTATTTGATTATTAAGACACTTAAACTAAATATTGGACCAATTGAATACCTAAAATCTAGTCAAACTTTATTGATTGAACACATTTTCGTAAACTAAAATGCTTAACGCGCTGCCACAGTAATGTGACAATCAGACTACTTTACAACAGAGTAAAGCTTGCTACTTGAGTAAATAGTTATCATCAATGTCACAGCTAGACTATAAGATCATCTAATATGCTGAATTCACTTAAGAACTATAAACAAGTGGACATTCCAGCTTCAAAGAAACTTAAAACTATTTTACCACCTATTCTTTGGCCTCGTTGCCTCATCCACAAGCTCAAACCTAATCTATAACTACTATATATGTGCTGCTCGTGCCACCACGGACCCAATAATGTAGTTAGTAAACCTGTACAATATTGTTAGGTATATTTGCAGTTCTCCAGTGAATAATAATTGAATATTGGTCAGCTAAAACTTATAAAAATATTTTTGTAATACCTCATCTTTCTAAGTAAAAACATAACCAGGCAGTTAGTGGAGGAGGTGATTGAATCTCTACTACATGTGACGCCTCTGTGTTATGCATTAACGAACCAAACTTTACATGATGTTCAGGAGTTTACAAGAGTATCTAGTATCTACTTATGATGTTCACCTGTTTTGTATACGGCGATTCTTTATTATGTGATGCATTAATGTTGAAGGTCAACCAAGCTCTGTTGTTATCAACCTTGTTTGTTTCTAGTCTTCGATTAAAATATTAGTACCTGTTGCATCAATAGCCAAGGCAGAAAATAACCGTCAGTAAGACTTGATGAAAAGTAAGAAATGCAAAATTGCCAAGTGAAACTAAAAGTATATAAGAAACAGCATATATTAATTCCATATTTGACTCTTTAGCATTAGTTGAGATCTCACTTTTTATTAATTAAATATTTAAGTTCATTCAACAAACTCTAGATTCTCATGAGCTTCTAGATTAACAAAAAGGCACAGACGAAAACGAAGTGAGTGAGGCATATACAGGCAAGTGAAAAAGCAAAGCAACCTAAAAAGTAATGTTGGACAAAACTCATCCAAAGACACTTGAAAAATAATGTTGAGTCCTGGAAAATGCCCCGCAGCCAAGAGCAGACTCTTAAAGTTCCCAGATACTACCCACTGCACTCGAATAATAGCTAGGAACATGCTCCAGATCTGCCATGTAAATTGACAATGAACAAAGAGATGTTCAACAGATTCACAAGCTCTTTCACACAGCAAGTAGCATCTGCTGCTGAGAATGAAAGCTCTTCTCATTAAATTATCTTGTGTAAGACATGCCTGATGAGCCACCAACTAGCCCAAACACGCCACTTTAGTAGGTGCAAGAGTACCAAATTCCTTTCCAAGGCCACTTCTCCTCTAGGGTAATGTCAGATCCAATGATTTTCCTATAATAGGAATTAACTGTGAAGATACCACCATTTTTAGCAATACATTGCATGGTATCATCTTTCTCCTGATGAATCTGTATTGTGCTCATTTTCTGAAGAAAATGGTCCACTTCTTGCATTTCTCTATCCGTAAAATTCCTTCTAAACTGGAAGTTCCATCTATTATTTTCAAATACCTCAGCAAGCAGAACATTGGGGTTCTGCACTATGCTGTACAACTACAAACTAGGAAACGGATAATCTCAACAAGCCAATGCCATCTCAATTGTCCTAAGCTTCAGAATTTACCTTAGCAACTCTTATTCTGACATTTCTACATGAAATAAATAAAGAGAAGTCCTTGATGCCTGCAGCAAAAATACTTCAGTCGATAAGCAAATCAATGCTTGTAAATTTACCACTGGCATGTCATTCACCGGAGGCTGGATTCCTATAGGGTTTAGATGAAAGCATGCATGTTCTAATTCACCACTAACGTGTCATTCACCGGACCCTCAGTGAAGACGAACTTAAAATGTTTCCAATATAACACATGCCTAAAGTGCAACCACATTCAACATAGGGTTATAACTTACAGATATCAAAAAGTTTTTTAGAACTCCACATAATTAGTCCACATAATATACATTAGTTAACCCAATACTTATTTGTAATGTTGAACACCTGAGAAGGAACCAAAACATCTAATTCATTTTTATTGTTCTCAAACAAATTAAAAGGCACATATTCATATTTAACATTCAAGAACCGAGCTTGATGTGATTTATATTTTCTTGTTAATTGGGTCATAACTGAAACAATACAAAAAAAGAAATTCTCCATCACTCCATGGCCCCTAAGAGATATGTACGTTGAAATCTATAATCTTACTACAACGCCTGAAGCTAAGCTGAGGGAGATCAGAGATGACCATGGTTGGAATTTTGCGCTTAGACGAGCTCCTAATGATTGGGAATTCACAAGAATTGCAGAATTACTCAAGACACTTGAAGTTTTCACAAACTTCAATGAGAAAGAGGACATTATGGAATGGAATGCAGGCAAGAGAGCATTTTACAGTGAGGACAGCTTATATATCTTGCAAGGGCAGCAGGGGATACAATGACCATGGAAGTAGATATGGAAGACGCAAGTTCCACAAAAAGTAGCATGTTTCTCATGGCTTTTGATTAGAAGGGCATGTCTGACTCAAGAAATTTTGTAAAGAAGAGGATTCCAGCTTTCATCTAGATGTTTTCTATGTTCAAACGACTCTGAGGATAACAGTCATCTTTTCCTACATTGCCGAGTTACCTATAACTTCTTAACTTTGCCTAACATCAAATACTGCATACTTGAATACACTGATCTCTTAAAGTCTTGGAGTCATCTAGGGGGGAGTATCAGATACAAGAAGTGGTGGCATGCTGTCCCCCATTGTATTTGGTTGACTGTGTGAAAAGAGAGGAACCATAGATGCTTTGAAGAATGTAGCAATCCTGTTCAAAAGGAACTGCATTCTCTCTTTTCATTTTTTGGTGTAAACAACATTTTGTAGAAGATGCTGAGTCACTTGTTCAGTTTTTAGAATTCTTTGTAGCTAGAATTTTCTATATTCTTGGACACAGCTACTCTATTTGTACATATCTGGTTGCCAACACGGCTTCTTTCTGTGTTGATGAATACACGTAGCCATTCTCCAAAAAAAATGAAATTCTCCATTGAACAAGAGATCAATGATTTCATCATAACACATCAATGCGCTTTGAGCAATAGCAGGAAAGCAATAGGGTTAGTTCCACTATAAAGATGCTTACATCAGAATAACTGAAAAGGAAACTGTAAGTTTCTGAATTATTGTTTAACCCCAAGTTCCATGAAAAAAAAAAAAAAAAAAAAGATGAATGCAAAGACTCTCCTTGTATAAACAAACAAAGAAATATAATAAGGTAAAAAGAAAACAAAAAAGGCAACATCCAAGACTACAATGAGAAAATTTATAAAATCAATAATGAAAATCCAAAGGAAGGAAATGAATGGCGCAGAACATTGAAGAGAGAGTTTTAAGCAGAATAATAACAATTACAGCCATGAAATTCGGAAATCTGAAGAGAACATGGAAGATTAGGATGAAAATTGAAAAAGAAAAAAATTAACCTGAAATTGCAAAGCTCGGATGATAGCACAAAGAGAGCTCAAAGAATATTAACTTACAAAGGAATGGATGTTTTCTGTTCTCTGATGATGGAATGAATATCCCTTGGTCGACCATCATGGCCTTTCAATATAATAGAAATTCTTACAACATGTGAATTTTTGCAACTGGATATCATATGTCATAATGTTTTACTTATCCAGTAACATACTCGTAAAGATATCGTGTAATTGAGCCCAACTTACGACTCAAAAGATCAGTCCTTTATGATATTAAAAGGTTCTAATCATCAATTTTGAGTAAGTTAATTCAGAACATTAATTATCAATTTCCATCTCCTAACCATTCTACTGAAATCCAGGTGAAGAATAAACAGTGCAGTATTCATAGTAATTAGTACTGTAGACAAGACTAGACAAGCAATAATAGGTAAACAAGAAAAAGGGGTTAATTATTCTTTCTTAGCAAAGAAATGGCTCATGCTGTTTCTCTGAGAACATGAATAAGCATATCTGACAACTTAGTTAAAGTTGGCGAGCAATAGATAAACTAACAAGAATACAAGCTTGTAACATAATTAATGAAAAAAGAAAGTGCCTCGATCATAAATAAGAAACTAATAAGTAAGTGATTTTGGAGAGATCAAGCCCGGGATCTTCTATAGTAAGCAATGCAATCCAAGATTCCTTGACATCATAGTCTTTCAATAGCCATACCTTAAAACGTTCCTTCTGCAGGCCAATAGCAATAGAAATAACACAAAGCATTCCATCCAATACTGAAAGGCCAAAACCACATCTTCCATTCGAGCATAATATTTGCACTGGCAAGAGTATCTCCCCGTACACTTCATTTGAAATGTTAAATGAAACCACACAATAATTACTTGAAATACCGATCCAATGAAATGCCTCGTGTATAAATGGCAGAAAAGTAGTATCGCACATCATAAGGGGAACGCCACGAGGATGTTTATCAAGTTTTCTCCAGGAACCACTATTCAGCGTAAGAACTTCACCAGGTAATTCGCGACCTTTTGAGCCCCTGTGAATTTTAAGGATCTTATAGTCCCCCCTAAATGAGTCATAACCAAATCCCAAAATAGTAGATGATCCGCACAGTGGAAGTATTGGATCAGAAAGTAGTACTGATTCTCTCGTGGAGGGTTCCATAGCAAAAGTGTGGTGTGTTCATAATCAACCTTATCGCTAACCCCGAGAATAACCAAGCCATCGCAAGAACAAAGGATTGAACAAAACCATGGTTTAGAGCAGCTTGAAGGGCAATCAAGTTGTTGTACATCCTCAACCGGTTCAACGGATGATAACGGACAACAGTAAATGGTAAATACATGATGCTCAAGGCAATTACGGGCAATAAGGAGTTTTTGAGAATTTTGGTGATTCTTGGCATGACTGAGATGCGTAAGGATCAGAAATCAATGTCTCCCAAAAATTTGAAACACATTTAAATCGAAGAAGAGACCGCACGGGTAACCTGGTGAGGATGTCCATAAGTATTTCCTCTGACATGGCCGTAATTTTGAAGTATTCAAATATAAGTCCAACAACAAGAATTGTAAGAACTGACCTGCTGCTCTGTAGTATTAGTTGAGTTAGCCAAGTGGAATTGTAAAAGAAAAAACACAGCAGCAACGAAACATACCTATTCAAATTCTGATTAAGCTTTTGTATGGTAGTGCTAATAAAGATTTACCTTTTTTGTGTATTTGCATTGGGTTTACTAATAATAACTTTCCCTCGTGCCTACTTATTTTGCGTCATCTTCTCTAGTTTCTTAGATTTGAATGCATAAAGTTGCTCTTTTGATTTTAAACTGTAGGTTTTTATATTTGAGATATAGGCGGTTCTAGAGTAGCTAATTTCTTTTTGCTACCCTAATTTACTATTCGCAACCATAAATCCAAACTTCTTTTTGCTTCAATTCCAAATTATTTTATTTTTACTTTTTTCTTGTACATGAGAAAGGGAAACTCCGCATGTGTAAGTTGCTTGCTCTGCCAGTCCCTAGGCTAAAGAAAAGAGAAGGATTGTAGTACGTACGTCGATAGTCAGCATAAACTCTGCTCATTCAGGATGAATTCTCATGGAGTAATATATACGTGTCGACCTAGGAACTATAATTTACTTCGGCACTGGGGAGTGATGAAATTTGAGCTTAGTATTCTTGGAGCTCCTTATATGTTAATATACTTATCTCTTAGTAATTTGAATTTATATGATATTAAGTTGATATTAAGGTTCTTATTAGCTATAGCCAAGATTTTCTTTGTAAGATGTCCTTGCACCATAGCTTAAAGTCTGGCAATAGCTAAGACGCAAGTTGCCCTTGCACCATAGCTTAAAATCTTGGCTATGCCAATCGGCATTGCCAAAATGAGTTGGTTTTTTTTTTTTTATGAGGAAAGTATTGCCTATCAAGCATGAGTTTGTTTATTGTTTAATAGTAGTAGTTAATGTGTCTTTATTTATCTTTATTTTTGCCTAATTGATATTGTATTTGGTGATTGTAAAGGAATTTTTCTACATATTAAGTTTGCGTTCATTATGACACGTCATAATGTATGTTCCCTTATCTTTACTCGTTTATTTTGTTTTCACACGATTTGAAAATTTCATTTGCCGATTAAGTATATTTTAGTTTTTGCTCCCATAGGAAGGAGATCAAATTTTTAAGTTTGAGCATTGTTTTGATGCCAAAGATTATTGGGATGGTGATACGAAGTATAGTAGTTGGTGTTAATTCAGTTGTATCGATAGGTTCAATATTTTTGCTGGAGTGGCCATGAAGGTTTGAGGGCAAGTATTCCATTGCAAAGATTTCATGGCAATTTAGCTGAGAATTATTTTGAATTGGATGGGGTGGAAGTATTGCCCATGGCAAGATTTGAAGGCATTTTAGTTGTCGCCGAGGGAGGGATTATTGAGAAAGTCTTTTCCTTCCTAAGACTTGTAGGCAAGTTAATTAAATCTTAATATTAAAATATTTTAGTATTTTAAAATTGATAAATAACTTGTGGAGGATTGTGCAGGTGAGATTTTGCCGAGTCTTAGGTGCAATTTAGTTCTCAATAGTATTACCCATACGATGACATCAAGGCAAATTAATCAATTCTAATATTATAATATTTTTTATATTTTAAAATTAATAAATAAATCTTGGAGGGTTGTGCATGTAAGGTTTTTGCCAAGACTTTGGGGCAATTTAGTTCTCAATAAATTCTTATGCTGTGGGATAGTATTGCTCTGCCAAACAAGTTAATTAATTCTAACATTTTAATATTTATAATTTGTGAATTTTGTATTTTAAAATTTTATAAACAACGGTTATTTACAAGATTATTCTAATTTTTTAATATTTTAATTTTAATATTATACTAGTATGTAGACTTATTATTACATTAAAATTTATCAATAAAGTATGTGGAAATTGGTAGTAAGTACTTCATTTTTACCAAGGCTTTGTGGAAATTGACGTGGTATGTGACACGACCCGGAATCCGGTTAGGCCGTGCGGGCACCCGACATCCTCCCCTAGACCCGTCGGGCGAACCCTTACCAATTAAATTAGGAAAATAAATATAATAATTCATAAATAAAGACAGGACAAAAAAAAAACACACAGACATATTGACGCCTCTAAGCTGTACGAAAGAAAATTACGGCTGACTACCCAACATACTAGGTTTACGGCTATCCAGACTAGACATCTAAGAGTACGAAAGAAGACAAATACCTCCTGAAGGGAGCAAAATGCAATTGAAATAACAACTAATAAACTGGTGGCCATCCGGAATAAAAGCTGGCTCACCCTGACAGCTAAAGTCGTCTTCGCTCCTTCACAACGTGGCGAACTCAATCCTGGAGCGAACCTGCCGAAACAAAATAGATAGACAAGAAACAAACAACAAACAAGGGTGAGTCAAAGGGACTCAATAAGTGGGGCAGACTAGCCACCTCAAAGAATAGGATAGCTAGCTAGGGAGAAAAGAAACAGATAAATAAAATTCCTCTTATTTAAATTATGAAAAGGCAGAGCCAGATAATAACTAGAAACACGTATGGAATCACAAACTCATTAAAACCAGGAACGTAAGATAGCCAGAACATATAGGTATCCCGAACATATCAACAATCAGAAATACATCCTGTTGCGGCGTGCAACCCGATCCATATATTCATCCGGTTGCGGCGTGCAACCCGATCCATATATTCATACTGTCGCGGCATGCAACCCGATCCATATATTTACACCGTTGCGGCGTGCAAACCGATCCGTATATTTATACCGTTGCGGCGTGCAACCCGATCCCCACAACTCAGAATACGAGCCAGAAATATATAGGCAAACCGAAATATGTCCACAATATGGTATACGTACCGCATACACAAAACACAGCATGATAGTCACACAATAGTCAGCACGCGGTGCAATGAAATGGGATGAATGCGGTATGATGCAATGGTGTCATATGTGCCAAATAGATGGAGCGGAATCTTCCTGCTCCGAGGGCGGAATCCTCCTACCCTCAATATGATGCAATGGAGCGGAATCCTCCTGCTCCGAGGGCGGAATCCTCCTACCCTCAATATGATGCAATGGAGCGGAATCCTCCTGCTCCGAGGGCGGAATCCTCCTACCCTCAATATGATGCAATGTAATGCATATGAATGACATATAATGCATATAAATGCAATGTGATGCAATAATAATCCTTCACCGGCGCGGGACTCTCATCGACAGCCGGGAAGTAGATGCCAACTTACAGCCAGGGTACAATGCTCAGATCCTCAATGTAATACCAACAATAGGACATAACATATAATATACAATATAAATCCAAAGCTAAGGCGTAATGAGTACGCCTATCGGCAGCTACACACGTAAGGAATACGTGGTAGAAAATCCACGAGGCCAGGTGCCTCCAAAGAAATGGATATAAACACTTACCGTATTCCAAAGCTAGCCCTGTTACTCAACCACTGCTTTTTCCTTTGGATTAACTGCCAAACGATCCCGCTCTATTCAATAAGCAGAAAAATTATATCAAATAAAGCTAAAGGCTTCATTCCTTATGTCTTAGGGCAATCCAGTTAGGAACCTGATACCCTATTCGCATACGCAATACGCAGGCCAGGCCTATATACAGGGTTCAAAGTCCCATAACCAAACCCTAAATAAATTATATTTATATGTTGCCCATAACTCACTGAGTACGAATATATAATCAATTTCATTATCGGGGTCCATTTGACCTTTTAAACTATCAATTTACGTCATTAGGGCGATGTCTAATATCTCTATTTTTACCGTAAAAATATATTCAAACATACGTAATAAGCTAAGATAATGAGTTAACATCATTACCTGAAGATTTGGGGTAGAAATTCCACTATTTTTTCCCACTCCTTTTTTCCCCTTTTCCCTCCTTCTTTTCTAATTTTTCTCTTCTCTGTATTTGTTCAATGTTTCTATTTCGTTCTCCATGTCTCTGCTTCTGTACGTAATTTTCTGCTTTGCTAAGGGACTTAATCCCTTAGCCCACCGACTTATCCATTTTGATTTTTTTTTTTGGTTAATAATAAAATCGCTACGACGATTAAAATTAAAATAGAACCCTAGAGGAGTCGAAATGATCCCAAATTTTTCAAGTAAATTATACAAAATATACATAACATACTCGCGAAGACGGATCTCAAATTAGACTCCCGAAACTCAAGATGCGAATTTAAATAGAAAAAAAGTCAAATTATTTAACTTTCGGCATTTTAGCGGAAACTAGCCGAACAACATCGAAATTCACTTTCGAAAGTTCACAAAAATCACAAATAATCATACGAACCTAACGGCGCTTTCGGATTTCGAATTGGAGCTCATTCGCCAAAACCGAGCTCGAAAATCTCTTTTTAATATTTATCGATAATAAAATCTGAAATCTTCTTCCGATACGTACCAAACGAGGTCTGATTTAGCTCAAATTTTACAGACAGGTCCTAATGGATATTATGAATATTTTAAAATTATCGGCAGGCCAATCAGAGTCCTAACTTCCGAAACGACTAACTGAGGTCGTTTCAGTATGGGGTGAAGTGGTTGAGTGTAAAGTCTTAGCTTGCCAAAACATACGTTTCTATATAATATTAACTATCTAATCACTTTTGAATTTTAAAAAATCACTTTGTGGCAATGGTATGGTCTGCTTCATTCACAAAGAATTCTCGTGTGCTGGTGGTGCTGTTGTTATTTGACGACAGATTATTCCTTGTAAAAATTTCTACTATAAAATACGATTTTCTGAAATTCTTATCATTCTTCCGCGGATACATGTAAGTGATAAGTTCTAGATCGTTTGTTATGATCATGCTCTTGACGTTTCCAGATTGGTGTCAAACCATATCATTATTTCACTCTCATCACTCCTGATGCTTGGACATTAATAACTTCTTTTTCAAATGCCTGGTAGGTAGTACCATATTTCACAAGTATCAACTTTATGTCATGGTTCATATATTTTTTGTTTGCATTCATTTTTCTGTTGTAAGTGATGTATATGCAATTTGTTGTCATAATACTAATCCTGCACATAATGAAGATGAACGACATGCTCAGATTTTCATGGACATATCACCAAGATAGAAGCATGATCTCGGTATATAGGAAGTGATTACTGGGTAAACTCTTGCCCTTGTTGTTGGATCAGAGCTTAAAGCTTTGACTATAGTCAAGATTTGCAGAGACTTTCTCTGCAAGTTACCCTTGCACCAGAGCTTAAGAGACTTTCTCTACAAGTTGCTCTTGCACCAGAGCTTAAAGTCTTGGCTATAGTCAAGACTTGCAGAGACTTTCTCTGCAAGTTGCCCATTGCACCAGAGCTTAAAGTGTTGGTTCTGCCAAGACTTACAGAGACTTACTCTGCAAGTTGCCCTTGCACCAGAGTTTAAAGTCTTGAGTCCTGACTATGTGATTTTATTCGCAATTCTCTTTGTAAATTGTACAATTAATATAGATCGATTAATTTATATCAAATTGTATATATTTTCACTAGTTAAATATTGATCTAATGTCATTTGCTTCCCATATGGCAAGAATTTTTTATCATTATGAACGAAATTCATAGCTCGTTTAAGGTAATATGTAGTTATACAAAATTTAAAGCGAAACTAAACAGAACTTATATTGAATATAATGCAAAATTTACTGAGACTTAGTAGAAATTTGAAGGAATCTAACCCTGAATCTTTATTTTAATGAAAAAATATGTAAAAGTTATGGACTTTTAGTGTTAGAGATTTTTTGAATGGAGGAAGGGGAGGATAGTGCAGGTCTTTTTTATAAGTTACGAGGGTATTTTCGTCAAAATAATCTTTCATTAAATTAATAGAGGGTTTTTATGTTGAACCAATATTATTAAGGAAAAAGATACAAACCATTGCTTACTATGTCATATTTGTACAATTTGCCCTTAAAATTGACCCATAAAAACTTGACCAGCCAATATGGATGAGTTAATGCTCCAATTTATTAGCTTAGTCCACATTGACCCGTTCAATTTAGTTCATCTAAAAGTTAGGCTAACTTGGGCAAAAAATAGACCCATGAGAAACATTATCAAACTATCTATAAAATAATTTTTTTATGCATTTGATATATTAAATATAACAATAATAACGAGCAAAAAGAGTTTTACTAATTTTGTTTGATAATTAAACCAATCTTAGGGAAAAAAGAAGAAGAAGAAATTAAGCTTAGGGAGCATTAGGTGGGTTGGATGATGACATGTTGTTAAGCCCATTTTAATCCAACTCATCTCAACGCAAGTAACAGTTGGGCGGATCAATTATCCGCCAAATTTGACTCAACCTATCCATTTGACACTTCTACCCCAGGCTAGTAATTATTAACTATAAAAGTCTATTTTGTGTTAAAGAAAAGCTTATTAGCAACAAAAAATAGATTGTGAGGTTTGAACCTAGGTCTTTGAACTCATTTACTCATTTTGAACACCCTTCGCCCTTGAGCTAGCTATCTCAACTATATCAAGGATATTCAAGCTTTAATAAATATACACTAAAAATGATGTTGAATCTATATATACGATATAATTTTTCGGTGAAGGGTACTTGGCTGACCACTATTGGCCATGAGTAGCTCCGCCCCTGGTTAATAGAATTAGAAGCGTAAAGCCAAAACATAAATAGTGATAAGTTTTTTTAATAAAATTCATGTAAATTTTATTAAAGTATATTTTTCTAGTTCTTGTGACGCAAATTTTTTCTTTAAATATTTATTGACAAATAGACACGGTCAATTTAAACAATTGAGTAAAAGTTAAATAATCATATATTAGTAATGTAGTAGATCTTCTTTCAAAGGTTTTAAGATTTACCTTTTTTTCTTTTAATTTGTAAGTTTACATAGTAGAACGATGTATGATATTTTATGACTTTTAATTAAATAACTTAAATTTTAATATTTGTCAATAGGATTGTTGATAACAAGAACCAATATTATGTATTTAAACATATAGATACTATTTTTTTTTTAACTTGCAGAGCCCTTACACTTACCAATATAATTAAATATAGCCAATAGAAAAGGTTGTTACATGTTCATACTCCTTGAAAGAACCCTTACCATTACCCTATTAAAGATATAAAGGCATGTATATTATTTTCATATGAAAGACCTGTTAAAGGTTTTAAAGATCTGTACGCTATTTTCATTGAAAGATCTGTTAAGGGATATAAAGGATTTTTAGCCGGAGGAAAAATTCCCTTTTCAGTGTTGAACCTAATGGGAACTGATCTTTATATTCTATTTAATTATATTTTTGAATTGACAACCTGCTATTTTTTCATAGAGGCAAAAATAACGTGCTTCAAGGATCAATCAATATGGTTGCTTACCTGCAATGTCTGTAATGCCAAGGTCACTCAAATATAAAGTTTTGAGATCTATTGGTGTCACAACTGTAATGATGGAGTTGGAATTTCTGCAAGATATATACTACACAAACACTTCTTTTAATAAAAACATCTTCGTACTTTTGATTTTACATCATTGTGTTGTTTATAGATATGTTGCACTGTTTGAAGTTTCTGATGAGAGCGGTAAGGTGTGGCTGAGTGCATTTGATACACAAGCAAAAAATGTTGTTAGATGCTCAGCGGATGAGGTCTTTAGGATTGAGGCTCAGGTTAAAACAACATGACTTGTCTTTATCACAATATTAGATCAATATATATTTTAAGAATTTTATTCTAGTATAGGTGAGACGTATTTTTTTCTTTAACTGGAATACCAACACATTTTAATAATAGACAAATGATTTCATATTTTGACAGTAGATTCTACTTATCTATCATATATACTGGTATGATGGTTACGAGTAAGTTAATTTTGGAATGCTGCTTGTTAGACTATCAGGCTTCGACTAGAATATTAATTCAAATCATTTGTATGCCATATAAATGTACTCTGCATTTTTTTTTTGTATAATTTGTGGTTGTTTTGTTGTAGGAGGGGAGTGTCGCTTTTCAGATGAAACTGAAGGCAGTCATAGGCCATGGATTCAATTTATGCTCGACGCAAGGCCGATTGTGTCTAGAAGGGAGGTCGACCAATCTATCAAGGTGATAGAGCCCTCGCTGAATTTCTTGAGACTCCCACCTCTCGATGAAGCTTGTATTCCACTGATGATAAATTTTTTAGAACATGAGGTAATTGATGAGGGTTTAGATGCTTTGGTGGAGGACCAGACACTATACATGGTGCAACAGGCACCCAGCTGGTTGATTTAACCGCCCTTAACAATATTCTTGGTGATTTGGGTGGAGAACCAGACACCAAATAGGTTGGTGCAACAGGCACCCAGTAGGCTGACTCAAGTGTTCTTGATAACATTTTTGATGATTTGGGTGGAGGCCCAGACACCAAACAGGTTGGTGCCACCAAGCCGATCAACTGCCCTTGTGATGGTTGGTTCACCTTCCCTTGCACCATCTGCTGACACACCGACAGCTTCCTCTAGCTGAAATGATTCAGTTGCATCACCTCCACAGAAGTTTAAAAGCTAAGCTACTTTGGTAGGGACTGTTGCCCATGAGGTTTCCCCAGAAGGAGAATGAGAAGGGGAAACACACGGCGGAGGGGGAAGGGGAGGGGGAGGGGTAAACGTAAGCTTCATTTCTTTTGATTCTGTGGGTAGAGGAAGACTAAGACTGACAATTTTTGTGGTAAGGTTTTAACAGTTGGGAACTAAGAGCATGTCTCTAAGACTGACAGTTTTTGTGGTAAGATTTTAACAGTTGGGAACTAAGAGCATGTCCCAAGCGAAGGAAAGAAGGACATGAGAGGCATAGAGAGGACTCAAGGACAAGACACGCTGATGGTCGCTTACCCAGACCTATCTATGTGTATACGCTTAAAGCTCACCTGCTCGAAAGCTTGACGAAGAAGCGAAAAAAGCCTATCTATTCGATTTTCTTAGTTTAGTAAAGGGCTTTTCCCTTACTAGTCAAGTGGTAAGGGCGGGCCTTTTTAAGCAAAAGATGATCCACTATCGGTTGTAATCTTATTTCCTCTTGCTTTGCGCGGCCGGGCCTCTACCTCATAGAAAATAGAAAATCCTGTTTAGGAAGCTAGCGCCAGGGTAAGATTTTATTAGTTTTGTGGTAAGAATTTAACAATTGGGAACAGTTGCTATGTGAGAGCATGTCTCATTTTTTAATGCTGGTTCTGACAGTTTATATTACTTATTTTTTGATTAATATTTTGATGGTTTTGGTTTTTAAAAGTTTCTCTTTGCTATGCTTAGAATTTCTTTTCATTTTAAGTTCAGGTTATTGGATTTTACACCAATGGTAAACATGAACTGTATGCATTATGGGGGTGTTTATTTTGCTTTTGTCTCTGTTCATGGCCTGGGTGTCACTCTATCTTGTGTGCTCTGAGGAACTTCAACTTACTATTAGACTGTCTTTCACAAAACTTCTTGTGAATGTGATATCTTACTAGTATTTTCCTCTACCACGATACAACCACCACCACCATTTGCAACAATCTTGCAACTTGTCATTGCAACCAGGGCTAACTGTTTCCACCGCTAGTCACCTATATTATCTACCAACCACCACCACTAACTGCCTCCATTATCACTATCTTCATCAGTGATCTCGTCCATTAATCACATTCACCGCACATCTACCAGCCGAACTTCACTAACAACCATAATCTTTGATAACCCCCACTGGTGTAACCAGCTAAGAACAAGTTTTAACTTATTTTTAAGCTACAATTTATATGATAGAAACCTTTTCTATGAAATATTATGACTTAAAAACTTAAAACAAGTAACGTCCAAGGAACATACGTGAAATTTAAAGCTAAAAAGAATACTACCCGTACTTTTGCTGCACAACCAACGTGACACATTTACTTTCATCTTTCTTCACAAATGAAAAAAGAAATGCGAAATTTGCTTATTTTCCCACAAAAGGGAAAAAGAAATATGCAAGGAAACAAAGACTCTTCCAGGATAATGAATAGCTTAGCTTAGCTTTAGCTGTATAATGTGTCTTTTTATACTTGGTGCACCTTTAATAGATAATAGGGGTAGGGGGAACCCGATTTGTCTTTTCCCTAAGAACCTTGCTCGTACTTACAAGAACCTAACTGTTGATGAGTTTCTCTAAACACTGTGCTAACAAAATAATGCGGAAGTAAACTTGCACAGGGATTTTTACGTGGAAAACTCCTTGCTCAAGGGCGAAAAATCACGACACAGTCTCTGGGATTTTGAGAAACAATTTCACTAACACAACGAGCAAGTTTTAGGTTACAGATTGACTCTATAGCCAAGGAACTAAAACTCTTAGTACCTAGACTTCCTACAATCAACTCAATTATAGAAAACACACCTAAGAATCCTCCTATGTACAAGATTGCCTACGATCTACGACCATAGCAACATCTTCAAGCTAACTCTAGCCTAAAAGCACAAGAATTTCTAAAAATAAAGTACCTAAATAATGCTTCTCAAATAAGCGTAATATGTTACAATTCAAAGCCCTAATACATATGGGCTAGACTAGGACAAAAACTCAATACAACTTGATGAAGACCCTCTCATCCAGTCTGTTCCTTTTGGACGTTCCTTGTTGGTCTGGTAATTGATACTGATAAAGAACCACTCATCCAGTCAATTCTTTCAATGTATTTTCTTAAGAATTATCAACTTCTTGAGCTTTCAATCTCACTCTAGGTTGTTGAAGAAATAATATTTCGTGCATACACTCGTAGTCTTCAAAATGATTTATATATAGTGTGCATATGATTTCTTAATGGGTAAGAAAATAATTCTTCTCCAATAATGAATCAATAAGTACTTTCCTTATATAAATTTACCTTTTACACACTTTTTCCAATCTTGGACTCTTTGAAAATGTTCTTGAATATTATGTAGATCTTCTAAAATACTTCCATCCAAGGCAATTAGGATTTATTAGCTGCCTTTTAGGCTTTTATATTCACGCCCAAAAGACTCCTAATCCCGTTAGGATTAAACTCTGCACTGCTCTACTTCGCAGAACCTTCCTGCACGAGGTTCTCCAAGTTCTACTAGGATTCTGCTTCCTTTCGTGTTATGACTCTGCAACAACACAAAGTCCTTTTCCTACTCCAATTCCGATTGGGAATGTATTTATGCATCTTTTCATCATCATGTGAACATGTAAGTAAACCAGGTCTGTCACCAGTTTCTTTGTGTTTGTCAATCATCAAAACTCAAACTTCTAACACATCCTTATTGGCTAGTCTCCGTCATAGTGATCTTCTCAGATAGAAAATCCAATACTCCCTCTTATCCCAATTCAGAGTACTCCCGATTTGTTTCTCAAGTCCTTGAATTTTCAAGTTAAATAGATAAAAATTAATGTTAAAATCATAACCTCAGAACAGGAATTATGTAAGTCCTAACCAACAACAACAACAGCATTTCTAGTATGATCACTAAAGTCTCCTATCTTGAGTGAGGTAGAAAGGCCGTTTCAGATAGGATATCTAAGTCCTAACCAACAACAATTAAAACTCAATTCTTAAAATCAGAACTCACTTCCTGATCAATAATAATATCCGCTTATTTGACGGGCTCTTCCAAGCAATAAATTTAAAAAGAACTTCCATTCATATAAAGGCATTGATTAAGAGGTAGCAGGTATCTGATGAAATAGTCGAAGTCCATAATGAAACAAATATACCTTTGTAAATTTGATCTTCTTCTTCTTAGATTAAACTTTTCATCTCTAGTTCTAATAGTTTGACTGAAAAGATTTGCCTTTTTTGTATTTGCATTGGATTTCTTCTTTCTTTTCTCTATTTACTACTCTTTGTCCCAATTTAGGTGAACCTATTTTTAAATTTGAAAAATATTTAACTCTTAATTTACTAATTACCACTATGTTCGTTAATGAGATGATTCATAACTTACAAATGTGAATGGCTTATTTGAGATAACAAGTTTCAAAATTTTCCTTACTTTATTTCTATGATAGCTAATTTCTTTTTGCTGCCATAATTTACTATCCGCACTCTTAAATCCAAACAATCTAATATTTCGTTGATTTCAGCTTTTTAACTATGAAAAAGAATTTTGTTCAAAATATATAAAATATTAAAACTTCAATGCTTTTATATATAGCTTCTGTGTGTGTATATCTAGCAGAACGAAGAAATTAGAATAAGAAAAGAAAAGAAAAAATAACTTGATGAAAGCCTCAATGGTTAATTACTGCCGCCATTGTACATAATGGTATATGTTACATGGTCAACTTTGTACGAGAGACTCACTCAATTTGCCTTGGACTTCTCTTTGGTTTGGAGTATTTTTCAGAACTTCGGCAAAGATCACAAGGCACAGAAGTACAAAAAAAATATTCTTCATGTCCTTGGTTTGGAGTATTTTTCAGAACTTGCCTCTGGACTTCTCTCGGGTAGCTAAAGAGGCTTTATAACATAAGAAGTACAAAAAAAATATTCTTCATGTCCTTTTTGGTTATAACAACTAAATGAGATCAAAGCGTCAACCTCCCTATAGCAGCCAAGAAAGTTTCAGACAAATACTTCTACTGTAACGAGTTTTGACTGTAGTTTAAATTAAGTGTTCGAGAATTGACTGTGGCTTAATGAACTATTTTATGATTTGGTAAATGTAAAAAAAAAAAAAAATAGATTTGGGGGCAAATTATAAAAAAATAAGATGATAGCGTGTAAATGAAAAACTGATACATACTCAAGGGTTGTAAAAATGCAAAGAGCCTGAAAACTTGTATCATAAATATCCACAAATTTAACGTTCACTAATCTAATTTTGCTTAGATGCAAAATTATTAATTAAAAATGCTGATTCGATTTCTACAAGTATTTTTAACGAATATATAGATACAATTGAGTTAAACAACCAAGTTAAATTGCACCTCATCCTCTTCAATGCAGTTGCTTTGGAATGGAGAAACTACCGATTCTTTTAGGCCGTCAAGGGGTCTGAGGCAAGGCTGCCCTCTATCACCTTATCTGTTTGTATTATGTATGGAGCGACTGGCACATGGCATCCGGAAAGCTGTCTTGGATGGAAATTGGACCCCGATCTATCTGTCTAGAGGAGGGCCTGCCCTCACTCACCTTTTCTTTGCAGATGATCTGGTTCTTTTTGCTAAAGCAGATTCTAATCAAGTGGATGTTATTAAAGGAGTTTTGCAAGATTTCTGCATATGCTCGGGACAGAAAGTTAGTGCAGCCAAGACTCAAGTTTTCTTTTCAAAGAATATCTCTCCTCGACAGAAGAAGGATCTTAGCTCTCAGTTAGGATTCAGGATGACTAATGATCTTGGCAGATATCTTGGGGTGCCCCTCCTCCACTCTAGGGTCACTAAAAGTACCTACCATTATTTATTAGAGAACATGAGACAAAAAATTGCTAAGTGGAATTCCACCCCTATATCTTTAGCTGGGCGTGCTACTCTCGCTCAATCAGTGCTTTTGGCTACCCCAACATATGTAATGCAGACATCCAAAATTCCAGTTTCTACTTGTCACGAATTGGAAAAAATTACAAGAAACTTCTTGTGGAGAGGTGCGGAAAATGCTGGAAAATTACCTCTGGTAGCTTGGTCTAAAGTTAACAATTCTAAGCTTGATGGAGGGTTGGGCCTTAGAGATCTTTCAAGTCTGAATGTTGCATATTGCATGAAGCTCTGCTGGAATTTTTTGACTTCTCCAAATTGTCTTTGGGTCCAAGTTCTGAGATCCAAATATAAAGGGGTGGATAGAGATCCTTTTGGGGCGATTGCTCCGAGCTCAAGTACGCAACTTTGGCGCTTCATGTGTGCTAATTGGGAGGCTATTCAATCTAATGCTATGTGGGCACTTGGAAACGGAAGGAAAGCTCGCTTTTGGATTGATAAATGGGTTTCGGGCCTAGAAGGTAACTTGCTCGCTCATGCGATTATTAATATTCCAGAAAACATTCGTGACTTTGTTGTTTCTCAGTTTGTTATGGATAATGGTTCTTGGAACTGGGATTTATTTTCCCACTTCCTCCCTTATACAATTCTTATAAACATTGCGGCTATTCTCCCTCCCTCAAATGCATTGGGTGAAGATACTATCTTCTGGGCAATTTCCTCTTCGGGAAATTTTAATCTGAAGTCAGCATATAATTCTTTGATGGATGGAACTGATCCAGGTTCGAGATTTCCTTGGAAACTTATCTGGCAGTGGCCAGGCTCTCAAAGAATTAAAATGTTCTTTTGGTTGCTTTTGAACAATGGTGTTATGACCAATATGGAAAGGAATCGTAGACATCTGGCTGCCTCACCAATATGCCCCGTCTGTAATCTTAGCTCAGAGTCTGGACTTCATTTACTACGTGATTGCTACCCGGCGAGTCAGTTTTGGCAGAATATAGTTCCACAAGTTCATCTTCAATGGTTTTTTGATGAAAACTTATCTCTTGATGCCTGGATGATTGCCAATCTTAAAATGACAGATTTAGTTCATGGGGTGCCTTGGAATGTGCTCTTTGGAGTTAGTTGTTGGCTCATTTGGAAAAGACGCAATGGAGTTGTGTTTAATGATGTTCATAAAACGATTCCTGAGCTAGTTAAAGACGTAATTTCAGAAGCCAATCTCACAGTTGATACTATGAAGAAGCTCGAGTTTCACTGCACCTTGAGAAGGAATCATATTTCGGTATTCTGGAAATGTCCTCCTGAAATGTTTTTTAAGATGAATTCTGATGCTTCAATTAAAGAGAATTCAGGTCATGCTTTTGGAGGGGGGCTGGTGCGTGATGCACGTGGAGTCTGGCAGCAAGGCTTTGTTGTTAACATTGGTGGTTGCTCTATCCTTCATGCTGAAATTTGGTGTGTACTGCATGGTATAAACCTGGCTCAGTCTATGGGTATTAAGCATTTGCTTGTAGAGTGTGATAATAAGGTGGCTGTTGATATGATCAACCAAAAGTGCAATCTCAATGCCTCGTGTTCTGGGCTCATTCGAAGCATCGCTCAAGCAATGAGCTCATTTGATCAAATTCTTGTCTCTCATGTGCATCGGGAAGCTAACTTTGCAGCAGATTTTTTATCTCACTTGGCGTACTCCTTTGGCCCCGGTTTACACTTTCTTACTGAACCTCCTGATGGTTTAGGTGCTTGGTTGCTCCATGATTCCGTAGGAGTCTCTTATATGCGTTAGTCTTTGTATTTGTGGGTTTATCCCACCTTTTCTTACCAAAAAAAAAAAAAAACAACCAAGTTAAATTGTTTGGCCATGACATTAATAATGTGGTAATTTTTTTTTAAAAAAAATATAGTAATATTCCGTCCAAGGTTTTAATTTTCTTTTTTAAAGAAAAATTTTAAGTTTTTTATAGTAGAATTTTATCTAATATTTTGAAACTTTGAATTGAACTTGTATTTGTTAATATGATTTATTATAACTAGAACGAATATAGTGTATTGAAATAAATAGCTCACCCTTTGTTCATTTAAGAACCACTCATAAATATAACTAATAGACAAATAGTTTGATACTTGTAACAGTAGATTCTACTTATCTGTAAGTTAATTTTGTAATGCTGCTAATTAAACTATCAAGCTTCGATTAGAATATTTCTCAAATTATTTGTATACCGTATTAACGTACTCTACTGTATTTTTTTGTATAATCTGTTGGCTTGATATAATGTTGTGTGATAATTGGAATACTAATTTCCATTAGACTATTAACACAGTTTAATAATATACTATACTATCAACATACTTTGTTATTAATATTCCTTTTTTTAATAATACATGTTTGTACACTGTTATGGTTTCAGTACGATGCTAAAATGTTGTAATGGAATGTCCCAGTAAATATTTGTGTTCCTTTGAGTATTTGAACTTGAATCTGAATGACTAGTTGAAAGTTAAAAATGTAACATTAAATTTCCTTTGGTTATTTATTTTATTCCAATTGTTATTTTGTTGCAGGAGGGGAATGTCGTTTTTCAGTTGAAACTTAAGGCAGCCGTAGGGCATGACGTCACAAATTTGTTTGATGTGAGACCAATTGTGTCTAGAAGGGAGGTCGACCAATATATCAAGGTGATAGAGGCTACCCCACTTAATGTCTTGAGACCCTACCTCTTGATGAGGCTGACATTCCAGGGATGATAGTTTTTTCAGAATATAAGGTAATTGATGAGGCTTTAGATGCTTTTGGTGGAGGACCAGATCCTTGACAAAGGTTCTTTGTGATTTGGGTGGAGAAGCCATTGAGCAGGTTGATTCAACTGCCCTTTTGCTGGTTGGTTCACCCTCCCTTGCAATCATCTGCTGACACACCGACAGCTTACTCTAGCTCAAATGATCCAGCTGCATCACCTCCACATAAGTTTAAAAATCTAGCTACTTTGGTATAAATTGTTGCCTAGGAGGTTGCCCCAGGAAGGGGAATGAGATGAGCAATTAGAAACACATGCCGAAGGCGGGGAGAGGGGGGTAAAGGTAAGTTTCATTTCTTTTGATTCTGTGGGTAGGGAAAGAGACTGATAGTTTTTGTGGTAAAATTTTAACAGTTGGTAACTAAGAGCATGTCTCATTTGGGTAAGATTTTAACAGTTTTGTGGTAAGATTTTAACAGTTGGGAACAATTGTTGTGTGAGAGCATGTCTCATTTTATGATAGGAACCTTTTCTATTAAATTTTATGACTTAAAAACTTATATTGCTACGGAAGGCTGACATGACATAGTCTGGTATCAAAAATTTAACCTTTCGAGTTATCTGCCTTTTCAAGATCTATTTTACATAATTCATTTATTTACATGTGACAAATCCAAATATTAAACTTTACTCTTAAAGCAAGTAACGTCCAAGGAACATGCGTGAAATTTAAACTAAAAGGAATCCTGCTAGTACTTTTTCTTTTTCTGCACAACCAACATGACACATTTACTCTAATCTTACTTCACAAACCGAAAAGAGAAATGCAAAATTTGCTTATTTTCCCACAAACAAGGGAGAAAAAAATATACAAAGAAACAAAGACTCTTCCAGGATAATGAATAGCTTTAATTAGCTGTATAATACTAATGGTGTATATGTAAATAATATAAATGTTAGGGACTAAGTTATAATTAGTTAGCTATGATTTTATTATTAGGCCGAGGCCATAAGCTAAATTTTATACTTGTATATAAACTTCATTAATGAATGAGAAAAGGTTAGAAGTTCTTCACCTAAAAAGTTGTGTCTTGTAGTGTTAATTTTAACATGGTATCAGAGCCACCACACCATTGATCGGAAAAGTGATCAGAATAGTGAAAACTTCTCCATAAAAGTGTGAAGAAAGAATGTAATGCTGGTCGTTCGACAAGAAGGATCTGGTGTTACCATCGCCGGTGTTTATGTCGATGGAGGGAATGATCTGCGACAAACGAGGTTGCAGTCTAACATAAAGTCCGATGTTGAAAGGGCGAGATTGTTTCAGACAGTCTTGAATGCCCTGAAGAAGACAGGTTTCGGGGACGAAACTATTGAGAGACCTGCAGAGGGTTCAATAGATATGTTGAATGAACAAGAGAGAAATAAAGCTCAGGGACAGTGATCGGGAGAGACTTGTAAATTATGCCGTGAATAGAGCAACATTCTCTCGGAGAAGTGTGAAGAACAAGTGGAAAATGGTGTTGTGTCCGAATTGTGACCGTTCAGGGTATAACTGAAAATATTTCTATGAGGTCATCGGGTATCCAAGGTGGTGGAAATTTGACCTACGGAATGAAAATGGGGTGTGTAATCGAGATGTAGTGTCGTCGAGTGGTCGTGACAAGACACGATCAAATACGGCTCGTGTGGCGAATGAAATTGGATCCGGGAGCTCTGGTGTCCCCAGAATGAGTAGTGAAAAGGTGCATGTGCTCTTAAGTTTGTTGAATCAGAAGAAGTCGGACATAGCTAATCGAGTAAATGATATGACAACTAATTGTCCGTGGATAATTGATACTGAAACTTCGAATTATATGACCAAAGAGTTGAAAGCATTGAGCGATCTACATGATATTATACATTTTCCGGTGGGTTTTCCCAACAAAAGCGGTACCATGGCCAAAAACAAAGGGTCAACCCAACTTAATGAGCACGTGACACTCCGAAATGTTCTCTATGTGGCCGGAATGACATGCAATTTGGTTTCAGTCTCAGTTGATTTATTAGTATGATTGTAGTATGCAATTCACTAATGACATGTGTATTGTGAAGGATAGGACCACATGAACGTTGATTGGCATGGGTAAACGAACGGATGAACTGTACAACTTCCGGATAGTGTCATAGATGAAGGCTTTGAAAGTGGATATTTTGGATCTGTGACATCAAAGGTTGGGACATCCTTCGATTTAGGTTACGAGTTACTCCCAATTCAAGAAGTTAGGAACTGTAGTGGTAAGAAACATGAAAAGGCATGTGATATATGTCATCGGGCAAAACAGACTAGGAATGTGTTTCCTTTGATTGAAAATATAGCCTCTGAGAGTTTTAAATTAATACATTGTGACTTGTGGGGTCCGTATAGAAGTGAAACTTCGTATGGTGCCTTTTTCTTTTTAAACAATTGTTGATGATTTTTTTCGAGCGGTATGGATGTTTTTGTTGATTGATAAGAAAGAGGTCGGAAGAACTTTGAAATAATTCTTTGCAATGGTTAAAAATAATTCCATAAATATATCGAGATTGTCCGAAATGATAAGAGAACAAAGTTTACAAGTATGAAAGCTTACTTTTGGGAACAAGAAATTCTCTTTCAAGCCTCGTGTGTAGGGACACCACAACAAAATCGATGAGTTGAAAGAAAGCATCGACATATTTTGAATGTAGCCAGGGCACTCCGATTTCAAGCACACTTACCAATTGAGTATTGGGGAGAGTGTATAATAATAACAATTTATTTGATCAATCGAACACCTTCTTCAGTGCTGAATGGAAAGACACGGTATGATGTCCTGATGCATGTGACACCGAATTATGATCACTTAAGAGTGTTCGGATGCTTATGCTATGTGCGTAATCACGGACGGATGAATGATAAGTTTGAAAGCAGAAGTCGTCGATGTATATTTTTAGGATATCTGAATGGGAAAAAGGCATTGAAGTCATATGATTTGAATACGAAAGAGTATTTTATGTCTCGGGATGTTATGTTTTATGAGAACGAGTTTCTGTATGCACCAAAGGATGGTGTAAAAGAGAGTCCGAATTTTGAGAGTGTCCGAGTGGATGAAGTTGTTGAAGAAGAGAACAATTTGGGACTGATGAGAGGCATTGAGATTCCCCCCGTGAATGGTATGGATAAAGCTCAAGTCGAAGAAGAAATAAATCCGAACAATGTGGTGCCGGATCTCGACAAACTGAACCAAGATGTCATTCTCGGATACTTGGAAGCAGAAGTGGTGGAGGAAGAGTTTGGCCGGGGGAAGCGAACATAGACAGAGAGTGTTCATTTGCGAGACTATGTAACCAATATTGTCTGAAAACAGAGTCACTACGTATCGACTTGTATCCGGAAGTCTAATAGTTCACCTTAGCCTCAACAAGCCTCAAGTGCGCCTTACCCTTTGGTACACTGTGTTAATTGTGATAATTTCTCTTCGAAGCATGTGTGCTTCCTTGCAGCAATAACGGAGGGACATGAACTAGCGTCTTTTGAAGAAGCTGTGAAAGATGAATAGTTGCGAACAACTATGCAACAAGAGTTGCAAGCTTTAGAAGCAAACAAGACATGGGAAATCGAGCGCTTGCCTCCAGGAAAGAAGGCTCTTACATGTCGATAGGTGTATAATATTAAGTAAACTCTGATGGTACCATAGAGTGGTACAAAGCCAGGCTGGTGATTTTTGGTAATCACCAAGTTGAAAGAATTGAATACACGGAGACTTTTACACCAGTAGCTAAGATGGTGAGTGTTCGTGTCTTCTGGGCGGTAGCTGCTGCTAAGAACTGGAAATTGCATTTGATGGATGTTCATAATGTTTTTCTGCATTGTGATCTTCACGAGGAAGTTTTTATAGAGTTACCTTTGGGGTATCGAAGTGACGGATCCGGAAAGGTCTATCGTCTCCGAAAATCTTTGTATGGATTTAAGCAAGCTCCCCTGTGTTGGTTTGCAAAGTTATCAACAGCTCTGAAGAACTATGGGTTTAGACAGTCATATTCTGATTACTCTTTGTTTACGATGAAGAAGAAAAATATGCAATAAAGTGTACTCGTCTATGTGGATAATTTGATTATCTCCGGGAAATCCGAAAGCTATACAAATTTTTAAGATATGTCTCTCCGTTTGTTTTCACATGAAAGATCTCGGACCGTTGAAGTATTTTTTGGGAGTTGTAGTAGCGAGGGGTCCTAAAGGGATATTCCTTTTTCAAAGAAAGTATGCCTTGAATATAATATATGAAGCTGGATTATTGGGTGCTCATCCGGTTGCTACATCGATGGAGCAGAATCGCCGATTGGCGCATGTAAGAGCGTGGTTTGTGAAAGATCCAGAAAGTTATCGAAGACTGGTTGGACGTTTGATTTATCTTGTTTTACCCGGCCAGATTCATCATACAATGTTCATATACTGTCTCAGTTTATGTAGCAACCACAGATTGAGCATTAGGAAGCAGCTCTCCAAGTGATACGATACTTGAAGAGCTGTCCGGGTCAAGACATTGTGATTAGTTCTAATTGTAACCTCCATTTATACGGTTGGTGTGATTCTGATTGGGCAGGTTGCTGACCGTGTGTGAATTGAAATGGCTTAAGGGAATTTTGTGGAATCTCATTGTGAGTCATCCGTTCCCGATACAACTGAAGTGTGATAGTCAAGCGGCCTTGCATATAGCATGGAACCCAGTGTTTCACAAATAGACGAAGCATATTGACGTTGATTGTCATTTTGTCCGGGATGAAATTGTTGGAGGTATAATTCGAACCGAAAATGTACCAACGGGCACTCAACTTGCGGATATATTTACAAAGGCTCTTGGACGAACACAGTTCGACTACTTTCTTGACAAGTTGGGCATGAAAAATCTTCATGCTCCAACTTAAGGGAGGTAATGGTTTATAGGTAAATAGTACAAATATTAGAGACTAAGTTGTAATTAATTAGCTAGAGTTTTATTATTGAGTCAAGCCCATTAGCTAGTTTTTTTTATACTTATATATAAACTCCATTAATGAATGAGAAAAGGTGAGAAGTTCTTCACACAAAATTTGTGTCTTGTTGTGTTGATTTTAACAAATACGTCCTTATTGGCTAGTCTCCGAAAATCATAGTGATCTTCTCAGATAGAAAATCAAAATTTTCAGATACTCCTCTTACCCCAATTCAGAATACTCCCGATTTGTTTCTCAAAGTCCTTGACTTTTCAAGTTAAAAAGATAAAAATTAAAATAGCTCTTACTAGAGGAATGGTAATGTGGTACACATCTTTTACTTTACCCTTTTGTACTATAGAGCTGACATACAAATTAATGAATGCTGTCTATTCACTGTCTTATTATTAGATTAGTAACAAAAGTTTAATACACAAATTGCTACTCCAATTGAAAAGAGAATTATAGGGAAAATAGAAGAAGAAGAATTCAGATTCTTGATCAAATTTTAATTCTTTTGGGACAGAGGGAAGTAGCAGATTTACTAGCCAAAGATAGCGTAACTCGGTATGTATGCATCGACATAATGATTTTATGTGCCTAGACTTTCCTCTTTTCTATACACTTGTAGTACATCCTTATTGTAATGATACTATAATGATACATAAGTATATATAGAGCCCGTTTGGCTTAGCTTTGACCAGCTTTTAAGCTACTTTTAGCTCACATGAGTGTTTGGTTACTGCAAAACTGCTTAAAAGTACTTTGACTTTTAAGCTCAGAAAAAGTTAAAACCATAAGCTGGATAATACCAACTTCTGGCTTTTGGCTTAAAAGTTGTTTTGGTTTGACCAACTATTTTACCATTTTATCTCTTTTAATTTTTTCTAATTCTACTAAAATACCTTAACTAACAAATGATCTAGATTATATTTTCCATTCTTTTTGTTTATTTTAAAGATATTTTAATCATTTAACATAAAAAAAATATTTTTTTACCAAACATCTCAGCTGTTGTAAAACTAATGGTAAAGTAGAGCAAGAACAAGGCAAAATATATGAGAGGAGAAGGAAGAACTTGTATTATTCTCAAAGTATTTCAAGTGTGTCTTTCATAGACAAAATATCCTCTATTTATAGGACACCAATACATAGGAGGTTACAAGTAATCCTAAGAGTTACAAGAATTAAGAACGTATTGTAAAACTAATGGTAAAGTAGAGCAAGAACAAGACAAAATATATGAGAGGAGAAGGAAGAACTTGTATTATTCTCAAAGTGTTTCAAGTGTGTCTTTCATAGACAAAATGTCCTCTATTTATAGGACACCAATACATAGGAGGTTACAAGTAATCCTAAGAGTTACAAGAATTAAGGGGTGCCTAAATGAGGAACTAGGTAGGAGAAAGTGGGGAGGATTTAAGTAGGAGAAAGTGGGGTAGTAAACCATTGTTTACAATTGAATAATGGTGAGTAGTGGTCATCCACAAATAAATAAATTTACAGCACTTCCCCTTGGATGACCATTTAAAAGGTAATGTGCCTCGTTAAAACCTTACTAGGAAAAACCCGGTGGGAAAAAGCCCAGTGAAGGAAAAAAGTACACACTTCCTGTAATACGCCTTTAGAGCTGCCTCATTAAAAACCTTACAAGTAAAATCCGAGTGGGACAAAACCTTGTTAAGGGAAAAAGAGTACAACGCGTTGTTTACTCTCCCTGATGAAACCATCATTCAATATCTTGAAGACGACATATTCCAATTGTAAATCAGCTTCTCAAATGTTCAGATTGGCAATGACTTAGTGGACAAATCCGCCAAACTATTACTGGAATGAATTCTTCAGTATTAACTTCATCATTCTTTTGAAGATCATGATCAAAAAAGAATCTTGCTGAATATTTGTCTCCTTTAGTTGTATCTTTCTTTTAGCTGAATTGTCTATGCAATATTTCATATCATATTGCTAAATCTTCGTCTTCAAAGAAATTCCACACTGTTGCTGAATGTGTTGAGTCCTTGATCTCAATCACTATTATTGTCGCGTAGCTTCAAGCATGACTATTATCTCTTCATAAGTTGAAGATGTAGTAGCAACAGTTGATTTTATAAAATGCCAATAATACAGGTATTCTTCCACAACAAATAGCTAGTTGATATCGGCCTTTGTGGATCAAGTAGATACCATGTGTTCTTCTGATGCCTTCGCACTAAGGAAGAACTAAATCTTACCAATAAGCTTATAACAAAAGCTATAAAACAGTGGTGTATATTTGGTAAGATACTTCAACGCACTAATTGTATTAAAATATAAAATTTTAATACAAAGAAGCTCGCTAACGCGATTTCACCACATGTGGCCGGATTGCTTTAATTCGTATAAATATTTATGAAGTTTCATTGAATAGGTTTTCCGGGAACCTTTACATGCTTCAAGTATTTTGAATCCTTCAAGAATTTTAATAAATATATTGTTGTTCAACGAGCCATATAAAAGGTTGTTGCAATATTCATACGCATATCAAGTCTTTCATGCACTGCCAGACATACAACATACCTGAAGGTGATTGCATCCACCAAAGGAGAATATAGCTCCATTTAATCAATGTCAAATCTTTGTGCTTCAAGTCGTACTTTATATTTAACGACTTATTTTTATCAATATTTTTGGCACACAAACTTCTTTGTACACCACTGGCTTTGCACCTTCAGGTGTTCGAACTATAAGTCCGTAAACTTCACATCTCCCGAGTGAAGCCAATTCTGCTTGAATGCATTTTTTTTTATTTTAGCCAACAATTTCATGTCTGTATTCCTAACAGACTCAAGCTCAAGATCGTCATAATCATATAAATATTGAGCTTTATAATATATGTAAGATATCGTCGACGATAATTTTATATCTCAGTTTCGAATGCGACATAACATATTGAGATCTCTTCATATTCAATATTTTTGAAGTCAAGTTTCAATCTTTCCCAGCGGTAAGCCTAGGTATAATTTCTACTAATCTTTTTCAGCTTCATGTCTAATTTCTTTTTTTTTTTTATCTTCACACACACACACACACACACACACAGAGATATATATATATATATATATATATATATATATATATATATATATATATATATATATATATATATATATATATATTTACATATTTACATTTAATAAGAAATAGAGTATTAGACATTCTTGTTTTGATTGATAATAATTCTAATCTATTTTTTTTTCTTTGATAGTTTTCATTATGTCAAATTTATCAAAGCTTGAATTTGTGGCACTTGACATATCCGGCAAAAACTATTTGTCATGGGTGCTTGATGCCGAAATACATTTGGATGCCAAAGGTCTTGGTGATACTATCAAAGAAGGAAATGAGACATCAAGCCAAGATAAGGCTAAAGCCATGATTTTCCTTCGCCATCATCTTGATGAAGGATTAAAAACAGAATATTTAACCGTGAAAGATCCACTTGAATTGTGGACTAACTTAAAAGAACGGTATGATCACCTTAAAGCCATGGTACTACCAAGGGCTCGGGATGAATGGATTCATTTACGGTTACAAGATTTTAAAACTGTAACCGAATATAATTCTGCTGTTTTCAGGATCAGTTCTCAACTAAAATTATGTGGAGAATATATTGATGATGCTATGTTGTTGGAAAAGACACTCTCCACTTTCCATGCATCGAACATGGTATTACAGCAGCAATACCGTGAAAAGAGATTTACAATATTCTGAGTTGATCTCATGCCTTCTGGTGGCTGAGCAACATAATCCCCTGTTGATTAAAAATCATGAAGCCCGTCCCACTAGATCTGCTCCGTTCCCTAAGGTGAATGTGGGAGCACATGCTCCATTCCCTGAGGCGAATGTTGTAGCAACAAATAATGTACCTGATAGAAGGCAAAATAATTACTGTGGTAAATGCCATGGTCATGGGCGCGGCAAGAGACGAAATAATACTCGTCGTCACGGTGAAAATAAATATGAGAACAATAAGGGTTCTCAAGCTAATCCTTCAAAAGGCAAGAATAATAATATTTGCCATCGATGTGGTGGGAAAGGTCATTGGGCGAAAATTTGTCGTACGCCGGAACATCTTGTCAAGCTTTATCAAGCTTCGCTCAAAAGAAATGAAAATAATGTGGAGGCACATTTGATCTTTCAGAATAATGACAATGAGACACATCTGGCACATCTTGCTGACAAGCATGATGAGCCGGAGGCGTATCTTGCCGTAAAAGATGATGATCTTTTTGAAGGCCTCCCAAATATTACCCATTTAGAAGCTGGAGACTTCTTTGAGAATCGTAACTGAAGAACTGATGTTGTAACTGGGGAATAAAACTAATAAAGAATAATGTTGTCTTTATTTTATGTTTTAAAGTTAGAAAAAATGTCATCTTTATTTATGTTTCAATGTTTAAAAGTACTTTTCTTGTACTTTATTTTTAGTATTTCTTACTATGTAATTTTTATCTTTTTATGAAGAAAATGAAAATTCCCCAGTCTTCAGTTGGATTCAAGCTCAATAACAAAGATATATGTCTCTTGGATAGTGCTACAACGCACACAATTTTAAAGGATAAGAAATATTTTTCTTATTTGATTAATAAAGAGTCCAATGTTAGTATAATATGTGGTAGTACAAAGTTGGTTGAAGGTTATGGAAAAGCCAATTTATTATTACCTGGAGGAACAAGTTTGGCTATTGATGAAGCCATGTATTGTAGTAAATCTCAAAGAAACTTGCTAAGTTTCAAGGATATTCGCCGAAATGGCTAAATATTGAGACTAAAACTGATGGAAAGATTGAATATCTTTATATTACTACAATAAAGTCGGGTGAGAAATATGTTCTTGAAAAGCTCACCGCTCTTTCCTCCGGTTTGTACTACACAAACATTGGTACAATTGAATCACATGCCATAGTAAACAAAGAGTTTACTGAATCAAATGATTTTATTATTTGGCATGACCGGTTGGGCCATCCCGGTTATAATATGATGCGCAATATAATTGAGAATTCAAATGGGCATACATTGAAGAACCAAAAGATTCTTCAATTTAAAGAATTCTCTTGTGCTACCTGTTCTCAAGGAAAGCTTATTACTAGAGCATCTAAAGTTGGGATTAGGATCCCTGCATTTCTGGAACGTATACAGGGTGATATATGTGGGCCCATACACCCTCCATGTGGACCATTCAGATATTTTATGGTTTTAATAAATGCATCTACAAGATGGTCACATGTGTGCTTATTATCAACCCGCAATATGGCATTTGCGAGGTTGCTTGCTCAAATAATAAGATTGAGAGCACAATTTCCAGATTATGCTATTAAGACAATTCGTCTTGATAATGCTGGTGAGTTTACATCTCAAGCATTTAATGATTATTGTATGTCAACTGGGATTACAGTTGAACATCCAGTTGCTCATGTTCATACTCAAAATGGTTTAGCAGAATCATTTATTAAAAGCCTCCAATTAATGGCTAGACCAATGCTTATGAGAACACAATTACCCATTTCAGTATGGGGTCATGCTATTTTGCATGCGGCAGCTCTTATTCGGATTAGGCCGACAAGTTATCATAAATTCTCCCCACTATAATTGGCTTTTGGTCAGGAGCCAAATATTTCCCATCTTAGAATTTTTAGATGTGCGGTATATGTACCAATTGCTCCACCACAACGCACAAAGATGGGACCCCAAAGAAGGTTGGGGATATATGTTAGGTATGAATCTCCGTCTATTGTAAAATATCTTGAGCCCATGACGGGAGATTTATTCACCGCAAGGTTTGCTGATTGTCATTTTGATGAATCAGTTTTCCCAACATTAGGGGGGAGAAAATAAGCAGCTGGAAAAAGATATTGACTGGAATGCATTAACACTATCTCATTTAGATCCTCGTACAAATCAATATGAACAAGAAGTTCAAAAGATAGTGTATTTGCAAAATATTGCAAATAAATTGCCAGATACATTCACTGACCTACCAAGGGTTACTAAATCCCACATTCCAGCTGCAAATGCTCCTGTTCGAGTTGATGTCCCGGTAGGACAATCTATTAGTACAAGTGAGTCTAAGGCACGCTTGAAGCGTGGTAGACCACCCGGTTCCAAAGATAAAAATCTTCAAAAAAGGAAAGGAGCGATTGATCAAAAAGATCAAAATATGGAGGTAATTACTCAAGAAGAGCATAGAGACATAACAATTGATAAGTCCTCTTCAGGAGAGGCTCGGGTACCTGAAAATACTAAAATCGAAGAGATCTCAATGAATTATGTCTCTACCGGAAAAATATGGAACCAGAATGATATTGTTGTCGACAACACTTTTGCATATAATGTTGCTGTTGATGTGATGCAACATAATGAGGATCTTGAACCAAAATCTGTCAATGAATGTAGACAGAGAAATGACTGGCCAAAATGGAAAGATGCAATTCAATCAGAATTGACTTCACTTGGAAAATGTGAAGTTTTCGGACCAATTGTCCGAACACCTGAAGGTGTAAAGCCAGTGGGTTATAAGTGGGTATTTGTGCGAAAAAGAAATGAGAAAAATGAAGTCGTTAGATATAAAGCACGACTTGTAGCACAAGGATTTTCGCAAAGACCTGGTATTGATTATATGGAAACATATTCTCCCGTAGTGGATGCAATCACCTTCAGGTATCTCGTAAGTCTGGCAGTACGAGAAAAACTTGATATGCATCTAATGGATGTTGTCATAGCCTATTTATATGGTTCATTGGACAACGAAATTTTCATGAAAATCTCCGAAGGGTTCAAAATGCCTGAGGTATTTAAAGGCTCCCGAGAAGCTTGTTCAATAAAGCTTCAAAAATCCTTGTATGGGTTGAAACAATCGGGACGCATGTGGTATAATCGCCTTAGCGAATACCTGTTGAAACAAGGATACAAAAATAACCCAGTTTGTCCTTGTGTTTTTATAAAAAGGTCTGGGTCTGGCTTTGTCATGATAGCTGTGTATGTGGATGATTTGAATATTATTGGGACTCCTGAAGAGCTCCCAAAGGCGATGGAATTCTTAAAGAAAGAATTTAAGATGAAAGACCTTGGAAAGACAAAATTTTGTCTTGGCCTACAAATTGAGCAATTGCCTAAAGGAATATTTGTTCATCAATCTACATATACAGAAAAGGTCTTGAAAAGATTTTACATGGATAAATCACATCCGTTGAGCACTCCAATGATTGTGAGATCACTTGATGTGAATAAAGATCCGTTTCGACCTTGTGATATTAATGAAGAGTTTCTTGGTGCTGAAGTACCATATCTTAGTGCAATTTGTGCACTGATGTACCTTGCCAACAATACTCGACCAGACATAGCTTTTGCTGTAAGCTTATTGGCAAGGTTTAGTTCTTCCCCAACTCGAAGACATTGGGATGGTATTAAACATATACTTAGATACCTCCAAGGCACTATTGATAAGGGTTTGTTCTATTCGAATAAATCCAAGTCACAATTGATCGGTTATGCCGATGCTGGTTATTTATCTAATCCACATAAAGGTCGGTCCCAAATGGGCTATTTGTTTACATGTGGAGGTACAGCCATTTCATGGCGTTCAGTGAAACAAACTATTGCTGCGACTTCTTCAAATCATGCAGAGATATTGGCTATTCATGAAGCAAATCGGGAATGCATTTGGTTGAGATTAATGACTCAACATATTCAACACATTTGTGGTTTTCCTTTGAAGAATATTCTAACAATATTATATGAAGACAATAGCGCGTGAGTTGAGCAACTGAAAGAAGGATATATTAAAGGAGACAGAATAAAACACATTTCACCAAAATTCTTTTTCACTCATGATATCCAGAATATTGGTGAAATAGATGTTCAACAAATTAAATACGGTCGAGTGATAATCTGGCGGATTTGTTTACCAAGGCATTGCCAACCTCAACATTTGAGAAGCTTGTTTACAAGATTGGAATGCATCGTCTTCGAGATGTCAAGGAGTGTCTTCATCAGGGGGAGTAAAATACGCGTTGTACTCTTTTTTCCTTAACAAGGTTTTATCCCACTTGGGTTTTACTTGTAAGGTTTTTAATGAGGCAGCTCTAAATGCGTATTACAGGATATGTGTACTCTTTTTCCTTCACTAGGCTTTTCCCCACCGGGTTTTTCCTAGTAAGATTTTAACGAGGTACATTATCTTCCAAATAGTCATCCAAGGGGGAGTGTTACAAATACATGTATGTAATATAAATGTGGATGACCACTACTCTCCATTTATTCACTTGTAACATATGATTTACTACCCCACTTTCTCCTACTTAACTCGAATATATCTGTCGTAAGATATTTGAAGTCATGTCTATATAACTTCAGATTACGTACCTTATATTTGAAGAACGAAAATAAAATACAACTTAAAGGATAATGAACCTGGTTAGAACCTCGTGCTGATAACGTGTTGTAAAACTAATGGTAAAGTAGAGCAAGAATAAGACAAAATATATGAGAGGAGAAGGAAGAACTTGTATTATTCTCAAAGTATTTCAAGTGTGTCTTTCATAGACAAAATGTCCACTATTTATAGGACACCAATACATAGGAGGTTACAAGTAATCCTAAAAGTTACAAGAATTAAGAACGTGTTGTAAAACTAATGGTAAAGTAGAGCAAGAACAAGACAAAATATATGAGAGGAGAAGGAAGAACTTGTATTATTCTCAAAGTATTTCAAGTGTGTCTTTCATAGACAAAATGTCCGCTATTTATAGGACACCAATACATAGGAGGTTACAAGTAATTCTAAGAGTTACAAGTATTAAGAGGTGCCTAAATGAGGAATTAAGTAGGAGAAAGTGGGGAGGATTTAAGTAGGAGAAAGTGGGGTAGTAAACCATTGTTTAGTTTCAAATTATGCTAGGGTCAAGTCAAGTTTACACAGTTCTAATAAATTTCAACAACTTTTCTAATCTTGAAGTGATATGGGTACATACCTCCAGTAAATTAATTTGCTATGTCAAAGTTTATTTTTTGTTCTAATATATTTGGCAATGATAACTTCATGGGAATTCAAGAAGACCTTATTACCTCAGACAAACTACTTACTTTTCCAGTCAAGCAATAATGTTAGTATAACTTAGAGAGGTTATCCCAATGGACAAGCTCTAGGTGATGCCTTGTCCTATGGCTGAAGTTACGTAGTTTTATTTTTAATAAGTGAAGATTTAGTCCTAGAAGAGATCTGATTAAATAAGTACCATAGTAGAGACTATGGTCGTGGACGTGGCAAGTGACGAAATAATAGTCATCATTGTGAAATAAATTCGAGAACAATAAGGGTTCTCAAAAGTAACCGTTCAAACGGTAAATATAATAATGCCATCAAAGTGTTATGAGAATATGAGGCACGTCCAAAATAATTATGGTTCGTTCTTGAAGTGAATGAGACAATTTATAATAAATATTATGAATGTAGACCCATTCCTGTAAGTGAATGTGGCAATATATGATAAAAGGTGTGAATACGGACGTGCCCATGTGGTTGATAAAGTACCACAACTCACCTCCAGAAGAGGTTCGAGTAGAATGTATCTATTATTGTGGCATGAATGGTCATTGCTCACGTACAAAATGTACGTCAAAATTATGTGTTATTATGAATAACACAAGAGCAAGTAAGCAAGAGATCAGTCTTGCATTTAATAATTTGACCATGACAATAATTATATGTTTTTCTCCTTGAAGGAGATATTCACCATATGTTTGGTGTAATGAAATATATGGTAGTACAAAACTAATTGAGTGCTTTGGAAGAGCCAAATTATTACTACCTGGAGGAATGAGATTGATAAAGTATTTTATTGTAGTACGTTTCAAAAGAAACTTGTAAAGTTTCAAATACATTTGCCAAAATGGCTAAGAGACTAACATTGATGGAAAGATATGAATATCTTTATATTACTACAAGAATGTTGGGTGAGATATATGTGCTTGAAAAGCTCCCCGCCTCTTCCTCGAGTTTGTACTATACAAAATATAAGTGTGGTAAAATCATATGTGCATGCCACAATAAACTTTTAGTTTATTGTTACAAAGCCCATGCTATAGTAAACCAGAAGTTTACTAGATGAATAAATTTATAAATTGGCATGACCGGTTTGACCATCCCGGTTCAAATATGATGCACAAAATATATAAATGAGAATTCACATGGGTATATACTGAAGAATCAGGATTCTTCAAGAATTCTCTTTGTGCTGCTTGTTCTCAAGATAAATAAATTATTCGACCAACTAAATTTGGGATCAGGATCCCCGCACTTCTGGAATGTATAAAAGGTGAATATGGGCCCGTTCACCTGCCATGTGGACCATATAATTATTATATGATCGATGCATCTATGAGAAGGTCACATGTGCGTTATTACAAACCCGCAATGATACTTGCGAGGTTAAATATTTGCTCAAACAAATTTTATTATGAGCAGATATCTAGATTATGCAATCAATACAAGTTATCTTGATAATGTTGGCAAGCATGTTTAGCAGTCATATATTGAAAGTCTCCAATTGCTAAACCATGCATATGAGAACAATGCTACCTAAATCAGGTATGAGATATGGTATATCCATAAAGCAGCACTAGTGCGCGACATGCCACCAAATGAATTCCCCTCATAATTGGTTCAGGGTCAGGAACCAAATATTTTCTATCTAATAATTGTAATGTGCGATTTGTTATCGATTGCTCCACCACAATGCACAAAGATGGATCCCAAATAAGGTTGGGAACGAATGTTAGTTTGGCTAACATTAGGGGGAGAAATTAAAGCAGCTGAGGAATAAATAAATTAAATTATCATTTGATAATGATCCTCATTTAAAGATAATGCAAGTCACTGCCACGACGCATTACTGACCCAAAGTTAAATATTATATTCTAGTTGCTAATGCTCCAATTTGAATTGATGTCCTGGTAGGACAATTTGTTCATGCAAATGAGTCTAAGGCACGCTTGAAGCGTGATAGACCATTCGGTTTCAAAGATAAATCCTTGAAAAAGGAAAGGAGCAAATGATTATGATGGTTAAATAAGGAGGCAGGGCTCTAGAATAGCCCATGACATAACACTTCATAAAACCTCATCAGGAGAGGTTCAGGTACCTAAAAAATATTGAATATGAAGAGATCTCAATATGTTATGTCGCATTCAGAACCGAGATATGATGATGCAAAGATCACTTATCATATGCACATTATTAAAAAGAAAGTTACCTGGCTACTAAAACAGTGTGAGGAGGCTCAAGCACTAGAAACATCAATTTGGCTTACGTAACAACTAATCAATAAGAAAAGCAGTAGGCAGACTTCGACATATATATACATATAGACACTTATTCTAATTTATAATTGAATGGGGAAAGTAAAAGTAAGCAGACCATATTAACTAACTCGAATACATCTGTCGTAAGATATTTGAAGTCATGACTATATAACTTCAGATTATGTACCTTATATTTGAAGAACGAAAATAAAATACAACTTAAAGGATAATGAACCTGGTTAGAACCTCGTGCTGATAACGTTTTGTAAAACTAATGGTAAAGTAGAGCAAGAACAAGACAAAATATATGAGAGGAGAAGGAAGAACTTGTATTATTCTCAAAGTGTTTCAAGTGTGTCTTTCATAGACAAAATGTCCTCTATTTATAGGACACCATTACATAGGAGGTTACAAGTAATCCTAAGAGTTACAAGAATTAAGAACGTGTTGTAAAACTAATGGTAAAGTAGAGCAAGAACAAGACAAAATATATGAGAGGAGAAGGAAGAACTTGTATTATTCTCAAAGTGTTTATTAAGAACGTGTTGTAAAACTAATGGTAAAGTAGAGCAAGAACAAGACAAAATATATGAGAGGAGAAGGAAGAACTTGTATTATTCTCAAAGTGTTTCAAGTGTGTCTTTCATAGACAAAATTTCCTCTATTTATAGGACACCAATACATAGGAGGTTACAAGTAATCCTAAGAGTTACAAGAATTAAGAGGTGCCTAAATGAGGAATTAAGTAGGAGAGAGTGGGGAGGATTTAAGTAGGAGAAAGTGGAGTAGTAAACTATTATTTACAATTGAATAATGGTGAGTAGTGGTCATCCACAAATAAATAAATTTACAACATCAGCAACTTTTTTTATTTTATTTATTTATTTTTTTGGCCATTTGATGGGAGTGAGTCCTATTACTACTACTCCTAGTTTTATAACATAATTCTTCACCCAAATAACCTTTTCATAGATTAGTTATACAGAACTCGACAAAACGAAGTAGACTTGAAGTCCTTCTTTGAATTCAAAGTCCCTTACCTTTAAGGTCAACTATAGAATATGGAATAAGTTCATTGTCTGGACTCTAAAGGAGAAAACAGCAGAATACCACTAGGAAAAAGAAATATAACCTCTCTTGTCTCTACTATCTGAAATTGAGATGCTTCAAGGGTCCACTTTTTATGCCATACAATAAAAATAGTTTGACCAAAAACGAAAAATGGTCAAATATACCCCTGTACAATTTTTTATTAAATAGGATCAGCCCCCGTTTGAGTATCCGAATAAAAAAGCCACTGCCGTCCAAGTTTGGGCAAAAATGCCCCTCTGACTAACGGAAGGCACACGTGGCCATCCAGCTCATATAAAGCGACCCCACTTTTCATTCCCCCAACCATTACACACGTTTTAACCCACGTTTTAACCCGACCCACATCCCACCCGCTGATATTGTTACACCCCTTTATATTCCATAACCCTTAAACTTCATTTAACTTTTCGTTACACCCTATAAGCACTCTAAACTAAAAGAGGCGATGACTTTCTATCTTTGACGATCTAGGGTTTTCATCAAAAAGGTATGACTTTTCTTCGCCGGTTATGTTTATTGATTTAGTTATTGTGAATATTGTTGTACGTTTGTTTTAAAATTGTTAGTGTAAGTTCAATTAGGGTTTCAAATCTGCGATGAAGGGTTTTAATATATCTAAACTGTTTCTATTTTTTATATATAGTGTTTGTTCTCATTTTTCTGATTATATAATAAATTTATCTCCTTGATTTGTTTATTTAGTGGTCCCAATTTAGGGTTTGGTTTGCTCAACTTCTTGTCCCAATATGGTTGTCGGTTGTTGTGTGATAAAATAGTAGTTTAGGGCACGAGTGAAATCAGTGATGTTTATGGTTAAGGGACCAAAGGGTTTCTTTATCAAAGTGTGTGGTCCCTTTGTATTTTTTTATCAAAGAGTTATAATAGTTAAGCCATGTTATTGTCTGTATATGTTGAATACATTGGGTCCCTTATGCCTCCCCTTTATTATGTGGTCCCTTAAACTATCATATGTTAATAATTTCTTAATGTGTACATGATTTTCTCTTGTATTCTTACTGTTTTTTTTTTGATACTTTGCAGTGCATTAAATATGGAAATAGTGGATAAGGTTGACTTACTTTTCAATCATGGTGGTGAGTGGATCAGAGCACCACATGTGCTGTATAACAAGAAGGAGGTTCACTCATGGACAGGTTATGACCCTGACCATATATCCTTTATTGACATTGTCAATGAATTCAAGAATCAGCTAGGTTATTTTGGTGTTCAACAATTGGTAGTATCTGCTCCCTCTGGTAAATTTTATGAAGTGGAAGGGGATGAAGGGATTAGAAAATTACTGTCACTTGTTTGTTTAGAATATAGGGTACTTAACCTATTTGTAGTTGATGATTTTGAACTTCCTGTTGCTGTTCCTAACTTTTGCACTTTTAATGAATCATATTCTGTACTAGATAATACTGTTGGTACTGATTGTAGTGAGGCAGGTAGTGAGACTGAGAGTGATGAGTCTAAATCTTCAGGATGTAATTCAGAAGATTTAGAAAACATTGCTCATGAGAAAAAAAGGGAAATTGCTGAAGGTCTCCATGACTTCAAGGAACTGCACAAGGACATGAGCTTTAAAGACATACCTGAAGCTAGGAAGTTTATTAAATTGTATGCTATGGCTAACAAAGTCAAATTAAATGTACTGAAAAGTGACAAGTCTAGGCTGAGGTATAGCTGTCAAGATGAGTGCAAATTTCTATGTCATATATCTGGGGATGGGGGCAGTCCTGGTGTGAGGATTAAAAGCCTTGTACCTGAACATAATTGTAATACTGCCTTTGATAACCAGACTGTTGACTGCCTGACTGTAGCTAATTACTTTAAGAAAAAGATACAAGGTAATCCAAAGTACAAAGTTAAGGAGATGAGGATTGATCTTAAAAACACTTTTGAATTGAATGCTAGTAAGGAGAAGTGCAAGAGAGCCAAAAGAGCTGTTCTAGAAACTCTAGAAGGGAGCTTTACTGATGGTTATAACAAAATTGAGGCATATGCCAATGAATTGAGGGAGTCTAATCCAGGTAGTGATGTTATCATTAACTTGTCAAAGGATGCACTTGCTGAGGGAAAGAGGAAGTTTTTGAGAATGTATATTTGTTTCTATGCACTTAAGATGGGATTCAAGGATGGCTTGAGACCTTTTATTGGTCTAGATGAAACTTTTCTTAAAGGTAAAGCCAAGGGTCAGTTGTTAGTAGCTGTTGGTCAAGATAATATGAATCACTTCTACCCTTTGGCTTGGGCAATTGTGGATAGGGAGACCAAAAGGACTTGGACCTGGTTCTTGGAATTGCTTAAGCACTCATTGGACCTTGGTTTGGGTGAAGAAATAACTTTTATGTCTGACATGCAAAAGGTATGTCTTTGTTTATTTTCTGTTTTTTTTATTATTTCACTTTTAAGTTGTGAACAAATTTACTAGTTAACATGGTTTTGTATTTCATGTGTAGGGACTGTATGAGGCAATGAAGATTGTCCTCCCTGAAGCACAACACAGATTCTGTGTTAGACATATTGAGCATAACTGGTGTAAAAGATGGGGTACTAAAGAGATGAGGAAGAGGTTATGGTGGTCTGCATGGTCATCTTATGAGGAGGAATTTGTGTACCAACTGAACAAGCTTGGTAAATTATCTAACGATGCTGCAGATGATTTGATGTATTATCCACCTCAGTCTTGGTGTAGAGCATATTTGGATACTGTTTGCAAAAATCAAGGAGTTGACAATAATTTTACTGAATCATTCAATGCATGGGTGTTGGAGTCAAGGTACAAGCCAGTGATAGGCATGTTGGAGGATATAAGAATCCAAGTGATGAATCTGTTAAGGGAGCCTGAGGAAGAAGCAATGAAGTGGCCTAGTGACATTAGTCCCTACTGCATTAAGTTGTACAATGAGTACATGAAGATGGGACAGTCTTGTATGGTGAATTTTAATGGTGATAGTGGCTTTGAGGTGACTGATGATAATGTCACCCATACTGTGAACTTGCTGACCAAAAGATGCACATGTAGGACATGGGATCTTACAGGGATTCCATGTCCACATGCTATCAAGGCACTTCTGTATAGGAAGATTGACCCAAAGACACAAGTTGACTGGTACCACTGCAAGGAAGCATTTCTTCTGACCTATAAACATAAGCTGCAACCTGTTAGAGGTGAGAAGTTTTGGAAGATTGACCCTAGCCAAGCTATGCTGCCCCCAGACTTTGTGAATCAGGTTGGTCGACCAAAAATAAAGAGAGTTAGAGAGAAGGATGAAGCAATTCATAGGCAGGGAGGGTGGTCAGCTTCAAGGCAAGGAAGAGTGATGACTTGTAGCAATTGTGGTGAGCCAAATCACAACATTAGAGGCTGTGAGAAGGTATTTTTATTTTCTTAACTTAACTTAGTCAAAGAATTTACTTGCTTAACTTAACTTAATCAAAGAATTTACTTGCTTACTTTAATTAACTAACAATTTTAATTCCACAGCCAAGTATGGGAAAGAAGGACTCTTCAGGAAAGCAGCAGCAGGCTAGTAGCCAAGGCAGTCCGCAATATGAACACATTAGTGACTCAGCACCTCAAGTGAGTCAAAGCAGCCAAGGCAGCCAAGGCAGTCCTTTTGCTTTCATGCCAACTCCAAGGTTCCAAAACCAGTCTTCTAGCAGCAATGATCCAGACTTTGAGCACCCAAATTTCGAAAATGAAGAAGACCCTATTTTAAGGCCTCATGTTGTTTCTGAGGAATTGAGTAGAATTGAGAGGAAGGAACAATTAGCAAGGGCAGCTGATAGAACTGTAATCAGCTTCAGGGGTGACAAGAATGATGTATCTACACCAACCAATCTTCCATTTGCACCAAGGAGCCTTAGCTGGAAAGGAAAAACTGCCATGTCTACCGAGCAGCTGGTTAGGGAAAGTCGCAAAAGGCCACAGAAGTTGAAGCCAAGAAAGGGAAAAAACAAGTGATGAACTGTTCATTTTTAGTTGCTAGTTTTAATTATGTCTGCTAATGGCAAAAACAAGTGATGGTTGATGTTGTATTTACTGCTAAGTGACAGTACTCTTTATTTTGTTTTGCTGAATTGATGCTAAGATGAAGCTCTAATGGTCATGGATGTCATATTATCACTTAGGTTGTGTAAGTTTTTGTGGTGATAGTATAAAATCCATATATTTACATGTATCCAACTCAGTTGGTTTATGACATTTATTATCGTTTTAATTGCTATCTTTTATCGTTTATTTAAGTTTTCAAGTTTTTAGTTGTGCAGATTGTATCCAATGTATCTGAAAGGAGCAAAGCAACACAAAACACATGTAACTAATTCATTGCATATCCAACATATAAAACCTTCAAAATCCAACACTTTATGTAAACTTCATCTAAAATAGTTCATTACATCAATCACAAAAGAAAGAAAACAAAGCAGTAAGAAAACCAGTGATCAAATGCATAATCCCCTACATCATTTCATCATCCAAGCAGTAAGAAAACCAACTACCAACGCCAAAAAGCTCATAATGAACATGTTGAATTTCAACACTTTCTTCTCTAATTTAATTACTTTCTCCTTCAACCTATCCCTTTCATCTTTAACCTCATCCAACGACGTAGATAAAGCTTTGAATTTGGCAGTCGCAACGTCCAATTGAGACCTTAACTCCACCACCAAACTATCCGGCATCAACTCATCTTCCCACTCCCAATAACCACACGAAAGAGCCTAAAAAATAATCCACAGTTAAAAAACAATAACATAAACTTAAACAAGAAGCGATTATACTTAATACACACCTTCGGATTAGAGCATTTGTAAAATACTCGCCCGGGGTTAGAAGTTGTAGATGAAGTGAATTTATTGGCATTTTTTCCACAATGACACTTTCTCATTGAAGAACAACTATTTTCAGATATGCCACCCATTTTTTGGATCCAAGCTAAGAAGAATTTGGGAGATAAAGAGCTGATTTGGCTGCGTGTATGTTTGGGGGTAATCGCGTTGGGTGTGTTGTGTGTTGGGTGGTTATGGAATGTAAAGGGGTGTAACAATATCAGCGGGTGGGATGTGGGTCGGGTTAAAATGTGGGTTAAAACGTGTGTAATGGTTGGGGGAATGAAAAGTGGGGTCGCTTTATATGAGCTGGATGGCCACGTGTGCCTTCCGTTAGTCAGAGGGGCAATTTTGACCCAAACTTGGACGGCAGTGGCTTTTTTATTCGGATACTCAAACGGGGGCTGATCCTATTCAATAAAAAATTGTACAAGGGTATATTTGACCCTTTTCCGGACCAAAAACTTAATAAGAAAGAACTTAACAGAATTTTAAATGGTCAGAAATTGTTGCACTAGGACTAGGATAATTGGACCATGCTCATCGACTTTATGTTACACTTCAATTACGTGTACATTTCTAATGCTCGATTGCTCATCAATAATTCATATCACTCACTCCTATTCAACTCATGTGACATACTTCGTTTTACTCTTTGCCAAACACATTTTATTAAATTTTTAATTCAAACATTTATATTTTACTCTTAATAACATTCTCTTATAGGAATATGACATGTTTAAGACCACAAATTAAAATGATATGTTTTGTATTTTATATATGCTTTCCGTTTAGGGTCAAAAAGTTTAAATTTTAGTATTTTTTATTCTTCAAGTTCGTGTCTAGTCAAACTAAGACACGTAAAAAAAACGGAGGGAGCATAAATAGGTAAGTGGAAAGGATCATTCACATGATCTTCCCTCCAAAAGTCTCAGACTAAAACAGCCAACTACCTCATTCTTGAGTGCATTGTCTGCACAACTTTGGTTTTTTCTGTAAGAAGTATGGTGCCTTCTCTACAATTCAAGATTCCAATGTCATTCTGTTCTTTTGTCTTCTATCTAGCTCTCCTATAATGCATGTAGTTCACATCTGCCTTGAAGTTACATAGTGGTAATGAAACTGATATGCAAGCCTTATTTGCCATAAAAGCAAAAATAGCTCAAGACCCTTATGGTATCACTGCTTCATGGAATGAATCAGTCCATTTCTGCAGCTGGGCAGGTGTCACTTGTAGCCATTCTTCACAAAAGAGTCACTAAACTGAACTTGACATCAACCTAGACTAGTTTAGTAGTAGTGTACATAGATAGAATATCTAGAAGATTCTTTCTTTGATTTATTTCCTTATTTAGATACAATATCTCTGTATATAACTTTGAACCTATTGAAATGATACTACAAGGAATTTCCTCCACTCTCTTATTAACATACATGGTATCAGAGCCGCTAGGGCTCGATCCGAAATTCAAACGTTACTTGGCTTCAACATTCTAGCTCGCTGGTTGTTTGGAACACACTTAGGAGTAATCTATTTGTCTCACCACCACCGTAGTTAGAATAAGTGGAAGATTTCGACCGGAGTGACCCATCTCCGGTGACTGATTGAGCAGCGAGTGGAAATAACGTGCCCGAAGTATTTTTCCGGCAGTAGTGCGTTTGGGCGCGTGGACCAGCGAACTTCACCCCAGTATATCTTTGACTGGTGTCGCCGCCTTCTGAACGGCCGACCCATTTGGTTAATTTTCTGATCAACAGACCACCAGTCACCTTGGAATTTCGCGGTCAGATCTGGTCCTTCTTCTTTGGTTATTCTGATCGAGTGTGGATTTTCTTTACAGCCTTGAGTTTCCGCTTCTCTGAATTCCGGTGCTATTTGGCCAGGATCGTTGTTTTGGTCTCTTGTTGCTGATCTTGGTTTGGACTTCCAGGTTCTTTTAATCCTTTATGAAATTTATTTGTGGGTCACTCTATCTGGGTTTCAATACTACTGTTCGGTGCAATTGAAGTTCTTTGTCTTGCGGTAAAACAAGTCGTCTGGCCTATTGATTTGTTTTGGTCTGGTTCTGTTTTGGTTACTGCAGTACTACAGTATTTTTGGTGTGGAATTTATTTTTCAATTAGTTTTATCTTTAATGCTCCGAGTCTAATATTTGGGAAAAATGACTAATAATTGTGGAAGAGTGAGCAAGTCTTCAGCTAGCCATGACTTTGGCAAAGAATCCAGCGCAGTCACTACTCTGGTTGAGTCAACTAAAACATGTCTTATCTCATCTTCGAATAAATGGGTAATTGATTCAGGTGCCACAGACCATATGACGGGTAATCCTCATATATTTGCTACCTTCCAATCACATAAAGTACCATCTAAAGTACCATCTCATGTGACTGTAGCTGACGGGTCAACTTGTAATGTTATGGGATCTGGTATGGTTAAAGTAACCTCCTCTATCACTCTTACATCTGTACTATGTCTGCCAAAGCTTGCCTTTAACTTAATCTCTGTGAGTAGACTTACCAGAGACCTTAATTGTTCTATCTCATTCTTTCCCGATCATTGTCTGTTTCATGATCTTACAACGAAGCAGGTTATTGGTAAAGGATATGTATCTGATGGTCTTTATATTCTTGATAAATGGGAGCCTCGTTCAGTTGCTTGCTCTAGTGTTGTGTCTCCATTTGAAGCACATTGTCGGTTAGGGCATCCTTCACTCTCTCTATTGAAGAAGTTATGTCCTCAGTTTCATGATGTTTCTTCTTTGGACTGTGAGTCATGCCATTTTGCAAAACATCATCGTATTCCGCTGAGTCCAAGGGTTAATAGACGAGCTGAGTTTGCTTTTGACTTAGTCCATTCTGATGTATGGGGACCATGTCCTGTTGTTTCTAAAACTGGGCACAAGTATTTTGTCACTTTTGTAGATGATTTCTCTCGAATGACGTGGATTTATTTTATGAAGAGCCGCTCTGAAGTGTTTACTCACTTTAGTGCCTTTTGTGCTGAAATCAAGACTCAGTTTAATAGTCCAGTACGCATACTCAGGAGTGATAATGCAAAAGAATACATGTCATATTCGTTTCAGTCTTATATGAGACAACACGGGATTCTTCACCAGTCGTCATGTGTTGATACACCCTCTCAAAATGGAGTTGCTGAGAGGAAGAATAGGCACTTGCTTGAAACAGCTCGGGCACTTTTATTCCAAACAAAAGGTCCTAAACAATTTTGGGCTGATGCGATCTCTACAGCTTGTTTTCTGATCAATCGGATGCCGTCTGCTGTGCTTAATGGTGGTATACCTTACAGTGTTCTCTTTCCCGACAAGCGACTATTTCCATTAGAGCCCAGAGTATTTGGAAGCACATGCTATGTTCGAGATGTAAGGCCATGTGTTACTAAGCTAGACCCGAAGGCCTTGAAGTGTGTTTTCTTGGGCTATTCTCGTGTTCAAAAGGGATATCGTTGTTACTCTCCTGAACTTGGTAGATATATGGTGTCAACTGATGTGACATTTTCGGAGAATACACCATTTTTCTATGCACCACCAATTTCTACAAGTCAGAAGGAGGAAGATGATTGGTTAGTTTACCGAGTTATATCTCCAGATGCTTATAATAAACGATCAGGGGAAGGTGCTCCTCCTATATCAGATGGCGCACCTCCTATACTTGATGGTGCTCTTTCTATACCTTCTGTTCCTGCTATACCTTCTGGTCCTTCTGTTGATCAACAACACCCGACTGTAGCGTCTCATGAGTCAGCAACTGCGCCATCTACCTCCATAAGGCCACCTATCACTCAAGTTTATTCGAAGAGGAAGCAGACTAATGATATATGTCCCACACCAACTTCTTTGCCATCAAATCCGTCTCCACTCGATACCCCCGCAGAAGATCTTGACCTTCCTATTGCTCTTCGGAAAGAAAAACGCCAGTGCAAGTCTACTTATTCCATTGCTAATTTTGTTTCATATGATTATCTATCTCCTGCGTCTAGTTCTTTTGTTGCCTCTCTGGATTCTGTCTCAATACCCAAAACAGTAAAGGAGGCTCTGAGTCATTCTGGTTGGCGTGATGCAATGATTGAAGAGATACACGCCTTGGAAGAAAATCACACTTGGGATTTGGTGCATTTACCCAAGGGAAAGAAGGCAGTGGGATGCAAATGGGTTTTTACAGTCAAAGTTAATCTTGATGGTTCCGTGGCCAGGCTTAAGGCTAGACTTGTAGCTAAAGGATATGCTCAAACATATGGTGTGGATTATTCAGACACTTTCTCTCCTGTGGCCAAACTCACTTCTGTCCGCTTATTTAAATCCTTAGCTGCTTCTCAGCATTGGCCTTTACATCAACTGGATATCAAGAATGCATTTCTTCATGGTGATCTCCGAGAAGAAGTTTATATGGAGCAACCACCCGGTTTTGTTGCTCAGGGGGAGTATGGAAAAGTTTGTCGTTTGAAGAAATCACTATATGGCTTGAAGCAGAGCCCCCGGGCTTGGTTTGGTAAGTTTAGTAAGGTTGTTTGTGAATTTGGGCTAAGGAAGAGTAGATGTGATCACACAGTCTTCTATAGGCAATCGAGAGCTGGCCTTATCCTCCTTGTTGTATATGTTGATGACATTATCATTACAGGAAGTGATTCGGCTGGGATCTCTTCACTAAAGTCTTTCTTGCAGACTAGGTTTCATACAAAAGATTTGGGCCAGCTGAAGTACTTCTTGGGAATAGAAGTCTCCCGGAGTAAGAAGGGAACTTTACTTTCACAGAGAAAGTATGTTCTTGACCTACTTGCAGAAACTGGAAAGTTGGCAGCTAAGCCTTGCAGTACTCCAATGGTCCCCAATATGTAGCTTATGAAAGATGATGGCGATCTTTTTGATCATCCAGAGAGATATAGAAGATTAGTTGGAAAGTTAAACTATCTCACTGTGACTCGTCCAGACATTGCCTTTGCAGTGAGTGTAGTTAGCCAATTTATGTCTGCACCTACAGTCAAACATTGGGCAGCCCTGGAACAAATCTTATGCTACTTGAAAGGAGCACCTGGACTTGGCATATTATATAGCGATAATGGACATTCTCGCATTGAGTGTTTTACGGATGCAGATTGGGCTGGATCCAAAATTGATAGAAGATCCATTACCGGCTACTGTGTCTTTGTTGGTGGAAACTTGATATCATGGAGAAGCAAGAAACAGAGTGTAGTATCTCGTTCCAGTGCAGAATCGGAGTATAGAGCTATGGCATAGTCTACATGTGAGATTATGTGGATACGTCATCTCTTAACTGAAATTGGGTTGAAATATCATACTGCCCCAGCAAAGCTTTGGTGTGACAATCAAGCTGCTCTTCATATCGCTTCAAATCCGGTTTATCATGAAAGAACTAAACATATTGAAGTTGACTGTCATTTTATTCGTGAGAAGATTGAGGACAACGTGATTTCAACTGGTTATGTGAATACAAGAGAGCAGTTAGCAGATTTGTTCACAAAGGCATTGAATGGAGCTCGAGTTGATTATTTTTGTAACAAGCTGGGCATGATCAATATCTATGCTCCAGCTTGAGGGGGAGTGTAATGAACCTAGACTAGTTTAGTAGTAGTGTACATAGATAGAATATCTAGAAGATTCTTTCTTTGATTTATTTCCTTATTTAGATACAATATCTCTGTATATAACTTTGAACCTATTGAAATGATACTACAAGGAATTTCCTCCACTCTCTTATTAACTTACAGTCACCTTACATAGGTAATAGTACTTTTTTAACTGGTCTCAATCTTGAACTAAACAATTTCCATGGAAAAATACCACCACAGATTGGTGGTTTGTTTAGGCTACAGCATCTTAATTTGACTAATAACTCATTTTCTGGAGAGATATGGATAAATCTCTCGTTGTCGAATCTTGTTGTACTCCGTTTTGGTTGGAACCAATTGTATGGAAAGATTCCACTTCAGTTTTGCTCATAGCAAAAGCTTGAGAGGTTCCAAGTTCATTACAACAACCTCAGTGGAGTAATCCATAAAAGTTTTGGTAATCTTTCCTCAATCAAGTCCCTTTCTTTAGCAGCTAACAGTTTTGAAGGATCCATTCCTAGTTCTCTTGGCAAATTGAAGACCTTGAGTTTTCTTGGTTTGGGTATAAATAAGTTATCTGGTATTTTGCCTGCTGAAATTTTCAATCTTTCATCTCTTGAGATGTTCACAGTTCCATTTAATCAGTTAACTGGAACTTTGCCATCAGACTTGGGCTTTAGTTTTCAAAGCTTGAAAGTTATAAACATTGGTCATAATTGGTTTACTGGACCACTTCCAAAGTCATTGTCTAATGCTTCAAATCTTGTTGAACTTGATGCAAATGGTAGCAACTAGCAATTTCACTGGCAAAGTGGAAATTGACTTTGGGGGCTTATCGAATCTTTGGTGGCTGATTTTTGCATCAAATTCCATTGGAACAGCAGAAGCTGATGACTTGAGATTCTTCAATTCTTTGAATAGATGTAGAAACTTGAAAGTTCTGGATTTGAGTGATTGCAAATTTGGAGGTGTATTGCCTGATTCTATTGCAAATTTGTCGACAACTCTTTGGAAGTATTCATTCAGGATTGGAAATCTTGTTAACTTGACTGAATTGCATTTGCAAAAGAATATTTTTCATGGTAGCATTCCTGAAGTTGTTGGTAATCTTAAAATGCTTCAGTTAGTGGATCTATCCGAAAACAACCTTTCAGGAAGTATCCCATCGTCTTTCTCTAACATGACTAAACTATATTCACTTCATCTTGATAAGAATGAGTTAACTGGTAATATTCCTCTTAGTTTTGGCAACTTCCAATACTTGCAAGATATGGACATTTCTCAGAATCATCTAAGTGGTACTATACCGAATGGAGTTATGAATTTGTCTTCCTTAACAGTTTCTCTTAGTCTTGCTGACAATCAATTGTCTGGTCCTCTATCAACGGAGCTCTCAACAATCTTGGGGGATTGGATATTTCTAATAACATGTTGTCTGGGAAAATTCTTAGTAGCATAGGTAGGTGTGAAACTTTGGAGAGTCTTCTTTTAGCTGGCAACTTTCTTGATGGTACAATTCCTTCATCTCTTAGTTCATTGAGAGGTCTTGAGGAGTTGGATCTTTCTCAGAACAAATTATCCGGCTAGATTCCAAGATCTCTTCAACAGATTTCTTTAGAAAGATTGAATCAATCTTTCAACCAGTTCGAGGGTCAGTTGCCAACCGAAGGGGTTTTCAAAAATGCATCTGCATTCTCCATATCTGGGAATAAGAACCTTTGTGGGGCTATACCAGAACTGAAGTTGCCAACATGTCCTAACACTGAACCTAAGGGAAGAGATATATCCAGCAGTATTAGGCTAATGATCCCTCTTCTTTCTGGTCTTCTAGCACTTGTCTTGATGATGTCTTTAGTCATAATCTTTCGGTTAAGAAAGGGAAGGGGGGAGCCTTCTTTAAGATCTTCACCAGAGGGGGTTTTCTTTTGAGGGTTACTTATGGAGGTCTATTTAGAGCAACAAACGGGCTCTCTTCTGCTAATTTGATTTGGAATGGCAGCTTTAGTTCTGTTTACAAAGGGGTACTTGATCCTGATGAAAGATTGGTTGCGGTGAAGGTGATAAACATTGATCAACAAGGGGCTTGTAAGAGCTTCATGGCCGAGTGTGAGGCCCTGAGAAACATTAGGCATCGAAATGTTGTTAAGATCATTACCGCCTGTTCAACTAGTGATTTTCAAAGTAATGAGTTTAAAGCTTTAGTTTATGAGTACATGCACAATGGGAGCTTAGAGAGTTGGCTGCATCCTAGTCTAGGAGCCGATGCCTCAAAAAATGAGGGGAGGATCCTAGGTCTTGTTGAAAGAGTACACATTGCAATTGATGCAGCCTGTGGACTGGAATATCTTCATCAGCATTGTCACAAGCCAATTGTGCATTGTGATCTGAAGCCGGCCAACATTCTTCTTGATGAGGACATGCAATTGCTGTTGGAGAAAAAAGAATATTGGAGACGGAGGATAAACCTCCTATCATTACAAATATGAAAATTGAGACGTTTCAGGTGTTGCCCAATGATTACAACAATTGGTCATCCACTGTAATCTTTTTTCAAGAAAATCATGATGATGATGATGATATCCATGTGTATGCCTTAAATTCTGACGATTATCTTGTGTACTATGTTCTGTCCTACCAAAGGCCTAACGTGGTTCGTCGAGGAGTGGGATACACTGCTGGTAACTTTAACTCTACTTTGTTGGTAACATCATATTTGATGAGGACTTGGACGATGGTCCTGGTCCTAAAAATTCTCTGCATGTTGGCGTTTATGATATTTGCACTAGGCGATGGATTACAGATGACTTCCCAATGTTGAATGCTCGCAAGCCCAAGCCTTTTGTGTTTTTTCTTGATGGGATGCTTTTTGTGCTTTCTACTCAGTGCTCACCTTTCCTGGAAGAAGCACCCTTCGAAATGCTGGATATCAATAATCTTTCTCAAGGATGGGTTTCTCTGCCTGAACCCTCTTTTGCTTGGGATTATACATTTGGCTTTCACAATTCTAGGATGATAGACTACCCCGAGAAGATGCTGTATGTAAAGTCGTGTAACTATGATTTGCTTTGTGGTTTCAGCTTGCATGATAACGGGTGGCACGAGCTTGACCTATGCAGCACTTTGACAGGTCGCATGGGTAATCTATTCAAAGCCGCCGGCTGTTTGGCCACTACCGGCATATAACGATAAGTGATGTCGTAGTTGCCTGCCACAAGTTATCTGAAGTCAAAGAATGAGTGAACTTTCCAATTGTCAGCAACAGAATCTAGCTTCTGACTGGGTATGATGATTCATCTCAATGAAATGAATTCAATCTTTTCTGTCCGTTCTTATATTCTGATAGAACGTTATTCCTAAATGATATATTAAATTCTTGCTTATTCAATTTATTGCTCCAGCCATAAGCATCTTTCTATTGTCCAGAAAGAATACCTTCCCTGCAGAAAGCACCTTGAAGGTTCTTTTAGAATTTGAAAACATAGCAATAGTAACTAATATCTTCTATATTGATGTCGAAATAGAAAAATTACACAGTGATGTCAAGGTAAGCTGCGGCAGATCTGAAAGCTGTCAGTCCTTACATATGCAACCCGTTCGCCCATGTAGCTGAATTTGGATTAGCAAAGTTCTTCTCAGAAGCCATGAGCAAATATCGTCCTAATCAGAGTAGTTCGATTGGCATGAGGGGGACAATAGGATATGCTGCACCAGGTAACTCTTTTTTTAACCTGTTAGCTAGGTTCCTTCTGATTCCATTACACATGTTCCTTAGATTCGTCAAAGTTCAAATATATCTTTATCCGTATAATGATTATATTTTAAGTGGTATCTCAAAGTAGTGAAGATGCTTTATGTTCTTGAGATATATTTTCAGATTGATTTTACACGTTTTAAGTGCTTCTGTAAAGGTGTGATTCATTTTTTTCTCTTCTTTTTCCATGGGTAGAGTACAGCATGGGAAGTAAGGTTTCTCCGTTTGGTGATGTTTACAGCTATGGGATCCTTTTGCTAGAGATGTTTACTGGAAACTGGAAAGAGGCCTACTGACAGCATGTTCAAAGATGGACTGAATCTTCATAATTTTGCTAAGATGGCTTTACTGAAATAATTGATGATATAGTTGACCCCATGCTTCTACCTAGCAGCAGCAGAGAAGGACAAGAGGAAAAGGAAGGCATTATCAATCCAGATGATTCTAGTATCAAACAAGTGCTGGGATGCTTGATCTCGATATTAAAGATTGGAGTTGAATGTTCAGTTGAATCTCCGAGAGAAAGGATGGATATAGGGGATGTTGTCAAGGAACTGCAACTAATTAGAGACATTGTCCTTGCTTCTCGTACAATTCACAGCTCAACCAGCGGGTAAATTTTAATTCTACTAGCTTTGCCTTGAACTGTGATTTTGTCAAAACATCTGACAGTTTTTTGCTTTCCAAAGAAGATGTTAATATACTCAAAAATAACATTTAGAGCCAAATATGCAAATGATCTTCTTTTTAACTGTTCTCAGTGTTCTTTATAGATTCCATGAAAGCATATGCTAAAACTGCTGGCAAAAGGTGAATAGCTTGTGTGTTGCTGCTTGAAATTTGAAATATTGACAGAATTTCACTTCTAGATATTTGAGAAACTCTAAAGACAGCCTCCTTAATGGATTTCCATTGTATTCCTCTTATTTGAAGAGAAAAATATTTATCCCCTTTTCTTCTTATTGATTGTTGTCTTTCTTTTCTTGTTTTCAGGAGCTTGAGGTTTGAAGGCTCTTCCAGTCGTTCTGTTACCAGTAACTGGCAAAATTTCACATGATTTCATCTGCCTTGATATTTCTGGTGAAGAACTCGACAGAGGCTAGTGATGCATACTTGTATATAGGATTGCACCAGCTGTTCTATATTTGGTCTTATATGAAAACTTATGCAGATTGAACATTTTACTCATCACTTCAATCATCTGGTCGTTCTTTCTTTCAAATGCTAGTTAGTTTATTGCTGAGCTTAAACAAATTGGCGTAGCAATATATAATGAATACAACACTGTTATTCAATTTGTAGTTAGAACATGACAATAATTTGGTAAACCAGATTTGCCAACTTATTATAACTGTCAAGAATATATGATGAAATGGACGTTCTTGGGTTGGGGTTGGGGTTCACTCCTAATGGTAATCCACTGCAATATGAAGTCAGAGTAGAAAGTGTAAACGGATTCTCACTCTTTGAATTGAATAAAAAATTCAACTAAAAATCTTGAGTTATGATGATGGCTTGAGTAGTTGAGTTATGTCCATTTCATAACCATCAGCTTTTATCCAGCATTGAACTCTGCTGAAAATAAAACGCACTTCAATAGCAATAAAACGCACTTCAATAGCAAGATCACTTGGCTGGAATTCAAGTAATGCATTCTCTATACACTATATCATAAGTTTCACAAACTTTAACATGCTGTTTAAGAGTTAACAATTTCACACTTGGGCACCCTCAGGCTTGAGCCTAACTCCACCCCAAAAGCTAGCTCAAAGGGTGGAGGATTGCCCAAGCTTATATTGGGCCTTGCCCTCCTTTTCCATCGGTGTGGGACTCTTGTCCAACACCCAACTTCATTCAACAAGAGTTATGCTGTATATAAATGCAGTGACAATTAGAAGGAGATGGAAGCAGTTTTAGTTGATAATCATACCTGGAAGACACAATGCCTAGGAGAAAACTTGGTCCCTGCCTCCCTGGAGTGACTGGGTGTGACTGTTTCTGTGCAGTTTGAAGTTAAGACCAAATGTGTGAGATTATCTCAAATGCAAAAGATGTTAATTGAAATGCGCCAAAGCAATGCATGAGTAGTTATCACAATCATTCTTGACCAGTTACTACTAGAGACTAAAGTGTGAACTAGCTGCAAAACTATCTTTTCTGCAGGCTACTGAGATATTAATAAAATCGTTGTACCTTTAGTTTTTTAATATAACGGTGCAGTTGGATGTGGGTTATAGAAGGATGGATCTTCTTCTAGGTACAACCCTGTATAACAGTACTAATTGTAAATAATCTTCATTTTGAAGTTGCAATTATGTGCATACTAGCCTCCGTCAATAAAACTCTGAAGATTATAGTTTCAATAGCTTACTTACCATCTGATCTATCTAGTACTTGTTATATCTCCTGGAACTCTCAAGAAACAAGTTTTTGATTGTATGAATCTTGTCCAAAGCTATCCTAATTGGCATCCGGTCTCTTGGTGATGACCCAGAACATAAAAGTCCGATTTTCATGATTGAGACCAAGCAGTTTTCTATCACAGTGCTGGCATTTAGCTTGGATATATACTCATCATCTTGAAGTATTGCAGTTTCTTCCAGATCACTTTCATTGGCCTTGTCATTTTTGCTGTGTTCGTGATATGCTAAAAGCAATGATGGATCAACAATCTCCATGACATGTTTAGGCAAATTGGTTTTGACATATTGGTGGATATTCAGGCCATCTTTAAAGATCACATCGGTGGGCCTTCTTCCAGTGAACAACTCTAGCAACATAATACCATAGCTATAAACATCTCCAAGAGTGGACACATGTACACCTGATCCATATTCTGCAAGATAATGATGAACTATGTTGGGACATTAAGAGTTGAACAATTGTTTTACTCAAATGAAATTGACCGCTTCAAGCATCAGAGAGTTATATGTAAGATTAATGAAAAAGAGCATTTCATTTTTCATGTCAGGACATCTGATAAGGTAAATAGTTATCATGCAAGTGTAATCGACATGGATTAATAGCGCACCTGGTGGGATATAGCCTATAGAACCCTTTAGTGCAGCAGAAGCCTGATTATTCCAGCATTCATTTGATCGGAGGAGAAGTTTTGCCAATCCAAAGTCACCAACATGGGCAGTCATGTCTTCATCAAGTAGTATGTTGCTCGGCTTTAAATCACAATGAACAATTGGTACTTGGCAATTGTTGTGGAGATAATCAAGTGCTGAAGCAACATCTATTGCTATGTTTAGCCTTTGGATAAGATTGAGGTATTGCTCATCACTTCTCAAGTGCAGCCAATCGTCTAGGCTTCCATTGGCCATGAACTCGAAGACTAGGCATTTGAAGTCATTGCCTTGGTAGTCAATGCTTGAACAAGCAGCTATGATCTTAAGGAGATTACGATGCCTTATTCTTTTCATAGCTCTGCATTCATCCAAAAAGCTTTTCAAAGCACCTCTTTGTTGTAGGTTCAATACTTTCACTGCCATAACTGTATCAAAAACCTCGAATCGTCCTTTGTAAACAGAACCAAAACTTCCTGTACCCACCAGGTTATCCTCAGAAAATCCATCAGTTGACTTAAATATATCTTGGTAAGTTATTTTTGCTGCCAAAAATGGATCATTAACTAAAGTTGGCTCATTATCATCAAAATGCTCAGATTGCCTTTCTGTTGATAATCGTGCACTGAGATCTGTCCTTTTCGAGTTCCTAATAACTATATAGCAAGCAGCAAAAGAACACAAAAGTAGAAATAAAAATGTAACTGAAATAATAATGGCTACTTTTGTCCTTGAACGTATGCGTCTCTTTGATGATGGATTCTTTTGTCTCGGGCATGCAGGAAAATGGTAATTTGGAGGACCTCCACATAGTTTATGATTCCCTGAAATTAAAACTGCACTTGCATTTTCAAAGATCCCTTCATTTGGTACTTCACCTTCAAGTTCATTGAATGAAAGATCAAGCTTCCTAAGATATGGAAGTTTCCCAAGAAACTCTGGTATTCCTCCTGAGATGTTATTGTGTGACAACTCAAGTTCTTCTAATCCTCTTAAACCTTTCAACGATTGAGGAATTCTTCCTTGAAACAGGTTATCATTCGCGATGAAGCACGCTAAGCTGACACAGCTGCTGAGGGTGCTTGGAATTTCACCTACTAATTTGTTATGTGACAGATCCATTTCCTTGAGATTTATTAACTTTCCAATTTCAGCTGGCAAGGAACCGGTCAAAGAATTGTTTGCTAAGGCCAAAGAAATCGAAAGAGAAGAAAGACCTGCAAGCTCCTTAGGTATTGATCCAACAAGATTATTTCCAGTAAGGTTTAGCACTGTTAAGCTGGTACACTGTCCGAGCTCTGGAGGTATGTTTCCTCCTAGTTCATTGTCCTCTATGTGCAAGGTTGTCAAGGATGTCAAGTTACCAATAGAATATGGAATCTTTCCTGATAACTTGTTTCCATTCAACTTCAATCCTTGCAGGCGTCGAAGCTTACCTAAGGACTCAGGAACACTGCCGTGGAAGTTGTTATTATCCAGTGCTAAACTAGTCAAATTGACAAGGTTTCCCAGTCCAGCAGGAAGGGAACCAAATAATATATTAAGACCTAAACCAAATATTTCGAGTCTCGTGGAAAGGTTACCGACTGTTTTAGGCAGTTCCCCACCCAAAAAATTGGCCTGAAAGCTTAAAACTTGCAGATATGTACAGTTAACTAGGAAATCAAGAAACCTCAAATCCCCATCTTTGTTGCTTCCAAGACTATTAACCTCAAAGTTGATCCTGTACAAACTATGCAATTGTCCCAAACCTGTAGGGACATTTCCAGTGAACTTATTTTGAGACAATTCAATAACACCAAGCTTGGAAGCATTTGATAATGAAACAGGAATAGGTCCTGTGAACTTGTTCACGGCACCAGCAAATACCTCAAGGTTTGGAAGAGTAAGGCCTATATCTGATGGAAGCTCACCATACAACAAGTTTTGAGTAACAGAGAAATAGTAAACAGAGGAGATATTGAAAATAGATCGAGGTATTGTACCCTTCAACTGATTTCCATAAACTTGGAAAATTTCCAAGACCGATAAACGTCCAATATCCCGAGGTATTGGTCCTTGAAAATTGTTTATAGCAAGGGAAAGTCCTCGAAGAGACGAAAAGTTTCCTATCCAAGCAGGGATACTTCCTGTGAGGTTGTTACTTCCAAGGCCTAAGTAAGTCAACTTTAAAAGTGAATTGAGCTGATGAGGTATTTTTCCAACAAAACTATTAGCCTCTAGAGCAAGTGATCTAAGTTCTTTACTCAAATTAGCAGGAATGGTTCCAGTAAAAGAATTCCAAGTGAGATTGAGATGTTGTAGCTGCAACAAATTCCCAATTTCCATTGGAATTTCACCATGGAAGCTATTGTTTCTAAGATTTATCACTGTGAGGGACGTGAGGTTCCCAATAGAAGGCGGTATGGAGCCAACAAGATTTTGTGATCTCAAGTCAAGAATCATGACTCTTTCATTGGAAAAATTGCACGTAATGCCTGTCCAGTTGCAATAATGGAGTGAATTATTCCAAGAATCCATGACTTGGAATGGATCATCAGTTATTCTACTCTTCAAGTCTAGCAAAACTTGTTTATCAGAGCCTGAGACTGCTATATACATAACAAGAATTGAGCAATAAAAGTATGACACTAACCATTTGGAACTCAGACAAGATTGTTCCATTGTCTTCTTTTTTTGGGGGGGTACTATACAACAAAAGACAATTTACTATTGTTTCTTGAATTTAAAAGGTATGATTCTCGGCAAAGCAAGAGTATTGGTGGCAGTGCTTAAATTCTTGTTTAACTAGTAAATACTACAGGAAGGGTATATTCTTGTTTAGTTGAGCTAAAAGAGGTAAATGTGAAAGGCTTGCCTTGTATACTACATTCTTGAAACATCAGGCTTGATATGGTATTTTGCGGTAGGCAAGTCTGCACTTGCTACATCCCTTTCAATTCATGTGATAATATTTTTCTTTTAATTCGTTCTTAAAATAATGACAAATTTTGTAAACAATCAACTTATACATCTAATTTACTCTTAATGACAATTTTTTATAGTTACACAAATGTTATGATGTGTTTAACACTATAGGTGTTAAAAGTCTTATAGCATAAAATGTTATGGTGTATTTATAAGCTTCAAAAGTTTCGTATTTTAAGTTTCATGTCGAGTCAAATTGTCAAACTATGTCGTATATATAAATTGAAAGGGAGAGAGTAGTATTTACTCTTTTCATGGGTTTGCATATATTGGTATCAATTTTCCAGTTGCATTCATTCCGATGAGCTTTGAGGGGTCCTAAGAGGATAATAATTTCAAACGATATTAATTTCTTTTGAAATCTGGGAGCAGATAAATGAGACTTCTACTTCACAGTTTTCTCAGAATAATGAAAATTATAGGTGGTTACATTTCCTTTTCATTTGAAATGATCGATCGTTTTCGTATTAAATGCACAACTAGAGGATGTATTTAAGTCCATGTTTGTTAAAGGAAATTAATATGACTAGTACACTGGTATAAAAGCATAAAACACTTCCTTTACTTTCTTAGCTTTTCCAATTTATTTTCCATTTGAATAGTTAGCATGGGAATCTAATAATTCTAGTTTACTCATGTTTAAGTCCTTAAGTTTTAAGCATAGCTGCACTTTTCTACTCAATTATTGTATATTCAGGTTGAACTAAATAACAAATCAGTTTGTTTGCATCCACTTGTGGATCAAAAGAAAAGCATTAGCATTTGCAACTAAATAATGTATTTTACCTTTTCATTTTGACTTATATTAAAATTAAAGTTATTGACATACGTCATCTTCTTTACCAGTACTAAATCAACAAATAGTAGTCCCTAATAATTGGGGTCATATTTCTTCTTTTCACATTTGAACTTTTGAATTTATGTAGTTTCAATCTAATAATCAGGTTAGAGTTCCAGCAGGAATATGTATCATTGACCTTTGATTTGGCTTTCTTGTCGAGTGTTTTAAGCAATTCAAATGATTCAGTCGACCTAAATGGACTTCTCTTCCTTTCTTAATCAAACTAGAACTTGATCCCTAAAGAAGCCTAAGATTGAATCAAACAGTGAATAAATAAGACATGATATATATTTTGCAAGAATTACTCAACACAACAACAATAACATACTTGTAATATCTGACTGACAAGTGGGTCTGAGGAGGGCCTGAGAAAGGTGATATATACGCAGACATTTTTCCTACCCTAATTATAAGTAAGGAAGAGGGAATGTTTTCGATAGACCTTTAACTAAAGAAAAATATTATAAAAATAGGTTTTGAAAAAATAAGATGAAAGTACCCAAGTATATAAACAGATGACATAAAAAGTAGAGCTTACAAGTAAATAAAACAACATATAACAATAATGACGAAGAATATGATAAAAAATAATAGTGTAAGGAATAATATTTAATGCTAATATGACATAAATCAATCTAACACTTCTTAACCTTCTACCCTAATCTTCGACCTCTATGCTTGCTTATCTAAAGTCATGTCTTCGGTGATCTGAATGTGAGCAGCCATGTCCCGTCTAATATCATCGCGCCCCAATTTTTCTTTGGTCTACCTCTATCTCTCTGTAGACCCAGCACTGCTAGCCCTGCGTCTATGCTCCTCCTAACATATCAAACCATCTTAACCTCGCATCCCGAATCTTGTCCACCACGAAAGTCACTCCCACCTTGTCTCGAATGACTTCGTTAAGAATTACTATGGCTACTAAATAATTACAGTTAAGCATATTTTTGTCATTTATATGAACTTTTAACGAAGTAATTCTAATACACATATGCCGATTCTAGCTTCTAAATAATATATTGATTCACGTATAAGTGGGAAATACTTAGGAAACGGTGTTACAAGGGGACAGAAACATTGTATTAGCTATACGAAATTTTATATTTGAGACCAAGCAACATATTAAGCTGCAACATTTAAGTATATCTTACATATTAAAATATCTTACTCTTGTACGACCTCTTACTAATACGAGATATAAACAACAGAAGGTCTTTTACTTTAGACGTGGTATTAGTCTGTTATACTTTATGCACCTCCTAGGGACACTAGAAGGGGGTTGAATAGTGTTACTCGATTTTTCCGCAAGAACAGTGTCCTTCTATCGTAGAACAGAGTTCTTTGATTTTCTTTTAACTGCCTCCTGACTAGAACACACCCCAGCACATACGCCAAAAACACAAGGATTTTTACGTGGAAAACTCCTTGCTCAAGGGAGAAAAATCACGACCCACACTCTGGGATTTTAGAACAGAATCCACTAACACAAGAGCAACGTTTTAGATTACAAACTCTGTAACCAAGGGGCTACACTCTAGACCCTAATCACTAATCAAAGCTACACTCTAGCTTTTCTAGTAATCACAAGAATTCACCTAATACATATGCTTCTGAGATAAGCTAATAGGTAAAACAATGAACGCTCGTCACAAAGACAACTTACAACTCGATGAACCTAGACAAGAAATCTAGACTCAAATACTCTGCACGTAAATTAGTTGTCTTCTCCAGTTTACTCACGTAGACAGTTCACAGATCGCCGTTGTGTGCTCTCAACTCTCTATATGTGAATAACTAATTTTCGGCTGTCTCATCTACTTGCATTTATACGAGTCTTGCAACCCTAGTTGAGTCCTACTGGGAATCCTCTTAATTATGGTAAGTTAGGATTCTTAGTAACTCTTTTCCATGTTGAAGTCTAACTCTTGTTTACACTTCAAAGACACAGCCTGGGCACCGCCTCTTTTAGTCTGACTAGGATATGTATACAACCACGCGCCACTACTCCTAGTTCCACAGGGATTTGCAACCCGCAATCTTTTCGATCAAGCGTGCCCTTCACTGCAAGGACTAGGTTCCTTGCACGAACCTCGGTGTCCTTCCTGTTTGTCATACTTCAAAACCAGCTCTCAACAAATTCCCTCTTTTTGATGATGACAAACAAATGTTGCCCAAGAACCTGAATAGACATAAACCAAAAACAAAAATCAAAAGTAACAGAACAATGAAAACAGATGAGTTAGGTCACAAACACCCCAACATTTCCTTCTTCCCCCTTTTGGCATCATCGAAAAGATTCGAAGACTTGCAGGAACTTGTCAATTTAATCCAGTCTAAAGCACAAGGCAACTCGTCAGTAATATGACCCTTTCCATCACCAGCTCGGCCTCATACTTGTGGCAATCTATCTTCAAACGATCAATCTCTTGATCCTTCACCTTCAACTGTCTGTGGAGCTCTGCATTTTCTTCATTAACTTCAAGAACCATTTTCTCCAGCTCCTGCACAGCACCAATGGCCTCATCAGGTCCATATTCTTCACTGTCCTCTGCTTGCTCCTGCTTTGCCTGCATTTGCCTTTTGGAAGCTCTGCTTTCTTTGAAGAAGTCACAATTTTTAAGCACATTATGCCCAAACATTTGATGAATGGTTGGCTTCTTTCCAGCTTCTAAAGGAACCCCAAAATGCTCAAGAATCTGATGGAGGATGTAAGAGTGCACAAGAGAATGTGGCTTCTGATCAGTATCAGAGATCCTCTTTATGTGCCTAATTATGAGCCCAGGCAAATTAATCTTCACCCCCTGTCCATCAGATCCATATATGTTAGGTCCAAAGCACTAGCCTCACAGTTCCTCTCTCCTCTAGGCAGAAGAAACCTATGCACAAATTCAAACAACAACTGATGTGCAGGTTCTATCTCCTTCTTCTCTACCTTTCTCTCCTTCCTCAGTTTGGGTTTTCCTGAAAACTTTCTGACAACATCTAAAGGAGTAACTCCATCTGTTCTTTTTGGCCATTTCAGCTTAACATACCTGCAATAACCCTCAGTAGGTATGTCCAGAATCACTCCAAGCTCAGGTCTCCCAAACTCTATCTCTATACCTTTCACAGTAGTGAACACCCTTCTGGTTGTTACTCTGCAGTTAGTATAGAATTCTCTCATCTCATTCACAAACAACTTCCTGTCCTTGTTGGCAAACAATCCAATCCAACCCTGATCACCTATCATCCTCAGTAATGACCTCATATGGAACTCCTTTTCATCATGCAGGATGCTACCTGGCAGCACCTGATGCCTAGAGAAAAAGGCTTCCCTATCCACTTCTTCTTCATTGTTCACTCTTCTTCTTTTCTTATTTTCCATCTCACTATCTGTATCAGAATCACTGGGTTCTACATAGCTCCCAGTCTCACTCTCCTGCTCAGCTTCACCAACTCTCCTTTCTTCTTCTTCCCTCTTCTTTTCCTCTCTTTCTTTCACATTTGTCACAGTCCTTCCCAACTTTTAAACTTTTTCCAGCTGCAGCTTTAATGCAGACCTGGTACCAACTCTTCTGACAACAGGCTCATCAGCCACTTTGTCATCTCCTTCTTCACTTTCTTCATCAACCAATCTAGACTTTAACACTGGCTTCCCATCTCTCACCAACCTTCTTCTTTTCTCAGGCTCCACTAGGTTTTCTTTTACAAACACCACTTCCTCTTCTTCTTCCTCAGCTAATTTTTCATCCTCTTCACCAAACTTCCTCTTCCTTTTTGGTTCTTCAACTTTCTTGGTTATCTCTTCAACTCCTAACACAACTTTCTTATTTCCCTCCTCCTCAGATTCTGTCCAATCAATCCCTGCATCATCAGCTTCAGTAGGATTTGGACAAGCAACAGGCTCTTGACCCAAATCCCCTGTGCTTTCAGCAGCAACAACTCCACCACCCATTGGACTTTCAGGCATAGAATCTTTCACACACTCAATAGTCTCACTTACTACTTTACTAGGCTCTAATGCATCTTCCCTCAAAATTTCGACATTATCTTCTTCCTTAAACTGTTCTTCTATTCTTTCTGCGATATTCAACTTATCTCCAGACTCACCAACTACAGGACCCAGCACATCTTCCCTAAGTTCATTCTTTTTACTGTCTTGTTCCCCCTCACATGAGTTCCCCCTATCTATTCTGTCTTTTTCCTCATCACCCATTATCTTGTCTAGTTCAGTAACTAGGGTTTCAGTTTCTACAATTCCAGGGCTGTTTATATCAACTGAACCAACAGGCGTAGATGAAATAGGTTCAGGGATTACCTCATGTGGCGATAGTGATGAACTTTGTGCAGTGGGTGTCGAGAGAACAGCTCTTGACCTCATTTTCTTTACCAGTTTCTTGTCCCCCTTTTGGAGAAATTTGGTGCGAGCCCTTGCGATTCTTTGAGAAAGAGTGGATGGAGGTGGTCTTTCAGACATCTTGAAGGATTTATGAGAGATTTCTGAGATTTCTAAAGAGTTTTCTGTTTTAGGGTTTGAGAGAATTTTGGTGTTTAGCAGAAGAAGTGGATGAACTGTGAGAGATTGAAAGAGTGTTGTAGAAGGGGAAGGGGTTTCGGTGATTTGACAATGTCTAGGGAAGGCAAGAAGTAATGAGTAGAATAGAAAAGCAGCTTTTTGAACTTTTTGAGAACCGGGAAGAGTTAAAGATTTGACGGTTATGAACTTAATTAAATAAGCCCTTTTCAAGAGGTGGGGTCCAAGCAATTCAAAAAGAGTTCTATCCTAAAAAGGAATGTGTTCCTATAATTTTGGACGGTTATGAGAATACGGAAGACCTCCTATGACACACGTATGAAAGACAATTTTAATTTCAGTTATGATTACTATCATGCAGAGTAGGGTGAATGTACCTGGACACGATTCCTCATGTTCAAACTGGTTCCTTCTCAGTACATAGTAGGTTCTTCATGGGATCACATTATTCGTACCTAGTGCTCAAAACACTGAACGAGTGTACTTATTCAAGTACGAGGTTAGACTAGACAGTAATGACAAGTTTCTAGCAGACACATTGAATACTTAACTAGCCAATCACAAAGGGATTACCTATTGGGTCATCCGTGTATTTTGGTCATCCCTAACTCCAACCTGTTCCTCTCGAACTGTACCTTGTTCAAAGCTTTGGTAAATATGTCAGCAATTTGATCTTCAGTCCTACATGAATTCATAGTAATCAGACCCTTTTCCACATTATCTCTCAGAAAATGGTGTCTAATATCAATGTGCTTGGTTCTTTTATGTTGGACTGGGTTCTTGGCAATATTCACTGCACTAGTATTGTCACAGAAAATTGGCACTGCCCCACACTTGATACCAAAATCCTCCAGTTGTTGCTTGATCCATAGCAGTTGTGAACAGCATGAAGCAGCTGCCACATACTCAGCTTCAGCAGTTGATAAGGCAACTGAGTTTTGTTTCTTTGTAGCCCATGATACCAAGCAAGGACCTAGGAAATGTGCCATTCCTGAAGTGCTTTTCCTGTCCAACAAATGACATGCATAATCTGCATCAGCAAAACCAATGAGTTCAAAAGTCCCTCCTCTGGGATACCAGAGGCATAAATCCTGAGTCCCTTTCAAGTATCTCAGGATTCTTTTCACTGCTGTCAAGTGTGATTCCTTAGGCTTTGACTGAAACCTGGCACACAGTCCTACACTGTATACTATGTTAGGTCTACTTGCTGTGAGATAAAGAAGTGAGCCAATGATTCCTCTATATTTCGTCTCATTTGTCGAAGGACCGAGTTCGTCCATATCCAGCTTTGTTCCTGGTGCAATAGGGGTAGTCATTTCCTTCGCTCCTTCCATGTCAAACTTCTTCAACAGTTCCTTGACATACTTTTGCTGGTGAATCATGGTTCCTTCAGGAGTCTGCTTTATCTGCAACCCAAGGAAGAAGTTTAATTCACCCATCATGCTCATTTCAAACTCACTTCCCATCAAATCAGCAAAACCTTTGCTCAGCTCTTCATCAGTGGCTCCAAAGATGATATCATCAACATACACTTGAACTACCAGCAGATCCTTTCCTTTCTTCATGAGAAATAGTGTGTTGTCAATTTTACCCCTTGAGAAACCATTTTTCATCAGGAAACCTGAGAGTCTTTCATACCAGGCTCTAGGAGCTTGCTTCAAACCATATAAAGCCTTGTCCAGTTTGTAAACATGATCAGGGAATTCATTGCTCACAAAACCTGGAGGCTGCACCACATAGACTTCCTCATTTAAGTAGCCATTTAGAAAGGCACTCTTTACATCCATCTGATACAGTGTGAATTCCATGTATGTGGCAAAAGCAATCAGCATCCTAATAGCTTCCATCCTTGCAACAGGTGCAAAGGTTTCATCATAATCTATTCCTTCTTCCTGACTGTACCCTTGAACAACCAGCCTTGCTTTGTTTCTTGTAACTATGCCATGTTCATCCAACTTATTTCTGAACACCCATTTTGTTCCAATTATGGACCTGTCCTTCGGCTTGGGAACTAGGTGCCACACCTTGCTTCTTTCAAATTGATGAAGTTCCTCCTGCATAGCTAGAATCCAGTCTGGATCTTCTAGAGCTTCTTTTACATTCTTTGGTTCCAAGGATGAGAGGAATGCAAAGAATGCACAGAAGTTCTTCAATGCTGACCTGGTCATAATTCCTGTATCCAATTCAGATAAGACATTCTCCAATGGATGAGAGCTTTGATGTTTGCATGGCTTGAGCTGAATCTGACTGGAAGGACCTGCATCATTCTCTTGGGTAGGCTCTTCCTGACTTTCTGAGTTGTCAGCTTCATCAGAAGTTCCCCCTGTCAAGTTGACTCCCTCATCCGAAGTGCTTAGATTCTCCTTTTCGTCTGAGTCTTCCAGTTCATCTGGGCTTTCTTCTCTTCTTAAGCCAATCTCTTGATCATCTGCTTCAGTCTCTCCCAACTCCTTGTCTGATTCATCGAATACGACATGCATACTTTCTTCTACAATTTGTGTTTTTTTATTAAACACTTTGTATGCCTTACTTTGAGTGGAATATCCCAGAAATATTGCCTCATCACTCCTAGCGTCAAACTTTCCCAAGGGTTCCTTGCCATTGTTGTGAACGAAGCATTTACAACCAAAAGGCCTTAGATAAGCAATATTTGGTTTTCTACCTCTGAGTAACTCATATGGAGTCTTGTCAAGGATTGCTCTGATCGAACACCTGTTTAGCAAGTAACAACCGGTGTTTACAGCTTCAGCCCAAAAGTTTCTTGCCAGCCCACTTGATAACAACATAGTTCTAGCCATATCTTCCAATGACCTGTTCTTCCTCTCGACCACTCCGTTTTGTTGAGGAGTTCTTGGTACAGAAAAATTGTGATCTATGCCATTCCTTGCATAATACTCAGAGAATTTTGAGTTTTCAAACTCAGTACCATGATCAGATCTCATACTGATGATCTCAAGACTTAATCTTTTCTGAACCACACCAGCCCAGTCTTTAAAACTTTCAAAAGCTTCATCCTTAGAGGCCAAGAACAGGGTCCATGTGTACCTTGAGTAGTCATCAACAATAACAAACACAAATCTCTTTCCTCCACGGCTCCTGACTCTCATAGGTCCACATAGATCCATATGTATCAGCTCCAGTGGTTTTGTTGTGCTGACCACTTTCTTTTATTTGAATGATGTTCTCACATGCTTTCCCTTTACACAGGCATCACACATTTTTATGTTTTCAAATTTCTTGCTTGGCAATCCACGAACCAGTTCCTTAGAGACCAGCTTATTTAACTGTGAGAGACTTGCATGACCCAGTCTTTTGTGCCACAACTGAGAGTCACTTTCTTGCACATTCAAACATGTCAGATTATTTTCAGGTAAAGACTTCAGTGATGCCTTGTATACGTTGTTCACCCATTTTCCTTCAATCACCACTTCTCCACTCTGTAGGTTCTTTACGATGCATCCTACAGATGAAAAGCTCACTTCGTTTCCTCTGTCACACAGTTGGGAGATACTTAGTAAATTGTGTCTAAGACCATCCACACAGTAAAAATTTTCAATTGCATGCTCCAGAGATCTCCCAATCTTTCCAATGCCTACTATCTGACCACTTTTTCCTCCTCCGAAGGCCACACTGCCTCCTTGAAATGCTGCGAGTGAGAGAAAGTTTCTTCTATCTCCTGTCATGTGCCTAGAACAACCGCTATCAAGAATCCAGCTTGAGTTGTTCTCCCTCACTCCAGCCTGCAAGACAAATTAGAGGTTAACTTTAGGAACCCAGACAAGCTTGGGTCCCTTCTTATGAGAGAATGGATAAATCAGATCTTGTTTGGCCCACTTGGGTAAAACACATCTTTTGTTTTTGGCCTTTGCCTTGCTGATGTTAGCACACTTTTGTTTAACATGACCAGTTTCACCACAAAAAGTGCATAACATGTTACAAGGTAGCCCCACATATTTGCTTTTAGGATTATATGGAGGCAGGGGCTTCTTGAATCCTAATCCTTGTTTTCCTTTGTTTTGATTTTCAAGAACCCAATTCATTGCCTCAGAAGATTTATTCCATTTTGTCAGTCTGGTAAGTTCAAGTTTTGAGTTTTCAACCTTTTGATTTAAAGTCCTGTTTTTTTCAATTTCCTGATACAGAATTTCATTTGCTCTTTTCAACTCGTCTTCCAGAAAGGTTTGAACTTCACTCATAACTTGCTTACCATTCTTACTCTCTCTTAACTGATTACATTCCAATTCAAGCTCAGTAGTCTTAGAGTTTGACACAAGAGTCTGCCCTTTCAAGATGGCATTTGTTTCTTCAAGTTCAATATTCTGTTCCAGGAGACTCTTGTGCTTAGTTCTAAGATTACTCAGTTCTTCAGTTAATTTATCTTTTTCAAGCTTTTCTTTTTCATATCCTTCAATCAAGGTGGCTGTGATCAGAATTAAATTTTCAGAAGAGTATGTATGTAAAGTTTCCTTTAGATCAGACAAGCATACCTCTGCTGAACAGCCAGCTTCCTCTCCATCAGTTGCCATGAGAGCAGAGTCCTTCTTGGTGTTGTCAGCTATGTACAACTCCTTCAGCTTCTTCCATATTTCCTTGGCAGATTTACATTCCAGTATCCGTCCAAGCACATCATCTGTAAGTCCTCTTCTTAGATACCCATCAGCCTTGGAGTTTGCTTGTAACCAGTCTAGATCTTGAGGGTCTAGTTCTTCCACTTTCTTTGGCACCAGGACTCCATTTACTGCTCTCTTCACAGGAACATGAGGTCCTCTTTTCACAATCAGCCACAGGCTGTAATCAGTTGCCTGCAGGTAATTTTTCATCTGTTTCTTCCAGTAATTGTAATGAGTCCCATTGAACACTGGTGGCTTTGATGGATCTCTTCCTCCTCTGAATTCTCGAGGATCTTCTTCATCAGAACTAACGTCTGTCATACCTGCTAGTGCTAGTGGTGAGTCATCCTCAGCCTCCTTTTCACGATCAGACTCACTATCCCCATGTGGCATAGAAAGCTTCCTTCATTTTCCTTCGTTCAGCTCTAAAGTTTGGGGGCCGTCTTGACTTCTTTCTGTCTGCATCATAATCCTTTGTGATTTCCTTTTCCTTTTCCTTTGCAGCTCTGTTCTTCATCCACTCTATTTCCCACATCGGGCAATCCATGACAGCATGATCCTTCTTGAAGCATTTGAAGCATCCAGAGTAGTCAGGACTGTTAACTATGTTCTTCCTGCTAGAGCTCTCCTTGTTCCCTCGTTCAAATCCTTTAAACCTTCCCAGATTGAGTTTTTGTCTTAGGGCACTTACCATTGCAGCTTCAACTGATTGAAGATCAACATATTCATCAGCTTCCTCTGTTGCTTCCAGCGCGAGAGTCTTTTCCTTCTTTGCTGCTGGTTTAGCCTTTGAGTCCTTCATCATCTCATGCGTCTTTAGACTTCCAACCAGTTCTTCAAGCTTGATGGATTTCAAGGGTTTGGATTCAATGATGGCGGTCATCTTTGGTTCCCATGCTTCAGGCAACACATTCAGGATTTTGTCGACCATCTCTATTTCAGGCAATTCCATCTCTAAGGATCTCATTTCATTTGTGATCATGGTCAACCTGGTCATCATATCCTGAATCGACTCCTTCTCGCCCATAGTAAACAACTCAAATTGTCTCTTCAACATTCTCCTTTTTGAGTCCTTTACTTCTGTGGTTCCTTCATGTGCAACCTGTAAAGCATCCCATATTTCCTTAGCCGTCTTATACGATGATACCCGATTGAACTCTTCCGGACCAAGACCACATATGACCAAACGCTTGGCCTTGTGATTCTTTTCAATCATCTTATAATCCGTCTCATCGAACTCTTCTTTCAGCTTAGGTTCCTTTGTGGCAGTGGTTCCTTCACCAACTATTTTGGTGGGAATCAGATTTCCTTCAGAGACTATCAGCCAGAGTTGATAGTCTTCAGCACATATGTAATTCTCCATCCTATTCTTCCACCATGCGTAGTATTGCCCATTAAACTGTGGAGGCCTCAGAACCGACTGTCCTTCAGTAATAGTAGGCGGTGCACTCATTCTGATCCTTCTCAAGGTGTTAGCCTTACAAGAGAAGACCCGCTCTGATACCACTTGTTATACTTTATGCACCTCCTAGGGACACTAGAAGGGGGGGGGGGGGGTTGAATAGTGTCACTCGATTTTTCCGCAAGAACAGTGTCCTTCTATCGTAGAACAGAGTTCTTTGATTTTCTTTTAACTGCCTCCTGACTAGAACACACCCCAGCACATACACAAAAAATACAAGGATTTTTACGTGGAAAACTCCTTGCTCAAGGGAGAAAAACCACGACCCATACTCTGGGATTTTAGAACAGAATCCACTAACACAAGACCAACGTTTTAGATTACAAACTCTGTAACCAAGGGGCTACACTCTAGACCCTAATCACTAATCAAAGCTACACTCTAGCTTTTCTAGTAATCACAAGAATTCACCTAATACATATGCTTCTGAGATAAGCTAATAGGTAAAACAATGAACGCTCGTCACAAAGACAACTTACAACTCGATGAACCTAGACAAGAAATCTAGACTCAAATACTCTGCACGTAAATTAGTTGTCTTCTCCAGTTTACTCACGTAGACAGTTCACAGATCGCCGTTGTGTGCTCTCAACTCTCTATATGTGAATAACTAATTTTCAGCTGTCTCCTCTACTTGCATTTATACGAGTCTTGCAACCCTAGTTGAGTCCTACTGGGAATCCTCTTAACTATGGTAAGTTAGGATTCTTAGTAACTCTTTTCCATGTTGAAGTCTAACTCTTGTTTACACTTCAAAGACACAGCCTGGGCACCGCCTCTTTTAGTCTGACTAGGATATGTATACAACCACGCGCCACTACTCCTAGTTCCACAGGGATTTGCAACCCGCAATCTTTTCGATCAAGCGTGCCCTTCACTGCAAGGACTAGGTTCCTTGCACGAACCTCGGTGTCCTTCCTGTTTGTCATACTTCAAAACCAGCTCTCAACATAGTCATTGATACTACTCTATGTGTAGATAAGATAGATAAGAGCAGAAGCTCTTTTACTTCAATCTGGATCTCATTGTTTGGAACTACATAATACTTTGCAGGATTGACAGTAATATGGGTTGGAATTCTGGTGTGTGAAAAACTGCAGCAACAAGGGGGAAGGCTCCAGTGCTTAAGAATGTGATTGACTAAGAGAAAAATATGTGTGTTGCAAACACCTTAGGTCTCATATATAGAACTTTCAAATATCAAATATGATTCCACAAGATTTAGTTTTATTTCAAGTAACTATTCGAGCTAACACTACTAACAAAACAGGCTTTTTCGACCGCCCAATCGGTCGAAATACGGTCGACATGTCGACCGATTGTGGTGGTCGACCCAATTATGGTCGAAAATCACCCTTCGACCGAAATTCGGTCGAAAGGCTGGTAATTTTTTTGACCAACTATCGACCGAAATTCGGTCAAAAACCTGTAAAAACCTGCAACATAAAAGCTGAAATTAGCCCTACACCACCAGTAAATTCTGCAACACGCAGAAAAACCAGACAAAACACATTCATAAACGATATTCAAACAAGGCTAACAAAGCCAAACAATAGAAAGGAGTCTTTCAACATTAGTTCAAGTGTTACAATATTCAAACAAACTTAACAAACAGTTGAAAGTTCAACAATCACTACTACTGGCTAGAAGCCGAACTAGACACGGCATCAGACTCTGACGGTGAATGGTGGCGACGTCTGCTTGATGAATATAAATTATTCATGTATTTTTAATATAAAAATAAATATTTCAAAATAAAACATGAATATTTATATCCATATTCTCGCATATTTTCAAACAATTCTTTAAGGAAAAAGAAATACTAGGAAAAATAAAATAAATAAAGAAGCTAGAAAAGAGAAGCCACTTTTGCCAAAGTAATTTTGTTTGGGAGATTTCTAGCAAGAAAAGAAGTAAAGTCACTTTGGGCAAACAAACTCCAAAATAGCAAATGTGGAATTAGCATGTGGGAAATAGAAGAAAAGGTTACTTTGGTCTTCCACTTTTGCCAAAGTAAATTGAAGAATGCTAGCACATGGATAAGAATGAAGAAAAAGTCACATTTGTCAAAGTAGCAACTAAATTGGGAATGTACATGGGATTTGAAGGAAGAAAAAGCTACTTTGGTCTTCCACTTTTGCCAAAGTAAATTGAAGAATGCTAGCACATGGATAAGAATGAAGAAAAAGTCACATTTGTCAAAGTAGCAACTAAATTGGGAATGTACATGGGATTTGAAGGAAGAAAAAGCTACTTTGTTCTCCACTTTTGCCAAAGTAAATTGAAGAGTGCTAGCACATGGGATGTGAAGGTAGAAAACTACATTGCCATCTACATTTGCCTAAGTGTGAGCTAGCACATGAGATTTGAAGAGAAAGAGATATTATTTGGGCAATTTACATCTCACTTTGCCATAAGTGAGGAGCCATCTTTGGCTATAAATAGCCACTCTCTCTTGTGTAGAAGACAAGCCTTTTTTATCCATTGTAGTCATTTTCTTCTTTTCTCTCTAGCAAGACAAGAATTACTCTTGGTCTCTTTCTTCTTCTCTTTGTAGTAAAAATATTTTTAGTCTTTTTAAATTCCTTTTTAGTTTTTGTTACTCCATAATGGAGTAATCTCTTTTGTTGGGATAGTTGATGAAGCTTGATATATTTATAATATTATCTCAATTTTAAAACCATACTTGGCTTGAAACTTTCAATTTGATTTCATACTGTGCTAGAATGATATTTTTTTTACTTAACATATATTATCACATCTATGTATTTTATCTCTAAGTTATTGATATTTTAATTTTGTAATTCTCACGGAGCAAAGTTAATATATAAATAACCGATGAACAAAATAATAGTGTGAAAGTAATTTTTAGTAATTTATCATTCCAAACCCATAATCTTGATTACCTCAGTTTTAATTCTCACGGAGGAATTGTTGTAAGAAAGATTATTGATTTTTGGTGAAAATATTCTCAAGAAGTTTTTACTACTTTTTAGCACAATTCAAGCAAGAAAATTATTTCGGTTTAATCGTCACTAGTTTTAATTCAATTGATTTTACATAACCTCACGGAGTGTTTTATTAATTGATTATTTCTTAGTGAGCAAAACATAATTGAATTAGCAATAAGCAATTATTCTTTAGAGAAATACGTGTTACAAAATTGAGATTTTATTATAAATATTATCAAGTGAATTCAATGATTCCCAACTCTTTTTAAATTTGATATCTTTCAGAAATTGTCTTGTTTAGTTAAAGTAAATTAAACTTAAAAATCTCAACTTTCATCAGCTTGATTCTCTCAAATAGTAAATAAAATATTCCAAGTCTGTAGCATAGAATATCCAATCTCTGTGGGACGATATCTTAAACTATACTATAATTTGACAAGCACGAGCAGGAATACCATATACACTTTGGACTCGTCAAATTTTTGGCGCCGTTGCCGGGGATTGGCATACATCTACTTCGGACTAAATATTGGGTTACTAATTTGAGAACTTATTAATATTACTAATAATTAACATAATCTACTAAGAACTACTGTAACTATAACTATTATAACTAATTGTTACCTCTAACAGTACTATACTAACTATTGCTTCTAACATTTTCCTTTCTGCTTCTAACATTTTTTTTTTTCTAACATTTTTTCTTTTATTATTATTATTATTATTATTATTATTATTGTTAAATTTCTTTACAGTCTTTACTAATATTGTTTACTACTAATATAATATTATAATATTGCTACTAAATACTGTTATTACTATGGTTTTATATTATGTTACTCTTTCTCGTTCTTAACTAAGTACCGTAAGATACCGTATCGTCATTATTTTCTCGTCCAGTACTTCTATAGCATATGTCATCATTGTTTTCTATTATTTTCTTAATTAACTATCTATTAGTGCTTATTAGTATTAGTTTTCTTAGTTCCTTTTTCTTTTCCCTTTCGGCTGCTACTAGCTACTGTTTACTAATCTTATAATTATCTACTTCATATATCAGTATATAACTAATATATATTACTATTATAATCATCATCCCTTTTATCTATATATAAATATAAATACTAGTACTATTTCTATTTTTTTTCTTCATCTATACTTCTACTTTCTGCTTTTATCATTCATATCTTCTTTAGTATACTTATAAAAATTGTTATTATAGGTACTTCTTCTTACTGTTTCTATCACCACTTAATCTTATTAGCATTTAATTTTTTTTTTCTTACTAAACCATTACTGTTATTACTACATACTAGGAGTATTATCTATCTCATCATTGTGTTTCTTTTACATTGCTATAAGTAGTACTACTTCTATTTTTATTATATTAATATACTATCTATTACGTATTATTACTTTTTTTTTGTTTTATTTTTCCTTTCTTAATTTTTTTTTTTTTGTGGCCACTACTTCTATCTACATTATAGTAGTATATGTTGATTTTCATTTATGGTAATTTTTGTATTTTTATTTATAACTGTTATTACTATTAGTATTATTATATTTATTACTATTGTTATTATTGTTATCCTTATTTAAAAAAAAAAAAACATTAGTATCTTTTAGTAGCTGTTTTACTTATCTTTATCATAATAATATAGTATAATAAGTCTACCTACTATTATACAATTTCTTTTCTTTCTTTCATATTTAAGTATCCTTACCTATTGTTCTTATTATAATAGTTTTATTTCTCTCCATTATATGTTTAATAGTCTCACTACCTTTTGTTATTATTACTAATTACTATTGCTATTTTTACTATAGTTATCACTGCTCTTATCTATTTTAACAATAGTAAATATTATTCTCTTTTCTTCATTGACAGTTTTATTATTATTTCTTTTTATCACCGTTTATTTTCTCATACTATATCTATTGTTCTTTTTAAAATTTTCTATTACTAGTATTTTTCTTTTTGTATTTTCTTGTAGTGTTATCATTACAACTATTTAGGAACTAGATTTGATTTTGATTTTTTTTTTCTTTAAAGGTTTCAAGTAGTTTATGACCCGCTCTTCTAATAAAGAGTTGGTCAATTACGATCCTGAAATTGAAAAATCATTGCGGGTGCGCAGGAAAGGACAACCATCATCTTCTCAAAGCGTAACTCGTGATCAAATGGAGCACCAACTTGGAGATGACGTTGATCCATTGGGAGTCACACCACCGGTCCAAGTAGAGGAGCAGTTTGATGAAGTGGCACCAAGACCAGCAAATAGAATCCTACGGGATTATGCTAGACCAGACCGCTTCAATTGTGAATCTAGTGTAAGGAAACCACCAGTGGCAGCAAACAACTTTGAAATTAGGACCGGCCTGATTCAAACAATCCAGCAATCTTGCACTTTCACTGGTGATCCAAGTGAAGATCCACATAGTCATTTAATTGATTTCTTGGAACTAGTTGAAACTGCTAAATATAATGGAGTACCTGCTGAAGCAATCAAGTTAAGGCTATTTCCTTTTTCTTTAAAAGGTGATGCCAAGACTTGGTTGCGAAGTTTGCCTCAAGGGTCTATTACCACATGGGATCAAATGACTCAGAAGTTTTTAAACAAATATTTTTCCCCTGCTAAAACAACAAAGTTAAGACAAGATATCTCTAATTTCTTGCAGACTGACACTGAGTCAGTTTATCAAGCATGGGAAAGATTAAAATCAATGCTAAGAAAATGTCCACACCATGACATTCCTGAACATATGCAGTTGTACATTTTCTATCACGGGCTAAAACCATCTTCTAGAAATGTGATAGATGCAGCTGCAGGAGGTTCTATAATGGGTAAAACCACAGTTGAAGCATTGCAATTGTTAAATGAGATTTCTGAGAATGCCATTCAATGGCCATCTGATCGTATAATTATCAAAAAGGCCGCTACGGTAAATCAGGCAGATGCTTTAAATACACTAACACAACAGATTGCTACTTTGGCACAAAAATTTGAATCTTTTCAGGTGAATGTGCAACAACCTAGCCAGTCTGAGGCTTGTGACATGTGTGGAGGAAACCATCAAAATCATGAATGCCAAGCAACCATTCAGAATGATGAACAGGTCAATTCAATTGGGTACAAGTCGTACCCTTTTGGAAGTCCAATGGCACAGAAACATCCAGGATTCCAGTGGAGCAATCCAAATGGTGCTGAGAACTCTCAGAGCTTCCAGAAGCAACAGGTACATAGCCCACTTAGTTACCAGAATCAAAATCGCGGGCAATCAAATTTCAGGCCATATCAGCAGACAGTTCCATATCAGCAAAGGCCTCAACAAGCCCATCCAAGTCTTGATGACCTTTTGTACAAGTACATTAAGGCCACTGACGAGAAAATGGAAAGCCAAAATTCTGCCCTAAAAAATTTGGAAATTCAGGTAAGCCAACTGGCAACTCTTGTGTCTGAAAAAATTCAAGGTCCCTTACCAAGCAATACAGAGAAAAATCCAAAAGAACACCTTAAGGCCATCGCTTTACGGTCAGGTAAGAATCTTGATGAACCTTATGCAGACAGGCAGGAAAAGAACCAGTTAGAACAACAGGTCGATAAGGATAAGAATGTTGTAACATCCTCTGAAGAGAAAGAAAAGGATTTTGAAAAAATAACTCCTCTCCCTGTGACGATCCCTTTTCCACAAAAGATGAAAAGAGAAAAGCTTGATAGTCAATTTGCAAAGTTTTTGGAAATTTTAAAACAGATTCACATTAATATTCCATTCACTGATGCTTTATTGCAAATGCCTTCATATGCTAAATTTTTGAAAGAAATTTTGTCAAGCAAAAGGAAATTGGAAGAAGTTTCTGTGGTAATGCTTACTGAAAAATGCAGTGCTATACTTCAAAATAAGCTACCACAAAAACTCGGTGATCCGGGAAGTTTTACGATTCCATGTACTTTGGGAGGAGTATATTTTGAAAAAGCACTTTGTGATTCTGGAGCTTCAATAAATTTGATGCCATTTTCTATTTATAGAAAATTGGATCTTGGTGAGATGAAAAACACAGTTGTTTCTCTTCAGTTTGCAGACCAAAGTACTAAGAGACCTAAGGGAATCATTGAAAATGTACTTGTGAGAGTAGATAAATTTGTTTTCCCTGTTGATTTCATTGTACTTGAAATGGAGGAATGTCCTGATGAACCAATAATTTTAGGTAGACCTTTTCTTGCTACAGGTAGAGCAATCATAGATGTCCATCAAGGACAACTAATTTTGAGAGTTGATGAAGAAAGAGTCATTTTTGATATGCACAAGATTCTAAAATTTTCAGGAGATGAGACATCATCTTCTTGTTTTTCAATTGACATGATTAGTGATCTTGCAGATGAATTCAAAGATGACCAATTGATTTCAGACTCAATGGAAAGATGCTTGGCTAAATCTGGCACCACACACGATGATGATGCCACAATGAGAAGTGAAGCTGAAATATTGGAAAATGATTTTGAGGAAGAGGAAGAGACACAGTCAAAAGAAGTTCAAACAAAATTTGAACTTAAAACTCTCCCCTCTCATTTAAAATATGTTTATCTCGAGCCCAAATTATTTCCAGTAATAATTTCATCTTCTCTGACTGCAGAACAGGAACATAAGTTGATTGAAGTACTGAGAGCACATAAAGGAGCTCTAGGGTGGACTATAGCAGATATCAAAGGCATTAGTCCAGCTATTTGCACACATAGAATCCTCATGGAGGATAGCTATAAGCCAATAGTCCAACCCCAAAGGAGATTGAATCCAGCAATGCAGGAAGTTGTTAAAAATGAAATAATTAAACTTTTGGCTGCAGGTATCATTTACCCCATTTCTGACAGTCCTTGGGTAAGTCCTGTTCAGGTGGTACCAAAGAAAGGAGGTATGACAGTTGTTAAAAATGAAAATAATGAACTCATACCTACCAGAACAGTTACAGGATGGAGGGTCTGTATTGATTACAGACGTCTCAATGATGCCACAAGAAAAGACCATTTTCCTTTACCATTTATTGATCAAATGTTAGAAAGAGTAGCAGGATATGGTTTTTACTGTTTTCTTGATGGATATTCAGGGTATAACCAGATACCAATTGCACCAGAAGATCAGGATAAAACAACTTTCACATGTCCTCATGGAACCTATGCATATAGGAGAATGCCATTTGGTTTATGCAATGCACCTGCAACATTTCAGCGTTGCATGTCCGCAATTTTCTCAGACATGACTGAAAATTTTTTGGAGATTTTTATGGATGATTTCACACTGTTTGGCAAAACATTTGAGGATTGTCTTTACCACTTGACCTTAGTTCTTAAAAGATGTGAAGAAACAAATCTGATTCTTAATTGGGAGAAATGTCATTTTATGGTTACCGAGGGAATAGTTTTAGGACATAAAATCACTGCTAAAGGGATAGAAGTTGATAAGGCTAAAATTGATCTTATAGCAGGATTACCCCCTCCCACAACTGTTAAAGGCATTAGAAGCTTTCTTGGACATGCAGGTTTTTACAGAAGGTTTATAAAAGATTTTTCAAAAATTTCAAAACCTCTGACTAACCTTTTGATGAAAGATACAAAGTTTGATTTTTCAGGTGATTGTTTAAAAGCATTTGACACTCTTAAGGAGAAATTATCAACTGCTCCTGTAGTTGTATCCCCAGACTGGAACCAACCTTTTGAGATCATGTGTGATGCTAGTGATACAGCAGTTGGAGCTGTTTTAGGTCAGAGAAAAGATAAAATTTTTCGTCCCATTTACTATGCCAGTAGGACATTGAATGAGGCTCAGCTCAATTATGCCACAACGGAAAAAGAACTACTGGCAGTAGTATTTGCTTTCGATAAGTTTCGTTCCTATTTGATAGGAACTAAGGTCACTGTTTTTACTGATCATGCAGCTTTAAAATACCTCTTAGCAAAGAAAGATGCCCGACCTAGATTGTTAAGATGGATTTTACTTCTCCAAGAGTTTGACCTTGAAATAAAAGACAGAAAGGGAACTGAGAATCAGGTAGCCGACCATTTGTCTAGATTAGAGACCCCTCCTCATGAGTCGTGTGAAATAAAAGAAGAGTTTCCTGATGAACATATACTTTCTGTCAGCTCAATTGTGACTCAACCACCCTGGTTTGCAGACATTGCAAATTACTTGGTTGGAAATTGGACACCCCGAGATTTCTCTTACCAGCAGAGGAAAAAACTCATATCTGAAGCTAAATATTATATGTGGAATGATCCCTACTTGTTTAAACTTTGTGCAGATAATATTATCAGAAGATGTGTACCTGAGGAAGAAATGAGCAAGATTTTGTATCATTGCCATGATGGAGCAGTTGGAGGACACTATGCTGCGAATCGAACTGCCTTTAAAGTTTTGGAAGCTGGATTCTACTGGCCAACACTTTTTAAGGATGCACGTGCTTACGTTGCACAATGTGACAGATGTCAAAGAACAGGTAACATTACCAAGAGGGATGAAATGCCATTGCAGTCAATACAGGTATGTGAGATATTTGATGTTTGGGGTATAGATTTTATGGGACCTTTTCCTTCATCTCATTCTTTTGAATATATCCTGGTGGCTGTGGATTATGTTTCAAAATGGGTTGAGGCCATTCCCACAAGAAAGAATGATGCTCGGACTGTGTGTAATTTTCTCAGAAAAAATATTTTTACCAGATTTGGCACACCTCGAGTCATCATTAGTGACCAAGGGACTCATTTCATGAATAGACAATTCTCTGCTTTACTGACAAAATATGGTGTGACTCACAAAACAGGAACACCATACCATGCTCAAACTCAAGGGCAAGTTGAGGTTTCAAACCGCGAATTAAAAAGAATACTTGAAAAAACGGTTGGAATCTCAAGAAAAGATTGGGCCTTAAAATTAGATGATGCACTATGGGCATACCGAACGGCATTCAAAACGCCAATTGGAACATCCCCATACAGATTAATCTTTGGAAAAGCTTGTCATTTGCCAGTAGAATTAGAACACAAAGCTTATTGGGCATTAAAAGCACTAAATTTTGAACTAAACTCTGCCGGTAAAAATAGGTTTTTTCAAATTAATGAACTGGAAGAGCTGAGATTGGAAGCCTATGAAAATGCCAAGATTTACAAAGAAAAAACTAAAAAATGGCATGATAACTTGATCCGACAAAAAAGTTTCAAAATTGGAGATCAAGTACTTCTTTACAATAGCCGACTTAGGTTATTTCCAGGAAAACTGAAATCCAGGTGGACAGGTCCTTACAATATCACAGATGTTACCCCTTATGGAGCAATTGAAATTCAACAGATCAATGGAGGTAACAAGTTTAAGGTAAATGGTCATAGGTTGAAATTGTACTTTGGAGGGCATTTTGAGAAACAACCTTCGGTAACCATGATAATCTGATGAATGACAGTTACTACGTCGAGCTGGCGACGTTAAACTCAGAACTATGGTTCCTTACCCGTAGCCATTGAGGGTGAAGCAATGGAGCCTCATAAGTCCAACATAGATTTGGATAATAAATGCTTAACCAATTGATCTGGTTAATATCCAGATTATTGTACAACCGGAACATCTCATGAAGGCCTCTACAAAAACAGAGTCACCTATACAGGAGTAACTCCATGGTGATCGGTATGCCTAAGTTACTGGTTGGTTAACCGTTTTAATTGTGCAAATCTAATGATGGCGCAGGTAATTTTCTAGTTTATATTTAAACTAGGACCCCATGACTGTTAAGGTATTAAATTAGTCAGTCTATTACACATAGAATATGTGTGATCACAGTTTCTTTCAAGCTTTCTTCTGTGATCGTAAATTTGAAAGCCAAAAATATTTACATTTTACTTATTAAGCAGTATTTTCTACTTTAATTATTGTATTTTTTTTTTTTAAAAAAAAAAAAAAAAAAAACTCTTTCTTTTACTTCCCTTTTAACTCGTCCTGAAATGCATTTTTCATCCAGGAGAATGAAATGTTCAAGTGTGGGGGAAGATTGTTCTGATTTATATATGTTTTATAAAATATTTTTATGATCTTTTGTAGGTATACTAATTAACAAAATAAACTCTTTGCATTGTATTCAATATTATTTCTTTTTATCTTCACCATATAATTTTTCGTGTTGATAATTTTGATTTTGTGAAAGCAAGAGAATATATCTTCAACTCTGGAATTCATTGGAATTGAGAAAAGTTATGATCGCAAAAACAGGTAGAATCACTAAACTTGGCTAGAACTTGCTCTAAATGTTTTTCGAGGCGAAATAATGGATGACACTGATTTTTGAAAAATGAAATTAGGCCTTCTTTGATCCACAATTCAAGCCTCTTTATCTCTATCCAAATGAAAAATTTACCACTTAGAACCCTTCTTTGAGCCTTGATCCTAATTTTTTTTTTTCAAACACCCTCTCTACTTATAAAAAAAAAAAAAAAAAAAAAAAAGTCTCTATGTATATTCTCTTATGTACACATATAGACGTAGTTATCATTTCTTCCAGCTATGAAAGAGCATAGATAAAACCAAAAAAAAAAAAAAAAAAAAAAAAAAAAACAAAAAAAAAAAAGGAAGGAAAGAAATATTGTGAAAAAAAAAAAAAGAGATGAAAAAAAAAAATTATTGTGAATATGTGATTGTGTATGATAGTACAAAGAAAAGGAAATACAAATAGAAAATACTTAGAAAGGATGGAAGTACTGAAAAAGGAATATTTGCTCCTAGCTGGAAGAAGAAAAGTCACTATAAATATATCCTTATAACCTACCAGCCTGAAGCCTGATATTACAAGCCAAGAAAAGTCCTAAAAAGATTTTAAAAATCAGTGTTGTATCTATATTAGTGGAGATAAATATGAGGAGCAAGCCTATGGATAAGACTATGATACTAAATGAATAAGTGATCATAAAATAATCAATTCTGAAGAATTCAAGGGGAGAAGAATGCAAACTTTTGTTGATCAAACCAAAATTCAGAACAAGGTAAAGAATTTGGTGAATTTAAAAAGGATAATTGCATTGAACATAATGAAGGTTATTTATTTTTGGACACATTTTATATCCTACAAAAGTCATTAGCTTTTAAATAATAAAAAAAAAAAAAAAATCTTTTAAAAAAAAAAAAAATCTTCTTTTTTCTCGAGGACGAGCAAAAGTTCAAGTGTGGGGGAATTTGATGAATATAAATTATTCATGTATTTTTAATATAAAAATAAATATTTCAAAATAAAACATGAATATTTATATCCATATTCTCGCATATTTTCAAACAATTCTTTAAGGAAAAAGAAATACTAGGAAAAATAAAATAAATAAAGAAGCTAGAAAAGAGAAGCCACTTTTGCCAAAGTAATTTTGTTTGGGAGATTTCTAGCAAGAAAAGAAGTAAAGTCACTTTGGGCAAACAAACTCCAAAATAGCAAATGTGGAATTAGCATGTGGGAAATAGAAGAAAAGGTTACTTTGGTCTTCCACTTTTGCCAAAGTAAATTGAAGAATGCTAGCACATGGATAAGAATGAAGAAAAAGTCACATTTGTCAAAGTAGCAACTAAATTGGGAATGTACATGGGATTTGAAGGAAGAAAAAGCTACTTTGGTCTTCCACTTTTGCCAAAGTAAATTGAAGAATGCTAGCACATGGATAAGAATGAAGAAAAAGTCACATTTGTCAAAGTAGCAACTAAATTGGGAATGTACATGGGATTTGAAGGAAGAAAAAGCTACTTTGTTCTCCACTTTTGCCAAAGTAAATTGAAGAGTGCTAGCACATGGGATGTGAAGGTAGAAAACTACATTGCCATCTACATTTGCCTAAGTGTGAGCTAGCACATGAGATTTGAAGAGAAAGAGATATTATTTGGGCAATTTACATCTCACTTTGCCATAAGTGAGGAGCCATCTTTGGCTATAAATAGCCACTCTCTCTTGTGTAGAAGACAAGCCTTTTTTATCCATTGTAGTCATTTTCTTCTTTTCTCTCTAGCAAGACAAGAATTACTCTTGGTCTCTTTCTTCTTCTCTTTGTAGTAAAAATATTTTTAGTCTTTTTAAATTCCTTTTTAGTTTTTGTTACTCCATAATGGAGTAATCTCTTTTGTTGGGATAGTTGATGAAGCTTGATATATTTATAATATTATCTCAATTTTAAAACCATACTTGGCTTGAAACTTTCAATTTGATTTCATACTGTGCTAGAATGATATTTTTTTTACTTAACATATATTATCACATCTATGTATTTTATCTCTAAGTTATTGATATTTTAATTTTGTAATTCTCACGGAGCAAAGTTAATATATAAATAACCGATGAACAAAATAATAGTGTGAAAGTAATTTTTAGTAATTTATCATTCCAAACCCATAATCTTGATTACCTCAGTTTTAATTCTCACGGAGGAATTGTTGTAAGAAAGATTATTGATTTTTGGTGAAAATATTCTCAAGAAGTTTTTACTACTTTTTAGCACAATTCAAGCAAGAAAATTATTTCGGTTTAATCGTCACTAGTTTTAATTCAATTGATTTTACATAACCTCACGGAGTGTTTTATTAATTGATTATTTCTTAGTGAGCAAAACATAATTGAATTAGCAATAAGCAATTATTCTTTAGAGAAATACGTGTTACAAAATTGAGATTTTATTATAAATATTATCAAGTGAATTCAATGATTCCCAACTCTTTTTAAATTTGATATCTTTCAGAAATTGTCTTGTTTAGTTAAAGTAAATTAAACTTAAAAATCTCAACTTTCATCAGCTTGATTCTCTCAAATAGTAAATAAAATATTCCAAGTCTGTAGCATAGAATATCCAATCTCTGTGGGACGATATCTTAAACTATACTATAATTTGACAAGCACGAGCAGGAATACCATATACACTTTGGACTCGTCACTGCTCTTGCTCTTTCCCTTTCCCGAGCTATCATGCTTTCCTTTGCCTTTTTTTTGGTTCCTGAGGAGCTCTTGCATCATTTCATGCATTTCTCTTTGATGCGCCTCCTGTGCTAAGCGCATAGCTTCATTTTGTCTTTTCAGCTCTTCAATCTCCTGTTCCATCCGAGTCATTTTTTCAAGAGTTACATAGCTTGAAGGCGCAGTAGAACACGAGCCCAAATAGTTCGATTTATGCTTGCCAGATGAATACAGAGTTGCAAGGCCATACGCTGACCCCTTCTTCACCCCTCCGACCGCTTCCAACCATAAATTGGTTTCTTGCTCGAGCGTTAGCGGTGCTGGGGTACTGCTTCCGCATTGGACCGGCCTGGGTCTCAGTCATGTCATAACTACTGAAGTTATGCCGCCAACCAGGATGGCCCTGAGACATGCCAGGTGGCCTGAAAAAATCTGGACTGTATCCGGCAGGTGCTCCTGTAGGAAGCGAATGCGGCACCTGAGACATGCCGGGCGGCCTGAAAAAATCTGGACTGTATCCTGCAGGTGCTCCTGTAGGAAGGTGATGCGGCACCTGAGAGGTAGGAGTGTCCTGTGCCGGCTCACCTGAAGGCTCACCTGCCTTTTTAGGCCCCTTCCTTCTTGTAAACACTTTCTTCATACCTGTTGACATATTCACATTACTTAAGGAACAAGTAAATATGTAACATACTAGCACATTTCTTGCACAAAAATATTTAACAGGTTAAATAGATTAAATAAACACATTCATTGCACAAAAATTAGGCGGGTTTAATAGATTAAATAAACACATTCATTGCACAAAAATAAGAATACAAATATCTTCTTATGTTTATAATTATATAAGTACATTAAACTAGCCTATTAAAAAAATAAAACATCAAAGTACATATAAGGTCAATCCTCATCATCAGCCAATTCTTCTTCCTCATCCTCATCGTTAACTTCTTCTTCATCTGTATATTCATCATCATCATTTGCCCTTGAAGCTCATTCTCCAAAATTAACTGGGTTTTTTCCTCGACTAGCTACAGATGCATCTAACTGCTCATATATGCCATCAATATGTTGCAACTGGTCAGCTAGTTCATTGTCCGCTATCAATGGAACGGTTGAGACTTCGTTCTGGTATGCAACATCTAAAAGATCAGGGACTTCAACTAATCCCACCGGTTTTCCTTTTATAACTGCCCACCAATGGGCTTTGGCCTTTGATCTTGCTGGGTTCTTTGTCCGAGGGTAAGGAACAAACCACACTTGCTTTACTTTCTGAGCAATGATGAAAGGATCATAGTGTCCATATGACCTTTTGTGATTAACCTCGACTAACTTAGAAGACGGGTCTACCCTCGTACCTCTGTTACTGGGATCAAACAACTTGCACCGGAAAAGAACAATTTCTTATGAGGCCAACCGACACTATACTCTACCTCTAACATCTCCTCAATCACACTGTAGTACTCAATGTCGCCCCCTTGATCACCGGTTCCTACTTTTACGAACACACCATAGTTGTATGTTTTCTTACCCTCCGACCGCTGCTTTGCATGAAACTTGTACCCATTTACAAAGTACGTATTCATCCTTTTGTATTTGTAATATGGGCCATGGCATATATCTCACAGAAAATCAAAGGTGATGCCATTCACCGGATTGTTCACCTATATAAAAATTCAATGAAGTTGTGTAAATAAATATTTTTATCTAAATATAAGGAATATTTAAGAGTTTGTTAACCACTTACAAATTCTGTAAACCAATTTGTAAAATTTTCATAAACTTCCGCATCACCGAACTCAGCGACAAAGTGACTGCATTATCAGCCGAGGAAATACACGTTAGTCCGAATATACTTATGAACGGCGAATATTAGGCAGTATTGTTAAAATACAACATACTTGTAATAAGGCGTGACCTCGGGATAGTTCAACAACACATGTGTTGTAGCTACCTTCCTGTCCAGTTCATTGAACTGACATACTTCGGAAGATGTATTTCCCCTGCCTGGTTGATTGAATACAGAGAACGCTAGGTAATTGGGATCATTATTATCGCCCACATCATGCCGATCCGGCCTAGTGCGCAAACATGGAACATCCTTGTCGAAGTAGTAAGAGAAAAAATGAGAAGTTTCTCTAGCCAGATATGCCTCGCATATTGACCCCTCGATTTGGTTCCTGTTTTTCACGTCCCTTTTACACTTACCAATAATTCTGCAATAATTAATGTGTTAGTGGAATTAAGTTGGATTAATTAAAAAAAATAAAAGTTACTAAGATATGGAAGCTTACCTCTCGAAAGGGTACATCCATCTACAGTGCACCGGGCCTCCTAGTCGAGCCTCTTCAGCTAGGTGAATCGGAAGATGCTCCATCACGTTAAAGAACCCGGGGGAAAAGATCTTTGTCAGCTTAGTGGTGACTACAGGAAAGTTCTGTTCCAACAGGTTAAGGTTCTCTTCCTTCAATGTCTTACTGCAAAGCTCTTTAAAAAATAGGCTCGTCTCTGTTAGCGGTTTCAGAACTTTATCAGGCAAGCCATTGAATGCAATTGGGAGCAAGTTTTCCATGAAGACGTGACAGTCGTGGCTTTTCATGTGATGCAGTTTCCCACCATTAATATCAACACACCTTTCTAGGTTTGAAGCATAACCATCAGGCATCCTCAAATTACTCACCCACTCACAAATCATCCTTCGCTCATCCTCATCGAATGTATAACAAGCCTTTGGCATGAAAATGCTGTTGCCTTCTTGGATTACCTGCAACTCAGGTCGCCTACAAAGTAGCTGTAGGTCCAACCGTGCCTTCAAATTGTCCTTTGTCTTGCCCCGGACATCCATCACAGTATTAAGGATGGCCTCGAAAAAATTTTTCTCAATATGCATTGGATCCAGATTATGGCGAAGAAGATTATCCTTCCAGTAAGGCAACTCCCAGAAAATGCTCTGTTTAGTCCAGTTATGTTCAACCCCATAACCAGGTGCTTTAGATGGCAGTTGTTCAGTTACTTTAGGAAGCTCCTTGACCCTGTCCCATATCTCGATGCCTGATAACCTACGCGGAGGCTCCTCAAAATCAACCTGATTCTTCATAAATGCGCTAGTGTTATTCCTGAAAGGATGGTCCATTGGCAAGAATCGACGGCAACAGTCGAACCATGTGCATTTACCTCCATATTTCAAAGTGAAGGCTTTTGTATCTTCCAAACAGTAAGGGCAAGAGAGCTTACCTGCTGTGGACCACCCAGACAACATCCCATAAGCTGGAAAGTCATTTATAGTCCACATCAAAGAAGCACGTATTTGGAAGTTCTGTTCCGTTGACATATCATAAGTCTCAACTCCTTCATGCAAAAGTATCTGCAACTCATCAAGCAAAGGCTGCAAATATACATCAATAGAGGCTTTCGGGTTATGTGGACCCGGTATTATACAATTCAAAAAGAGATAAGGACTGGTCATGCACATTCCAGGAGGCAGGTTGTAAGGAGTGACAAATACGGGCCAACAAGAATAGGGCGTAGAGGAGACATCAAACGGGGTGAACCCATCAGAACATAGACCCAACCTTACATTCCTTGGCTCACTAGCAAATGCCGGATACACTTGATCAAAGTGTTTCCATGCCTCCCCATCAGATGGATGGGATAGAATACCCGACTGCTTGGTACGGTCATGATGCCATCTCATGTGTGGAGCAGAACTCATCGAAGCATACAACCTCTTTAACCGTGGTATAAGGGGCAAGTAATGCATCCACTTAACAGGCTTCGGCTTCTTTTTAGGATCTGGCTCAGGCTTGTACCGGGGCTCCTCACAAAATCTACATGTCTGCAGGTCTGCATCATCCTTATAATACAACATGCAGCCATTAACACAACAATGAATCTTCTCGGCAGAAAGCCCCAACGAGGAAACCAACTTCTTAGTGTAGTAATAAGTAGTTGATAAGGCCATATTTGTCGGATTTAGTTCATTCATAAGGGCAATGATGGAATCCATGGCAGCTTGAGATATACTAAAATCTGATTTGATACTCATCAATCTAACAGCAACCGACAACTGGGAATGCACCGAGCCCTCATAAAATGGACGACTTGTTTTCTCCAACCGTTCATAGAATTGATTTGCCTCGGCATTGGGAATGTGCTCGATGTTTGGCTGTGATGTATCCAGCTGAAGGGGATCATTAGCCGGGTACATCCCAAAAGCATCATTCACCATATCTTCCATTCTATACCCGGCTGCTTGGTCTGGTTCCACAACCGGAGAACTCCTAGCGCCATGAATATTTTTAAGATTTTGAAGTTGCTGCTGCAAGTCCCAAGGCTCTCCATGATTATACCAAACGTAATAATTTGGCATAAACCCCTTCTTATACAAATGTAACTCGACATTCTCCAAATCTTGTATCTTTACACATTCGCATTTTTCACATGGACACCTAATTTTGCCATGCCTTAAATAACCGTCTGTGTTGCGGGCTATATCAAGAAATTCCATAACACCCGCTACAAACGAAGGCCTCAACCCCCGTCGCTCGGGAAAGTTTCTATTATCCATCCACAGACGACGTCGATTAATGTCCATATCTACACAAACATTGCAAGATTGAGAAACAATATGTATGATTATTTATAATAGTTTGCCACTTTTTTGTAATCACTATAGCAAGATTAATGTCGTCGGGTTTGTTAATGCACGCAACTTGTTTGATGAAATGCCCCAAAGAAACAATATTTTCTAATAACACCCTATTAATTACTATTATCAAAGCAATTCAAGTTTATAATAGCTAACAACACCAAGGCAACAACACTACCAAACAATTCCAAACAACTACAACAATATAATCCCCAACATTCCAAACAACACTACCAAACAATTCCAACAATCACCAACAACTACAACAATATAATCCCAAACAACACAAACCTAACTTTGTAATAGCTAACAACACCAAACAAGTTCTTCAACACCAACAATAACTACAATAAAGTTTGCTAACTAATAATTAACTACCTATGCAACATTATAGGCCAAAGTTAAAAAATAATTAAATACATAATTAAATTCGGATTTAATAAAAAAAATAAACCTTACCTCGAGGTTGATTTGTGCCCCTATAGCACCTAATAATGATTCCCCACTAGTTATATGCTTCAAAACTACAAAAAAAATTAGTAAAAAAAGTTAAGGTTTAAGTTTTATAAAGTAATTAAAATAACCCTAAAATTAAGAATTTACCTTGAATTTCTTGTTATATGTAGTGTTTAGGAGGGTAGAATGTGTTTGATTTTTGATTTTGGGGGTGGGTTATGGTGGATTTCGAGTATGGAGCTTGGGGAGGGTTTAAAATGGTGTTTTATGATTTTGGGGGAAGAAGCAAAATGAGCCGAAATGGTGTTCTGCCCCAATTAAAAATGGGGCTTCCGACCGCACCATCGACCGAAATTCGGTCGACAGGCCAAAAAAATTTAACCTATCGACCGAAAATCGGTCGAACCAAAATTTCGACCGATTTTCGGTCAATAGGTAGTTGTCGAAAAAAGCAGTTTTTTTAGTAGTGTAACTAAAAAGATTTTTGATCGATGGAGGAGAGATCATTTGGATTGATTCCATCAAGTAATGAGGTTAAGCTTAAAGAAAACTTAACGTTGCAAGCTGGGAAAATGCTAGTCATTAGTAACCGAATCATAATTTTCACTAAATAGGTATCAAATAAAAATAATTAAACACATAAAAACAATCAAAGGGAATATACACACACACACACACACACACACACACACACACACACACACACACACACACATATATATATATATATATATATATGTATATATTACAGTATATTTTTTCGATGAAGAGATATCGATTCATACCCTTTATCCTCTTGTTTTTGATGATTTAACCCATAATTTATCCATTTCTATACAACCCATAAAAGAGTTTATTGAGTTAAGGATAAACCATGAAATTGAAACAAAAATAAAAAATTAAACAAACATAAGGAGCGGTAAGAGATCTAAGTAGAGCAAGGAAAAAACTTACCCACACCGGGTGTATACACCTAACCATAGCAATTAACTATGGTAAAGTTATTTAATGAAGAGAGAATGTCATTAATTAACTATGATTAAGTGATAATAGTGTATTTGTAAACAAATGACGTGCATTTATTGGTTGGCCGAAGTCACCTGTATTATTTAAGGGAGGGAGAATTACCAGAACAGTCAGTCAACTTCCTCCCCTTACTTTTGACTAGCCCTTACTTTTTATCGCCAGTATACACAAAAACGAATACATAGTGTGTACAAACGATAGCATAGGTATACAAATAGTATATCACATGTACGCAATATTTACACCCAAAAATATGGTGTATACTGTCAGATTTATCAGGTATACACAATGTATACATGCACTTTTTCTAGTTATTTTAGTGTATACACGCTTTTTCTACAGTATATATACATTTTAATAGAATAAAATTTGTATACATTCATTTATCTAAACAAAAAAAAGGAGGAAAAAGCTCGATGGAGCAGCAGTCCCTGTCGTCGGAGCTCCGGCGAGCTGCTGTAGCGGGGACAAAATAGAGCAGCAATGAGGAAACACAACAACAACTAACGGGAGAAACACAGCAGCAGCGGCGGATATGTAAATAGTATATGATATTAGGGACTAAGTTATAATAAATTAGTTAGGATTTTATTATTGGGCCAAGCTCATTAGCTAGTTTTTTTATGCTTGTATATAAGCCCCGTTAGTGAATGAGAAAAGGTGAAAAGTTCTTCACCCCAAAATTTATGTCTTGTCTTGTTGATTTTAACATGGTATTAAAGCCACCGTTATTGATCGGAAAAGTAATCAGAATAGTGAAAACCTCTCCATAAAGGTGTGAAGAAAGAGTGTAGTGATGACCGTTCGACGGGAAGGATCTGGTGTCACCGTCGCCAGTGCTTATGTCAATGGAGGGAATGGTCTCCGATAGATGATGTCGCCGTGTAACATGAAATCCGATGATTATAGGGCGAGATTGCTTCAGATGGTCTTGAATGACCTGAAGAAGATATGTTTCGAGGACAAAATCATTAAGAGACCCAGAGAGGGTTCAGTAGATTTATTGAATGAACAAGTGAAAAGTAAAGCTCAGGGACAGAGTGATTGGGAGTGAGTTATGAATTCTGCCGAGAATAGAGCAACATCCTTCCGGAGACGTGTGCAGGATAAGTGAAACAGGGTGAAGTGTTCGAATTGTGATCGCTCGGGGCACAACCCAAAGTGTTGCTATGAGATCATCGGGTATCCAAAGCGGTGGAAATTTGACTCACACAATGAGAATTAGGTCGTGCAGTCAAGATGCAGTAGCGCTGAGTGTTTGTGAAGAGACACGAGCAAATGCGGCTCGTGAGGCTTACTTGTGAGGCAAATGAAATTGGATTTGGGAGCTTTGGTGTCCCCGAATTGAGTAGTGAACAGGCGCAGAAAATTTTTGAGTTTTTTTGAAACGGAAGAAGTCGGATACAGCTGATTGTGAAAGTGAAAAGACAGCTCATAATCCGTGGATAATTGATACGGAGCCTCAAATCACATGACTGGAGAGTTGAAACTATTAAGGGACCTATATGACATCGGCCATTGTCTGGTAGGTTTGCCTAGCAAAAGCAATCAATTGCCACAAAAGAAGGGTCAATCCAACCTTATAAGTACGTGACACTCTGAAATATTCTCTATGTACCCGGAATAACATGCAATTTGCTTTCGATATCTCAGTTAATTGATCAGTATGATTGTAGTGTGCAATTCACTGATGAAATGCGTATTATAAAGGATAGGACCACAGGCACATTAATTGGCAAGGGTGAACGAACATATGGATTGTACTGCTTTCAGATAGTGTCACGGATGAAGACTTTGAAAGTGAATGGTTTGGATCTATGGCATCAAATGTTGGTACACCCTTTCGGTCAAGTAACAAACTCTCTCCCAATTCAAGAAGTTAGGAATTATGGTGGTAAGAAAAATGATAAAGCATGTGATATATGTCATCGGGCAAAACAGACTAGGAATGTATTTTCTTTGAGCGAAAATAAAACCTCTGAGAGTTTAAGTTAATACATTGTGACTTGTGGGGTCCATATAGAACTGAAACATCGTGTGGTGCCTCTTACTTTTTAACAATTGTTGATGACTTTTCCCCAGCTATATGGGTGTTCTATTTGATTGATAATAAAGAGGTTGGACGAGCGTTGAAATTTTTTTTTGCTATGGTTGAAAGACAATTCTATAAATATATCAAGATTGTCCGAAGTGATAATGGGACTGAGTTACAAGTATGAAAGCATATTTTCGGGAACAATGAATCCTCTTTTAAACCTTGTGTGCAGGGACATCACAACAAAATAGATGAGTTGAAAGAAATCATCAACATATTTTGAATGTAGCACGGGCGCTCTGATTTCAAGTGCACTAACCGATTTAGTTTTGGGAAGAGTGTATAATGACCTATTTATTTGATCAATCAGACTCCTTCTTCAATGATGAATGGAAAGACAGATGTCCTGATGCATGTGACATAGAACTATGATCACTTGAGAGTGTTTAGTTGTTTATGCTATGCGCGCAATCACGACGAATGAATGATGAGTTTGAAACCATAATTCATTGATGTATATTTTTGGGATATCCGAGTTGGAAAAAGGCAGGAAAGTTGTATGATTTGGATAACAAAGAGTATTTTATATCTCGGGATATTAAGTTCTATGAGAACAAGTTTCCGTATGCATCAAAAGATGGTGTGAAAGTGGTGCAAGCCAAACTGGATGAGCAACGAACACACACACGCAGAAGATATATAAAACGGAAAAGTAAATATAGAAAGCTAAACACAATTCCAACTCAATCGAGCAAAACCAAAGAACTAGTCTTGAAACCTCTCGATTAGATTGTGAAAAGGCACCTAAACTATGTGACAATCCTCAAGAGAACATTGCCTCTTGCAAACTGAATAATTAAAGAGGAAATGTTCAATTGGATTCCTCCGAAAGCCACAAGTTTTATTAACAAGGTTTCCATGCTGGGGTTGCTCATGACGGAGACACAAAGCATACAACTTTTATTCAATAATCAAAACTCGTTCCCTAGGAAATGAAATATAATGGGGTTTATATAGAAATCCTCAAGGCTAAAATAGTAAATACGGCTACAAACGGCCTATTAAACAGCCAAGTAAATAATGGAAATACAAGATCAATTTCTTAAGGAGCTTAGCTCAAGAAGAGCTCCTGAACAAAAATGGGGGATTTCAGAAATAGGATCGAATAAGAGCGAGAGATAGAATTTCAGAGAGGAAGAAGAAGATTCTTATTGCTTATACTAATTTCTGGATGAGACTATACAATGGAACAATTCCCCTCTTTATGCAATTGAAATCCCTCACTCTCTCTAACTAACTATGCCACATCAACTTAACAACCTAACTGTAGTTGCCGCCTATTTCTTACCCCTTTAACGACATCATGTTGCAGCTTATTAGCTGCATTATTACGACTTAATAAAACGATGACGTTAGCTACTTAATTGCCTAACTAATTAACTAAACGACACTGTTTTAACTAATTCAAATTTCAGTTAATATCACAGACTCATCAAAAAAGCTGCTATTTTCAGGCTCAGAATGAGCCCCATTATAAGTTGACTATGCAGAAGTAGCTCCATGATAAGTTCATTGTAAAGAAGTACCTTCAGCATGAGTTGATTGAACTGGTGGTATAGAAGAAGCTCCACTATCAGCTAACGATACAGAACTAGCTCTCATATGAGTTGGTGGAATGGAAAGAACCTCGTATAAATTATCACGTGAATCTTGGGTATCAGGTATAATGCTCTTGAAGTGTCTCGGCCACCCCATTTTCATATTATTGTTGAAATTTTTTATAATTAGGATAGAAAACCGATGGTAAATCTTAAAACACCACCGCTAGATATATTAATGCATAAAAACCGCTGCAAAATACAGTAAAGCGTTGCTAAAGTCCTTTATTTTTCAGCCAAATATAAACTGCTGGAGTATAATGTTTAGCGACGGTTCTGCAAAACTGCAGCAATAAAACCGCTGCTAACTGCCCTTTTTTTTTGTAGTGCCACTCTATCCTTTTTCGTAATCCATTGCATCATAGCTACTAGCCTCCAAATCGAAGGAGAGATTTTTCCGATACAAACATCATAAAGACGACATAATTCCTCATCCAAAGGATCTATCACAAAAGAAAAAGTATCATGAAAGGATACGTCAGCAATAGGGAATAACCCTTGACGTGGTTGGCAAGAGTCATACACGTGAGTGGACATATGACCTCGACCACTCCCTCCTTCCACTTACGGTCCTCTTGGACATTCAATAGAGCTCGTGTGACGACGCATATCACAGTGGTGACTGGGACATTCCTCTTGCTACGCTTCTGATCTTCCGTTTGTATACTTACTTTGCAATCATCCTCGCAGCTGCATTCTTTCTGAAGAAGTTCAAAATATGATTTTTCTAAACCATACCCTTTGGTTTTCTTATAAACCATATCCTCGAGGCTGAATTCTTCTTGCTCTTGCCTTTGGGCTCTAGAGATTCAGACGATATGACTTTGGCACTTTCCACCCTAGTCGCTGCGGCGACAACAATCATGGGACTATCCACGTCAGTAAAGTCAACATCAAAATCTTGGAAATTTTTTTTTTTTTTCGGGAGCCATTTGAATGAAGTTGAAGAAAAAGGAGATTTATTAGTGAATTTTCGATAAAAGTTATGCCAGCAACGAATAATAAAAGTTGCTCTGAAGATTTTGAAAGAGTTGAATGGCAGAAGAAAGCCAATTGTTGCCTTTTATAAGGAAAAGAGTCATCGAAAGTGTGGTAACGGTGGAAATTTGAAGTGACAACCATCGTTTTGAAATACCCAGTGGAGATGCAGTGACGTCCTTTCCCACTTAAAATTTCAGCCATTTCATGAGTACACACGGACATTCACTCAAGAAGTGGGGAGACTATCTGTATTGACCAATATTTGACCGGACACGTGTTGCTAAGTGTCTGATGACATGGCTTAGAGTAAATTTCGAAATTAAAGACACAACTCAGCTCAAAGTGGTAAGGTCATCCGGACACTCAATTTTCAAAGAGAGTACAAACGGACGCTCTAACAGATAAGACTTCAGCTCCAACCTCCGAGATTCAATGAGATTAACATTATCACGTCCAACAAACATTATCTGGTTGTTGAGAACGCAGGGGAATAGGTTGTAACACTAAGATAGGACTCTAGACCTATAAATATATCTATTTCCCCTTTATTTGGATCCCTTAGACTCTCCTATAACTCAACACCTGCTTATCATTTATCTTGGGCTGACTGCTACAACTTATCTTTGTTCTTGTTCTTGTTCTTGTGGTGGCTTTCATCTCAAACATTATACCATACCTTCAGCTTCATCAATAAGACTTTCTTCACTTTGCTTTATTACTATTTATATTATCATTGTTATTGTTTCATTAGATTAGTTTTTCACTAATCAATCATCAATTAGTCTAACTTAAGTAGATTTATGCATATTGCGTCTAACATCTTGATATAAAAGGATCGCTGGTGTCTTATAATTACAAATTTAATTATTTGACCTAAAAACAAATTTTAGAGAATACATTTTTTAAATTGGTTAGAAAATCCTCTACAGGGCTAAAATGAATGAAATTTTCAAAAAGGTTAAACGACTCACAGTTACAATGGTTTGTAATACCTTTTATTTTTATCAAAAGTGAAAATAATCAACCAAATGTATAAATCAGTTGTTCACGCATATCAGATTTTTCATGCACGGCTAGACTGGCTAGACTAACAAGATACATATAGATGATTGCATCTACCATGAGAGAATATGTCTCCATATACTTATTGTCGGGCCTTTGCAAAAACCCTTATGCCACAAGTTACTTCCTTTTTTTCATTATATTTTCGCAAAAAATCCATTTGTACCTACCGGCTTTACACCTTCTAGCATTCAGATTATAGGTACAAAAGCTTAATGCTTTTTAAATGAAAAAAAAAAAATTGCTTAAATATCATAGGTCAATTATTTCTCTATTTACATTCATCAACATATTTGATTTAAGATCGTTATTTTATTGTATTACTCAACAACAAACGTAAATTGCGAATTGTTTGACGGCCGAGAAGAACTTAGCAACATATTCTTTTTGTCAGTTACTTATAATATAAGCAAGAAGTTGGGATCAGGTAACGAATAATTTAGGTCAGCCTAGTGGATGTATAAATAAAAAAAGTATGAACCTATATATTAAGTAAGGAATAAAGGGAAATATATAACGGAAATTTACGGAGGAGTGCGAATCTATGCAGGTTGAAAAAATCGCAGGTTAAACTTAAGGCTTGACTCGCGCCTTTGCCATCCCTAATAATGCATGCCTCTGACCATAGCTTATAAAACCTAATTATGCGTACGCATTTAAGGTTAAATAATTTTATGACTTGTGGTCCTGTGGAAGTACACGTTCAAACCGTTTACTTTGTTTTTGTCAACTAATTTTGATTACTGCAATGCATACGGTACTTAATAAACTAAATCATAATTAAGGCATAGACTTAAATTTGTACAATTAGTAATGAGTTGACTCGGAGTAAACTATAGCCCTTTTTTCCTTACAAGCTAGAAAAATGCAATATTTAAGTAGATGGCCTATGAATCGAAACTAACAGACCAGACATGGAAAACGAAAACATTGTCATCTCCGAAGAGATCCTTAATGATTTGTGCAAGTCTAGATTATCTTCACCCTCAAGACGGCAGAAAATTCAAAAAGTTCCGTCATTTCTACGAGCAGAGAACAAGGACTCCGATTATGATCCAAAGGTTGTTTCTATTGGGCCTTATCACCATGGTAGACAAGAGTTCCAATTCGTGGAGGAATTCAAATATAAGGTCTTAGAAAAGTTCGTTTCAGAAACGGACAAGGACATAAATTTTTTCTATCACAAAATTCTTGAGGTGATCAATGATATTAGAGACTGTTATGTTGAAGGATGTAAAAAGGTTTCTAGTGACCCCGAGTTAGCCCGCATCATACTCCTTGATTCAATTTACCTTTTAAACCACATGGAGTCTATCACTCAACACTCTAAGGATAGAGCTTCCTTCACAATCATGAATCTTGGCTTAGTAACTTTTTCTATTGCACAACGTGATGTATTTCTACTTGAAAACCAAATTCCAATTTGGGTTCTCGAAATGATTGCCACCTTGAGATATGAAAATAGGAGTAGTTGTGTTGTAGATCAAGGTGAAATTAATTCTTGGAAAAAATTGCTTGACAAATATTGTAAGCTTATAGTCTATGGAGAAAATCATGATCATGTTAAAGTAAGGAGTATGAATAAAGATCAAGAGAATGAGCAACCTCTCCATCTTCTTGAAATTATACGAGATATTGTTGCCCGTGAACGCATTGATGAATCAATTCAACCAAGAGTCCAACTGCTACAAACGGCATTCCAAAAGTATTTCAAGTAAGAATAATTATGGCATATTTGCAATGTTTCCTCTTGACCTTGAATAAACTATTTCATCAAGCTTGCATATTAGTTTAGTCATAATAAGTCCAAAATTAGTCGGGTCAAGATGTACCGAACAATTTGATTTTAAACAATAAACCGTGACCTAATTAGTTCAAAACAAATTTTTCTGTTGTTTCTTACTTTTCTTATAATATTATAATATACCATGCAAACTAGTAAAACCATGAATTTTTCATTATTAATTATTATTATTATTATTATTATTATTATTATATCTAAAATAACAAACCAAAAAAATTTACTACCTTTTAAAATTTTGACAAGATTTTTTATCGGTCAAATGGAACTACATACTAAGAAAAATTACTTTATCATTGTTTGTCAATAGGAAGAGATAATTACTCACCATGTGGATACTGGAATTTTGTCAAAATTAGGGCTTTGTGTTGGCCTAAATCTGATTAGGACAATAAATCGAATTTATTTTGGATTAACAAGCAATTGTTTGTATCAAAGTCGTGAAATAACTAAAAACACGGTAAGAAAATTCAAACAATAGTAAGGAGACAAAAGTAGGAATGTAAGTTGTTTGTGATATATTTCCGGATGCCTTCACATGGTTTCCAAGTGACTATTTATAGTCTACAGGAATAAAAGGACAATAAATACATTTAATGACCATTATTCCACGTTCAATCATGGTCAGCCCATGATCTTCCTCTTGAATGTAAACTTTCCTGAGGGGTAAACTGCTTGTCCTGCAATGGTTATCCTTCGGTCACCCCGATCAATAACTTCTTAGCCAATATTCATTCTCGCCCGAGGTATCTAGCCTTGGGAACAAAACAAACTCCTTCGAGGGGCCGTCTTTGGAAGATTCAATCGCACCATGCCTCAGCCCTAGCGCCGAACCTCGGTAATTTTCACCCAATACAGATTGTCCCCCCACCCCTCGGATGATTGTCAGGATTTTTTGATGGGTGAAATGAATTCGGCGGGAAAGCGACATAGCAAATTATCCCCCAAAAAATTTGAAAAGGCGACCGTCTCTTCAACATCACATTCATTGCATGCGGCGCCTTTTGAGTGGTCGAGACCTCTCATTTTACCTTCCCAATATAAACGCAATGATGATAATTTAAAGCACTTGTGCAATTTCTTCCTCTATAAATTAGCCAACTAATCCGCCATTTTCACTACTTCCAATCTTCTGATCAACAGTGAAATTCTTCTGCAATTCATACTTTCTCTTTGAAAAAATCTCTCCACCATGTCTTCTACTCAATCCGTCCAAAAGTTTTCAGGACCATCAGATGAGAGAACCATAGATGGCAGCACCATGGTGGTGGGTGACGAGCTGGTGAACGTGTCTGTGCCACTGAAAGTTATTCCGCTGAAGAAGGCGAAAATGAAGCCACATCTCATTCGGGTGACCGTCGTGACACCACCAACCAGGAGGGGGTATCCGTTGAGGACGACAAAGCTACGACGAAGAAGTTTCTGATGACGACGACGGTGAAGCGGAAATCGTGGAAGCTTCAAAACCCAAGAAGAAAACTTACACTGGAAAACTTAAACCTCATCAAGTGATCCCCTCGAAATATGACCCTGGTAAAGATTTCAGATTACAAAAAATAAAACAGCTTCTCACCTCGAGAAGAATAGAATTGTGCCCGTTCAGTTCTTACTGATCCTAATCACACAGGCTCACCTTGACCTGGTCCGAGAAGATTGTAACTGGAGCCCCGAGGTCCAGATTGTAATCCCTGCCCCGGAGAGTCGCACTTGCGATAGAGTGGCTGGGCTCTCCTTCGTTTATACGTATCATTTCACAATAGGTTTTACCCTCTCCATTCATCATATAGCTGACACCTTTTGCTGAACCTACAAGTTGTGCTTAGCCCATCTGGGTCCCGATTTTTGGAGAGTTATTCAGTGTCTTGACTTCTTAAATCAACGAGCTAAGGTCCTTTTTACTTTTGATCATTTGATTTCGCTTTCTATCCCACTATGCACAAGGATGGAGTTGTTCTATTGAACAAACGAGGCAAATTTTCATTAATCACGAAGGGTGACGACACCGAGGACTGCAGCTGGTGTGATCGGTTCGTTCTCATCCCAACTGCTCTTATTTCCACCGAGGCTGGGTTTTTCGAAGCGTGGAAAAAAACTCATAAGTGGCTAAACCCTGGCTTTTTCCTTTTCATCTTCATAATTCCTAAAATTCTAACCAATCCCTCGTATTTTCAGCCGAAAAACTTCCAATCAACCCTCCGAAGAATTTGACTACTTGGGTCAAAGCGATTATCAACGCCAAGCCGAGGCCAGAGAGGTCGTGGATGATCTTGGCTGCTCTGGATGAGAATCAGTGGTCGTGAAAACGGAACGGTAAGTGTGCATTATGCATTTTTTCTTCTTATCTCAAAGACTTGCCCTTACTCTGCCTCTTTCTTTTGCAGGCTTCCCCAATAGGGCAGCTATCGAACCGGAGGAAGAAGAAACGAAAGGGAAGAAGAAAGAGAAAAAGAAGAAAAAGAAGAAGGACAAAGGAAAAGAAGCCGAAGTCCCCGAGGCCGGAGACAGTTTGAAAGATTTGGAAGACTCAGTTGAGGCCTCATCAAAGCCAAAGCTTCAAAGAAGCCGCCCAATCGTGGGACTTCGAGAGGTTAGAATCCTCGACTTAATAGCTTTCTTCATTTCTTCTCTTTTTTTTTTCCTTAAATGACCCTCTTATCTGCTCTGATTCAAAGAGAAGAAAGGAAACACCAACTAACCCTTCCAAAGCCAAATATCCTCGAGTATAATCACCTGGGGCTCCACGGTGACGCCTAATTGACGAGCCTGCGGACGATGATGCTCGTGATGAAGTCAAGGTGATTAACCTTGAAAAACCAAGCCGAGCCACTAAAAAGGTTATAGGTAAGGACAAGGTGGCTAAAAGCCTTTCCACCGAGGAGAGAACAATTGTTGATCCTGTCCAAACTGAGGAGATGGCAACTGATGATCCCGCTCGGGCTGCCTCCCGACCTGATCACCCCTTGGATTTCAAGATAAACCCTAGAAGGATTGGCATCCTTCCTGATCTCTGCATACTGGATGGCACAGTTCCGTTCCCATCAGTCTTAGGGGCTTGCTCGGACCATTAGAGCGAGAACGCCTCAAAGATTTGCCCATCGATGATTTGATGGCCTACACAGTTTACGTAGTCTCTTACTACTTTAAATCCTTTCATCCTCAGTTACCTTTGCCTCTTTATAACCCTTTTCACCCTGTTTGCAGAGCTATGTTTATACCATGAAGGTGACTGAGATTGAAACTCACCGAGCGGAAAATCTTAGAAAAGTCGGGGAGCAATGGGATTGCATAAAGGCTGAACTCCAAGCCAAAGTTTCTGAGCTTCAGAAACATTTGCTTGATTCTGAAATCAAGCTGGACCGAGCCCGCAAAGTAGCTGATGAGTCAGACCTCGAGCTAGCTGAATCCCGCGAGATCATAGCCAAACTTGAAGCCGTGAAAAAGACTCAAGAAGAAAAGCTTCGGGCTGAAAGTCAAAAGTAGATTGATGTAGTGAATGCGACGATCAATGATCTAGCCGGAGAGCTTCAAAGTAAGTCGAGGGAATACTTGTTAAAGATAAACACTCTTGAAGTCAAGAACCAAGCCCTAGAGGCAGAAGTTGAGACACTTCGGGGCGAAGGAGCCGCTTCTTCATCTGAGCTTAAGTCCAAGTTCAAAGCTAAGCTAAAGTCCAGAGATACTAGAACCCATGTTGACAGAAATTGGACTATTATTCATACCAAGCTAAAGACCCTCGAGCAGTGCAGGGATGGAATGAACTTGGATGAAGAAATAGCCAAGGCAAAAGATGGTGTTGCCAAGGTTCAAGCTATCTAGAACAAACTTCCCTAGAGTAGTGAAAGCTCGAACAATGAAGGTGAAAAGAATGAAGGTTCGGAGGCTTCAACTTCTAGTGAAGACGAGGCTGATGAGTGACACCTTATCAGTGTTTTTTTTAGGCCTTCGACCCTTAAGCCTTCGAGCCGCTATTTTGTAAATATCCTTACGCTGGCCTTCGAGCTTCTAATGAATTTTGAATGCTTCAAATGCTAGTCTTTACTTTGTGTTGAAAGCGTTTGACACGTCACTTGAGTATTTACTTACAAGACTTAGATAAATTTTACTTAAGATAAAGCTAGCTTAGAACGACGTCTCGTCCTCGAGCCGAGGCTTAAAAATAAAAATTGGCTTCATACATCGGATAAAAAAGAAACCGAATCAAGTTTTATTCCATTGATGAAATTCGAACCGATTTACATAAAACCTAATCGTGATGAGACTTAGGCAAGTTCTTATTACAAAATCCACCTCGAGCGATTACGACAAATAACCAAGCTAACTCCTAAAGGAGCGGTCCCTGGTGTACAGATAGCTAGCCTTCGGGTTTCGTTTGAAGTCCTCGGTTATGGAGTGAGTCGAAGGTTGACTTAACTAACTCCCTTTGCATCCCCCCCAGTGATCGGGCGTGAAGAATGAAAGCCCAAGCACTGTGTACCGTTCCCTCCACTTCCTGAAAAGGTCAAGCAAATAAAAATGAGGGGTTAGTATCATTTGACCCAAGCGTTGGAGCATAGACAACTCGATGTCGTAGGTGAAAGATTATGTTTGACGAAGGTTAACGTACCCCAATGTTTAGTTTAGCTTCATGCAATATTGCCTCAGAATTGCAAAAGCCTCCCTCTCTGACTCGGTATCCAGCTCTGGGCCTCTGATAAAGCAAAAGATCCCAACTCTTCAATCGTTGAATCCTCGGCCTTTTATTTTCGAAGTTCCTGTATGAATGCCGGGGCTTTCTCCACTTCTTCTTGAGAGCTTACTTCAAGAACCGAGCTCTTCTCCTCATTGGGCCACGTGCTAAGTAATTGCTATTTGGACGGCCCAAATAGGGCGACTCCACTCTTCATCGCAACCGAATAGCATCCGCGAGCTATTCGTTGCTCACCTCAGATGGCATGAATTCTCAAAGGGGTTGGGAATTTAATGACTTGGTGCAAGGTAGATGGAACGACTTCCATCTCATGAATCCAGGGTCTTCTGAGGATCACATTGTAAGCCATATCCTCGGCCATCACTTGAAAAATAGTTTTCTTATCAACTCCTTCGGTAGTTGTAGTAGGAGTGATCTCCCCTAGCATCTTCTCCGTGGAGTTGTTGAATCCTGTCATTATGGTTTCCTTCGGAAAGATGAGGTCCTTCAACCACATCTCCTTTATAGCCCCATAATTGATGATATTTACCGAGCCGACAGGGTATATCAAGAGTCGCTTCAGATCACAGTCATTAATCCTCAGCATGATCACTAAAGCATCGTGATGTGGAAACATCACCCCATCACAATCTTCTTCATCGAAAAAATATCTCATTTCCCGACCCACCAGCTCGGGTCCTCTTCTCCATGGTGATTGAAAGTTTTGCGAATTTCTTTGCAGCAGCGAAGTTGACACCATTCACCTCTGATCCCCCAGTTATAACATTCACAACTCTTTTAGGAGACTGCGCCCTCGACGGCTGTTCCCCTCCACTATACTTTGAGGAGTGACGCCTTGCAATCCTCAGTAGCGTGTCTGTAATCCATATGATCTCACAATGCTGAGTTTGATCTCTTTCCCGGGGGTGTTCTCATATCCCTCGGCAATCTCACCCCTTGATCCGTCATCCCCTTTATGGTATTTACCAACTCGCTAGTTGAAACATTAAAGTTGTAATTAGGAATTCGGGGCAAGTCTTTATCCTTTGAGACTAGAGATGGCCCCAAGGAATCCTTTTGGCTGATCTTTCCTCTGAGCCTTTGACTTACATGTTGTTGTCCTCTGAGACACTGGCTTACATGCTGCTTATTTGAATTGTAAGGCTCGTATCGACCTTTACAATTCCCTCATGGCGCATCGGCGCGTCGAGAGGATTCAGAACGACTTCGGTAAGAATTATATCGGCCTACCGCCCTTCATTCATCCTCCTCGAGCCTAATTTTTGCAGTAGCTATGTCGTGCAATTCATCCTAAGTCTGGGCCTGATATTGCTGGAGCTGTTTCTTTAATTCAGCAGCAGCCTCGGAGTTGCTCACATTTATGTTTCTTTCAAAAAGACTGCCAGATTGTTATCCATTTTTGGCAGATCCATCATTTCAGCTTGAAAGCGTTCGAGGAAGTCCTTGATTGGCTCGAGGTACTTTTGCTTGACCTCGAAGATATCCTCCCTTCGCTTGAGGATTTTCTGGGCTCCAGTGTAAGCTTTGATAAATATATCGGCCAGCTCTTCGAAGTTTGAAATTGACTCGGAGGGGAGATGCATATACCAACGCACCACACCTTTCTCGAGAGTATCCCCAAACTTTTTAAGAAACATGGATTCCCTCTCCACCAAGGTCAAATCATTACTTTTGACCATAGTCATATACTCAGTTATATGGTCAACTGGATCGGTTGTCCCATCGTATTTCTTTAAAATTTGCAACCTAAAGTATTTGGGAATGGGAGAAGGAGCAGCCTCAGGCTTGAAGGGTTGTTGTCTGCATTTTTCAATATTTAATACTCGCTGAGGCTTTCTGACCCCAAGGACTTTTTCGAGCCACTTTTCCATGCTGGCCTCAAAATTTTTTTCTATTTTTCAAAGTCCGACGGGATGCTAGTTTCAACCACTGTTGGGGCCGTCCCGAAGGGTTGAGTGCCTAATGGGGCGGACCCCGAGCCTCCAGATGCATCTCCATTTGGAGGTCCCTATGTTGTTGCGCCCGTAGGAACAACGTTCGAGATGCTTCCATTAAGAGTAACAGGTGGAAGCTCAGTGGGATTTGTTGAACTTCTCCTATTTCTAGAGAAAAAATCAAATTGTTCTTGATGCTATTGCAAAGTGGCCATCACATATATTTGAAAAGGGTCACTCGAACCTGATGAAGAGGGATCGATCGGTGGTGGAATAATCCCAGTTGGGGGAGTTAAACCAGCTGATGGAGTTAGACCGGCTGGTGGAGTTAAGCCGGGTGGTGGAGTTAAGCCGGTTGGTGGCCCTACATCAGTTGGTTGAATTGGTGCTCCATCACCTGTCGAAGTACCGCCCATAGTCGGGTCAGGAGTTTGGACCGTTGTGTTATCAGAGTTATTAGTGTTATCTGCCATTGAATAAAATTGACAGAGAAGATATGTAAGCAAAAACACGACTTTGGAACAAATGTTATTGCTAGTTCCCCACAGAAGACACCAATTTGTGTTGGCCTAAATCTGATTAGGACAATAAATCGAATTTATTTTGGGTTAACAAGCAATTATTTGTATCAAAGACGTGAAATAACTAAAAACACGGTAAGAAAAATTGACAAAAGTAGGAATATAAGTTGTTTGTGATATATTTTTAGATGTCTTTACATGGTTTCCAAGTGACTATTTATAGTCTGCAGGAATAAAAGGGCAATAAGTACATTTAATGGCCATTATTCCACGTTCAATTATGGTCAGCCCATGATCTTCCTCTTAAATATCCATGTATTGGTCGACAGTTACAGAAGACAAAAGCCCATTCCCCGAAGGGTAAAACTTCCCCGAGGGGTAAACTACTTGCCCTGCGATGGTTATCCTTCGGTCACCCCGAGCAATAACTTCTTAGCCAATATTCATTCTTGCCCGAGGCATCTAGCCTTGGGAACAAAACAAACTCCTTCGAGGGTCGTCTTCGGAAGATTCAATCGCACCATGCGTCGGCCCTAGCATTGAACCTCGGTAACTTTTCACCTAATACAGCCTTCTACAAGATGAGTCCATTAGGGTTACTTGGAGGCTACTCCACTAAACCCTAACTCACCCTTTTATAAAAGGGTTCATATTCTCTAGCAAAGACATCTCAGAAATTTCAAGAGATCGCCTCAAATCCCATAAGTCCGGGATATTCACAACAAGAAAGACATCAAATATATCTTTATTAATATGTAGCAACATGCTGCCATCATCCTAGTTCAAGAAATACGTTGATCAAGCCTCGAATCATGGAAGAACCTAGATAGAAGAATCAAGGAATCAATAGAGTTGTACCTACAGTTTTAATGAATAAAATTCCCTTCTTTTCCTTATTTATTTGTGATTGCAGTTTATTTTTCATATATTAAAAATTTATTGTAAACAAATTGGCACTGGGACAAATCCTGCCTTTCATTTCTTTTCTCACAAGCAAAAGCAGGTCTACAACAATGGTGGCCAAATTGGGGAGGGGGGGGGGGGCAACATCTCTCGGTATTTAAAATCTTGTCTTCGTGTCTCCTCTCAAACAAGACTTGAAGTGGGGCATTTGTAGACACTGAAATTTTGTCAAAATTAGGGCTTCTACAAGATGAGTCCATCAGGGTTACTTTGAAGCTAGTTCATTAAACTTTAACGCACTCCTTTATAAAGGGGTTCATATTCTCTAGCAAAGGCATCTCAAAAATTTCAATAGATCACCTCAAATCCCATAAGTTTGGGATATTCACAACAAGAAAGACATCAAATACATCTTTCTTAATATGTAGCAATATACTGCCCATCATCCTAGTAGAATTGTACCTACAGTTTTGATAAATACAATTTTCTTCTTTTTCTTATTTATTTGTGATTGCATTTTATTTTTCATATATTAAGAATTGCAATCACAATACAAAGAAAGAAGAAGAGATTTATTATTCATCACAATTGTAGTTATAATTCTGTGTCATCCGTTGATTCTTCTTCCTAAATATTTATCCATAATTCAAGGGCTAGAATAGCGTATTTTCCAAATGTAGGAATATCTTCTTAAAATATTTGATTATCAAGAAGCAACTTAAAAGACATATTTGGTGTTTTGAATATTTGTGGATCTCGAACTTATAGGATTCGATAATATGATCTCATGGAACTTTTAAGATGTCTCTTCAAGAGAATGTGAATCCCTTTTTATAGGAGTGAGTTAAGATTTGGTGGAGTAGCCTCCAAGTAATCTAGTAAATCCCCTAATTTCTACAAAATTTCAATGTCTACATGCGGCAACCAACCTTCTATAACTATTTATGTGCAATAGCAATTTAACAAATTTGATTTCATCTAAAACTTGTGGGATATTACTGCATATATGTTGTTGATTTCATCTACTAGACACTCAAAAAGGATGAATTCCATTAATTTAGGGATTTATTTTGGTAACTTGCGCCGGTCCTAATAGGCTATAATAAAACCATTAAAATAATGCACACCAGTAATAGGTTTATCTACTACTACTCTATAAGTGGGAAGCCCCATACGTTGCAAAGTCAAAAGACCATATTAGCCCCTTAATAAAATATTGCTCTAAGTTAGTTGTGTACAAAAAGGTAAATACACACTCAAATAAATAAAATGCAAAACAAAAGATAAGTGGGAAGGCCCATACGTTGCAAAGTCAAAAGACCATATTAGCCCCTTAATAAAATATTGCTCTAAGTTAGTTGTGTACAAAAAGGTAAATACACACTCAAATAAATAAAATGCAAAACAAAAGATTAGATTATATACATGAATCTAAAGGGATTGATAAAAAAAATATAGAGAATATAAAGAGCCATATTTGGTAATTTAATTTAGGATAAATTCATTTGATTAATTTAATAGTACAAATCGGCTTTATCTACAAAATACAAACCACAAGACATCTGAAATGCTCATAATTAATTATCTCAACTAAGGGAGGAAAGCAATAAACCATCAAATACTTTGTTGAATTCTTGTTTAACCTAGATCCGATTTTAGGCCAATTAACAATTAAATTTATATTTGCGGAGTCACGATCAATAGTTTAGATTAAGAGTTTAACCAATTTAAATACAGGATTGCATTAATTGCGAGATTACGAGTGTATGCACGATTTTCAATGGAGGTGTGATGATAATTAATGATGATATGAAAATAATACAAAATAATACGAAATAATCGAAGATAGCGTGAATTAAATAAATAGAAGGAACCGTATTAGATTGTTTGATCTCGGTGATGATCCCTTGATATTAAAGACTTGAGAACAAAGTGTGCAGTAACGTAAATGATGAACAGTAGAGAGCGAGAGTAAAGAGATTATTTTATTGATATTGTAGATAGAGAAGAGAATGTATGTTACAACAATTTGAAAATAAACGCTATATATAGATTTGCTAGGCAGCCGTTGGGTACGTAACCGCTGGGTACGTAACTGTTGGGTACGTAACCGCTGGATACGTAACCGCTGGGTAGCCGTTACTCTTGCAACTATTCATCGAGCAGTCGCGTTTGAATAGGCAACTGGTCATTCAAATCGCATCGATTTGGAGAGGTGTCACGTAACTTCCTTGGGCCTGCTCATGATAACCATCTAGCCAGTCATCTGTCCGTTAGATGTCTGTCCGGGAAAACCTCTGCCCGTGCCACGTGGCCGACACATGTCACTCTCTTAAGTGACGATGGTTTTTATCCAATACAGATAGTCCCCTCACTTCTCGAGCAGAGTTTTTGTTCGAGGAGTGGATGTGAATTTTTGGCGGGAAATTTTATTTGGAAAGCCCAACCTTTACCTGCAACATGACGAATCTCAGTGACGTGCGCATTTCATCAGCAGCATGATAAGTCTTAGTGACGTGCGCATTTCATCAGCAGCATGATAAGTCTTAGTGACGTGTGCATTAAATGTGCGATGTAAAAAGTAACTGCGCCAGACACGTCCACACGTCCGCCTTCAGCTTCGAAGTGATTACTGTGCGTCCCAAGAGCAAAAGTAATGATTTTTAACCGCCTCAGTCACGTGCACACGTCCACTTGTCAGTCGCGAGGTGACCGCTGCGCTTCAGAGTGATGATGTTGCTTCGAAACTCGGCGAAATCTACTTCTTCTTTTGACGGTTGGATCTGATCGTAATCTCTTTGATGATCTCCACGTGCCCTATGGAAACTTGATGGGCCGAACCCGCTTACTCCTATAAATAGGGGTTTGTTGAATTTTACCCCTTTTGCTTGCTTTCATTCTACAACTTCCGAATTTTGAAAACCTTTGAATCTTCTTCAATCTTTCTTCTAACTTTCGATTCCTTTCCAATAATGTCTCCTAAAGCTAAGAAGAATTTGAACATGGATGTCGCTGCCGGTAGTTCTTCCGCGGCTACCCCTAGATCTAGGGCCGCTCAGGCCACTGCTTCAGAAATTATCCCCAAGAACTGGGGTGAACTGGAGAAGGACTGTAGCGTTAAGGCCTTCAATAATTATGGTGATGTACGCGTATGGCCAGCATACAGATTCAAATCTGGGATCACGTCGGAGATGATCCCTCGAGTTAGAGCGGACTGCGGCTGGGACACGAGTGTTCCCATTTTGCCGGTATCTGAAAATGAGAACATTACTTCTCATAGGGCAGGGTGGACGACCATGTCCATCTACCCATTCACAGTTGGTTGCACGTTACCCCTCCATCCTATGAGTACTGGTTTGCTGAAGAAACCGGTCAAAATTTTGAGTATGAACACTTTATTTCTTTGTACAGTCTTCAAATTTTTAAGGACGGATTCGTCAACGCCAGAATGCATGGAAGCAAAGGCTTGATACGCAGTTCTGAGGACACCAATGACCAAGGTTGGTTGCACCGGTACATATTTGTACGCACCCAGGCATTGTCTCTTAACTCCAAGGCTCATCTCTTCGAGATCTGGAATAAAAGGCGTAGGTCCCGAGATTTTCTTTGGAATTTTCATATTTCCCCTTTTCGTTTATTCATTCCTTTGATTCTGCCTTACAGCTGCCAAGCTGCCCTATGATAAGCTCATATCGGTTGATGAGCTGACAGCATGGGTTGAGGCTATTCTGGCGAAGTTCCCTGTCGAGCAGAGGGAATGGACGTACTTTACCGCGCAAAAGGGTCTGACCGCAAAGACTCACGGTGAGAACTTTTCGCTGTTGTAGCTATTTCTTCTCTTCGTGGCTTTGCTGTATCTAACCATTCCGCCTTTTTACAGGTCTAGGCACACAAGGAGACTTCTCTCCCCCTCAGGATGTGCCGTCAGGACCTGCTATTGACCATGAGGATGAGGTCGCAGCCATAAGAGTTGCAGCAGAGGCAATGCGTAGGAGGGAAGGTGGTGAGGAGCTATTGTCTAGCGGCATTAGCTCTCTGAAGAGGAAGAAGAGGAGCCAAGGTGAGGGCGGAGCACGGAAGAAGGCTGCTCGCAAGGCTTCCGTTGCTGCCGAGAAGACCTCAGCCGTTAGAGGGAAGACTCCGCCCGAGGCTAGTGTGCCCAGGCCTAAAGAAGAGAGTGTTAAGACCTCTGCTGCGGTTCCTGAGTCTGCACGGGGAGAGGGCTTTGAAAAGGAAGTGATCGACGTTTCAGATACTGAAACCGTCGAAGACCTTGTGACAAAGTCCTATCTCCGAAGCGACAAAAAGAAGGATGAGGAGAAGACTGCCCGTGCTCCGGAAGGGAGTCCCCGAGTTGATGGCGGGGTAATGGCGGGCTCTTACCGTGCATACAAGGGTAAGAGAAAGGTTGGTGAAGAAGAAGAAGAAAAAGAAGAGATCCCCCAAGAGGGTGGCCAGAGTCCCCGTGTTTTTTACTTCGAGGATTTGGAGAACGTGGCCACTGAGGGGGAGGTGCCTGTATGCTTGCATGAATGCGATACAAGAGATCCTGAAGTGGCGAATGAATCTGATATGTCAAGCACAAGGCTCACTCAGCGGACCACCATCAGCGGTCTGACTGGATCGAGGGACATTCGGAGCGTATGCTATAAATTTCGCCCTAACTTTCCCTCTGAGCAGGCTAGGGAGCCTAAATACTGAAAGAGAGAATGCACCATGAAGCTAGCCCCCAATGTTAACTTCGTGACCACGGGTAAGTGCCTTTTTAACACTTCCTTGCGTCGGAAGTAATTTTGAATTTATACTTCTAACCTTATTTCTTTTGTTGTTTCAGTCAATTTTGATGGCTACCGAGTTGATGTTCCGTTCCAGGATCAACAATCCTGATGAGGTGCTTGAACTGAAGAAAGAATTGCTGAAGACTCTGAAGGAGAACAAGGCTCTGGCAGGGAAGTGTGGTTTCCTCGAGGGTGAAGTTAACCGGTTGGCTGAGACCAATGATAAACGGGTTGAACAAATTAAAAAACTCACCGAAGAAAAGGACCTTCTTTCCGAAGAGAAAGAGGGGTTTGCACAATCTGCCCGGGACTTGGAGGCTCTACTTGAAGAACACAACACTTTGCTGAACAAGGCACTCGACAAACGTGGATCTTTAGAGATGGACCTGCAGAAGGCTAAGGAAGAATCTGTTAGTGCTCGAGCTAAGCTTCAAGCCGCTAGGGACCAAGTTGCCCAGTCCATGAGCATTCAAGACTCGTTATCCAAAGACTTGGCCAACTTGCGCGATCAGTTCGAGATCAAGGCTAAGCTTACAGCGCTTGAAACCAAGCGAACATTGCTCGAGCAGGTCCATGCAGGTCAGATCAACGTTGACGAAGCAATGCTGAAAGCAAAGCGTGCCGTTCGCGAAATGAGGCAAGTGTTGAACCTTTCTCCTGAAGAGTCTGATGAAGATAAAGATGGTGATGAGAGCTCGGGTGACGATGACGGAGCCGATGGAGCTGGTGCATCGGGTTCTGGTCAAAGTCCCCAAAATTAATGCCCCCCCCCAAATTGATCAAGTTTATAGGTTTATGTATCCGGCGAGAGCTGGATGATTGGTTGTGGATAGAGGTCTCTTTGGGACTCTCTGGTCCTTGTTTGGCCGGTTTCATTGGCCTTTGTCACTCAACAAAACTTCTGTCAGCCGCTTCGGTATTTTTACTGTTTCGCCAAGACAATTTTAATATTTTTCAGATCTTTCAATTCAATGACTGTGTATAGCTTGAATTTTTGATCTTTGTAATTACGTTTGGATGCATTTTGGCCTTTGTGCCTTTTATTTAAGCGCTTTTAGAAGTTTGAACTTTGCTAAGTTCTGGTCTTTAAAAGCCTGTTCGTATGTTTTAACTTAGCCTTTCTCAAGGAAGAGGTCATAAGTTGTGAATGGTCTGCGCAGATGTTTCATTCTGACCGAATCGCGGTCAATAGGTTCTGGCCAAATCGTCGGCCTTGCGAACAACTTTGCTTATCATTTTTGATAGTTTAAAGTCGACGCAGAAAGTTTATAGTTTAACTCTGGCCGAGTCGCTGACCTTGTGAACGACTTCTCTTATTTTCGTGGAAGCTTGTCACATAAAAAGTTTTAAAAAACTTGTCTTTTTACAACGTCTTTTGCCTTTATGAAGGTCTTATCTGGCCTACAGAGGCCTCTTACCACCCTTCTTGGTTTTATGTTGAAATACGGGAAGTTTTAACATAAAAAGAGTTAAGGCTGGTCGTAGATAAAAGAACACATATAACTAAACGAGGAGTGTGTCCGTTGAGGGATTCGAACCCACAGCCGCGAAGTTGAAGAACTTCGAGCTCTGCCAGTTGAGCTAAATGGATCTGGCCTTGTTTAGGCCGTTAGTACCATTTAGGAGAAATATAATAAATGTAAGAATGCCATAAAAGTAAAAGGTAGGAATAGAATAGCTAACCGTTTTACCATTCAGAAGTGATACCTTTTGAGGTGAATCACATTCCAATTGTGTGGGACGATTGAGCCATCTGGTCGTGCCAAACGGTAAGATCCCTTACCGACTGACGCGACTACCTTGTAGGGGCCTTCCCAATTAGGGCCTAATTTTCCCGAGTTTGCTTCTTGTGTGTTTTGGGATACTTTTCTTAATACAAAAACTCCAACCTGGAAACTTCGTACGCATAGTCCGCGATTGTAGTATTGCTCGATTCGTTCCTTCTGGGCGACTACTCGTACAAGTGCTAGCTCCCTTCGTTCTTTGAGGAGATCTAATTCTTTGGAAAGATTAATTGAGTTGGATTCCTCGGTAGCATGAGCGTACCGTAGACTTGGCTCTCCAATTTCAACTGGGATTAGAGCATCTGCGTTGTATACCAATGAGTAAGGTGTCTCCCCTGTACTCATTTTTATTATCGTGCGATAAGCCCATAGTACACCGGGCAGTTCTTCTACCCAACACCCTTTGGCCTGCTCAAGGCGCTTCTTGAGAGACTCAATGATTACTTTGTTTGTTGACTCTGCCTGTCCATAGTCAACCGGATGGTATGGAGAAGAGGTAATCCTTTTGATGTGTAAGTCGTTGAGGAACCTAGTCACTTTCTGGACGATGAATTGTGGGCCATTATCCAAAGTGACATACGACGTACCGCCAAAGGAAGTCAATTACCTCTGTTTGTCGTATCTTTGCATATGTCGCCGGTTCAACCCATTTGGTGAAGTAATCGGTGACGATTAGTAAGAAACGAACCCCTCTTGGCGCAGTGGGAAGAGGACCAACTATGTCTATCCCCATTTCAAGAATGGCCACGAGGCGATTATTGAGTGGAGCGGTTCTGCCGGTTGATGCAGAAGATGCGCAAACCTTTGACACTTATCACATTTCTTGACGAAATCATTTGTATCTTTCTCCATCTTATCCCAATAATACCCTGCGCAGATCAATTTGCGCGTTAACGCTTTGTCCCCAGAATGATTACCACAACAACCTTCGTGGACCTCTCGCATCACGTAGTTGATCTGGTTTGGTTCCAGGCACTTGGCAAGGGGCCCTGCGAACATCCTGCGATAAAGATCGCCGTTGATGACTGTATATCAAGCAGCCTTTATTTTGAGTTTGCGAGCAGCTTTCGCATCATCGGGCAGAGTTCCATGAAGAATATAATTTGTGATTTCATTTCGCCAGTCCCAAGTCGCGTTTATAGCATTAACTTTAAACTTTTCTCGATTTATGGTCGTGCAGAGGAGTTGAACGACTGCCGAGGAGCTGGCCGCCCCAATTTCTGCTACTGACCCTAAATTCGCCAGGGCGTCTGCTTCATAGTTTTCTTCTCGTGGAATTTGGAGCGCTTCCCATTCGTCGAACTGAGCCAAAAGTTCTTTTATACGGGCAAGGTACACTTGCATTCTGGATTCCCGTGCGATGAAACCTCCGGTCGCTTGGTTGACTACTAGTTGAGAGTCGCTCTTGAGTTTGATAATGTTTGCTCCATAGCTTCGGGCTAACTCCAATCCTGCAATTACGGCCTCATATTCGGCCTCATTGTTAGTAATAAACGGGCACTTGATGGCCTGCCTGACGGTCTCTCCGGATGGGGTGATAAGAACCGGTCCAAGACCGGACCCTTTGACGCTCGAGGAGCCATCAGTGAATAGGGTCCATACACCAGGGGCCTGCCCAGCATAGAGAATTGCATCTTTTTCCACATCACGATATATATATTAGCACTAAAGTCTGCTACGAAGTCTGCTAGGGCTTGTGACTTAATCCCTACCCGGGGCCGGTAGGTAATATCGAATTCGCTTAATTCTACAGCCCATTTAACCAACCTCCCCGAAAATTCAGGTTTATACAAAACATTGCGTAAAGGAAAGGTTGTCACTACAGCTATTGAATGACCTTGAAAGTAAGGACGCAGTTTACGGGCAGCAGTTACGAGTGTTACAGCCAGTTTTTCTAAGGGTTGGTAACGTATTTCCGCATCAATTAAAGCTTTACTAATGTAATAAATGGGAAGTTGCTTACCTTTATCTTCTCGAACCAAAACTGCGCTTACCGAAGACTCTGAAACTGCCAAATAGATCAACAACTGCTCCCCGTGCTGAGGCGTAGAGAGTAGTGGTGGATTGGATAGATATTTTTTCGGATCTCTCAGCGCTTGTTGCATTCAGGAGTCCAATCGAATTCCTTGTTCTGCTTCAGAACATCAAAGAAACTTTTGCACCGGTCAGATGAACGGGATATAAACCTGCGCAAGGCTACCACCCTCCCAGTCAATTTTATGACATCTTTCCGGTTGTGGAGCACGTCTGGAATTGACTCAATTGCTTTGATTTGAGCGGGATTGACTTCAATTCCGCGTTGAGAGACGATGAAGCCTAGGAACTTTCCTGAACCAACTCCAAATGCACACTTCTCCGGATTAAGCTTCATGTTGTATTGGTCAAGTATTCGGAAGGCTTCCTTCAAGTGTGCCAGATGGTCTTCTGCCCGTTTCGACTTGATCAGCATATCATCAATGTATGCTTCCATGGTCTTACTGATATGATCGTGGAACATACGATTGACCAATCGCTGATACGTTGCACCTGCATTCTTTAACCCGAACGACATGACTTTGTAGCAATACGTCTCTCTGCACGTGATGAATGATGTTTTTTCCTGATCGTTGGGATCCATCAATATTTGATTGTACCCTGAATACGCATCAAGGAAAGTGAGCGCCTCGTGCCCAGCGGTTGCATCAATCAACTGATCTATCTGGGGGAGAGGATATGAATCCTTCGGACGGGCTTTGTTTAAATCGATGAAGTCAATGCAAACTCGCCATTTCCCATTTTTCTTAGCCACAACGACCACGTTGGCTAACCAGTCTGGATATTTAACTTCGCATACAGATCCAATCTTCAGTAGTCGATCAACCTCATCGTTTATGATTTGATTCCGAAAAGCTCCCTAGGGGCGCTTCTTCTGCTTCACCGGACAGTGGTACGGGTCAACATTCAACTTGTGAGAGATAATATCTGGGGAAATACCCATCATATCTGCATGCGACCAAGCGAACGTCGTGTGCCGCTCCTTGAAGAATTGGAAGATATCTCCTCGTAGGCGTTCATTTAATTCTGTCCCTAAGTAGACCTTCCGCTCCGGCATGTCCGCGAACAGTTTTTCTGGTTCCAAAGTTTCCACGGTCGGAGTATAATTTTCCTGTGCCTCTTGATTTGTGATAAATTCCGGGACCTCATACATTGCTTCTTCATTCGCTGCGTCAGATCCCGGTTGCTGTGATTGCTATTTATTTTCTTCGGGCAGCTTGAGGGCCACCGAATAGCAGTCTCGAACAGAGCATTGCTCTCCTCGTATCTCGCGTATTCCCCATTCTGATGGGAACTTCAATACCTGATGATACGTGGAGGGAACAGCCTGCATTTCATGGATCCATGGTCTTCCAAGGATGATGTTGTAGGCCATGTCTCCGTTGACAATTTGGAACACCGTCTCCTTTGCTACTCCCTCGACAAGAGTTGTGAGAGTAATCTCGCCAAGGGTCTTTTCACTTGAGTTGTTAAAGCCGGAGAGAATTCGCGACACTGGCACGATTTTCTCCATTAGTTGCATCTCTTTGACTACTCGTGATTGAATGATATTCGCATAACTGCCCGCATCAATGAGCACTCTTTTGATATCAAATTTCGCCACGCGCAATGTTATGACCAGCACGTCAACATGTGGGAATTGCAAGCCATCTGTATCCGAATCTTTGAACGTTATTGTTTCTTCTGGCCATGGACGTTTGGTCTTTGTAATAAAGACCTTTGCGTATTTCTTCGCTGTGAAAACAACGGAGTCAACTTCGATCCTGCCCGAAATAACGTTGACGATTTTCTTCGGGGAAAATGCTCGTGGAGGGTCAGATTTGTTTTGCTGAGCCTTCGCATGAGTTTTCTTTCCCTTTTCGGTTAGAAGTTCCTTCAAGAATCCTTGTTTTAATAAATGTGCGACCTCGTATCTTAAGGCCTTGCAATCTTCAGTGGTGTGACCGTGGTCGCGATGAAATTTGCACCAAAGGTCCTAATTTCTCTTACTTGGATCGGTTTTCATGTCCTTTGGCCACTTGACCTTTTCGCCCATATCTTTGAGGGCTGCAATCAGTTCAATCGTTTCTACATTGAAGTTTGGTAGACTTGGGGTTCCACGAGCATTTGATTCTGAATCGTCTCCTCGTGCTAGCCCTTTGTTATTGCGACCGCGCCCTTTGGAATTGTTGCGTGATCGGTCAGGGTACGGTTCGTAACGTACATCCGACCTTTCTGACTCTATCTTCCCGCCAGAGCCACCGCTTCGTGATTGACTCTTTCCTCGGGCACTATTTCCTATTAGCTTGTCTTCATCAATGCGTACTTTAGAGTTGTAGCGATTGTAGACATCTGACCAATTGGCTGCTGGGAATTCGCGAAGAGATTCGTATAGCCTGCGCGTAGCCTCTGAGCTTTTAACATCTAAACTGTTTGTGAATGCAATGGCCGCCCATCTGTCCGGTACTTTGGGCAACAACATGCGCTCCCTTTGGAAGCGGTCCACATATCTTCGGAGAGATTCGCCAGGCCTTTGCTTGATCTCAAAGATGTCTTCCACGCGAGTTTCCGTCTTCTGGGCACCGGTGTGGGCTTTTATGAACAATTCAGCCATCTCCGCGAAGGACCCAATAGAGTTTGGGGGCAACATTGAGTACCATCGTAGAGCTCCATCCGCTAGGGTCTCCACGAATTTCTTCAATTGCACTGATTCAATCTCCTCATCGGGGAGATCACTTGCTTTTATAAAATTGCTAAACATCATGAGATGATCATTGAGGTCAGTTGTCCCGCGATATCTCGGAATGTTTGGCATCTTGAACGTTTTTGGTATTGCCTTCAGTGCTGCTTCCTTCTTCCAAGGCCTTTGCGAGTAGCGTTGAACGTCAATTTTCTTCAATGTGGGTGGAGCGCCTGGTATTTGATCAATTCTCTCGTGGAGAGACTTTTGGAGTGCTTCTTGGCTCTATTTGAATTGCTTGGTGAGTGCCTCCACGACGACGCTCATTTCAGTGGATACCACAGATCCTCCATTTTGATTTTGATTTTCCTGGGTTGCTGGATCCACGGTTCCTCCGTTGTTGGCCGCATTTTGTTCTCCATCTTGCCTTGAAGTATGTGAAGAAGGAACACCTTGACCTTAGGCTGCAGGATTAGTCCCCGTAACTGATAGGATTTGCCCTCGAAGAGAATTGATCGCCTCGTTTATTCCCCTGTTGACCTCCGCTTGTTGTTGCATAAACTCAAAGATTGTTTCATGGAGATTCCTTTGGTCTTGGGGTGGCATACTGCGGCGTGTGCCAGGGGAGAAACTTCTATGGTGTCGTCTTCTAGGCAGGATTCTACTCTGAGAGTATTCATGCCTGTTCCGTTGCCTACTTGGTCCTTGGGAAGAACGTTCTTGCCCGTCGGACGAGTAATCTGGAGAGTAATTAGGGCTTGATGGAGGGGTACGTAATTGACTCCCACCCACCATAGTTTCATGCGAGTCGCTTTCTGCCATGTTAGTTACAAACAAAAGATCGACAGAAAAGAATACAATGCAGGAAAAAGATAAACTATTAACCTATAGAGGCTATTGACCGACTCCCACTGTGGTCGCCAAATTGTTTAACCTAGATCCGATTTTAGGCCAATTAACAATTAAATTTGTATTTGCGGAGTCACGATCAATAGTTTAGATTAAGAGTTTAACCAATTTAAATGCAAGATTGCACTAATTGCGAGATTACGAGTGTATGCACGATTTCCAATGGAGGTGTGATGATAATTCATGATGATATGAAAATAATACGAAATACTCGAAGATAAATAAGATTAAAGCGTGAATTAAATAAATAGAAGGAACCATATTAGATTGCTTGATCTTGGTGAGGATCCCTTGATATTGAAGACTTGAGAACAAAGTGTGCAGTAACGTAAATGATGACCAGTAGAGAGCGAGAGTAAAGAGAGTATTTTATTGATATTGTAGATAGAGAAGAGAATGTATGTTACAACGATTCGAAAATAAACGCTATATATAGATTTGCTAGGCAGTCGTTGGGTTCGTAACCGCTGGGTATGTAACTGTTGGGTACGTAACCGCTGGGTAGCCGTTACTCTTGCAACTATTCATCGAGCAGTCGCGTTTGAACGGACAACTGTTCATTCAAATCGCATCGATTTGGAGAGGTGTCACGTAAGTGCCTTGGGCCTGCTCGTGATAACCATCTAGCCAGTCATCTGTCCGTTAGATGTCTGTCCGGGGAAACCTCTGCCCGTGCCACGTGGCCGACACGTGTCACTCTCTTAAGTGATGATGGTTTTTATCCAATACAATTCTCATCATATTCGTCTTTTATTAAGTGGACTTTTACATCATTTTGAATATTCTACCTCCCATAACTCTAGTAAGTTTATTCCTTGATTTTTTTATTTGATACGATGATTCCTAATACTTTGATATTATGTTATTATTATAAATTAGGATAATATGTGCATGTCCTGCGACACACAAATTAATGCGGCAAATGTCAATTCAACTAAGTAAATTTTTTTTTTTTTTTTTTTTACTTTCTATGAGCATTCGTGAAACTATATATGTATTTTTATGTGTTCAAATTCTGTCTTGAAATTCTTCGCGCCCCTCTTTCGTACACTAAGAAATAATGTCTTCTTTTGTTATAATTATTTTTTATGTAAATTATATATCATATATGCATCGCCATCTATTACTATCGTACATTGGTGAAAGACTTTTTTTTTTTTTTGGATATCTCAAAATGTTTAAAATCCAGTTTAGATCAAATTATTTTGGATATTCATGTGATCTACTCTTTGCATGAAATAATCCCTCACTAATATCAAATATAACTGAACAATGTGTTGTTATGTTTACAAGTGCGTCTCCTTTTCTTTATTTTTTTAGCTCATCTTATAGAAGACTTATCTATGTTTATGAATTATATTTAAGTCGGGTGTTCTTATTATTCTTTAATATGATAGTATCATTCTGAAAATTTAATCAAACTTTTGTTTATGTTTCTTTTGTCATTATTCTTTAAACATCGAGTTCTTTCAAATTATGCTAAAAACATTGTATACGCCAAATAATTTCACGTGAAACTAAACATAATTTATATGCGTTAAAAATTTTTATGATGTGACTCAACATTAAGTATCTGTATCACAAAAACTACAACTTCATTCTTTGCAGGCGTACATCATGAAATTGACAATGGCTTCTTAGCCATTCTAAGGAAGATATATGTTGATAGAATTTTGGACAACTTCTACATAATACTATTTTTATTCGACAATCTTGATATGTGTGTGGCCATAAAAAAGTAGGAGACTAAGTGTCATAAAAATAAGATAGAAAGCATGAAGCATTTGAAATTATGGTCGTTGTTACTCTTATTCACATCTAAATTTTTTATTGTAGAAGTATTAAAAAAAATGTCATTATCAAATATCGTGTTACTCACCTTTCAGTTTAAAAATATTTGCTTATTAGTATGGATTGCACCTGCAACACACGTGTTAAAAAACTTGTAACTCTAATAACAAAATATTTAATTACTCTCTCTTTCTTCTAAACTCTCTAGGATACCGGTATAACAATAGAAAATGATGCCTTCTTCTTTGCAAGCTATCTCCAACATGTTCGATTGTTGTTGTTCAAAGTTGGTAGTGATAGTCGGAAGACAATAATTCTTTTTTCCATTGTGATCGATGTCGGATTCTACAAATCAATCCCACTATCCGAAACCGTTTCTGCGAAACCCCTCTTGATTGAAGGAGTTCTTGTTTTCTTTTTCTCTCAAACCCTATAAGTATTCTCCATTGTTTATCTCCTATTTCTGTTCAGTTGATTCTTTTTCTGTTTCATACAGTTATATGAATATAATGTTGTATTCAATAAGATTACAGTTGTTACATATTGCATATATGTATATTTTATGTATACTGTACGTTATCATGCAGTGTATATTCGTGCAGTATATATAAATGAAATATGCATGCTATATTCATTGAGATTCCAAGCGTTATAGGCTGCAATGCATATAGTATATATTTTTGTGTATACTGTTAATTAACATGCAATGTACTCGATGTACTCTAGTAAAATATATTTTAATAAAATGGAATGGCATCATTTTACAACGTTAGTGCATAAGTTACTATTTCTCTTACTTATGTAACTATAATTCGTATAATTTTAACCTTCCTAATACTATACCTGAATTACTTTTGATTTGTTGAAATGGTTGCTTTCATTTTATTATTACTACATTTTTCAGGTCCAAACTCTCCAATAATAGAAATCACTACTTAGAGAGCAATTGTACCTTTCGGTCTGTTAGAGACCTCAAAGCAAAGGGCATTTTGTTTAGACCAAGCAATCAGCAAGGTTTCAATGGAATCAAATTCAAATCGTACTACTTATTTGGGAAGCTCTATCTTCCAACTGAAACGATCAACAACTATACCAAGGTATTCTATGGGAACATGATAGCTTACGAGATGAGCCCAGACACAACCACTAGCTATGAGGTCACATGTTACGTGAACTTTATGAAATCACTTATCACAAGTCCAGCGGATGTTAAAGAACTACGAGAGAGAGAAATTCTCTTGAACACACTCGGAACAGATGAAGAAGCAGTAAGAGTGTTGCAAACGATTTCGACCTATGGGATGCTCTCCTCTGATAATCTTACAAGTGTCAAACAGAAAATCCAGCATCATGTTACTAGTGAAGTAAAAAAATGGACGGCAAAGTTGTTCTGGATTCATTTGAGCAACGTATGGTCAATTCTTGCTCTAGTGGCAGCAGTTCTGCTACTTTTTTTAACTTTTGTTCAAACCTATTTTACTATCAATCCTAAGAAATAATAGATGTATTGTTCTGTAAAGACTTGGGATATGGACATGCAGAACTTGAAAATCTTATGTTTAATGCTTGTAAGCAAATAATGTTTTGCTTCCGATTTCCATTTCAAGTTAAATGTGTTTTGAATGAGCATGTGTGTTATTGAAGAAACTATATTAATTTTACCTAATATATTTGTTAGGTTTAAAACTTAATGTTTAAGTTGTGCATGATCATCTCATCTAAAAGCTTCCAAGTTTCATTTCAACTTAATATTTTTCCACTAGTGATTATTGTTCAAGTACTTTACAAACAGTGGCTATTTGATCTGTCTTTCGCGCGCTAAAAATTGATTGTTGGTCAAAATTTTCTGAAAAGTTTGACCAATAATCATTTCTTAGAGCAATAAACAAGGAATAGCTAGTGCTTGCAAACAAATCGAAAAATAACCATTACAGAATGTGTGGAGGAATTTCTCTCCTACTTCTCTCTAAAACCAACACATCTTACAATAGCAATAAAGGAAAGAAGGTAACTATCTCATCATCATGGACATTGATGTTAACAAAAAATCCGACTGGTTGCTTGAAGACAGACCACCAAAGCCACCAGACAATACTAACTCCTCCGCTCCCAAATCGTCTTACATAGAAAAGCTCACATCCACAGTCCCATTACATTTGCAATCATCATCATCACTTTTTCTAGATCCTTACTGTATTGGGTAAAAATCGACTCGCGATGATTCGCTTCGGTCGTGCAGTCCGATAATGACTGAGGACATAGCAACGAGCCAAAGACCGACACAAGCGAGTGGGTCACCGAAGTCATACTTCAAGGTAGTCACCGAAGGCAAGCCGCAAGCTAAGCTTCGGTGATGCTTACCTCGGGCGAACAGCGAGGCCTCCCCACCGAGGTCATATACATGCGCCTCGGTGAACAGCCTCGGTTCCAGCGGCTTTGCAGCCCACTACTTCAGCCCACTAACTCCTTCAAATAATGCCAAGATCGTGGGCCAGAGCACAAGGGATAGTGGAGAACATGGGCAAGGCTCCTAAGCCTATAAATAGCACTTCATTTTGTATTATAGGTATCCAGAAATTTATACTGAAACTCTGCCCAAATTTGTACTCACAATCATATATTGAAATCAAGTCATTTTTTCGCATTTACGTCTATTTCGTGCATTTATTTAACTTTGATACGAAGATTTACTGATATTCGAATCCAAGTTCGATTTGTGATCCTAAAACTGGTTTAGGGCCATACAAATTGGCGCCGTCTGTGGGGATATAAGCAGAAACGCTTTGTTCCAAAGTTTCACGTCCTTTTTTCGTCAAAGCTAACAGTTCAAAGACGTTATGGCCGACAACAATGATAATCTTAATGAACGGGCTGGCGCTCTGTCGAGCCTGCAGCCTATATCACCAATGACAACCGAAGAATTTCAAGCTTACGTTGTCACCGCATTAAGAGCTCTCCAAAGTCGACAGGATGAACAAGTCAACATCAATGCTGAGTTCCGCGCCTCGGTGGAAGCGAGGAACAGTGCAGCACCGAACGGAACCCAGCCTTCCGCTCCTGGAGGAGGCATTCCGCCCTTCATTCCTACGGGCGCGATAATAGGGGGACCTCCTAACGGGGCCACGTCTGGGGGTTCGGGCAATTTACCAAGTACGACGCCATACTTCGGGACGATTCCCACCCTGGCTGAAACAACGCCCTCGGTTGACGTCGAGAGGTTGACCAGGGAAATTGAAGCACGCGTCGAGGCGCGCGTTGAGGCTCGCGTCGGGGCGCATGTGGACAAGCATCTCGAAAGCGTGCCGGGGATGACAAAAACCGAAGATGAGATTGATATAGACCAGTACAGGGAGCTGCCCTTCAAGCCCAAAGCGGTCCCAGCCCCAACTCCTAAAAATTTCAAGCTGATGTTTTTAAAGAAATATGATGGGACCACCGATCCCAAAGAGCATGTAAGGGAGTACATGTCAATGGTGAAGAGCAATGACTTAACGGCGATAGAGCTCGAGTCAATGTTCTTAAAGAAGTTTGGCGAGTCCTTGGAGAAGGACGCGCTACGTTGGTACATGTGCCTACCAGCGGGGTCGATTTCTACCTTCAAGGAATTGACCAACGCCTTCGTGAAGGCCCACACTGGGGCACTAAAAATCCTCTAAAGGAAGGAGGATATTTGTTAAGTCAAGCAGAGGCCCGGTGAGCCCCTCAAAGGGTTCCTCGAGCGCTTTCATGCCGAGCGCATGGAATTGCCTCGGATGGATGATACTCTGGCCATCATGGCATTTGAAAAGGGTATCAATGTGCGCAACTCTGACGCTGCTGCTGAGTTGCGGAAGGAGCTTCAGCAATACCAAGTGCTGACCTGGGATGATTTGCACAAGCGAGCCTACTCCAAGATAAGATTGGAGGAGGCTGAGTTCAAAAGCCGAGGTTACAATTACAAGAACCGAGGTGAATCCTCGCATCGCGCCGAGGCGTCGCGGGGGAGTCCAAAAGGGAGGTATGAGCCATACACGTCTACGAGGCAGCCTATCAGCCAAAGGCTAGGGAATACCTTTGGAGGCCCGCCCACGAGCTCGCACATCAGCCAACGGCTCGGGGGGAAGTTTCACTCTAACTCGAACTAGAAACACTCCTCGGGCCAAGCCTCGGCTGCGAAGAAGGATTTGCTCCGGATCCCTGACTATAACTTCAACATATCGACCTCAAAGATAGTCCACATAGTCAAGGGAACTCCTGGGGTAAGAGAGACCAAGACTTGCACTGCGAGTTCCATGCTGACTATGGTCACCGAACCGAGGATTGCAAAGCTTTGCGCCTCGAGGTGGCCCACTTATTGAAAAAAGGAGTATTGGCCGAATTCCTCACTGACAAGGGAAAGGACAATTACTCCAAAAACTGAGGGGATGGGCTTCCCCCTCGGGCTCCACCCCCAGAAAGAGTTGTGAACGTCATCACCGGGGGTTCAAAAATGAACAGGGTGAATTTCGCGGCTGCAAAAAAATTCGCCAAACTGTCGATTACGATGGAGAAGAGAACCCGAGTTGGAGGCTCGGGCAAAGAGATCGTGTTTGATGACGATGACTGTGATGGGATGATGTTCCCCCACCACGACGCATTGGTCATCATGCTGAGGATCAACGACTCCGACATCAAGCGAGTCTTGATTGACCCCGGTAGCTCGATCAACATAATCAGCTACGGGGCCGTTAAAAAGATGTGGCTCAAGGGGAAAGTCGTCCCCAAAGCGACAGTGTTGACAGGCTTCAACAACTCCACAGAGAAAACGTTGGGTGAAATTACACTCAAAACATTCGCCGAGAGAGTTAGCAAAGAAACATTGTTCCAAGTGACGCCCGAGGACCTCGCGTATAATGTGATCCTCGGTAGGCCATGGATCTACGCCATGGAAGCTGTTCCTTCAACGCTCCATCAAGTGATCAAATTCCCTACACCCTGGGGGGTTCGGTCGATAAAAGGGAAGCAATGAGTAGCGAGAGAGTGCTACTCGGTCGCCTTGAAAAGTGGAGTCGCCCCGAACGGGCCAAAGAAATAGCAATCAATGCAACCGGGGTCAAGCGAGGCGGACCTCCAAGGTGAGATGGTAAAGATCCCGGCATGCGTTCAAGAGCCTCGGAAGCAAAAAGCCGAGGACTCCACCATTGAGGAGCTGGAGTCTTTCACCCTATTGAAGGACTTTCCAGAGAGAAAGGTATACATCGGTTCGGAATTGGACCCAGAGTCGAAAAAGACAATTATTGAAGTTTTAAAGTCCAACAACTATTGCTTTGCTTGGTCTCATTCAGACATGATTGGTATCGATCCGGAGATCATAACCCACAAGCTGAATGTGGACCCAAAATTCACCCCGGTGAAGCAGAAAAAGAGACCTCACGCCGGGGTCAAAAAGAAGGCAATCGAAGATGAAACTACAAAATTGCAAGAAAATGGTTTCATAAGAGAGATGAAATACCCCGAATGGCTGGCCAATGTGGTGGTCGTACCAAAAAAGAACGGCAAGTGGAGAATGTGTGTAGACTACACCAACCTGAACTAGGCTTGCCCCAAAGACTCCTATCCATTTCCACAAATTGACAGGTTAATAGACTCTACGGCTGGACACAAAATATTAACCTTCTTGGATGCATATTCGGGCTATAATCAGATCCTCATGGACCCGAAGGACAAAGAGAAGACCTCGTTCATCACTGACCGAGGTACTTTCTGCTATAAGGTGATGCCCTTCGGTCTGAAAAACGCCGGGGCGACTTACCAACGGTTGGTATGTCGCATGTTCAAGGAGTATATCGGAAAATCTATGGAGGTCTACATAGATGATATGCTCATCAAATCGATCCGAATGGAGGATCATTTGAATCATCTGAGGGAAGCTTTTGTTGTTCTGAGGTAATACGGCATGAAGTTGAACCTGAGAAGTGCGCCTTCGGCGTTGGATCAGGCAAATTCTTGGGATTCATTGTCTCTGAACGAGGGATCGAAGCTAACCCCGACCAAATCAAAGCTATCGAGAAGATCCCCGAGGAGCTGACCGGGGTGAAAGAAGTTCAACGCTTGACTGGCCGAGTCGCCGCCTTGAGTCGATTTATCTCAAGGTCCTCGGAGCGATGCCACAAATTCTTCTCCGTTTTGAGAAAAAACAATCACTTCGAATGGACACCGGAGTGTAAACAAGCGTTGAGAGATTTGAAGAAATACTTGGCTAACGCGCCGTTGCTCGCCAAGCCAAAAGAATGAAATGTTGCTGGTCTACTTGGAGGTGTCCGAGGTGTCCGTCAGCGCTGTGTTGGTTCGGGAGGAAGATGGCAAGCAACAGCCCATCTACTATGTAAGCAAAACACTCCTCGACGCTGAAACCAGGTACCTACACTTGGAAAAACTAGCACTTGCTTTACTTGTCACTGCCCGAAAACTACGACCCTATTTCCAATGTCACCCAATAGCGGTAGTTTCAACCTTCCCCTTAAGGAGTATATTGCATAAACCTGAGTTATCGGGGAGGTTATCAAAGTGGGCGGTAGAGCTGAGCGAATACGACATCACCTATCAACCTCGAACAGCCATCAAATCTCAGGTCCTGGCTGACTTCGTGGCTGACTTTAGTGTTGGAATTATGCCCGAAGCGGAAAAGGAAAACTCCATGTCGAAGAAAACTACTTCGGGGTTGTGGATACTTCATATCGATGGGGAAACTAACTCTAAAGGTTCGGGTTTAGGCATAGTCTTGAGAGCACCCACCGGGGAGAAAATCAGGCACTCGGTTCGGTTAAAAAAAGTAACCAATAACGAGGCCGAGTACGAGGCGGCTCTGGCGGGCTTGGAGTTGAAGAAAGATATGGGGGTAGAAAGAATCGAGCTAAGGTGTGAGCAATTGGTGGTGAACCAGGTCCTCGATGATTATACGGCTCGGGAGCCCAGAATGCAACTATATTTGGATCGAGCACAAAGAATAGTGGCAGGTTAAACAAGTGCCCCGGGAGGAAAATACCGAGGCTGACGCCCTGGCGAATCTTGGTTCGGCGATTGATGAAGCCCACTTGGGGACTGATTCAGTAGTTCGGTTGCTGTCCGCTCAAATGAGAGAGATGAAGTTGCAGGTCAATTCGGTGGACAATAGATGGGATTGGCGGAGTAAGTTCATCTCTTACTTCGACTCGGGGACTGTTCCCCAAGACAAAAAGGAGGCCAAAAAGTTAAGGACCCAAGCAGCTTCATATCATTTGATCGAGGGTAATCTGTATAAGAGGTTATATTGCGGCCCGTTGGCCAAATATTTGGGTCCCGAGGAGGCCAGATATGTGATGGCTGAAGTGCACGAAGGCGAGTGTGGCAACCACTCGGGAGGAAAATCCTTGGTGCGTAAGTTATTAAGAGCTGGGTATTATTGGCCCACTATCAGTGCCGATGCAAAGGCCTTCGTGCAGAAATGCGATAAGTGCCAACGCCATGGACGGATGATCCACCAACAGGCCGAGCCTCTACATTCAGTGGTATCACCATGGCCATTCATGAAGTGGGGGATGAATATCGTTGGACCATTGCCGAAGGGAAAAGATGGTGTTCGATTCATTCTAGTGTTAACTTATTACTTCACCAAATGGGAGGAAGCCGGGGCTCTCACCGAGGTAAAGAAAAAGCAAGTAATCGATTTCATCAAGAAGAACATCATCTATAGGTTCGGTGTCCCGAGGGAGATTGCCTGCGACAATGGTAAACAGTTCATGGGGGCAGCCATCACTGATTTCTTCAAGCAGTGGGGAATTAAAAGAATTGCTTCGACTCCTTATCACCCAAGTGCCAATGGCCAAGCCGAATCTTCAAATAGAATCATAATCGAAAATCTTAAGAAAAGGCTAGATGAGAAGAAAGGACCTTGGCCCGAGGAGTTGCCAGGGGTGCTATGGGCCATGCGAACAACAGAAAAGAACAGCACCGGTGAGACTCCTTTTTCTCTCGCTTATGGCATGGATTCTCTCATCTCCGTGGAGGTGGGCGAACCAAGTCTTCAGTACGCCCACACCACCGAGGACACAAATCAACAGGCTATGCGCATAGAACTGGACTTGCTCGAGGAGAAAAGGGAATTGGCTTTGGTTCGGCTAGCAGCCCAAAAAAGGCAGATCGAGGCATACCTCAATAGGAAGGCCAAGCTCAGAGACTTCAAAGTTGGCGATTATGTGTTAAAGGCTGCAAACCAATCAACGAAGGAAGAAAACGGGGGGAAGCTCATTGCAAATTGGGAAGGACCCTACAGAGTCAAAGCAGTCGTTGGAAAAGGATCGTATCAAATTGAGGATCTGCAAGGCGAGCCCGAACCTCTAAATTGGAACATCTCCAATCTAAATCGATACTACTTCTAATCGAGGTAAATGTTCTTTGAACCTTTCTAAATTCACCCACAGCCTCGAGCCGAACAACGCTCTTATGGCTTCGGTCGAAATGTACTAACTTGCTCCTCATTCCATTTTTTACTTGACCTTTTCAGGGAGCGAACCGAACGAGTTCCAGTGCTCGGATCTTCATCAAGATTCACAACCAAACACTGGAGGGGAGTGAGAGGCGAGTTGATACCGAGGTCGACATCGATCCTCCCAACCGAAGCCTATCTATTCGACAACCGGGGACTGACACCCGAGGAGTAGATTTAGTACATTGTAACCCCGCCCGACAGTGGCATATTGTTAATTTGTTTTTTGCCCAAGGTCCGCTTCGACTTGGTTCCATGTAAATAGCCATTTTTTGGCTCGTTGGTGTTATCAATGAAATGATTTTGATTCCATATCTATTTGTTTCTATAATTTTGCACTCCGAAGTTGCACTTTAAATGCATCGACTCGAGGACGAGACGTTGTTCTAAGTTCGCATCGATTAAATTCAGTCAAGTCTTGCAAGCAAGTTATTTATTTATTATGAGATGTTCGGTACATGCAAAAAGCCAACACTTGAAATGAAAACATGAAAGACATTTCATTAAAAAGCCCGAAGGCTAAAAATATTTACATCAAAAAGACCCGAAGGTCCCAAAATCTATGCATAAACGCCCGAAGGCTTACAAAATGCTATCAGAAATCTATGCCTCGAGAGAATCACCTCCATCCTCGGAGTCCCCCTCGGCATCTTCATCACCCTCTTCATCTTCATCGCCGCTCGAGGCTTCACTTGAGGGAAGTTCATCAATGATAGCTTGAGCCTCCGCCGATTTCACTTCGGCTTTTGCAATTTCCTCATCCAGGTTGAGCTCCCCGGTGCGGCATCGCTTGAGTAGCCTCAGCCGAGATTTGATAATGGCCCATTGCTTGTCCAGCTCGGCCCTTTTGACCTTGATCGCAGCCCTATTTTTGCGATCAGTAATTTCGTCACGAAGGGCCTCGACCTCGGCTTCTTTAGCTGAAAGCTTGGAGCTTTCACCCTCCAACTTCTTGATATGAAGCACATGCCTCCTCAGCTGGTCATGGTGCTTTTTGGCCATCTCCACAACTTCGCCCTTTACTTGGGCCAGCTCGGCACTCAATCTCACGGCTTCGGCCTCTAGCCTCGCGCGTTCAACCTGGAAGCCATCATGAAGGGCTTTGATTTTTGCCTCGGAAGCAACCTCGGCCTCATGCAGATCGGACTGGGACTTGGACAAATCAGCTTTTAGTGTAGCTATTTGTGCGTTGAAACTGTCCCTTTGCCTGCCCCACGAGCGAGCCACACGCCTGACCTCTTCGTCTCTTATAGTCTCAACCTCGAGGGCCCTCAACGACAGAACGAAGCCCTAAAAGAAAGTCAACCAAGGAATCAGTATCAGCTAACCAAGGGCAAAGATGCAAAGTTAAAGAAACGAGTCAAACTTACTCTCAGAGCATTGGCGGTGATAGTGTGGTGCAACGTGCCTCGAGAGAAACTCTGTACAACTTTGTCCTCCACAGGGCCGAGCAAAGGCATGAGGCTCAGGATATCACCTCGGGTACTCTCTAAAAGATTCGAGGAGGATGGCACTTCCAACTTTCGAAAAGACCCAACCAAGGATGAAATCCTCACGGGCTCGGATTGCGCCCTGACTGCTCCGGTGCCAACCCCTCCCTCGGCGACTGTAGCACTAGCTTCTCCAACCTTGGCTTTTCCCCGAGCCTTGGCGATCGCAGCCTCGGTCTCCAGCTCTTGACCCTTGAGGTCCACCACCTCGACTGCCTCTCGAGCTGTTAGACTCCCAGCAACGACGTCCTCGGGCTCATCAATCAGCCTCCGGCGCGACTCAACCACCGCCCCGGCTTCAGAAGAAACGCCCACCTCGACGCGAGGAGTCACCAAGCGAGAGGGATTTTTGGAAACCGCTCTCTTCCTCTTCACGCCTATGAAGGGCGACATGGGGGGAAACTTGAATGAGGGAAAGAAGGAAAATGAAAATCAGCAAAACAAATGAAAACGACGTCACTTTTTGAAGAGTCTTGGCCCGAGGACCCCTTTGAGGCCTTCACAAACTTTGAAGCCTTCATTTCTTTCAAATCGCCCGCCAAGCCCCTCACCGAATCCAGCTCCACATCCGATTCGATATCCACATCACCTTTTTTCTTCTCCGCCTCCTTTTTCTTCTTGCTTTTCTTCGTGCTGGTGGCACGATTGGGGAAACCTAAAGCCAAGAGAGAAGCGGTCAGTAGTCAAGGCAAAAATCTTAAAAACAACACACCAACTGGAGCCCCACAAAGAAACTTACCATGTCTCTTGCACTGCCAACCGAAGTCAGCTGCCATCTTCATCCATGTTCGGATGGGGCGCTTCCGAGCCCCCATCACCGCTCTAACCCACTCGATCAGCCCCTCGGGAGGAACGATGGCGACCTTATTGGCTGAAAAAGGAAAAACGAAGCGAGATTAGCAAAACATGAGTAACCACCGAGGAGAAAGTCGAGAGCCAAAAGATACTTACGGGTGTTATTCCACTTCTCAAGGAAATTGGGCTCGGTGGACAGAACGTCAGTCTCCAGGAGGACATACCGTTCACTCCAGCTTCGATCCCCATGATCCTCGCTCTTGTGAAGGAGCGCATACTTACCTCGGTTGTTTAAAGCTACAACCCCGGCCTTATGAAAATATGGGTAGTAAAGAGAAAGGAGGTGTTGCAGAGTGAAGTCTACCCCGGCTTCCCTACTCAGCCAGTCCATGCATTGAACCACCCTCCAAACACCGGGGCCAAGTTGGGCCAGACATAGGTTGTATGCCCGGCAGAAGTCGTCAATGATTCTGTGTAGTGGAAGAGAGAAACCGAGGGTGAAGGGGTAGGTATAAGCAAAAGAAAGCCCCTCCACGTGTTGGCGGACTCTACTTGTCGGGTCGGGAATGACAACCTTTACCTCGGACTCAAATCTATACTCCCTCCGAACTCGCTCAATGTGAGCCTGGGTTATAAGAGTCGGCGTCGTGTTCACGGGAATGTTTCTATTCTTCCCCTCCTAGTCGGCTGATTGTTGTTGTAGTTTGAGATCTTTGCCGTTGTCGAAATGGGAAGGGATGACGTGATGAGGTTCTAATTCTTGCTCGAGGGGAATCGCCGGACCTGGACGTCCCACCACGGTACTATGATCACCCTCGGCTGAAGGCAAATCACCTCCGGTTTCAGCCTCGGCCTCGGCATCATCCTCGCCCTCGCCCTCGGCATCGCCGCCCTCGCCATCATCACCCCTACCTACTTTCATGGCGTCATCAAGCATGACGTCATCCTCTCCCTCTTCAACACCAGCGTCATCCACCTCTACCGCCAAATCGCGCCTGGATCTCTCTTTACGGCGCACAGACCTCCCAACGCCAGACGTCACCTCACCGCCTTTCACCGCGGTCGTCTGAACCGCCGGCGCAGCGATGACGGCGTCACCACTGGCGGTGGCCGCGACTGAAGGCGAAACCCTCACTCTCTCACCTGAATCACTCGAATCTTGCCTAGATTGAGTGGTAGACATGGTTGTAATCTGAAGTTGTATTCTCACAAAGATGGAAAATTTGCCAGAGAAAATATGGAATTTTTTGCTCTCTTTTTCTTAACACTGTTGCTTATAAGAAGTAAAAGGTGAGAAGAAGAAGCCGATGGGAAGTATTTACAGGTTTGAAAGAAGCAAGTGGCAGGGTGTCATCATTGTGACGTTAGGAGAAGCCAAGGAATACGGCGTGACCGTTCGAAAAGCCAACGAGCGGGTGACACGTGTCATTGAGAAGTGACCTGAAGAGACGCAAACCGTTGACAAAAATTTGAAACGCTTGGATAAGATTAAGCCACGTCGCTTTCCCACGGAATTTCACTCCACTCCTCGGTAGCCTCGGTAAGTGACCGAGGAGTGGGGGGACTATCTGTATTGGGTAAAAATCGACTCGTGATGATTCGCCTCGGTCGCGCGGTCCGATAATAACCGAGGACATAGCAACGAGCCAAAGACCGACACAAGCGAGTGGGTCACCGAAGTCATACTTCAAGGTAGTCACCGAAGGCAAGCCGCAAGCTAAGCTTCGGTGATGCTTACCTCGGGCGAACAGCGAGGCCTCCCCACCGAGGTCATATACATGGGCCTCGGTGAACAACCTCGGTTCCAGCGGCTTTGCAGCCCACTACTTCAGCCCACTAACTCCTTCAAATAATGCCAAGATCGTGGGCCAGAGCACAAGGGATAGTGGAGAACATGGGCAAGGCTCCTAAGCCTATAAATAGCACTTCATTTTGTATTATAGGCATCCAGAAATTTATACTGAAACTCTGCCCAAATTTATACTCACAATCATATATTGAAATCAAGTCATTTTTTCGCATTTACGTCTATTTCGTGCATTTATTTAACTTTGATACGAAGATTTGCTTATATTCGAATCCAAATTCGATTTGTGATCCTAAAACTGGTTTAGGGCCATACATTTACACTAAAGATGATCCCATTATTACTGATCACCAAGAAAATAAAACTGAAAATCTTATTCCTCTTACAAAAAATGATATGGAAAGATTATACAAACCATGGAAATTCTCTCTTATAGTTAAACTCTTTGGAAAAAGATTTAATCATCAATACCTTTGATCCAAAATTAGCCTAACTATGAAAACCAACAGAAAATTTAACTCTAATCGATCTTGGATCCGATTACTACATAGTTAAATTTCTAAAAAAAGAAAATTTAAACAAAGCTCTCAAATGGCCCTTGGTTCATAAATGGTTTTTTTCTCTCAACCAAGAGATGGGAACCTAATTTTGTAGCCTCCACTGTCAAAATTACTTATTCAGCAATATGGCTACAATTCCCTGAACTCCCAACTGAATTTTATGATATAGAAATTTTATCCAAAATTGAAAATAACATTGGTCGTCTACTAAAAGTGGATACTTGTACTTCCTCAACACTTAGAGGACGTTACGCTCGCATTTGTGTGGAAATACCACTTGAGATATCGGTTAAAACTTCTATTCAAATAGGACAACATAAACAAAAAATTATTTACGAAGGAGAAAACATCCTATGTCAAGATTGTGGAAGATTAGGACACACGCATTAAATGTGCCCGCATGGACAATAGAAAGGAAATTTTTCTCAGAAGGAATTAACTCCAACTACCACTACCTCAATTCCTACTTCAATACATAATAAAGAAGATGAGGACAAACGATGGGAAACTGTAAAGTTTTCAAGGAAAAAGAAGGTTGCGCCACTATGTAAGTCATCTAATTCGACCAATTTAGATACTACTCTGACTCCTACAATTAATGTTCGTATGTATGATGCTAAGAAATTTTTCTCGGAAGGAATTAACTCCAACTACCACTACCTCAATTCCTACTTCAATACACAATAAAGAAGATGAGGACAAAGGATGGGAAACTGTAAAGTTTCCAAGGAAAAAGAAGGTTGCGCCACCATGTAAGTCATCTAATTCGACCAATTTAGATACTACTCTGACTCCTACAATTAATGTTCATATGTATGATGCTAAAAATGGTAGGTACTTAGACACCCAAACTTATGTCTATAGACATAAATCCTCTCTTAACATGACTTCTCAAAAAAATCATGGTAAACATATTGTTTACAAAAATAATTTCGATACATTAGCTGATAATACTAAAAATCTAGATATTAATGAAAATAATATTTTATATAATAATATTACCGGCTCCAATGAACCTAAACCACGTGTAGCAAGTCCAAAATTGCAACCAAAATATTTGCAATCATTAGCAAACCCTAAAGAAGAGACTGTCACTTCTCACACCATGCAAAGAAACAACCAATCTTCTCCTAACACCTCACAATAGCCGCAAACACAAGCCAATCCGATTGATCGATTAATCATGGAACATTCCACTTGTCTAACTAATCCCTCTCAGCCAATAACTTTGCATGCAATTACTTCTTCCCCCACGCCACCCCCACCTAGCAACATGGATATAGACACTCTCTCCTCTAGTCTAATTATTCAGCCGTCTCTTCATCCTAAAACAAACTCTCCCAATCCCCTACAAAAGCATGCCAAGACTACTCCCACATCAAAACAGGAGGAGGATCAGACTACTAAACACCTCACAAAGACTAGTGTTTCGCCTACCAAGACTGACAAGAATGAACCAAAAAGAAATTCCCCAACCACCACCAAATGCTCAACCAAAGAATCGTCCTCCTTTACCACTAATATTTACAATGCCTCCACCAAACAATCCCTTATCGGAATCATGGATAGAGAAGACACTAATGGGCCAAGCTTTTATGTTTCACTTCATGGTGGGCAATCAACAAATAATTGTTGCAATTCAAAATCCACAATACATTGCAAGGGCACTGACACAAGCAATGAGAAGGACAACACAAAATTACATGAATTTTCATATGAACCACAACATACTCAACCCTCTTTCCCAAAACAACATGCACGACTTGCACATTCAACACCTACTGAATCTTCCATTCTATGTGTTGACACCTAATTTTATCCCTCATTTTCTAAAATTAGCTATAATTTAACTTAAAGGTGCAATTTGACTATTTGTGCAAAATGTGCATTAGAAAGCATGCATTTACGTGTGTTATCCCCTACTTATATATACGTACTTAATTGTGGATATGTTGCATCATTTAGGCTATTTATCAAAACTGTGATTGTTTGTGCAATTTAGTGCATTTATAATAATCGTGGATATATCATATAATTGCGTCATTTAGGCTACATGTTAAGTTTGTATCGATTTTGATCATTTCTGCAAATTGGCAATTATCTGTGATTATTTATATTTAAATAATTTTATTAAGCTTATTTAATGATTATTTGTGCATTTTATACAATACGTATATCTATATTTTGTTTTTGTACCTTTAAGTTGAATATTGGCCAATTAAAAAGAAAATGTACAAATTTTTTTCTTATTTAATCCCTCCATATTTCAAAATCCCCTATCTCGGACCTAGACAAGCGTTCTTCTAAATACGTCCACTTACATTTTTCCTTTTTCTCTATTTTTATTTTAAATTCCTTTGAATCTAGACAAAAGGTGGTCCAAGTTCATTTTCTTTATTTAAATATTGAAAGAAAATATTTTTTAAATCCAATTCAATATTATTTCATAAATTCATTATCTTCACATCCCCTTAATTAGCCTCTAATCCCTAAAATCCCGCTCCCATATCTCTTTCATCTTCCCCATTTTTGGACAAAATTTCTACATTCATATAATCCCCAAATCACTCTCCTAATCTCCCTCAATAAAAAATAAAAAAAAAAAAAATCTCCCTCAATCAAAAATCCCCCAAAATCTCTCACTCCTCAACTAATTTCCAAATCCCCAACACCTATTTTCTTTTCAAAAAAAAAAAAAAGCTTATAAACATCAGCACACACTATACACATAATCAGCATATACAGAGGAACGGTACTACACTATTTTCAGGCAGACCACACCGGTTTTCTTCTTCAAACCATTGCACACTGTACAAACACCCTTCCTCGTCAATTCATACACGGCATCAGCAGCCATTACCTCTCCCTCTCACCTCTCGCACATATCAGTACACAGACCCACCTCCTTTTCTTAGTCTTCTTCCTCCTCAAACATACACAGTACATATACGCACAGGACCCCCCCCCCCCATCATCTCCTTCATACCCATCCGATTCACATACACCAACACACATATACATCAATCAAACAGAGCCAAACATACACCCAACACATACAATCCAAACGCCAAACACATATACACACATCCATCGGGAAATACAACGGAAACAGGGCAAGAGAAAAAGGGGGAGGGATCTGAAAAAGGGATCGGGGTTGGGGTCTAGACTATTCGAACTATGACAGTGGAGATAAGCAATCATCGCCAGAAAAACGCCATCGACAGCGAGAAAGGGAATTAGGGAATGGGGTCGCAGTGACGCCACCATGCTGGTGTCGCTCTTCCGCCCTTTCTTGATCGCTGCTATTCCTTTGACCCACCTATTTTGTTTTTGATGTCCATTGGTTATTTGTTATGCTTGTTTCTGATCCGTTTATTACAGGTTTTTTCTGCGTATCTGGCCGGAATCTTTGCCGGCGGTGTGACTTTGGCAGGCGACCTTGTTTACATTTTACGTTTCGCTTTGTCCTGTTGCTTTAACAAATATTCTGGGACTACTGTTTAATGTTTTGGACAGTCCTTTGCATATATTAGACCCCACTGGACTCTTAAAATACTTGTTTTATTGCTACTAACGAAATATTTATTTTGGACAGTTATTGCACTGATTTGATCATGATACTATACCATAATGGCCAATGACTTTTGGAGGCTGAAATAGCCCCATCCTCGTGTCCCTAAAATAAATAGGAGATGATGACATGTATGAGCTTCAATTGCAAAACGAGCTGGCGATGGAGTGGTGGAACCGTTACTTGGCATGACAACCGGAGGACCCCGTGTTTGCAGCCGTACCGACGTCCCTAACCTCTATCCGATTCATACATACCTGAGCCTACACTTTTACAAAATCCATTTTTTTCCTTTATTTTATTATTATTATTTTATTCATTATTATTGCTATTATTGATATATTATTATTTTTATTAATACTAATTCATTTTCGTATTTTTGCGAGGAACAATCTTGAAAACGTCGCTTTCGAAGACACCTTTTAAAATCACTTTACTTTCATTTAATTCAACTTTCATTTTATCATTATTTTATTTTAATATACTAACTAATGTATTTTATTTTGCGATGTGTAATTCTCCAAGGAAGAAGCCAGTCAGCAAATTGGAATCTTATCTTAATTATTACATGCATATAAATAGTCATTTAATTATTCGTCTAATTTTAGTTACTTATTTTATCCGCTTTTAATTACTTAGAATCTCAATTGTTTAGTCCGGCCGGTAATCACATTTGATGGAGCCTGAGAGGTGCCTAACCCCTTCCTCTCGGGATAACTTGAACCCTTACCTAGAATTTCTGGTTCGTAGACTAAGTTTCGGAGTTAATTATAAAATTAGCTAGAAACAAAATAGGGGCCCTAATACGCCTAGTTAAAAAATATATTAGGTGGCGACTCCAACTCTTTACCCGTGAGTTACCTAATAAGTTGAGCCATATTTCGAACTTTAATCGGTTCGATAAAAAGTAGGATACGGCACTATGCACCAAGGGAACACAATCCTCCAATACCCATTTTCTATCAATGGCCCCCACCCTTGAACATGGATCAAGCTCCCTTCCCAATGAACCAAGCCCCACCACCAATGAATGTGAATCAGGAAGAAATGAATCAAGAGGAGATGGAGGATGTGCCACCTCATCAGGCACCCCCTCAACCACAAGCACCACCCCTAAACCCTCAGAATCACAATGTGAAAGAACAAGAGGGAGAACTTCAACAACAAGACCTCGAACAAAACAATATTCCAGAGGACCTACAACCCATTTATTCAAGCCTTCGAGAGATTACAATAATGTTATTCAAGGAAACTCAGGAAAAAAATACATTCTCTTTGTTCAAAATGCTCTTTACAAATGTTCAATCGACCTCCACTTTCAATCGACCTCCGCTTCCCGTCAAATCAACAGGTAGCCAAGTATGCACTGATCATGAGCCCCTCGCTAAGGGAGAATGTGAATCCTCAACAGGACAATGCAATGAATCAACCACAGAACCAAAATGCCCTAATGAATAGAGCAATGTATTTTATGATTTGGAATGTCCGTGGTGCTAACAATGACAACTTCAGACATAACTTTAGGTCTAGTTTAAACTATCATCACCCTTGTCTAGTTGCTCTCCTTGAGACTCATATGAATGACCATACTAGAATTAGGGATGACTTAGGTTTTGATAGCATGATTGAATCTCCTATGGATGCTCGATCTGGAGGCATTGTCATACTCTGGAACAGTGCATTAGTGTCAGTGGAGGACGTGTATATGAGTGGTCAAGAGATTCACGCCATGGTGAAGGTAATTCATAACCCTCATGCTTTTTTATTTACTGCCATCTATGCTAGTGATGATTATAATTGGAGAATTGAACTTTGGAATAGTCTTATTAATATTAATAAAATATATAACATGCCTTGGCTTCTTGGAGGAGGCTTCAATGAGGTTCTATTTTTAGCAGACAAATGGGTGGGGGGTCGTCCTGTTAATTGTAATCGTAGTATTTTATTTAGAAACTGCTTAGACCAATGTAACCTCATAGACCCGAACAAACAAAAAGGTAACTTAATCCTTGAACGTCTGGACAGATGCTTCGCTAATGAAGCTTGGATTAAAAAATTTCAGGACGCATTAGTATCATACTTGCCTAGAACTCACTCTGATCATTCCCCTTTACTAATTCAATTAAATAGGCAGTGTAATAATTTGGAAAAACCTTTCAGGTTCGAAAAAATATGGTGTAACCATCCAGATTTAATTAATGTAGTATCAAGGCATATCACCACTAACTTTTACAATGGGGTTAAAAAATTTCAGTAAAATATTAAAAAATAGAATGTTGAATATATTGTTAACATTTTTAAGAGGAAAAAAAATTATTCTAGCTAGACTAAAGGGCATTCAAGCCTCCCCATAGTACCATACGAGATTTTTTATCCAACACTTAGATAACATGTTGCAAAATGAGTATAGCAACATTCTTAAAAATGAAGAAGACTATTGGAAGATGAAATCGCGTGTAAGTTGGTTTCCAGAAGGTGATGCTAATACGTGTTTTTTTCACATTCGTACCTTGAATAGGAGACGTACTAATCATATAGCTTATATCAAAAATAAGGAGGGGGTCCTACTATTCGATAACACTTCTATTGCTTCCCATATAACAAATTATTTTCATAACCTTTATACCACTGATCACTGCTTCTCATATATAATCCATGGACATTCAAATGACTAATCTCTAAGTAACCATGATATTTTCTAAATAGGTGGACCCTTAAAAGATAATGAAATCTTACATGCTCTCAGATCTTTCAAGCCCTTTAAATCCCCAGGCCCTGATGGCTTGCATCCCTTTTTTTCACAAAATATTGAGACATCATTGGCCTCTCTTTTCTACAACAATGTCATGAAATATTCAAATCTTGCCATATGCCTTCAAATCTGAATGAAACTTTTCTTTGTTAGATTCCTAGATTTGACAATGTAAATGAAATTAAAAAATTTCGACCAATTGGTTTATGTAACACTATTTACAAAACCATCACTAAAGTCATTGTTAATAGAATCAAACCTTATCTTAATACTATCATCAGCCCCTACCAGAGCAGTTTTCTAAAAATAAAAGGACTTATGATAGTGCAATTATCATTCAAGAGGTTGTTAAGTCATTTCAAACAAAAAAAGGTTCTAATGCTCAAATGATCTTAAAAATTGACCTGGAAAAAGCTTTCAACAGAATTGAATGGTCCTTTATCCATAAAACCTTGAAATACTTTAATTTCCCTAGGAATATCACCTCTTATAATGTCCTGCATATCCACATCTACCATAGCAATCCTTATAAATGGAGTTAAAACCCTTTTTTCAGTCCTTCTAGAGGCATACGTCAAGCTGACTCTCTATCCCCATATTTATTTATTCTATATCTTGAAATTCTTTCTAGGAATATTCTAAATGAAGTCTCTAGTGGCAATTGGGATCCTATCAAGATCTCCAGGAATGGACCAAACCTATCTCACTTATTTTTTGCTAACGACTTAACCTTATTTTGTAGAGCTAATAGTAAGAGCTGTGAAGCTATTAATCACGCTTTGGCCTCCTTCTGTAAACAATCAGGTCAAAAAATTAATCACACTAAATAAAAAGTCATATTCTCTAGAAATTGTGATCCTATAATTAGAGATGTTCTATCAAAGCAACTAAACTTCAAACAAAGCCCTACGTTTGGAAAATACCTTAGCTTCCCTATTTTTGAAAAAAATCCAAAGGCAAAGGATTTCTTTTGCATTATTGATAATATGAGGAAGAAATTGGCCAATTGGAAATTCAATCATCTCAATATGGCTGGTAGAGCCACTCTAACTAAAGCTACTTTAAACACCATTCCAAATTATGTGATGCAATACCATAAATTACCAAAAAAAGTATGTAGCATCATTGATCAAGTCTAAAAAAAATTTATATGGGGCTCAACTGATGAAAAGAAAAAACTCCACCTCATTAATGGAGATACTATTATAATGCCTAAGAAAGAAGGAGGCATAGGTGTTATTAAAGCTGAGACTAAGAACTTAGCTCTACTTACCAACTTAGCTTGGAGAATTATAAAAAATCCTTCAACTCTTTGGGTTCAGACGCTTACCTCAAAATACACATACATAAACACTGAAACCCATACAATTCATACCAAAAATTCTCATAAACGTACTTGGAAAAATTTTCTCAATGGTTTTGAGTACTGCAAAAAAAGGTACCTACTGGAACATAGGAGATGGTAAACATATTAATTTTTGGAGTGATGAATGAATCCCCAACTTAATTATTAGAAATTTCATTCAAGGCCCCCTTCAAAAAAATGAAGATCTTTATGCCTTGGAAGCTTTGAATGATAGAGGAAATTGGATCCTTGATAAACTTTTCCGATTTCCTCATAGCATTTTATCTAAAATTTTGTCCACACACTTACCCGTGTACCCTACTGAAAAGGACCAAATCCAATGGAAACTCACAAAAGATGGTTCATTCACAAGTAAATCAGCAAGGAGTCTAATTGATAATGATCCCAAGTGCCATGCTAAAGACTTCTCTTGGATCTGAAAGCACAAGACTCTCAACAAAATAAAATACTTTCTTTGGCTTTGTTATCATAATCGTATTTTCACTAGGGCTTACCTCCATCACGTAGGTATTAACATAAATCCTAACTGTTGCTCCTGCGTCCCCCCCCCCCCCCCCCCCAACAAGAAACCATGCATCATATCTTCTTTCATTACATTCATGTTAAACAAATTTGGGACGATCTTGGCATTGACAGTGCTACGATTCTAAACCCTAACCATCACTGCTTGACAATCTTCGAAGAGCTAATTGCACTCTCTCAAGTCCTCACGATGACTGAAAAGATTTTTTCCCATTTATTTTATGGAACATCTGGCTTAATCGTAACAACAACCACCATAACAACTTCAATAACAATGTTTCTATGCCTTTAGTCCACAAATGCACTATGGAATTTGTATTACTAGCCAAAAATCAACCCATTCTCAGCAAAAAGACCACTCTCGTGCATAAGTGGCACCCTCCTAAAATAAATTGCTTATAAATTTAATGTTGATGGATCAGCTAAAGCAGATAAAGGTGGTACAGGAGGTGTTATTAGAAATCATAAAGAGGAATGGATCCTAGGTTTTTACTCTTATGTCCCTTGCCCTGATCAGATCGATGTAGAGCTTCTGGCTCTTTGGCAAGGGATCTCTACAATCAAAGAACACAATCTATTTCCTATGGAAATTGAAACAGACTCTCTTCAGAACATCATTCAATTACTTGGTAATAATTTCTCTACCTCTACTTTGTTGAATGATTGCAGAAAACTAATGATGGAGATGGGGCAGCTGGAGCTTAGACATTGCTTCGGGGAACAGAATAGGGTGGCTGACCTACTGGCTAAGGAAGGATAAGCATGCAGCTTAAATTCTAGGATTTTTGTTTTTTCACAACCTCATATTAGTAGTATCATAAGTACTCTTTTGTTAGATGCTAATGGGTACTCCTGTCCTAGAGACATCTCTTTTAAAAATTGTAATATTGTTGCTAGCTATGGCAACTTGGATGCGCAACAGGCTCTTCAACCTGTTGTAACATTCCCTAATATTTATAATATCTCGTATTTAACAACAACAAAAAAAGAATGTGTGGAGGAGACAGCCGGTAATGGCTTTGGTTGCACATACAAATAATGATGCATGTTTTGTCTGTTTTATTAAAAATATTAAGTATGTTCTTTTTTTTTTCAATAATTAAACATTAGTATGGACTTGAAGGAAAGAGTATTAATAAGAGTTAAAGGAATAAACTCTGGTGTTTAAGTAAAAAATGATGGTTAAAGGATCTAGAAGTTCAGTTATCTTTCTTGAAAATTAATAATTTTAAATGTAAGCTCCAGATTATTGTGAAGGATACAAAAAGTTTTAGTCAAAACTCAATATTTTTCTAACTACAAATTCCAAGTTTTGTGATGGAGTTTTGAACTACAACAAAAAGTACAATTTAGTTAAAAAAATATATATATGTAACTATGAACTCCAGTTTCTTGCGATGGAGTTTGAATCCAAGATATACAAACAGAGAGTTAAGCTTAAATTAATATATTCTTAACTCCACTCCATCCTCTTCTGCGATCCATCGCATCGTAGGTACTAGCCTCCAAATCGAATGAGAGATTTGCCCGATGCAAACATCGTAGAGAAGACATAATTCCTCAACTAAAGGATCCATCGGTAAAGAAAAACGATCGTGAAAGAAAACGTCGGCAATAAAGAGTGACCCTTCACATGGTTGGAAAGAGTCATACACGATGGCAGATATGACCTTGACCACTCCCTCCTTCAACTTGCAGTCCTTCTAGATCTATTCAATAGAGCTCGGTGTGACAACGCAGATCACAGTAGTGACCGGAGCATTCCTCTTGCTACACTTCTGACCCTCCATTTATATACTCACTTCCTCGAGGCTTAATTCTTTCGAAAGAAGTTAATAATATGATTTTTATAAAACCACGCCCTTTTGTCTTCTTCTAAACTATATCTTCGAGGTTTAATTCTTCTTGCCCTTGCCATTAGCCTCTGGAGATTCAACTGATGTGGCTTTGGCATTTCCTCCCTAAGCATTGTGGTGGCAGCAATCATAGGCCTATCCAAATTAGCAAAGTCAGCACCAGAATCTTGGGGAATTTGTGTTTTTTCAGGAGCCATTTGAATGAAGTTGTAGAAAAAGAAGATTTATTAGTGAATTTTCGATAATAATTATGCCGGCGACGGATTATAAAAGCTGCTCTGAAGATTTTGAAAGAACATGATGGCAGAAGAAATCCAAATACTACCTTTTATAAGGAGAAGATTCATCATTACCTCGGTAACTGGAGAGTAGTGATGATCGCACGACGGAAAGCACATGGTCACGATAGAAAGTTGAAGTGATAATCATCATTTTGAAATATTCGGTTGAGATTTGGCCACGTCTTTTTCAGCATAAAATTTCAGCCACTTTATGAGTACGTGTGGACACTCACACGGAAGTAGGGGACTATCTGTATTGGTCAATATTTGACCGGACACGTGTTGCTAAGTGTCCCATAACATGGCAGGCTTAGAGTAAATTTTGAAAGACACGACTCAACTCAAAGTGGCAAGGTCATCCAGACACTCGGTCTTCAAAGAGAGGACAAATGAATGCTTTAATCGATAAGACTTCAGCTCCAACTTCCTTTGAGATTCCAAGTGATTAATATTATCACGTCCAACAAACATTATCTTGTTGTTAAGAGACGTGGGGAATAGGTTGTAACACTAAGATAGGACTCTAGACTTATAAATATATCCCTTCCCCTTCATTTGGATCCCTTAGACTCTCTTGTGACCCAACACCTGCTTATCATTCATCTTGCTTGTATTGCTTGGGCGACTGCTACAACTTATCTTTGTTCTTGTTCTTGTGGTGGCTTTCATCTCAAAACACTATGGGAGCATACCTTCGGATTCATTAATAAGACTTTCTTTACTTTGCTTTATTACTCTTTGTATTATCATTTTTATTGTTTCACTAGATTAGCTTTTTACTAATTAATCATCAATTAGTCTAAATTAAGTAGATTTACGCATATTGCGCCTAACATCTTGCTATAAAAGGATCGTTTGTGCCCTAAAATTAAAAATTTAATTGTTTGATCTAAAAACAAGTTTTAGGAAATACACTTTTTAAATTGGTCAGAAAATAAAACCAATAACAACAACAACAATATACCTAGTATAATCCCACAAGCGGGGTTTGGGGAGAGTGAGATTTACGCAGATCTTATCCCTACCAAGGGTGAGAGATTATTTCCGATAGACCCTCGGCTAGAGAAAATATTTAAAAACACATTTGAAAATAAGAGAAAAATATCATGCTAAAGAGAGTGATAAAACTAAAGCATATCCAAAATAAACAAATAACAACAGTAGATATAAATACGAAGATTAAGATAGTACTAATCTATATAGCATATTATATTATAATATCTAATAAGAGACAAGACACTCGACTACAATCTAACTTTCTACCCTAATCGCGACCTTCATGCTCTCCTATCTAGGGTCATGTCCTCGGTGATCTGGATCTGGGCCATGTTCTATCTAATCACCTCGATCCAGTTCTTCTTCGTCGACGTCTACCTCTACCTCTTGGTAGATCCAATACTGCCAACCTCGCACACCTCCTCACTGAGGCGTATGCACTACTCCTCTTCACATGACCGAACCATCGCAACCTTTCTTCTCGCATCTCGTTTGCCACTGAGGCCATGCCTACCTTGTTATGAATGACGTCATTCCTAATATTATCCATCCTAGTGTGCCCATACATCCATCTAAGCATTCTCCTACCACACTCATCTTCTAAATGTGTGATTTTTTCACTGACCAACACTCTGCCCCATACAACATAGCTGGTCTAATGACCACTCTATAAAATTATCATTTGAGGTTAGGAGGCACTCTCTTGTCACATAGTACACCAGAAGCGAGTGTCCACTTCATCCAACTTACTCCTATATGATTTGTGACGTCATCATCAATTTTTCAATTAGCTTGGAGGATTACAACAACAACAACAACAACAACATACCCAGTTAGTATCCCACTGAGGTGGGGTCTGGGGAGGGCGAGATGTACGCAGCCTTACCTCCACCAAAGTGGAGAGGCTGTTTCCGGAGTACCCTCAACAAAGGACATAAGTAGAAAACATAAAAGTGAGATAAGATAGTGTCAACACCAAACAGTACAAACATGCCTTACCGTTAGAGCACTCCACCTCCTTAAGCAAACAATAACACGCTACAATAAAAGTACTTAAAACATATATAGTAAACCGACTGAGCTAGCGTGTCTACAGTGAGCATAAAACGCATAAAACGCTAAAGGCATTCCACATCTAAAGATAAGCATAAACACCGGACACACATACTCGATTACTAGCTATCCTTCCACCCAAATCTTCGACCTCCACTTTTTCCTATCTAAGGTCATGTCCTCGGTAATTTGGAGGTCAACCATATCCCGCCTAATCACCTCACCCCAATTCTTCTTAGGTCTGCCTCTACCTCTCCGAATGGTACACACTGACAACCCCTCACATCTTCTCACAGGCGCATTTGGGCTCCTCCTCTTTACATGCCCAAACCACCGTAGCCTCGCCTCCCGCATCTTGTCTGCCACTGCAGCCACTCCAACCTTCACACGGATGTCCTCGTTCCTGATCCTATCCATCCTAGCTTGGAGGATTGAGCCAAGATATTTGAAGCTTCATTTCTTGGGATTGACTTGAGAATCAAGCGTCACTTCCATATGCGACTCATCTGATACATAACTTAACTTGCATTACATGTACTCTGTCTTTGTCCTGCTTAGCCTAGAGCCTTTAGACTCTAATGTCTGTCTCCACTTCTCCAGCATCTCATTGAAACCACTGCGTCTCTCATCCACCCAAACTATATCATTTGCAAATAACATACACATGACACCTCTCTCTAAATATTCTAAGTCAATTCATCCATCACAAGTGCAAATACAAAATGGGCTAAGCGTTGACCCTTTATGTAGTCCTATCTCGACTGGAAAATGCTTTAAGTCTCCTCCTACTGTTCGCACTCTTATCTTGGCTCCTTCGTACATGTCCTAAATCACCCTAATGTATGTCATCGGAACACCTTTAGATTCCAAGCATTTCCACAAAACCTCCCTAGGGACCTTGTCATAAGCTTTTTCTAGGTCAATGAACACCATATAAAGATCCCTCTTTTTGTCCCTATACTGTTCAACCAACCCTTTTAACAGATGGATGACTTCTGTAGTTTATCTCAGAGGCATGAATCTGATTTGGTTCTCAAAAATAGTCGCAAGCCTCCCCATCCTCTTCTCTACCACCCTCTCCCAAACTTTCATAGTGTGACTGAGTAGTTTGATGCCTCTATAGTTATTGTAATTTTGAATATCACCCTTGTTCTTGTACAAAGTTATAATGCAACTCCATCTCCATTCTTCAGGCATTTTGGACGTCCTAAGGATGACATTGAACAACCTGGTCAGCCACTCCAAACCTGCTCTGCCCGCACTCTTCCAAAATTCTACTGGGATCTCGTCTGGTCTAGTCACTCCAAACCTGCTCTGCCCCCACATCAGATCTATTACAACAGAGTACCAACATCCTTTCGAATTGGCTCTTGCTTTCTGTGCCCTCTTAAAGCACTCCAAGCTCCGGATGTCGAGCATGAACCCTCCACGGCTTAAAATATCAATCCGGATCGCATCATTCCCTCCCTGTTTAAAGGAATTCGTCCTCGAATTTGTACCTTGCAAAACCATGACGCGAATAAGTACCAACCCAATAACTTTCCAAGCACTACTCAATAACGAGAATGGAATAAGACTCACATATTCATGCTCAAAGTGCACACTCTTATGATATAGCCAAGTATCAAAATCAATTATAAAGAACATTTTTCCAATTCCAACATAAAAAACATGGCTATAAAAGCAACAACAAGCAAACTCATTCACTAAACAATTTCATTTTTAGGCTCATTCAACTCATGTCAATCCTCCATTGACAATTTATCACTCTTAATATTGGAGGTTCTAGCAAAATCCACTTTAAATATATGCTCAATACTAGGAATAGAGTAAGTAAAGAAATTGACACTAAAACTAGCATCTATCAATTTACCACCACTATCACTAGTGCCCCACTCCTTCTTTAAGGAGCAATCTTTAACTTTGGAGGACTTCCAAACATTAGACAAGCTTTCAACAAACATTTTGGGAGTTAGCTTGCTAATATCCTCACAATTACCACTTTCAAGCAAGTCACAAGAATCATTTTCACAAGTTATGCACTTTTTAGATATTGACTCATCATTTTTATCAAATGCAAACAAGTTCAAAAGGAAGGTGTCATCCAAAGACACATGAATACCATCAAGTGCAAATCTTTCAAGAATACAAGCGTCAATCAAAGCAACATCATCAGTGGTGTCCATATACTCAAGCTCACTTTTCAAAGTAGGACCTCTACCAAGCACAAAGTCAAAACTAGGACAAATCAAAAAACATTCCACCCTTTTACTTGTACACTCACTTAAACAATCAAAATATAATTTATCAATTTCAAACAAAAAGAAAAATAATATATTATCATTCAAATGCAATCCTTCACTTCCTTCAAGTAAGTGCACACCTTTCAATCCATCACTATTTTCAACTTGACACAAACAACCACCAATACCATTATCAAGAAGGCTACCACTTACAGCATCACAAGGTCCAAGCAATTCTTTTTCTTTATTCACAAGAGAATGGTCATTGTCATCATAAGAATAATTAGCACAATCATCATCCAATCCCATATTCTTTATGGAACTCATGAAATAAAATAAGGAATGAATTTTAATCATGTTTTCTTGATTTTCAAGGTCACCAATTTGACTACTTTCTCTATCGAGCTCACCCAATGAAATACAAGAGTTAGGGTTAGCTATCTTACCTTCAAGCACAAAAAAATTTTCTTTATCTTGAATTTCAAAGTTAAGGCTTACTTGACCAAGTGGAGAAGTATTTTCGGCCTCATCATTTTCTTCCAAGCAAGAGTCTTTTTCAAATGACAATTCATCTTTGCAATCACTTCCACATGAACCTACAAAAGAGACATTACTACTAAAAGAAGTAGTGAGGGGGTTAGAGTTAAAGTGATGAGTAGCCTCTCTTATGCTCTCTTGTTTTTCTTGACTTTCCATTTCTTTTCTCTCACTCTCTTCATTCTTTTCTTCCTCACCCTCTTCATTTTCTTTTGGTGACAACTCTCTCATTTTTCAACTCATCCTCTCCTTTTTCCTCTCTTGAGTTGTCACTTTGCTCACCCTCACTCCTCTCAATCTTTTCTCTCTCATAATTTCTTTTGATTGGAGTATTAAGGTTACAAGATAAATCATTATGGGGAAGCTTTTCTTGTATCCCAAAATAATTTCTCAATTTTTTCTTAATATCTTGCCAAGTGGGCTTTGGTGTTCAAGGAGTTTCCCAAGGCCGCCCACGATTTAGATTGTAACGGTTTCTCAAGTCTAGGGGGAGAGCCCATACCACCAAAGTCAATTTATCCAACTCCTTGCAAATGTCTTCATGTACAAAGATCTCTTCCAATTGTGAATCCCAAAGGACATAGAGCTCCTTTTTATATTTTGCATGCAACTTAGGCAACTCTATGTACCTTTTATCCCTTTTACTTTGGCCCTTTTTATTGCCATCTTTTTGTTCCGAGACTACAACTACCACAACTTGCTTGATCTTGTCATTTCCACTATTAAGTAGTAGAACTTGCTTTGGAGGATCTTGAGTAGGATCCTTTGCTTGTGGAGTAACATTTGGAGAGTAGGTATCTTGGACCACCATGTGAGAGTAACGGTCATTAGCCCAAGAGAGCCTACTAGGTCCATCACCCCGCAACTCCACGGTTGGAGATGTTTCAACCACTTGCTTTCCCATTTCCCAAAGCCTATCTTTTTGGGATAGGTCATCAACCGTCTTCTTCATCCCTTTAAATTCATCTTTCATTAAATTCACACTCGCCATCAAGGCTTGCAACATGGTTTTGACCTCCATGTCTGCCTCGACTTCCTTTTGAGCCATCGTACCTACAAACAAAGGTTAGTAGAAAGAGTCCTCACCAATTCACTCCCTAAGTGTTTACACTCATTTTGATTGCGCTCAATCCACTCGTGTTTACACTCAATAATTGGGTTTTACTCGCTCTAATGTTCTCACCACTCTTGCCTTTTACCTCTCGTTGGCAAAGTCAGGTTGCTTTTCGCGCTTAATTTCGATTTGACAGTCAAACTCAATCCAATTCGGGACGGAAAAGAATTGTTGTAGCAAAGAACGGACAATGAAAGCTAATCGGACGGAATTAGAAAAAGTTAAGGGAATGAAGAAAGAAGGCTCGAATCGAATTGGCACGAAATGAAATTTGAATTGGATGAAATTTTGTGTGGGATCTAGAAACTTATTGTATTTGATGATATGAAAGGGGTTTGGGTGACCTGAAACTGTTTAGGGGCTGTTCCGAGCAATCTGTAAAGTGACTGATTTTTTGTTCAGCGCTATCGCGTGATGTCGGGCGCTATCGCGAAGAGGAATAATTCCTGTTCAGCGTTGTCGCGACAGTCGGCGCGCGATCGCGAAGAGGAACTATTAACCCTATGCTGTCGCTTCGCGATCGCGAAGGGCAATAATAAATAAGCCTGTGAGATCGCGACACTTCTCGTGTGATCGCGAAGAGCAAATTCTGGGTCTGATGCAGAACTTGAAACCCGAATTTCTGGAAATTTTCTTTACTTAAATCTTCACAAACCAACTTATTTTTGCTCCAAATTTGAGATATAAGCTCCTTATATGTCCGTGAACAAACCCCAATGATCAATTCTTCAAGAACAACACCCAAAATGCAAAAGCTCCGAATCTTTGTTGAAGAACCGTAGATTTTGATTCTTCAAATTAACACCCCAGATGTTGTTTGTTGTTCAATTTCTTCGAAAATCAGCTTCTAGAATCACCAAGCAACAATTTGTAACAAAGATTTCATCTAAAGGAAATCTAAACCTATGACTCAATTTTTGGATTTTTGAATTTTTCAATTTTTGATTTTTTTGTGATTTTTCAGATTTGATAAACGAATTTGGATTAGTAATTGTAAGAACAAATATTAATCCAGCTCTGATACCAAATGATATGATCCTAACTAGGATTAAAAAAATAACAAGAAAATAAAATGATAAAAGCAAGACCCAATTTGAATTGATTTGGAATTAAGGAAGTGGATTAGGGAAAAGTGGCCTAATCACCCCCTTAAAACAACAACCAAAAAGAACCTATACTAATTAGTCCTCAATTGAATTAACATTCAATTGCAAACCAAGGAAAGAAAGTGCTCAAGCAACATGCTTAGCCATTGTTTACTCACAATCATATTCATCCAAAGTCTAACTAATGAATAAACACTCCATTAGGCTATTTATAGTAGCTAGGTAATCACAATGATAAATGGACTAAAGAGCCCCTAATGTTTATTCTGAGAATCTGCCCGGACACCTTTCATCGCGATCGCGCACGTGGTCTCGCGATCGCGCACTGTATGCTGAGATCTCCTCGCAACCGCATTATGTCTTTCGCGATCGCGGACTCTGATTGAGTCTTTCTGCACGAATGCGCTCATAGCATCGCGATCGCGAAGCATATCCAGAAAATCCAGAATCCAGAATCCTGCAGCCTTGCATTTTGCTCATTTGGTCATCCTTTTGAATTGGCTCTTGCTTTCCATGCCCTCTTAAAACACTCCAAGCTCCGGATGTCGAGCATGAACCTTCCACGGCTTAAAGTACCAATCCGGATCGCATCAGAAGGACTGGAAGTCTGGATGAGACGAAGATTGTCATCATTATGAGTAGACCCTCCTATGAAAGCAAAACCACATGCCGCGTTCATAAGCTTTTCCATAGTAGCTTAGCAGTACTCCTGTCTTCGTACTTGAAATTTGGATGGGACCAAAAGCAAATTAGTTAGTTGAGACTTGATCAATGATCAGTGATCACTACCAAGTTCAAAATTGCCTTTTCTTTTCTTTCTTAACCTCAAGAACCTCTCATTTTAAAGTTGAATGAGACAAATGCACCCACCAAACATTTGAACCCCTCGTAAGTATGTAAGATTTTTTTTCATTATATTTGATAATGCAAGTTTCCATTGTCAAACAAGTAAGGACAGTTTGGCATTAACAGTGGCCATCGTCATTACTTATATTCATAAGTTGGTTGATGGGGTTGATAGGGCATAATGAAGCCAAGAGTATAACAAGTACATGTGCAATTATATCCGTCTAATAAAGCTATGAGCTATCAATAGAACAAACTGAAAAAAAGTAGAAAATGTTAATTTCTCAAAACGACCCATTCATATCAACACTCTATTTTGCCTGGCAAATAATTGCAATTGCATTCATCTTTCTTCTTGAATACAATTCTGATGACATTATTTACACTCACATTTATGATTTTAGATGAGTGATTCCATTACTACCTCTTTAGTTTTAAAATCTAAGAAACAATACCTTAAGTACTTTTTTTAAAGGGTCAGAAAATCCTTCCTCTACATTAAAGTCGACGGTGAATGAAAACCTCAAGAAGGTTAGAAATCCCTCACAGTTAATTATAATGGATTATAACACCTTATTTCAAGAATGAAAATACTCAACCAGAATATTGTAGAAAGGTGTGAAAACTGAAAAGTTCAGTTGATCCCACAATTCTTTTGTATAAGGAGATAATATAATGCCCATCCATCTGTTGAATGAAGTATAAACCCCCTTTGGTTTAACATTTTCAAGTAATTTGCAAAAAACTTAAAGTATATTAGAACTATCTATATATATTGTATTGGGTAAAAATCGACGTGTTCGAACAGCACTTCGGTATGACAAACCGAGGATAATCGAACTGATGTTCCGAAGGAGAAAAATCGAAGCAAACGATTGAACCACAAAAACCAAGCACCAGTGTCACCACCGAAGGCGAGCCGCGAAGCTGTGCTTCGGTGACACTCACTTAGACCGAACAGCAAGGATACATCACCGAGGTCATGCTTTTGAGCCTCGGTGGAACACCTCGGTTCCAGCGGTTCAGCAGCCCACTAACTCCACTCAAGAAAATGCTGAGAGTAGATGTAGGCATGATCAGTCATGGAGAACGTGGGCAAGACCCCTTGTACCTATAAATAGCTCCTCATTTTACATTGCATTCATTCAGAAATACTTATAGAAACTCTGGCAAAATTTGTACTCACTGTTATATATTGAAATCACATTATTTCTTGCATTTTCGCTTATTCTTAGCATTGTTTTGACTTTGATACTAAGATTTGCTTGTGTTCCTAACCAAAATTCGATTTGTGATTCTAAATCAGTTTAGGCCCATACACTACTGCTATTTGATGACATTGAAAATAGGGTCGTAGTTTCTGAGCAGTAACAATTAAAGCAAGTGCTAGTTTCTCCAAATGAGGAAACCTGGTTTCAGCATCGAAGAGTGTCTTGCTTACATAGTAGATGGGCTGTCGCTTGCCATCTTCTTCTCGAACCAGCACATCACTGACTGATACCTCAGATACAGCCAAGTAAACTAGCAAAGTTTCACCATCTTTTGGCTTGGCGAGCAGCGGCGCGTTAGCTAGGTTACGTTTCAATTCCTTTAGTGCTTCTTTACACTCCGGTGTCCACTCGAAGTGATTATTCTTCCTTAAGACCGAGAAGAATTTGTGGCATCGCTCCGAAGACCTTGAGATAAATCGACTCAAGGTAGCGACTCGGCCAGTCAAGCGCTGAACTTCCTTCACCCCGGTCAACTCCTCGGGGATTTCTTCGATGGCTTTGATCTTATCTGGATTACCTTCGATCCCTCGTTCAGAGACTGTGAATCCCAAGAATTTTTCCGACCCTACACCGAAGGCAAACTTTTCAAGATTCAGTTTCATGCCATATTGCCTTAGAACAGCAAAAGCTTCTCTCAAATGGTTTAAATGATCCTCCATTTGAATAGATTTGATCAGCCTATCATCTATGTAGACTTCCATAGATATTCTTTGAACATGCGACATACTAGTCTTTGGTATGTCGCCCCAGCATTCTTCAAACCGAAGGGCATCACCTTGTAGCAGAAGGTACCTCAGTCAGTGATGAACGAGGTCTTTTCTTCGTCCTTCGGATCCATGAGGATTTGGTTGTACCCCGAATAAGCATCTTAAAAGGTTAATAGTTTGTGTCCAGCGATGGAGTCTATTAACCTGTCAATTTGTGGCAGTGGATAGGAGTCTTTGGGGCAAGCCTTGTTTAGATCAGTGTAATCTACACACATTCTCCACTTGCCGTTCTTCTTGGGCACAACGACCACATTAGCCAGCCACTCGGGGTATTTCACCTCTCTTATGAAGCCATTCTCTTGCAGCTTCATAGTTTCATCTTCGATTTCTTTCTTTTTAACTCCGGCGTGAGGTCTTTTCTTCTGCTTCACCGAGGTAATTGGGGATCCACATTTAATTTGTGGGTCATGATCTCCGGATCGATACCAACCATGTCTGAATGGGACCAAGCATAGCAGTTGTTGTTGGACTTTAACAATTCGATGATAGCTTTTTTCGACTCTGGGTCCAACTCCGAGCCGACAAACACTTTTCTCTTTGAAAAATCTTTCGATAGTATGAAAGATTCCAGCTCTTCTATGGTGGAGTCCTCAGCTTTTTGCTTCCGAGGTTCTTGAATGCAAACCGGGATCTTCTCCACTTCTCCTTGGGGTCTTCCTCATCTAAGCCCGGTTGCATTGGTTGCTATTGTTTTGGTCCGCTCGGGATGACTCCGCTCTTCAATGCAACCGAATAGGATTCTCTTGCTACTCGTTGCTCTCCTTTTATCGATCGAACTCCCCATGAGGTAGGGAATTTGATCACTTGATGAAGAGTGGATGGAACAGCCTCCATGGAGTGAATCTATGGTCTACCGAGGATCATGTTGTACGCAATGTCCTCGGGCAAGATTTGAAACAGTGCTTCCTTGCTAACTCCTTCGGCAAACATCTTGAGTGTGATTTCACCCAATGTCTTCTCAGTGGAGTTGTTGAAGCCAGTCAACACTGTTGCCTTATTAGGAATACCTTTGCCCTTCAGGCACATCTTTTTAATGGCCCCGTAGCTGATGATGTTGACCGAGCTACCGGGGTCAATCAGGACTCGTTTGATATCCGAGTCATTTATTCTCAACATGATGACCAAGGCGTCATGATGGGGGAACATCATCCCATCGAAATTCTCATCATCGAACACTATTTCTTTCCCCGAGCCTCCAACTCGAGTTCGCTTCTCCATGGTGATTAACAACTTTGTGAACTTCTTAGCTGCTGCAAAGTTCACCCCGTTTACCTCTGACACCCCGGTGATAACATTCACGACCCTTTCAGGGGGTGGCGCCCGAGGTAGTTGCCCATCACCTCGGTCCTTGGTGTAGTTCTCCTTCCCCTTATCAGTAAGGAATTCGGCTAACACACCCTTCTTCAACAAGTGTGCCACCTCGAGGCGCAATGCTTTGCAATCCTCGGTGCGGTGGCCATAATCTGCATGAAACTCACAGTGCAAATTTTGATCCCTTTTGTCAGCTGGAATTCTCATGTCCTTTGGTATTCTTACCCCGGCTGTCCCCTTCACAATATTGACCAGCTCCGAGGTCGATATGCTGAAGTTGTAGTCGAGAATACGAGGTAGCTCTTTATTCTTTGCGACCAGAGCTGGACTCGAAGAGCACCTCTGGTTCGTATTTGGGAAAACCTTTCCGCCGAGCCGTTGGCTCACATGAGCATTTCCAAACGAGTTTCCAAGCGAATTTCCCAGCCTCGGACTGGCAGGCTGCCTCGACGACGAGGTGTATGGCTCATACCTCCCCTTCGAGTTTCCTCGTGGCGCCTCTGCGCGATAAGAGGATTCGCTTCGGTTCTTATAGTTGTGGCTTCGGCCATTATTTTTCCATTCGGCTTCCTCCAGCCTTATCTTGGTATAAGCTCTATTGTGCAAATCATCCCACTTCAGGGTCTAATATTGCTGAAGCTCCTTTCGCAACTCAGCAGCGACATCGGAGTTACGAACATTGATGCATTTCTCAAATGCCATGATGGCTAGAGTATCATCCATAGAAGGTAGTTCCATGCGCTCAGCATGAAAGCGCTCGAGGAAGTCCTTTAGCGGCTTACCGGGCCGTTGTTTGACTTCAAATATATCCTCCTTCCTCTGGAGGATTTTCTGCTCCCCGGTGTGCGTTTTAACGAACGCGTTAACCAGCTCTTTAAATGTGGAAATCGACCCCGATAGTAAGCGCATGTACCACCGAAGTGCTCCCTTCTCAAGAGATTCACCGAATTTTTTCAGAAACATTGATTCCTTCTCTGTTTCCGTAAAATCATTGCTCTTTACCATTGCCATGTATTCGGTGACATGTTCTTTGGGGTCAGTGGTCCCATCATATTTCTTCAATAAGAAAAGCTTGAAATTTTTGGGAGTTGGGGCTGGGGCAGCTTCGGGCCTGAATGGCAAATCCCTATATTGGTCGATATTAAGATCGTCTTGAACCTTAGTTACCCCGGAAATGCTCTCGAGGCACTTTTCCATGCGAGCCTCAACTCGGGCTTCGATCTCTTTGGTTAACTTTTCAACGTCGACCGAAGAGGTAGTTACTGCCACGGTGGGAAGCGTCCCAAAGTGTGGCGTTGTGTTCGACAATGTACCCGAACCCCCAGATGTGGTCCCATTTTGAGGTCCCCCTATTATCGCGCCCGTAGGAACGAAGAGCGGGATGCCTCCACTTGGGTCCACAGGCTGGGCTCCATTCGGGGTTGAGCTATTCCTTGCCTCTAACAAGGCACGAAACCCTGCATTAATGTTGGCCTGTTCGGCCTGCTGCTCTTGAAGAGCTCTTAGTGAGGCGATAATGTAGGCCTGAAAGGCTTCGATCGTCATCGGAGATGATGAATTCGGGTTTGACTGATCGCTAGTCTATCCCTCGGGAGTTAGCTACAAATCAGCGGGATTCCTGCTATTGTCAGCCATACCGTCGAGTATGTCGAGTGAAAAACGTGAATTCGAAATGAAGAACATGTTCAACTTTGGAACAAAGCGCTTATGCCTGTATCCCCACAAACGGCGCCAATTTGTATGGGCCTAAACTGATTTAGCATCACAAATCGAATTTGGGTTAGGAACACAAGCAAATCTTAGTATCAAAGTCGAAACAATGCTAAGAGTAAGAGAAAATGCAAGAAATAATGTGATTTCAATATATAACAGTGAGTACAAATTTTGCCAGAGTTTCTGTAAGTAGTTTTGAAAGAATACAATGTAAAATGAGGAGCTATTTATAGGTACAAGGGGTCTTGCCCACATTCTCCATGACTGATCATACCTACATCCACGCTCAGCATCTTCTTAAGTGGAGTTAGTAGGTTGCGGTAGTGGGCTGCTGAGCCGCTGGAACCGAGGTGTTCCACAGAGGCTCAAATGAATGACCTCGGTGATGTAACCTTGTTGTTCGGTCTAAGTGAGTGTCACCGAAGCACAGCTTCGCGGCTCGCCTTCGGTGGTGACACTAGTGCTTGGCTTTGGTGGTTCAATCGTTTGCTTCGGTTTTTCTCCTTCGGAACATCAGTTCGATTATCCTCGGTTTGTCATACCGAAGTGCTGTCCGAGCACGTCGATTTTAACCCAATACAAGTAGTTTCCACCTTCCCTTAAGAAGTATATTGCATAAGCCTGAGTTGTCGGGGAGGTTATCCAAATGGGCGGTAGAATTAAGTGAGTATGACATCACCTATCAACCCCAAACGGCCATAAAATCCCAAGTCTTGGCCGACTTCATAGCTGATTTTAGTGTTGGGATCCTACCCGAAGCCGAAAAGGAGAATCCAATGTCGAAGGGGTCTACTTCAGGACTATGGGTACTTTACACTGATGGGGCGACTAATTCTAAGGGTTCGAGATTAGGCATAGTGTTGAAGGCACCCACCGGGGAGAAGATCAGGCACTCAGTTCAGTTTAAAAAAGTGACCAACAATGAGGCCGAATACGAAGCAGCCTTAGCAGGCTTGGAGTTAGCCAAAGAAATGGGGGTAGAGAGAATTGAGTTAAGGTGTGATTCACAACTGGTGGTAAACCAAGTTCTCGGTGAGTATACGGCTCGTGAGCCCAGAATGCAACAGTTCTTGACCCGAGCATAAAGAATTTTAGCTCAATTCTAAGAGTGGAAAATCCAACAAGTACCTCAAGAGGAGAATACCGAGGTCGACGCCCTGGCAAACTTGGGTTCGGCAGTCGACGAAGTGCACTCGGGGACTGACTCAGTGGTTCGGTTGCTTTATGTGCAAATGAGAGAGATGAAATTGGAAGTCAACTCGGTGGACCACAAATGGGATTGGCGAAGTAAGTTTATCTCTTACTTCGACTCGGGGACTCTCCCCCAAGATAAGAAAGAGGCCAAAAAGTTGAGGACCCAAGCAGCTTCATACTCAATGATCGAGGGAAATTTATATAGAACGTTGTATTGCGGTCCGATGGCCAAGTGTTTGGGTCCAGACGAAGCTAGATACGTGATGGCTGAAATACATGAAGGCGAGTGTGGTAATCACTCGGGGGGAAAATCCTTGGTGCGCAAATTACTTAGCCCCCGTTTGTTTATAGTTTTTGTGGATATTTTTTGGGAGTTTTTGGAAGAAAAACTGTTTGTTTATGCTATTTCATAAAAGCTTCTCCCAAAAAGTCCCAAAAACTCAAAAAGTGCTCAAAGGCTTTTTTTGGGCAGTTTTTGGGAAATTTGAAAAACTACTCACAAAACTTCAACTATTTTTTCAAGTAAATTCTATGTCCAAAGACAACTTCAAGTTCCAAAAATTATTTTTCAACTCAAATCTAAAAACTCAAATTCCCAAGTTTCAACCAAATCTATGTCCATACGCTAGCTTAGAGCTGGGCACTATTGGACCATTATTAGCGCAGATGCAAAGGCCTTCATAAAAAAATGTGATAAGTGTCAACATCACGCCCGAATGATCCATCAACAAGCTGAACCTTTGCATTCAGTCGTGTCACCATGGCGCTTCATGAAGTGGGGAATGGATATTGTTGGCCCATGCATTACCGAAGGGAAAATGTGGTGTTCTGTTAATCCTGGTTTTAAGCGATTATTTTACAAAATGGGTGGAAGCAGGAGTTCTCGCTGAGGTTAAACAGAAGGAGGTAATCGATTTTATCAAGAAAAACATCACCTACAGGTTCGGCGTCCCAAGGGAGATCGCTTGTGATAATGGTAAACAGTTAATGGGGGCGGCTGTCACTGATTTCTTCAAACAATGGAGAATAAAGAGAATAGCATCGACCCCCTACCATCCAAGTGCCAATGGCCAAGCCGAATCTTTGAACCGAGTAACAAGTGAAAATCTCAAGAAGAGACTCGATGAGAAGAAAGGCTCTTAGCCCGAAGAGTTGCCAGGTGTATTGTGGGCTATGCGAACAACAGAGAAGAACAGCACCAGTGAAACCCCATTCTCTCTTGCCTATGGCAAGGATTCACTTATCCCCATGGAAGTGGGCGAGCCAAGTCTTCGGTACGCCCATACCACCGAGGATGCCAATCAGCAAGCCATGTGCATAGAGTTAGACTTGCTCGAGGAGAAGAGAGAGTTGGCTTTGGTTCGGTTAGCAGCACAAAAGAGGCAGATCGAGGCGTATCTCAACAGGAAGGCCAAACTTAGATATTTTAAAGTTGGCGACTATGTGCTGAAGGCTACGAACCAATCAACCAAAGAAAAGAATGGGGGAAAACTCATTGCAAACTGGGAAGGACCTTACAGAGTCAAGGCGATCGTTGGAAAGGGGTCTTATCAAATCGAAGACCTACAAGGCAAGCCTGAACCCTTGAATCGGTACTAATTTTAATCGAGGTAAACATTACTTGATCATTTAAAATTCTACCCACAGCCTCGAGCCGAAAAACGCTCCTAGGGCTTCGGTCAAAATGTACTAACTTGCTCCTCGTTTCATTTTGCTTGACCTTTTCAGAAAGCGGATAAAACGACTTCCAGTGCTCGGATCTTCATCAAGATTCAAACTCGGACACTGGGGGGGATTAAGAGGCGGGTTGCATTCGAGGTCGATACAGAACCTCCCAACCAAAGGCTATCTATTCAGCAACCGGGGACTGGCACCCAGGAAACAGATTAGTAATTTGTAATTATGCCCGATAGTGGCATGTTATCGATTCGATTTTCTGCGCCTGAGTTTTACTTCGACTAAGGTCTTATGTAAAAGCCGATTCCGGCTCGCTGTTATCATCAATGAGATAAACTTGATTCAAAACCTCTTTGTTTCTATGATCTTGCACACCGAAGTTGCACTTTAAATGCATCGACTCGAGAGCGAGATGTCGTTCTAAGTTTGCATCGGTTTTACTTGATTAAGTCTTGCAAGCAAATTACTTTACGTGTTCGGCTCAAAAAATCTCAAAAAAGACGATACAGAAGCTAACACTTAAAGCAAGAAACACGAAATCATTTCATTAAAAAGCCCGAAGGCCGTGAATTATTTACAACAAAAGGGACCCGAAAGTCCAAGGCATATACATCAAAAGCCCGAGGGCCTAAACAAAAAGCAAAAAACACAAAGGATGAACTGTCTCCCCCTAAGGATTTCCTCCTTCGGCATCTTCATTGCCTTCGACGGCACTTTCTCCCTCCTCATCGCCTTTGGATTCATCATCATCCGAATCCTTACTCGAGGGCAGATCATCCACAATTTTCTAGGCTTCGGAAGCAGCATCCCTGGCCTTGACTATATCCTCTTCGAGCACGATCTGCCCAGCTTGGACTTGCTCAAGTGTGCTAAGCCTAGTCTTAACAACGGCCCAAGCCTCCTCAAACTTCGCCCTCGTCGCTTTGACTTCGGCCCGCTGATTGAGGTAGGCAACTCTTCCTTAGAGTTTTGAAACTTTGCCCCGAAGAGCAGGCACTTGGTCTACTTGGCTCTGCAACCCAACAAGCTTGGCGTTGTACTCCTCTAGCTTGCCACAGTATTTTTCCCCTGCCACCAACACTTCGGCCCTGGCACGAAAGAGATCGGCTTCAAGTCGAGTGTTTTCAAGGCTCAGCCTCGAACGCTCGTTGACAAATTCATTTGTCACAGCTTGAACCCTTGCCTCGGCGGATTCCAGAACCACGTGTAAGTCAGCCTCGGCCTTAGCTGCTGCTTCGTTAGCACGCCCCAAGTCTTCATTCAAAGTAGTGAATTGGGCTTCCAGCACGGCGATCCTATCCAAAAATCCTCTTTTCTGTTCTCCCCAGGCAGCGGTCGCCGCTTGAACTTGCTCTGTTCGGTCGCGTTCTAGATGGATAGCTTGCAGCGCGAGGACCAAGATCTGCACAAGACCAAAATATTAGTGTTGAGAATAAAGAAAAGGTAAATCGCGTGAATAAGAAGGCATGAAAACTTACACGAAGAGCAGAGGCGGCTGAAACTCCCATCAAACTCATGGGGTTTAAGTTCCGAAGAGCGTGAGCTTCAGTAGACCCGAGCATAACATCGATGGCGGCGATGTCCTCTTTGGTGGGATCCAGCAGATTGTCCTCGGGAGAAATTTCCAATGCCCGAGGTGCAGCATTCGAAACCTTGGCCGAAATTCGGGAAGCGTTAACCATGCTTTTGATCAAGCCTTCGCTTGCTTTAGGTTTTCCCTTCCACTTGACAGCCTCTTGGTCAGACTCCTCCACGTTTATAACCTCGGTATCCCTAGGGACCTCGGCAGCTGGCTCTGGAGTCACTTCAGGAATTAGCTCTGGAGCTACCTCGGGAGTAGCTTGACGAATCTCTTCATCGCTGGGCTCATCAACAAGGCCTCGGCACCTCTCAACCACAGCTTCGGAAGCAGGGGCGGCAGCTTCCTCGACCCGAGGTTCTTTCACCTTGGTGGCCCTCTTCGATTCAGCCCTCTTCCTTTTAGAGCCTGGGGAAGGGAGAGAAGCGATCTCATAAGTATGAGATGAAGTAGAAGCGGGTATGCATACAAACCGACCTAGGAAGATGTCATCACCTTGGGAAGTCCCTTGGCCCGACGAGCCCTTAGCTTTCTTGTCTCCGGCGAGCTTCCTCGTCAAACTCACCATTTGATTGACGCCTTCGGTGGCATCAATCACCTTCTTCTCTTTCTTTTTCTTCTCTTTCTTCTCCTTCTCTTCCTTTTCTCTATCTCCCTTCTCCTCGGTTTCTTCCACCTCCTCCTCTTCGGCATCCCTAACGGCCCTGTTGGAAAAACTTAAGTGGGAAGGGAAAAAGAAAACAGTAAGAAACGATCATTCAAAACAAATATTAAGGAATTTTGAGCGTCGGTATGTAACACACCATGCCTCTTGCATACCCATCGGTTCCCCTTTAAAGCGGCTAAGATCATCCACTACCGACGAGGACGCGTCTCCTGTTTCATGACCTCGGTCACCCACTCGAATAAATCTACCGGTGGGTTGACCGGAACCTTTTTAGCTGTATGTCACAAACATAAAAGTAAGTACGAGCCGTGATGATCGAAGACCAAATGAAGATAAAAGTACTTACGCTGAGCATTCCATTCTTCGGGGAAGCCAGGCTCAGCTGATAGCAACCTCGTGGGAATGAGCAGATAACGATCGTTCCAACCTCGATCACCATGGTCTTCACTCTTACTCAGAATGGCGTAAGATCCCCGAGGTAAGAGAGCTACCACCCCGGCTTTATGAAAATAGGGGTAGTAAAGGGAGATCAAATGTTGGAAGGTGCAGGGCAATTCAGCTAACTTACTTAAGTACTCGAGGGCCTGTACAACCCTCCAAACTCCGGGGCCTAGTTGAGCCAAACACAAATTATACGATCGACAAAACGTGTCGATTATGGAGTGAACTAGCAAACCAAACCCTATGGTGAAAGGACATGTGAAAACTGAAGAATACCCTGGAACACGGGTAGAGGCACACTACAAGAAAATAGGCAAACAATAGCGGTTTTTTAGCGGCGGTTCAAATAACCGTCGCTAATGTTTATTTTACGGCGGTTCGAACAGCGGTATTATGAACTGCCACTAAGGGAAAAACTTCGCGGCGGTTTTGTTCCTTCTACCGGCGGTTTCGCATAAGATTGAATTTTGCAGCGGTTTTTTTTTAGCTTTTTGCAGCGGTTTTTTTGAATATTTTTTTAAAAATTGATTTTTTTTAAATTGATAATTACTTACTAAATTTTTGGGTATATTAGGATTGTAGGGGCGGTTATTTTAGCATTAACGGCGGTTGTATGTATTTTTTTTAAAAAAAAATAGTAGAATATTTTAGATAAGCTAGTGATTTTTGAAAAAATCATAAAAAAGTTTAAGTAAATAATTAAATTTTTATGTATACTGGAATATCTTTCCTATAAAAAGATAACTAACATAATGTAATAGATCAAATAACTAAACATCATAAACTAATTTAATAAATTAAAATTGAAATAATTGAAGAATGATAAGTGAAATACGTAAAATAAATTAAATAAGAAAAACATATTTATTCTAGGAATGTAAAAATTGGGAAGTGCAGAAAAATAATAAAGAATGACATGTTACTTGAATAAAAATAAATATGCACTTATACTATTAAGAATATGGCATTTAAGAAATGAAGATAAATAAAATGGAAACAAAAGTAGTTAATTACTACCGTACAGTTCTATTGACGTGGGAGTTGCACTACTTCGTCCCACATCGGTCACAAAGACCAACTATCGTCCCTTTTGTTAAACTACGGCGGTTTTGAATTTTGATTTGTAAATCCCAAAATTTGGCATTCAAAGCAGGACCTTCAACAACACCTCACCACACCTTCCCAATCACCACCTGCCAGAGAATCCACCATTAACCACCCCCCCCCCAAGGGGGGCACTTATAAACACCCAATACCCCAAACACACACACTAACATATGACGGACGCTTGACAAGGGCCAATTGGAGAATGGGTTGTACCACTCACATAGGAACTACGGAATGGGTCTGTTGCAATTAGCGTAAATATAAAATGTGAACAAATAGAATTTTATGAGCCCTAACTCAGCTTTCCTCCTACAAGGATCGTTCACTTACATTGAAATCAATTAACACACGAGACTAAGATGCTACTAAATTCAAAATTTCATCAGAATAATTAAAAAAATGGAGGTAATGTTATGAATTATAGTCCTTTAAACTATATTTTATACATCTGTTTAATCTATTTTGTTCATATTTGATTTGGCATCAGAGCTTAGTTTGCAAATTTTTTCTAAACAATTTTATTTATGACAAACTGTTGTAATGTGAACAAATTTGTAAATTAAGCTCTGATACCAAATCAATTTGAACAAAATAGATTAATATTGTCAATCAAATTTATTATTTGTAGAGATTTTGCTGGAAAGAAATAATTTTCTTCGCTGCCATGACTTTCACCTCCCTAGCGTTATTCTAAGTTAAAAAGGCTCTCCGTCAATGTTTCGAAAAAACCATTTTAAGAACTTTATGAAATATTTGATGAGTTGATTGTTCATACATTCACCCAGTATGATCCTCAATTTTTTGTGCTACATATCTTCTCATATTTTTTAAAAGCATTGTTTTGGTATTGCTCCTTGATATTACTCTATTTTATATTTACAGCTCCTCCGGCACAAATAATGTTTAAGAATAAATTACAATAATATACACAGAAGCATGGCAGGTCACACCCAATTTACCATACCATTAATGAAGGCGGTACTGCTCATGCACCGAAATTCATATCTCAAGTCACCATTGATGGATCTTACTACAGAACCACTTCAACACATCCCACCAAGAAACAAGCTGAGCAGGCAACTGCTAAACCCTATGTGAGTGGTACAACCCATTCTCCAATTGGCCCTTGTCAAGCGTCCGTCATATGTTAGTGTGTGTGTTTGGGGTATTGGGTGTTTATAAGTGCCCCCGTGGGGGGGGTGGTTAATGGTGGATTCTCTGGCAGGTGGTGATTGGGAAGGTGTGGTGAGGTGTTGTTGAAGGTCCTGCTTTGAATGCCAAATTTTGGGATTTACAAATCAAAATTCAAAACCGCCGTAGTTTAACAAAAGAACCACCGCAACATTCGTGAGCATACCACGGCCGGTCATTCCAGCGGTTTTCAAAACCGCCGCAAAAAACCTCGCGACAGTGGAATCTACAACGGTTTCCAAAACCGCCGGGAGATGTATTTGGCAGCGGTCAGAACCGCCGTTAAATAATTTATTAACCGCTGTTATATTCCTGTTTTCTTGTAGTGGCAGCCGCGTCCGGGGCTGGAACCCTTATTTACACCTCGGGCCCCCAACGGCAATCTGCCCGAACAGTCTCAATCACGTCTTCGATTATAACGCTCGGGGTGACGTGCACCGGTATGTTTCTTTTCTTCCCCTTTTGGGCATCAGATTGAACTTGGACTTTGAGGTCCTTATCATTGTTGAAATTCGAAGGGATAACCAACCGTGGGTCTATCTCTACTTCGAGAGGAATCGACTTTCTCAACTTATTCGAGGTCCCAGCTTCGGTCTGTGACCCCTCTTTACTGGCCTCGGTCTCGCCCGCTTGGCCACTTGCCTCCCTATTTACTTCGGTCTCGCCCACTGGGCCACCTACTTCTTTGGTACTGATGACGTCATCGCCTTCGACGTCATCCCTGTCATCGTCGTGGTCGTCACCACCAACGTCAGTGTCAAAACTGACCTCAGATTTGTCACAACCAGCCCTCTCCTTGCGTCGCCTAGGAGCACTGGCCGTCGACGTAGCTTCCTCACCGCTTCTGCCTCAATAATTTATAGCGCCGGCACGATGGGGATAAAATCGCCACTCACAATCGCAGCGGCAAAGCGCTCAGCCCTCTCGCCAGAGTCACTGGAGCCATGACCAGAATTTGTAGCAGACATAATGTCAAATTTGGGGGAAAAAGGATTAAACTCAAGATCAAGTGGGTTGAAGATGTATCTAAAATGGAAACTGTCTCTTTTTCTTTGCTGTTTGCATATGATTAACAAATGGGGAAGAGAAACGCTTAATGGAGTATTTATAAGTGAAGTACACGTGCAAGTGGAAAGGCAATGATGACTGTAACGTTGGAGGAAGCGAATAAGTCGGCGCGACCGTTCGTTAGCCAACGAACGGTCGCCACGTAACGCGGAAAAGTAATTCGAAATGGCGTGCGACTTTTTGAAACTCTTGGATAGGGTTGAGCCACGTCATCTTCCCGCTTAAATTCATTCCACTCCTCGGCAACCCTGACGCTCGCCCGAGGAGTGGGGGGACTATCTGCATTGGGTAAAAATCGACGTGCTCGGACAGCACTTCGGTATGACAAACCGAGGATAATCGAACTGATGTTCCGAAGGAGAAAAACCGAAGCAAACGATTGAACCACCAAAGCCAAGCACCAGTGTCACCACCGAAGGCGAGCCGCGAAGCTGTGCTTCGGTGACACTCACTTAGACCGAACAGCAAGGTTACATCACCGAGGTCATGCATTTGAGCCTCGGTGGAATACCTCGGTTCCAGCGGCTCAGCAGCCCACTACCGCAGCCCACTAACTCCACTCAAGAAGATGCTGAGCGTGGATGTAGGCATGATCAGTCATGGAGAACGTGGGCAAGACCCCTTGTACCTATAAATAGCTCCTCATTTTACATTGTATTCATTCAGAAATACTTACAGAAACTCTGGCAAAATTTGTACTCACTGTTATATATTGAAATCACATTATTTCTTGCATTTTCGCTTATTCTTAGCATTGTTTCGACTTTGATACTAAGATTTACTTGTGTTCTTAACTCAAATTCGATTTGTGATCCTAAATTAGTTTAGGCCCATACATATATGTCACGTATTAACTCTTTTGATTAATATGAAATCATATTACTCTTATACCACTATTTATATGAAATGACATGAAAATAAGCTTTTAACACAATAATATAATTAACTAGCTAAAGTTAGTTTCCATGGCAGCACTTATTCACTTGACAGAGAAGGAATGACGTACGTGAAAATAGAAAAGTGCTATACAGAAAAATTGGCTATCTGAATTAGAAGTTACAAATTAACTAGCGGACAAATATAAGTTGAGTTGAGCCGAACAAGTGAGATAGATGGGTGGACCAGTGAAAATTTTGAAGTTGAGGCATTGGTGAAAGCCTGTGAGGAGAAATTCAAAGAAATAACATATACAATATATCCACAGTTATCCACAAGTATCATTTGGGAAGGATGAGATATACGCAAATCTTACCTCCACCAAAATGGAGAGAGCTTGGTGGAGAGACTATGAGAAATTCAAGAAAATAAAAATAAATAATAGATTGTAGATGATTGAATTGAATAATCAAATATTTAAACAGATGTTTTCGGCGAGTGTCGGGGTGAGACCCATTTGGGTGTAGTAATAACACACCTGTGTGGCTTGACTGAATGTAAGATTCGAAAGGTGTAAGGCCCACAATTTAGGGCATATATTTACGCGTTGGGTGAGTCTTGGAACGTAAATATTAAAATAATTTCAAATTTAATAGGAAACTTCTCAATAAAACCTCTATCTATATACCTACACTCAAATATCAACTTACTAATTAAATTCTCAAAATAGTTTATCATATTGTCAAATGTTTTGTTTATTCTTATCCCTACATAATTTCTTCCTCTTAGACTTAGGTACTCTTTGAACTTTTAAAATAATTTTTATTCTTTCTATGTGATTTATGTTTTTCTTATTTTAATATTAAATATTATAAAAATCTATGAGGCTTACGCTTGTCAAGTGTGAGATCAAACCTCCGCCTTGCGTCCACCCATTTTGAAACATTGCCAAATGCTAACACTCCATCCCACAAACTCAATTAAAACGCCTTACAGCAAGTCTCACACATGATATGGCATTCAAAATACCGTTTAAACAGTTTTTACGACCCACTATTATCATGTAGTACTACACTTACGCAATCACGCTGTTCCTTTAGTGCATATCATCGAAAAATGCATATACGGATGTGATCTGTACGCCGAACTGTCGAAATGTCACTGCACCTCCCTCTTCCATATGTACTTGCCTATGTACTTCTGCCTCTAAATCTCATGCATCGGTTCATTAAGCTATTGCAGTGAAGGGAAATTAATTCCTTTACTGAATGTTAGAAAAGAACGGAAAATTTTATTGTACTTTTTGAACTCGTAAAGGTAAAAAAAATTAGAGAAAAGAAACATACCATACCAAATTGCCGCACAAATTGCCACACACAACGTGGCCAGCATATATAATGACAAAAATACCCTCGAATTATATTTTATTTTTTTCAGCGCGTGCTTCAAGATAGCTTCTTTTTGTAGTCTAGTATTGGTTGATTCATCAACCAAGGCAAAATCAAGAAGTGGATGCCAAAATGGCTTTGGTTGATGGTTCAATCAAATGTTAAGCTAACAACTTCTCCTGGCCCCACTTTTCACTTCATTTCTTTCTCTAGCCATTAGGTAATTTATAATTAATTCACTCAGTTTATAAATTAATAAATATTGTATTTTTATCCTTTAATTTAAGAATTTAGTTAATGTTGATCTCATATTTGTTAACGTTATTTGAGGGATTTAAAAAATATAAATATAAATATCAATATATATATATATATATATATATATATATATAATATTAAAATATCATACATATATCGTGTATCTAATAAATATTAATATAACAAGATATATGAGTGAATTAAAAAATAAATTTTGTTTATCTTTAATAAAAGTGGGAAAAAAGGTCTTGGTTGACCCATCAAACAACAACAATAGTCTTTTTTGTAGTGTAGTATTGGTTGATCCATCAACCAAAGGCAAACTCGGAAAGTAGGAGCTAAAATGGCTGATGGTACAATCAAATATTATTCTGAGTATGAACACAAAGAGTGGAAAGACGCTAACAACTTCTCCTAATCCTACTTTTGATGATCTTATACAAAGCATGTCCAAATAATGGTTTGGTTAATTATATCACATATGTATATATTCTTGATAATATACTGTCTTATATATAATAGTTCCATAATAAATTTATTTCTTTTTTTTAATTCTGCATAATTCTATATTACTGGTATTGGTTAATAAAATCTATTTCTACTATATTTAATCAAATATGATTTTTTTATAATATTTCAAGACCAAATTTAAATTTAATACAACCTTAGAAAAGATGTTCGACTTTTTAAATTTACTTTTCCTAGCCCAACTTTTCACTCCTTTTCTTTCTCTAGCCATTAGGTAATTTATAATTAATTCACCCATTTTATAAAATCAATAAACACTATATTTTTATCATTTAATTTAAGAATTTAGTTAAAGGTTCTTTACCTAAATAGCAGCGCATATGAAAATATTTACTATCCTTTTGTCCTTACTTTTTGTAGCCACAACATTGCACTAAAATAATGAAAAAAAGTTCTTAGTGTTAATAATTATTCAATACAATTTTTCTTAAATAAAAGATATATAATATTAAATACTTGTATTGATATTTAATATTTATTTTTTTCTTAAATTTAAGGGATATTATTCAATTCAAAATAATATGCCATGAGATAAATTTGGTATATACCAACAGACACTCATGTTTTAAGAACGATTTTTGGGCGATTTTTTTCTTTTTCTTTTTCGTTTTCCTTTTAATTGTCATGTTTAATATTTTCATAAATGAAATACATATCACCTAAAAATAAGAATAACAAATAATAAAACAAATAAATATTAAATACACAATAGATTCAAAGAGTGATATATTGTATTAAAAGGGTATTAAAATTTATTTATTAGATATTTAATATTTTTTATTATTATATTTTTTAAATCCCTAAAATAAAGTTAACAAATATGAGATCAACATTAACTAAAGAGAAAATTACCCCCATAAACACATGATTAATACTTATTTATATTGTATATCAAATAAATAATATTAAAATATCATACATATATCGTATAGCTAATAAATATTACTATATAAAATAAATATTAATGCCATACGTATATCATGTATCTAATAAATATTAATTTATAAAATATTAATTACAATATTACATACATATGTTAAAATATTAAGTGATTAAATATTAAATATTCAATATGTAATATATAAATAATATTAAAATACCATACATATATCGTGTATCTAATAAATATTAATTTACAAGAATTATAAGTGAATTAAAAAATAAATTTTGTTTATCTTTAATAAAAGTGGGAAAAAAGATCTTGGTTGACCCATCAAACAACAACAATAGTCTTTTTTGTAGTGTAGTATTGGTTGACCCATCAACCAAAGGCAAACTCGGAAAGTAGGGGCTAAAATGACTTTGGTTGATGGTACAATCAAATGTTATTCTGAGTATGAACACAAAGAGTAGAAAGATGCTAACAATTTCTCTTACTCCTACTTTTTATGATCTTACACAAAGCATGTCCAAAATAATGGTTTGATTAATTATTTCACACATATATATATATATATATATATATATATATATATATATTGTCTTATATATAATAGTTTCATAACAAATTTATTTCCTTTTTTTAATTCATGCATAATTCTATATTACTGGTATTGGTTAATAAAATCCATTTCTACTATATTTAATCAAATACGATTTTTTTTATAATATTTCAAGACCAAATTCAAATTTAATACAACCTTAGAAAAGATGTCCGACTTTTCAAATTTACTTTTCCTAGCCCCACTTTTCACTCCCTTTCTTTCTCTAGCCATTAGGTAATTTATAATTAATTCACTCATTTTATAAATTAATAAATATTTTATTTTTATCCTTTAATTTAAGAATTTAATTAATGTTGATCTCTTATTTGTTAACGTTATTTTAGGGATTTAAAAAATATAATAATAAAAAATATAAATATCATATATATATATATATATATATATATATATATATATATATTGTATATCAAATAAATAATATTAAAATATCATGCATATATCGTATATCTAATAAATATTAAATGTCATACATATATCGTGTATCTAATAAATATTAATATAACAAGAATTATGAGTGAATTAAAAAATAAATTTTGTTTATCTTTAATAAAAGTGGGAAAAAAGGTCTTGGTTGACCCATCAAACAACAACAATAATCTTTTTTGTAGTGTAGTATTGGTTGACCCATCGACCAAAGGCAATTCGTGTGGGCCAAAAGCCAACACAGCCAAAATCAAAACATTGCCCACTCTCAGCGAGTGGAAGTGAAGTTGGAAGCCCAAGTGCATTTAAGACTTTTCGCATGTGGGCCACGTTGGGTGTGGCAATTTGGGCGGCAAAATGGAATGGTGTGTATCATTACCCAAAAAATTATAGTACTAGTAATGCATTAACAAAGGGTTTAGTGTCTTTGGAGTGGAGAACCTCTTGTTATTTATCCATGTGGGATTTTTTCAAGGAAATTCCAGATTAATTAAGACCAGTGATTAAATATCAAACGTCTATAGGGGGGGAGGGGTGAGGAAAAGAGGGCAACTGCATACACATAGAGATAGCAAAAAGGCATACTTGGATATCCTAATAAAGCCTTGAATGGTGTTCTCCATATATAATTTTTTTTAGAAGCGTATGTTTATCGCTGTATGAGCTTTAGCAGGTGAGATTGACTACACCACCATTTATCAAGAATATAGTTTGGACTGAGTGGGTGTTGCTTAGAAAATTTCTAGGGTCGTCACACCAACTTCTAACTTCTAAGGTGCTTCTAAAAAAAACGAAGGTGAAAGTACTTGTTAGAAACGATATAGGAATTGAGGATCAAATGATATACTCATAGATTATTCTCCTTTATATGAGTGTCAGAACCATATTAGCTTTGTGTTAGTACGACAGTTACATTTTATAAATCAACTAAATTTCCTCGATCAAAACCTCTCTCCCTAAGACAAGTAAGACGTTGTGCAAAGCCAGTTGGAGAATCCAATTTATTATGTATTATTCAATGGACATTGCTGCTTAGAGTCCCTACACTGCCTTACAAATAAAAATTTGTCGACCAAAGGTCCCACATATACACTGTCAACACGGTCTCTCATGTAAGCTCCCGAATCTTTTGCCCATTTTATTAGTATTGCTCAATTTTACCCAAAAATTAATGAGAAACAAATTAAAAGCAAAAATTCAAGACGCGTCTAAGATTGTTTCCTTTGCTCTATAAAATGGGATTCGTCTTTTTTTGGTTCAAGTCTTTTAATGTTAATTTATGCTGTGTGTTAGTTAATCATTAAACCATTTCATCATAAGTATTTGTAAGGTTCTTTTCTTTTCTTTTTTAAGCAACTTTCGGGATTAAATAAAATGAAAGTTGAAGCAGTAAAAGCATTATCTTTTTTCTTACTTTTTTTCTTCTTGTATTGGTCGATTTTCGTTCTTCAATCAAGGATGATGTGTTCGGTTATCGCCACAGCTTCCGAGGACATTTACCGATTGGTGTGTTTTCGTTTCAAGAACTTGACCGGAAAACCACGAAGGCAATGGCGTTAGCGGATAAGCTTTAATGAGCTTATCCCATTTTTATCGGAACCGACTCAGCGTACTTCAAGGGACGTGGGCAGTTGTTGAGAAGGAGACGTGGGGAGGAGAGAGTCCTTCTAGGGTTGGAAAGGGCTCATTGTCAGCTTATAAATACGATTCTCATCTTCCACTTGGAGGGGATTCAACAGAGCAATATCATTCTACTTTAAAAAGTCATTCTTGTCAAGAAATTAGTGATTACTCTCATTACTTTTGTTTTCGATCGTGATTTGATTCAAACTTGGAGGGAGATCTGTTCTTTCCATTGAAGCAACATCCATCGATCCATCAAATACAATAAACCTTTACTGCTTTAATTATTCTTATTCGTTACTTCGTTTAGATCTACATCTACCTTGATCGTAATATCTTCTGTTTGATATCTGTGTTTGATATCTGTGTTTAATTTAGGCAATTGTTATCATTCATTAAACAATCCATCGATTCGCTCATCTTTATTTTGTATCGAATTTATCGTTGCTGCATCATATTAGTCGATCAAGTATAATTGTCCGCCATCGTAGTACGAGTCACTCATCATTGCATTACATCTGTTTACCATCATATTGCCGTTATTTCCATCAAATTGAGTATCATCATCGTATTCGAATAATTGTGCATATTGATAAAACGAAGTCATATCAACGTAAATCACTAGCCTGTCATCGAATTTGAATTTGTTTGACAGCATTTGCATTCTAGCTCGACAGCATTTACCTGACATCGATTTTAGAATTGCGTTCAGATTAAAGTTCTTGAGATATATTAATTTGCTCACGCAAACCGCTTATCAAACGATCGAATTGAGATATAAAACGGTCGCCTTAGACTCAACTAAATATAAATTTAATTGTAGAACCTGATACATTTTTAGGGAATACAGTTTGGCGCCCACCATGGGGTCTAGGCAATCGATTTATTCCGAAATTTGAATCGCTTGATACTACTTACGTTTGCTTTCTTGTCTTGAAATGGCAGATGAACGTAACGTCGACGCTTTGAACGGCCAACAGCAGCGAAATCCCAATGACGGGGTTCATGATCCGGCCCATGCTGAAGCGGTCGATGAATCTACCAACAACGGACAGGATCCAACTCACGATGACATTCCTGCTGGTTCACAGTTGAACGCACGCCAAGCGCGGCGTTCAGGCAAGGAGCCCGCGATCGAAACTGAATCGGGAAGCGCAAACGCAGCACTGTTTGCGTATCTGAAGCGGCATGATGCTCAGTTCGAAATGATACAAGAGCAGTTGAAGGCACTATCCAATTCTATCGGAAGTAAAGCGCCTACTCCTCCGATCACACCCCCAGCAAGCATTCCGACTTCGGTTCCTCAGGGCGCCGTAACAGGGGGACTTGCAGCGGGGGTGGGATCTGGAGGATCAGGTACTGCCGCCGAAGCCATGGAAGTTCCGGCTTCGGTCACGGCGGAAGTAAGGATGATGGCAACGATGCAGACCTTGTTGAATGATAATATCGATAAGAAGTTCAGTGAAATCAAGTCATTTATGGAAAAATTGCCAGGCGTCCCGAAACTGGCTGACGAAGGCACTAAAAAGTCGATCTCAAAACGTCCTTTTCCACCAAGCGCAGCCCCGCTGCCTATACCAAAGACTTTTAAATTACCGGAAAGCTTGAGATACGATGGAACCACAGATCCAAGGGATCACATCGATATGTTCTCGGTTGCGGTTCAAGCAAATGACCTGACCCCGGAGGAGATCAATTCGGTCAGCCTTAAGAAGTTTTGTGAGACATTGAAGGGGGCTGCACTGAAATGGTATTTGCAATTGCCCGAAAACGAAATACTGAGTTTCGACGACATGTCGGCAAAATTCATTCGATCATACACTGGAGCAAAAAAGATAGCACCAAGGGTCGAAGACATTTTGAACGTGAGGCAGCGACCCAGGGAAACCATCAAACAATTCCTAAAAAGATTTAACGATGAGAAGATTCATATACCGAATCTCAAAGAAAGATGGGCGTGTTTGACCTTTGCCAATAACTTGCGCACTGATTCAATTGAGGCATGGAAATTGAAGGATCGTCTCAGGGAGATCGATGCATGGACTTTCGATGTATTGTACCGCGAGTGTGAGACAAGGATCAGGGCTGAGGAGGAAGAATTGCAGCTAGCCCGAAATAATTATCATTATGATAGACCAGCAAGAAGAGTTGATAACGACAGAAGAGACTACAGGGACCAACGATGGGGGCCCTACAGTTTCCATCGGATGGGGAGCAACAACCACGAAGCTGGTAGCTCCAAAAATCATCCGAAGAAAACCCGGCCGAACACATCTTCGGCTCCGAAAGATCGGCCACTGCCTCCAAAAGTGACGGAATACAATTTTTGCATATCGACACCGAATCTGGTGAATCACTTGAAAGGGATGGGTGATAAAGTTGTAAAATTCCCAGGTCGCATAAAATCTAATCCAAATACCAGAGACGAGGCTCTATGGTGTGCTTTTCACCACGATTTCGGCCATACAACGGAGGAATGTAAGGCGCTGAGATATGAAGTGGCCAGCCTGCTGGAAAAGGGTCATTTGGTCGAATTCTTGACTGAAAGAGGACGAAACAATTTCAATAAGAAGAAAGACGATGAGCCACCAAAGCCCCCTGCTCCCAGGAAAACAGTAAATGTCATTACCGGAGGAGATGGTGTCTGTGGGGTAACTTACACTACGAAGAAGTTTGCAAAAGTCTCTTTCACGCGAGACAAACGGACACGAGATGACATGACCGATGAGATTGTATTCGGAGACGCCGATTTCGATGGAAGAATTCATCCTCATCACGATGCCCTTGTAGTGACGACAAGGATCGATGATGCCGATGTGAAAAGGGTATTGATCGATGCTGGCAGTTCGGTTAACATCATACATGCAAGAGTGGTTGAACAATTGCAGTTGAGTGATAAGATCGTGCCTCGCTCAACGGTCCTGTCAGGTTTCAACAATTCAAGTGAAGTGACCGTTGGGGAAATTATAATCAAAACCTATGCAGAAGGAGTAGAGAGTGAAACATCATTTCAGGTGATGAAGGGCGAAATGGCATACAACGTAATTTTAGGTCGACCATGGATCCACGCTATGGGAGCAGTTCCATCGACTTTACATCAAGTTGTGAAATTCCCCACCCCATGGGGAATTCGTGAAATCAGAGGCGAGCAACAGGCTTCACGAGACTGTTACTCAGTAGCTGTCAAGGAAGGCTTTCGATTGTAGCAATCACAGCTAGTGGAACCCGTGATCGGAAGCTTCGCTTCGGTTCCATCGTGCGATCCAACGCAGCTACCGGAATCCGAAGTCGAAGGCGACTTCGCACAGGTTTCACCGTGCAAATTAGTGGGACCCGTGAACGGAAGCTTCACTTCGGTTCTGTTGTGCGATCAAACGCAGCTACCGGAATCCGAAGTCGAAGGCGACTTCGCACAGGTCCCACCATGCATGAGAGAACCATATAAACAAAAAGCTGGAGACTCTACGATAGAAGAACTTGAGGAAGTAATATTGTTCGATGACAATCCTGATCGGAAAGTCTATGTTGGAGCTGAACTGGATATCGATGTCAAAACAAAAATCATATCCTTCCTCAAGGACAACTCTGACTGCTTTGCCTGGTCCCATGCAGATATGGTGGGAATTGATCCAAAGGTCGCCACACACAAGTTGAACGTCGACCCAAAACATCGGCCGGTGAAACAAAAGAAACGGCCGAATGGAGGATTCCGAAGGAAAGTGATCAATGATGAAGTGGAGAAACTGTTAGCAAACGGATTCATTAAAGAGGTAAAATACCCGGAATGGCTTGCGAACACGGTTGTAGTACCAAAGAAAAACGGCAAATGGAGGGTATGCGTTGATTACACCGACCTCAACAAAGCTTGCCCAAAAGATTCGTTCCCACTGCCTCACATCGATAGATTGATCGATTCGACGGCAGGGCACGGGATGCTAAGTTTTTTGGATGCCTATTCAGGTTACAATCAAATCTCAATGGATCCTCTGGATCAAGAGAAGACATCGTTCATCACAGACATGGGAACTTATTGCTATACGGTCATGCCCTTCGGACTTAAGAATGCCGGCGCTACTTATCAGCGTTTGGTCACTACTATGTTCAAAAATTTGATCGGAAAAACCATGGAAGTTTATATCGATGACATGTTGGTCAAGTCTCTCGAGAAGGGAAATCATTTACGTCATTTGGAGGAAACTTTTACAATACTGAGGCGGTTCAACATGAGATTGAACCCAGAGAAATGTGCGTTCGGGGTTGGGTCCGGTAAGTTCTTGGGATTCATCGTATCGCAAAGAGGAATCAAAGCAAATCCAGACAAGATCAAGGCGATCGAAAGCATTCCTGAGAACCTGACAACGGAGAAAGAAGTTCAACAGTTGACCGGTCGAGTAGCCTATCTCAGCAGGTTCATTTCGAGGTCGTCTGAACGATGCCATAAGTTCTTTTCAGTGCTGAGAAAAAGCAAAAGCTTCGAATGGACACCAGAATGCAAAAAGGCTCTTCGGAAACTGAAGCAGTACCTTTCCAATCCACCACTTCTGTCAAAACCAATTGAAGGGGAAATGCTGCTGATCTACTTGGCTGTTTCCGATGTCGCTGTAAGTGCTGTCCTCGTTCGCGAAGATGGAGGTAACCAATTTCCTATCTACTATGTTAGTAAAACATTGTTAGATGCAGAAACGAGGTACCCACATCTAGAAAAACTAGCACTTGCACTCGTCACTGCTGCACGAAAATTAAGGCCTTACTTTCAATGTCATTCAATTTCTGTCATTACTACATTCCCACTACGAAATATTTTACATCGGCCAGATCTCTCTGGTCGATTAATGAAATGGGCGGTCGAGCTGAGTGAGTACGACATCACTTACCAGCCTCGCACCGCCATAAAATCTCAAGTTTTAGCTGATTTTGTAGCAGACTTTAGCGCTAACATTTTACCGGAGGCAAAAAAGGAAGAATTAATGATGAGAGATCCAGACCCTGGAGTTTGGGTAATGTACACCGATGGAGCTTCCAACGTCAAAGGAACTGGCCTCGGAATCCTATTGATAGCACCTTCCGGTGAAAAACTCAGGTACGCGATCAAATTACATGCAAAAACTAACAACGAGGCCGAATATGAGGCCCTCGCTGCAGGTTTAAAGATCGCGAAGGACTTGAAAGTCGAACGGATAGACATCAAAAGTGACTCCCAACTGGTGGTAAATCAAATCCAAGGCGATTTCTGTGTTCGAGATCCGAGGATGCAACAGTTGCTTGAAAAGGTACAAAACTTTCTAACTTCTTTTCAGGAGTGGAAAATAACTCAGATACCGAGGGAAGAAAATATCGAAGCAGACGCCCTAGCAAACCTTGGATCTGCAGCGGCCATCGATGAAAAACTCGATGAGACAGTGGTTCACTTGTTCGAATCTCCACTGAGTCGAAGCATCAAAGAGGTAAACAATGTTAATCATACTTGGGATTGGAGAAGCAAGTATTTGTCTTATTTGCAGGCAGGTACCCTCCCCGATGACAAAAAGTCTGCCCGATCACTTAAAGCCAAAGCCGCGAGATATTGCCTCCTAGAAAATCAACTCTACAGGCGAATGTTTGGCGGTCCTTTGGCAAAGTGCGTGGGGCCAGACGGGATAAACTATGTGCTGAAGGAGGTTCACGAAGGCGAGTGCAGCAATCATTCCGGCAGCAAATCATTAGTTCGAAAGATCATAAGAGCTGGGTACTATTGGCCAACGATCGCAGATGATGCCAAAGAATTCGTCCGCAAATGTGATAAGTGCCAACGATTTGGAAATCTTATACATCAGCAGGCAGAACCACTTCATTCAGTCACGTCACCGTGGCCATTCATGAAGTGGGGAATGGACTTGGTCGGGCCGCTTCCAACAGCGCCCGGTGGGGTAAAGTTTATCTTAATTCTTACGGATTATTTTTCTAAATGGGTGGAAGCTACTGCCTTGGCTAAAATTCGTGAATAGGAAATTATCAAGTTCATTCGCCAGAATATCATTTGTCGTTTTGGGATCCCGAAAGAGATCACATGCGACAATGGTAAGCAGTTCGTGGGGAGACGAATCACAGCCTTCTTCGAAAAGTGGGGGATCAAGCGAATTGCATCAACACCTTATCACCCCAGCGCAAATGGACAAGCTGAGTCTTCCAACAAGACCATACTTGAATATTTGAAGAAAAGGATGGATGATTCAAAGGGCAATTGGCCGAACAAACTCCCCGGAGCACTGTGGGCTCATCGAACAACGGTGAAACACAGTACCGGGGAGACACCGTTCTCACTTGTCTATGGAGCAGAAGCGCTGATACCGGTGGAAGTGGGAGAACCCAGCCTTCGGTTCGCCCACTCCACCGAAGAAGCGAACAAAGAGGCCATGCTGATAGATCTGAACCTGGTCGAAGCAAAAAGGGATATGGCGTTTGTTCGAATACAAGCACAAAAACAAAGGGCAGAAAATTACATCAACAAAAAACTCAGGTATCGATCTTTTAATGTAGGTGACTATGTGCTGAAAATCAAAAGACCAAAGAAGGATGAACCCAACGAAGGCAAGTTAGGAGCAAATTGGGAGGGACCTTTCCGTGTCAAGGCTGTGATCGGAAAAGGTTCATACCAACTCGAGACAATGGACTCCAAACCGGTGGACTTCAATTGGAATATCACACAATTGAAGAAGTACTATTTTTAAAGTTCTGCGGTATCAACTTTCACCCTTTATTCTTTACTTCGCAGTTTTCATTATTCCTCCATCGGAAGAAATCGTTTGATCAATTATTTGGTACTAACACTTTTAGATGATAGGCATAGTTGGAGTCGAATGATGACATACATCACCCACGAACACTTGAGCTCAAAACGCTCCGATCGGGGTCGATAGGTCTGACGAACACTCTAGCGTGGTCTTCATCTATAACGAGTTTCTTGGCTTTGGTCTCCCAATGATTCCGTTTCAGGTAACGAAGTCAAAAACCAGTGTTCGCCTACTCATTCTTCGCACCCAAACACTGGGGGGGATGGAGTCAGTATGAGGGTCATCGGCAGGTACTGGGGACTGCCCTATAACCGGGGACTCTCATTCGGAAAATGAAACGGAGTCGATTGAAGACAACACTGGGGACTCGTTCAAAATTCGACACAAATCCAAACGTTCACTCGAACTGGGGACTCGTTCAAAATTCGACACAAGTCCAAACTATCACTCGAACCGGGGACTCGTTCAAACTTTGGCAAAAGCTCCAAACGTTCATCCGAAATAGAGGCTCGTTCGAAATCGAGCGTCATCGATCTCATGCAAACGATCCAATAGCGATCAATGTTTGTGCCTTACGGCCTCATCATGTAATCGATCGAAATCATACGATCTAGAATATGTCAAAAACCCATTAGCGGTTTACTTCAATAAAACAACACTGGTTATATTCATTCTTTACATTTGTTCGATCTGTTCGATCGTCCCAAATTTTAATCAGATTTTACATCTTTGTTCACCAAGTGTTAAATTCTTCATTCCGAACTCATGAAAATGTTCGAAGAGTGCATTACGTGAAAATGAGACGTCATTCTTTACTACGCACTAAGACATTGGGCCCCAATCATTTCATTTAACGAACACCGTTGTAACTTCAAATTTTTCGAACAGATAAATCAATCTATCTTCGGAAAACAGCACAACGATAAAAACAACAAACTTTCCATTAAACAGAAATATATACATAAACGACTTCATTATAGTCAAAAGATCAAAAACAAAAAGTTGAAGATAAATTCACTCATCTCCATCTGATCCTTCATCGGAAGAATCTGGAGAGAGGCCAAGCGCCTCACGAGTCATCCTCACAACTTGCACTGCCTCTTCAAGCTCCTTAGCCACATCAACTTCGCGCTCGGACATCTCCCTCAACAAGTCCCGCCTCGACTCCGCTAAAATGAGCTCCCTCCTATTCTCGAAATCACTCTCCATCGAATGCCTCTGGGTAACCAACTCCTTCTGGAGAAGCGAGTTTCTCTCCGACCAAGCATTGTTCTGAGCCGCCAGAGCACGAAGCTCTTCGTTCAGACGAACAATCTCCGACTCTTTGGTCTTCGACTCAGCTTCCAATTTGGCATACTTGTCACCCATGCTACTCTCAAGCTGGCCAAGCTGATCGTTCAGAGCTTGAACTTGGGACTCCAGTTCTGATTCTCGAAGAGCATGGGCGGTGGCCTTTTTAGCCGATTCAGCTTCAAGCTCAGAATACTTTACTTTCAAGATCTTCAAGTTGTTATGCCACCCATCACCGGCGGAGGCAAGAAGAGCAACTCTCTCGTTCAGGTGAGCTATTTCGGCTTCGAGCTGGCGAGTCCGATCGGCTGACTCGATGGCCATGATTGTGTTCTGAAAATGAAGAAAACGATCCCATAAGGTAAAAAGCAGAAGAACAAACTTACGAAAATTGGAAGGAAACGTTACCCGAAAAGCACTAAAAGCGATCTGGGAAGACAAGCTCACGTCGCTGTAGCAGTTCAACCGAGCCTTTTCCATCGGCCCCATCACATCAAAAAAGTAGTTGGCAAGATGCTTTGGACATCTGAGCAGATCAACCTCTCCGGGGACGGTTATAGCCAACGATCTGGTGTTAGCCTCCCCCGCGGCCTTGGCTCGTTTGTAAGCTGCAAATGCAGCAGCTTCCTCGTATCGAGGAAGGCGGACGATAGGCTCTTCGTGATCTGACGCAAAGAAAGACGAACCAGAGCTCTCCGTATGCCTTGATCTCGTTGTCGTTGTAGGACGATCAAGAGGAAGCTTACCCTTTTTAGGGTCCCTTTCCCTCGGTGCATTGCCCGAAGGGGCACCATCAACGCCCCCAGCAGATAACGTCCCAAGGGCAGGAGTAATAGCAGCTTCTCTCCCTCCCGAACTGGAAGTGACATCGATTAAATCCTCCGCGATCGAAGGAAGGATTGATCGCCCATCACCACCGAAGTCGTCCACATAAGCCCGATCATACTTTTCGGCCGCTTTGAGCTGCTCAGCCACTTCAAGCATTCTCTCCTTCACTGGCCTTTTCGGCCGTTCCAATGGCTGCTCAGATCCAGATTCCTCATCCTCCTCAGGGGGAATCCGAGCGAGAGTTCCCCCCTCGACGGCCTTTGCAGATTCGACCGCTGAAACGGCACCCTTAACGACCTGCTCGATCGGTTTAGGATCAGCCGATGGGCCAGCTCCCTGCGAAGCACTCTTAACAAGAAACCTTGCCCTGAGGTCTTGATAAGAGATCTTCTTTTTCTTTTTTGGAGGAGTTCCACTTACGTTCTCCTCCCTAATCTCCTCCTCCTCTTCTCCGATCAGATCTTCAACCGGCCCAGTACCAGCACCGGTGATACCTGTTGATGGCGATCTATTAAAATATAACAAAGGATGCAGTTTGGTCAAAGGCGAAACGAAATTTACCATGATTTTTTGCTTTCACTTGCAGAAGAGCCGCGATCGGTTTCCACGCCCTTTGATCGTTTGTGGTTTCCTTCAAAACCTTCTTTAGCCAGTCAACGATGTCAGGAACTAGTTCGAACAGAACTTTGCTGGCTGCACATACAAAGGAGAATGAGAACATGAAAAGCATGAAGTTAATTGAAATTAAAAAGACTTACGTGTTCGGTTCCACCCAACCGGAAGACGTTCAGCCCCTGGGGCGACAAGCTGCTCCGTGGGGATATAAACGAAGCGTTGATCCCACGCCCTGAGATCATCGTCGTTATCAGAAATTAAGGCTCGGCTACCCCGTTTTTGCACGGTGATGATGCCTGCCTTATAAACTCGAGGGGAGTATAGATGGAGGATATGCCTGAGTGTCACCTCCACTCCCACTTTCTTACCAATCCATCGATACATGGCAACCAAGCGCCATACCATCGGGGAAATCTGCGCCAAACATACCTTGTACATGCGACAGAATTCTTCAATCATTGGGTCGATCGGCAAGGTAAACCCGATCGTAAAGGGGTATGTCAATACGGCGGAATGACCCCCGTAAAAGGTGGTCAGATTGGATCTCCTCGGAGGGCATACCACGTCGATCTCACCCTCTTTCCAACCACAATCTTCCCTGATTCGTGGCAGTGACTCCTCAGTAACGGCACAAAAAACTGAATCTACGGGAATATTCTTCTTTTTGGCCAGTTGAACGTCGTTTTGAGTACTGACCTTACAGTCGTCGTCGTATGTAAATTTCTTCGGAAGAATGTCAGTGTAGAGTTTTTCTGGCCCAAAATCCTTGGGTTTCCTCTCCCTTTTCTTCCCTTTCTTATCTGTTGAAGGTCCGGCCACGACCTGCGGCGGTGCCATGACAGGCGCCGTGGCGGCAACGACGCTGGAAGGAGCGTTTCCAGCGTCAGTCGTGTTGTGAGAAGACATTGTGCAGTAAACTGAGATGGTTGACAAACTGAACTGAGTAACTAAGAGTAATCAATGCAAGGTGCCAAATATGTTTTGATGAATTTTTGAAGAAAATTTGAAGGGTATCAGAAGTTGTAGAAGATGTAAAAGTTCATAAAATGAAAATGGAGGCTGGAATTTATAGGAGGGAAGTCATCATGATCTTGGGAATTGGCGAAAACCGCCGTCCGCACGATCTCTGACACGTGCAGTGATTTGAAGTTGAAGCGACAGTTTGGCGTTTCAAAATGAAGGGACGCGAGCGTTCCACGTGTTTTCCCGCTTTAATTTTCAGGCCACTTGCAAAGTGTTACGATCACAGGACTTCGCAAGTGGGGGGACTATCTGTATTGGTCGATTTTCGTTCTTCAATCAAGGATGATGTGTTCGGTTATCGCCACAGCTTCCGAGGACATTTACCGATTGGTGTGTTTTCGTTTCAAGAACTTGACCGGAAAACCACGAAGGCAATGGCGTTAGCGGATAAGCTTTAATGAGCTTATCCCATTTTTATCGGAACCGACTCAGCGTACTTCAAGGGACGTGGGCAGTTGTTGAGAAGGAGACGTGGGGAGGAGAGAGTCCTTCTAGGGTTGGAAAGGGCTCATTGTCAGCTTATAAATACGATTCTCATCTTCCACTTGGAGGGGATTCAACAGAGCAATATCATTCTACTTTAAAAAGTCATTCTTGTCAAGAAATTAGTGATTACTCTCATTACTTTTGTTTTCGATCGTGATTTGATTCAAACTTGGAGGGAGATCTGTTCTTTCCATTGAAGCAACATTCATCGATCCATCAAATACAATAAACCTTTACTGCTTTAATTATTCTTATTCGTTACTTCGTTTAGATCTACATCTACCTTGATCGTAATATCTTCTGTTTGATATCTGTGTTTGATATCTGTGTTTAATTTAGGCAATTGTTATCATTCATTAAACAATCCATCGATTCGCTCATCTTTATTTTGTATCGAATTTATCGTTGCTGCATCATATTAGTCGATCAAGTATAATTGTCCGCCATCGTAGTACGAGTCACTCATCATTGCATTACATCTGTTTACCATCATATTGCCGTTATTTCCATCAAATTGAGTATCATCATCGTATTCGAATAATTGTGCATATTGATAAAACGAAGTCATATCAACGTAAATCACTAGCCTGTCATCGAATTTGAATTTGTTTGACAGCATTTGCATTCTAGCTCGACAGCATTTACCTGACATCGATTTTAGAATTGCGTTCAGATTAAAGTTCTTGAGATATATTAATTTGCTCACGCAAACCGCTTATCAAACGATCGAATTGAGATATAAAACGGTCGCCTTAGACTCAACTAAATATAAATTTAATTGTAGAACCTGATACATTTTTAGGGAATACACTTCTAATCTGGAGATTTCGCATTTTATAGGTTGTCATGTGCCTGGCTACCCGAAAGACAGTGTCCAGCCACCTTGGACCTGCAAATTTTCCCAATCATGCATAACTTTGACTAATAAGTTTCCTTTTCCTCTCTTGGAAATAGCTAGTTATCTGCTTGTCCAAGTATCCTTCCTGACCTTGATTTAACGTGGTTACTCTAATATTTCAAGGGTTATCAATTTTTGGAGGCAGTCCATTTATTCAGCCAGCTAGATATGCGATAGGATGGATGAGATCCGTCCACCCTTAACTAAAAATCTCGAATTTAAATTTTACAACAGAAAAACAGCTAGTAAGGATTGTCTTCCCCTTTAATGAGCCCTTTCGTAATACAAATCTAAATAACTCATGGGGGCTGAATACTAAATGATTACACTAAAAAGAATCAATTTGTTTGGTTAAGCTTCCGCATTTTTATGTCCTGTGTGGTAATTTTTACCTAGAAGGAAATGGACTTTACTACTATTTCTTAGTTTACTTGTTTCCCTACTTCGAGAAATTTATTAAGATAGAAATTTTCCAATAAGAGTGTTGTAAGAGTTTTCAATAATTCCAGGACAATGATTTTCACATTCAAATACATAAATAGTAATTCAAGAAAGCATACCCGAATTTGTCATAGCGTTCTCTTGACTTGAAGCGGAAGCCTTAATTCTTTGTTCTTGATAAAAGGTGATATCTCCCTCTTTCCTTTAACTTTAAGAAAACGTCTGATGGAAAACGTTATCAGTATTGGTAGAGAGAGGACCCTTTTAAATGAGAAGAGCACTTAATTTCACTGTGAGGGAGTGGGTAGTTTTAAAACCACCAAGGAGTGGGTGGTTTTAAAACCACCAAGTAACTTCCCATATTTAATTAGAATTTAGTAAATATTATTTAATTTATTTATTAAACCAAATATAAATAAGTGGACCATAACTTACATTCTCCCACTTGGCACACGTTCATTACTCACTTAATGGTTTAATAAATATTTCAATCATCATATGCACAGTTAATACTAAATCCCACATTATTCATTGTTATTGAATAAGTCAACCAATATGAGTCATGGCGGTTGTACATCACTTTCGACATAGTCCCTTCCATGTACTACAATATTAGTTTATTACCCAACACAACCTTCAATACCACTACAAGAAAACTGTGTTTTTGTGGCGACTAAAGTCGCCACTAAAACCAAAAAAGTCGCCACTATAGGGTTTTAGTGGCGACAACATGGTTGCTGCTCTACAAGCCGAAACTAAAAGTTTATAGTGGCGGCTTCCTGCAGTCGCCACTAAAACTATACAACTAGTGGCAACTTTAGTCGCTACAATAAGTAAAAATTTTTGTTACAAAAAAAATTATATAAATCAACTTTTTGGTGTGTCGCCACTATAGAATGCTTTATAGTGGCGACATATATCGCCACAAAAATCTTATAATTTCAGTGGCAATTGTTCCATTGCCACAATAGCACTTCTTTAGTGGCGACCTAAATTGCCACATAAGCTATTATACTTTCAGTGGCAACATTTCCTTCGCTACAATAATATGTTCTTTTAGCAGCAACATAGTTGCTACAAATACTAGTCAATTTTGTGACAATGAACTAAAGCCTGTTACTTCAACTGCATAAAAGCATTCAATGACACACCAAAAGTATTTCTAAAATAAATATTATAAATGCTTTCATTATCAATAGATCTACTTAAATACTACACAATATGTAATTGTTCATCGCCATTGTATGCTTATAAAGGACCAAAAAATATAAACACTTTGCCTTTAAGCTGTTCAAGGTTGTACACACATTATATAAATCTCCAAAAAAGCAAAACACAATGTGCCTTCAAGCTCCCTGTTCGATGCCATCTACAATCGTCATAAGAACATTGTTCCTGTTATTAAGGAAAAACCACATATATAGGATTACTATGACAATTCTCATAAGTTAATGCAAGTAGTAAAAATGGTAACCACAATAACATTACAGTAAAATATTGTAAAACTCTCCAAAGCTCTCCCTTGATGTCTGTATTAAAATGGTAACTGTGAACTAAGAGATTAGCCTATCTTCTGAAAAAAAATATTTATGTACTGGGGGAAAGTTGAAGTGTCTCATAACATTTAGATAAAGCTTAAACAAATACTACAGAGAAATTCTAGCAATACAGGTAAAAAATCATTTCAATTTAGGCATATAAAGAGAGTAAATGAGTAATGCCAGATAACATCAGAGTACGTAGTGATTGTTGGTAAATGTATTCATTAAATTATAGCGCATTTATCTGAAGGAAACACCTCCTTTGATGAAGTTATGAAATTGACCAACTTCATTGTGCACTATGTATTAGAAAGAAGCATTACCACACAATGCAAGTAAAACTTTAAGCCGTAAGAAGCCCACAAAAAATACAATTGTCCGTAGCTTACTCTTGCTAAAGCTCTCCCTGTAAGTTCAACAACTTTTGCCAACATTATATTGTTCCTACTTTTTAATAACATTCTTTTGAAAGTCTTCTAATCATCTAAGCTTCTAATGCCAAATGAACACCAAAACAGAGAGTAACATTGCAAAAGAAAATCTGTGAAGTCACTTTATAGTGCTAATGTGCTAATATCCTTTTAGATACTAAACTACTAAGTTACGTCAAAGTTTTAAAATTATTACGAGCTCATTTGTAACAACTAGAGAGACGTCAAAAGACAATATCTAAACCAATTACCAAGTAACAAATTATGGTGAACAAAATGACCCGCAAGAGACCAAAAACTAAAGAACCTGATAGCAAGAAATTCAAACTCTTGGAAGAAAATTCTGAATTATTTTTTGTATTTGAGGTGAGTTTTTATTTCGGAGTTTGAATTTCAAGATAAAATTTTTAAACTCTTGAGTCTAAATTGTCTGCTGCTAATGGAAGGAAGAACATTTATGAGAGAAAAACTAAAATTCACCAACCAAATAGATCAAATAGGAGATTGGACACATGTATAAGTTCAAGAACAACAGTCTTATTACAACCTTCACTACAGTAAAATCAGAGGAAGAAATCAATGTAAAAAAACTAGGACAACAACATGAAACTATAATCAAATGTCAACCAAACTTCAAACAAAAAAAAGTGTAAGAGGAAACTGTCAATATTTTGAACAATAGTAGGCAGACAATCGAAGGTTCAAGGAAAAGATGTCAATATTTTGAGCATTAGTAAGCAGTTTCAATATGAAATTTTGGGCAACAGAGTCAATATATCTCTCATGTATTTTATTGAATAGTTCATATGGCTCATTTAAAAACTCAAACATCACATAAAGAAGATCAAATTGAGAAGATTAAGAGATGAAAATGAGAAGATTAAAAGATAAAAGAGTAAGAGACCGAAGAACTATCGAGAAGGAAAGAAGAATCATTAAAATAGAAGGAAAGTATATAAATATAGAACCTGTTGCATTCGGATAAGGAAAATAACGAACTGCTCTTGGCCAATGCTTCCGGAAAATGCTTCAGGCAAACTACAAGTTTTGCAGATCAGTTTGTATGCACCAAAAGCTATCAAAATAATGCATCTATTGTAAGGCTATATTTCTATTGTGGTCTTCAAAAAATCTGCAATTAAAGTCCTTTGCTTCTTAGTTTTCAAGAGGATGTATCAGTTTCCTCTCCATTATTTTCATCAAGTAACACGTCTTCACTTTCATTCTCTCTTGTGTATTCCCTGAATTTTGACATTGGAGTCAGTAAGACAATCTAATTGAACTATTTCAATATGAAACTATTTTTGCAATTGATATTGAGACTTACTCCACCAACATTGAACCTTCTGGACGAGTGTTGTTGCGAACATATGACGTAAGGGTTCTCAAATTTCTATATGAAAATAACTCATTAATATATCATATGATATTCTAAAGAAAGGAATCGAAATTATAAAACACATTTACCTCTCAAAAGGGCACATCAATCGAGATTGAACTGGTCCAGCAAAGAACGCCAGAGGAAAAATAGTTTCAAGTTTGCATAATGTGATAACGATTTCAGTCTCCATACTTTCCTAGGAAATAGACAATATATATTATAGAAACATAGGATAACCGCAGTTTTAAGTTTCTAATCCAAATATTTTTTCCGCCATTCTTTTTTCTTAAGTCTCAATAAGACAACAACTTGCTCTCCATTTATAGTGAACACATAATTATGCACATGAAAATTACGAAGGAATTCCTGTTTGAATGGTATTATAAGTTTTAATAAGACTCACTTTTTTCCATTTCAAGTGTTGCTGCAATTTTCCTCATCGCAAATGACAATATACAAACCCTGCACTTTATAGTTATGCTAGGAAAATAATGCATGATAAAACTTGACTACTTAATCAACAAGTATTTTTTTATGGGCTCATCTTGAATTGAAAAATCGTGTACTCGTTAGAAGCTTTTTCTTTTCACTTCAGATGTGTACATTTTTATCCAGAGATTGACACTAGAGATTGACACTCATAGAGAATATGGAATTCTATCTGGAGAACCCAAGATCAAGCAAAATACTTAGTGCCCATTATCAGTTTCACAACCAACAAAACTAATGATCAAGATTACTTTAATAAAAGACTCTGAAGAATTAAAGTAGGTGATTCACGTTAAAATCATGACCAATAAATTGAGATAAGATTTGAGAGGAGGCAAAAAGAATGATGAAACCCAAGAGTCTCCCACACCTGACAAACAATATGAAATCAAGAAAGATGGGAATTCTTCACTACACTTTTGAAAAAAATAAGGTAGAAAATGTTTTGTTGAGCTAAAAAATTGCCAAAGCTACTTCTTTTATGCTTTATACAAGAAAATAGCTTACAGATATACTCTAAGATCTAGTGTCAAGTGCGAAAAAGGTGATATGCAACCATGCACCAAATAGAACACACACACAATACGTAAACAAAAAAAATGGTGCGCCTCCGATATACTTTGTAGTAAACCTAGTGTAATGGCTTTTTTACTAAGCAAGCATGAGAGAAGTTAAAAAGTTATCACATAGTTGCGCCTCCTATATACTTTGTAGTAATCCTAGTGTAATGGCTTTTTTACAAAGCAAGCATGAAAGAAGTTAACAAGTTATCACATAGTTGCGCCTCCTATATACTTTGTAGTAATCCTAGTGTAACTGTTTTTTTACTAAGTAAGCATGAAAGAGTTTAACAAGTTATCGTAGTGAAAATCCAAAGCCTTGAACTAGTAACTTTGACTGCAAAAGTATGAGACTTCTATGAATTCCAATTCCAGTTATCAAATATGTCGGGACAACTAACTTGTATCATTAAAAGACATGTATACTTAAAAATATAGTATTTTCCACACACATAGTTCCAACAAAATTTATTTGGTCATGTTAATGAACATAGGCTTACAACGAAACACCTTTTATTCACATCTCTTCATAACAGTAAAAAAATTAAGAATTAATGGAGCTCTAACTAGAGATACCATTTTGAAAGAACCCGCAGATACATTCTGTGATCACTTGTTCCACACCACTAAAAAATTAGCAGAAGCAATAAAAATCCAAACTTTTCAATGGGAAGCAAATATTCAAACCTGACGCATGCTATCAAGAAACTAAATTGTTACTTTGAACCTAAAATTTATCACAAAACTCGTAAAAAAAATCCGCAATACCCAAATCAAGAAAGAACAAGAAAAACACAAAAACAAGCTAAAACATCTAAAACCCAACGGGGATTAGAACTGAAACTTAGTTCCACGAACAAAATATTAACATTTTGCAAAAGAATAAATTAAAGCATCTTTTATAAGAAAGTATCATCATTCTGCAAAATAGCAAGTAACTATTGAACCTAATTTAAAAAAATTTTAAAAATCCAAATATAATTTACACAAGAATCTATCCAAAATACACAAAATCCAATCTGCAAAGAACCAGCCAACAATATCAACTATAGTACAAAACTATTGTCGAACTCATAAAACCCATATATGGAATAAGAACAAATTAAGAAAAGCAAATACGTGTAAGAAATCGATACCACAGTCCACAAAAACAAATACCCAATAGCTTAACACCGGATTTTCCCAAAGAAGAAATCCTCGCTAACACCGATAATGCCGAGAGAGGTTGAACTCCTACCTGCATGTACATTTTCAATTATGTTAGAGATATCACTAAAATTGTATGGAATTTTCTATTGCTAATTGATGGAGTATGAACTCTACAAAATTTTATAACAAAATTGTTGATATTAGGGATTAGAGTACCTGAAGAAATCGTTGCAAAATTAAGTGATGGGGTGAGATTTCATTGAGGGATTTAGGTAGAGAGAAGGGGGTGGAGTAAAATTGAGTATTTTTTGGTTTTTAGGAGTACAAAGTTTTGCCTTTTCCCCTTTTGTTTCTTTAAAAATTATTTTTTATTTACTTTTTAATTTTAAAGTGAATTAATAGTTATCTTATAGTGACAGCAAGGTCGCCACAATAGAGTTTTAGAGGCGACTGGCTGTATGGGCGGGTTGTCCCTCGCTGTTGCGTTCTTTTAAGCTATGGATTAAAGGAACAAATGTAGTTGAATGGAACAGCAGGCGGGTTACACGTTCCACTGTTGCCACATAAAATATTGGAGCCAAAAGTATTGCTGCCCGGGAACTGAAAATTTTCGTCTATTAGTGGCAACTTACTTAAAATCGCCACTGATAAATAGATTTTTGTGGCGACTTAATATATCGCCACTAAATATAAGCATTTGTTGCAATAAATAATGCCGCCACTAAAAGTCGCCACTGAAAATCCGATTTCTTGTAGTGTACATAATGGTCCAACAATAATGCTTAGAATATCTTTATCTAAGCTAAAACCTGTCATCGTCATTCTCAACGTTATGTATACAAGAGAAAAGCAGGTAATGCAGAAACATTTACATTAATGAGCTCAAAGTGTCAATCTCATAAACATCATAAGTCTTTACATAAATTCATACATTGCTATCAATAATGTCCATTCTTTAAACATGATCCATAAATGCTTTGGGCGATAATCCTTTCTTCAAAGGATCAGCAATCATAATTTTGGTGCTAATATCTTCAATTGACACTTTACGTTTCTGGACATGTTCTTTAACGACAAGACATTTCAAGTCTATTGACTTAGCACCTTCTTATATTTGTCGTTCTTAGCAAAGAACACTGCTGAGGAATTGTCACAATAAATTTTCAGCGACATGGCAATATTGTCGACTAATCCAAGTCCTGAAATAACATTCCACAGCCACTAAGTCTAAATTGTGGCCTCAAAGCATGCCACAGCCAGCATAATCTGAAACCGAATATCTAACCATATCAAGATGATTAGATTTTCTATAACTGAGCATATACTTCATTACTTACGTTCAAATTAATTTTTTTGAATTGAGATTTAATTTATCTCCTTTCTAGATTGGAACAGGACTTGATGACAATTTTCCATTCTGAATCTTTTTAGAACTTTATTAATATAGGCCTTTTGAGACAACCCCAACAATCCTTGTGATCTATCCCGAAATATTTCTATCCCAATCACATAGGCTGTCTCTCCGATATCTTTCATTTCAAAGTTGTTAGAGAGAAATTTCTTGGTGTCATGCATCATACCAAGATCATTAGTAGCAAGCAAGATATCATCAACATACAAGACTAAAATTATAAACTTACTCCTACTGAACTTTAGATATATACACCAGTCAAGAATGTTTTCCTTGAATCCAAAGGCGACAACAGTTTCATGAAACTTAAGATACCATTGTCGGGAAGCTTGTTTAAGCCTGTATATTGATCTCTTTAGTTTACACACCATGTGTTCCTTTCCTTTAATTTCAAAACTCTCTGGTTGATTCATGTAAACTTCTTCCTCTAAATTTCCATTCAGAAAGGCAGTTTTCGCATCCATTTGATGTAGCTCTAAGTCATAATGAGCCACCAAAGCCATTATAATTCTAAGTGAATCCTTTTTGGAGACAGGTGAAAATGTCTCTGTATAGTCAACACCATGTTTCTGAGTGAAACCTTTTGCAACAAGTCTGGCCTTATGACGTTCAATATTACCATTTGAGTCGTTTGGTCTTAAAGACCCATTTACACCCGACTCTTTTGCAACCTTCTGGTAATTCAACAAGGTCCCAAACTTCATTATGTTGTATGGATTTCAACTCATCTTTCATAGCATCTAACCACTTATCAGAATTATTACTTTAAATGGCCTGTGAAAATGAAACTGGATCATCATTGATTTTTAAATCATCCAAATCAATTTCCGGATCAATTTCTGACTCATGTAGATATACCAAAAAATCATCAGAAATAGATTTCTTCTTTGTCTTTGAGATTTTCTTAATGCTGCTTCTTGCGGTACGTCTACTGTAGTTTCATTGATTATGTTTTCATTATGAATAGCAGGATCATTATTTTGTTGTTCTTGTTGGTTGTTAGGCGGTACAACAACTTCGGAAACAAAAATTTTAGGAGAAGTACAGGGTAAAGGAATTTGCACCCTAACTTCCCTAATTTCCACATTACGCGGTTCTTCACTCCCACTAACTTCACCATTCTCAATGAACCTAGCATTTTTAGTTTCAACAATTCTTGTACTATGGTTAGGACAATAAAATCTATACCCCTTTGGTTTTCTGGATAACCAATAAAGAAACTACTGATTGTTCGTGGATCCAGATTCTTTTCTTGTGGATTATAAATTCTTACTTCTGCCGGGCAGCCCCAAACATGCAGGTGCCTTAAACTAGGTTTCCTACCAGTCCAAAGTTCAAAAGGTGTCTTTGGAACTGCCTTACTAGGAACCCTATTTAGTAAGTACACGGCAGTTTTTAAAGCATACATCCACAATGAAGCGGGTAAAGATGAATTACTTAACATACTCCTAACCATTTCAATTAATGTACGATTACGCCTTTCTGCCACACCATTTTGTTGTGGTGTGCCAGGCATTGTGTATTGAGCACATATGCCACGCTTTTCGAGGAATTTAACAAATGGATCAGGGTGTTGTCCAGTTTCATCATATCTTCCATAATACTCACCACCTCTATCTGACCTAATTATTTTCACCTTTCTGTCTAATTGTCTTTCAACCTCATTAATAAATACCTCTAAGGTATTTACTGCTTGAGATTTTTCGTGCAACAAATAGACATAACCATAACGTGAAAAGTCATCAATAAAGGTGATAAAGTACTTTTCCTTACTGAAAGATGGAATATCAAAAGGACCACAGATATCAGTGTGTATAATTTCAAGAAGCTGTGTGCTTCTTGTGGCTCCTTTCTTTGTGTGTTTTGTTTATTTTCCTTTAATACAATCCATACAAATATTTAGGTCTGTAAAATCTAAATCTGAAAGGATTTCATTCTTAACTAATCTTTCCAGTCTTTCTTTAGATATGTGACCTAAATGTCTATGCCACAAGTAAGCATAGTGTTCATTCATCAAACTACGTTTGGTTCCAACTTTATGATGCAGAGTTAAGAGGGTTTCGGCAAACGAATTATCAAGATTCAGTTTGTATAAACCATCACAAAGAATACCAGAACCAATGAGATGATTATACTTAAACAAACTAAAACATCCATTGCCGAAATTAAAAGAATATCCAGTCTTGTCTAACTTAGACAAAGAAACTAAATTTCTGGAAATAGAAGGTACGTAATAAGTTTCAAATAAGTCTAAGTGACGCCCAGTATCTAGGATTAAATGATACGTCCCGATAGCTTGAACTGGAGCCTTCACTCTATTCCTTATGTACACAAATCTTTCATTTTTATTTATGGTTTGGGTTGTAAGAAATTCCTGCATCGTGTTAGAAACATGAACAGTACAACCAGAGTCAATCCACCAAGTATTATAAGAAACTTCAGTTAAATTTGATTCGAGACACGTAAAAGCACAAGTCTTACCTTTCTTCTCAAACCATGCCTTACGTTTCAGGCAGTCTTTCTGAAAGTGTCCAGATTTTCCACAGAAACGACACTTATCATTCTTGTGTTCCTTCTTACGTACTTGATGAGAGGACTCACTAACATTATGGTTCCTCTGTTTTCCCTTAACATGCTTCTTTCCTTTCTTTCCAGCTCTTTGATGGCCTACAAGGTTAATGGAGTGGGTTCCTTGGTTCTTTAGCCTTGTTTCCTCTTGAACCAGCATTCCGTGCAATTCATGCACGTTCCATTTGTCTTTCATGGTATTATAGTTCATTTGGAAAGGACCATACTCAGACGGTAATGAGTTAATGATGAACCGCACAAGGAAATTTTCATCCACTTCCATTCCCAGAGTCTTAAGTCTTGCTGCTATGTTTGTCATTTCTATGATATGCTCATGCATGGTACGTGAACCATCAAACTTCATGGTGGTCAAAGTACCCATTAATGTCCCAGCAAGAGACTTGTCAGCAGTTTGAGAGCGTTCTTCTACAAGTCTTAGAAGCTCTTTGGCACTTTCAGTGTTGGGATGAGCAGACTTAATGTTGTCCGCTATACTCATTCGCATGAACATTAGGCTTAATCTGTTAGACCTGTCCCACTGCTTAAAATAAGACTTTCTTCAGCAGTGCTACTTGCAGTAATAGCTGCTGGCTTCTCAGTGTAAAGTGCAACATCAAGATCTAAAACTCCGAGATAGAATTTGATCTGTTCGCACCACTCTGAGAAGTTCAGTCCGTTAAAAGCCGTAACAGAAGCAGAGTGCGAATGAAGAGCAAGTGCTGCATATAGAATATGCTCATTCGTTAACGCTTTGAGTTATAAACTAAACATATTATCAAATTCAGAAATGATATTTACATAAGACTTTAGTGTATCTTGATGTTCACCTTTTGGCAGAACCCCAAAATACTAACTTTAGACATTATGATGCTTTATATAATTTAACATAATTTGGTAATTTTTAATGTACCCATTAATAATATTTACTATCTTTGGATAAAAAAAACAAAATTAATGGTACATCTAAATTATCCATTTAATTTTTCATGATTATAAGAACAAACAATCAACCTTTGGGCGATCCATAAATGTCCTATAACCATGAACTTCAATTTACCCATAAATTATGGCGTTTCTAAGCATCAAGATTAATGGGTAATTGAACATAATTTTAATCATTAGTTTTGGAATTAATTTTTATAAAGATTCGACAACTTTGGTGATTAACGAATCATACATAATAATTCCAAAAAAAAAAATGTGAAAGAAATTATAGTTCTGTTAAATATAGAGGTCACATAAACCAGAACAAAATAAATGTTTTCTACGTTTGGACGACATCAATTCCAGATCCGAAGCACTAATTGATCTCTTCAATGTATTTTGGAGATTGTCTTTGACATCATGTGGATTTTAATTAATCCCACAGTAGCCATCCATTCCTTAACTTAAACTAGATTCCCCAAATAGAGAAAGGCTTAACATCATATCAGATCCCTTTAATGAAGTTAAGGATTTACTTTGGATCTGTAGAGATCACTTTGTCATTGTATATGTATTTCCTTTAGTTAAAAACATGGCAATTTACCAACAATATTTTTAAGATTGTCCACTACCATTAGAAGTAAGAATTCAAGTCAATCTATATCATGATTAGGGATTTAAATACGTATCATTCAAGATCAATATATAAGCCTTTAGGTCTTTTACTCTATTAGGCACATCAAATAAGCACCGTTGTAAAAAAACTACCAGAAATTATGGACACTAAATTCATAATTAGAATTCACATAGTTTAAGAAAAAATAGAGCAACACTAACGGAAGATCATTAGTTCCTAAACCGTGCTCTGATACCACATGTAAGAGTTTTCAATAATTCCAAGAACGTTGAACTTAATGATTTTTACATTCAAATACATAAATAGTAATTCAAGAAAACATACCCGAATTTGCCATAGCGTTCTCTTGACTTGAAGCGGAAGCCTTAATTCTTTGTTCTTGATAAAAGGTGATATCTCCCTCTTTCCTTTAACTTTAAGAAAACGTCTGATGGAAAACGTTATCAGTATTGGTAGAGAGAGGACCCTTTTAAAATGAGAAGAGCACTTAATTTCACATTCCATCAATGTGAGGGAGTGGGTAGTTTTAAAACCACCAAGTAACTTCCCATATTTAATTAGTATTTAGTAAATATTATTTAATTTATTTATTAAACCAAATATAAATAAGTGGACCATAACTTACAAGTGTTACTTAAGATTTGTAAGTCCAATGATTATTTGAGAGAGATCTCGATAGTTAAATTTGCTTCTGAATTGTTGACTAGTATTTTGCCCTTTGTCTCCCAAGTAAAGAATATACCTGTTGGCATTCACTAGTGTCAATGTGCAAGCTGAAACATGGGTAACATATCATATAAGTATGTTATAGTCAGATAGTTCAATGAGAAAAAAGGAATGTTTTTGTCTAACACGATCAGTTGGTGTGTGTATGAAATGTCAAAAAAATTCCGACCGTTTTTCACCAAAAAAATTCATTTTTAAACCTCGAATCTAAGTCATGTGAGAATGATAGTCCCAATCTTGTAACTGTCAAATTTATTGGTTTTAGGACTTGTACCTAGAACCATAAAATTCAAAAAGGCAATCCGAAAAGGCAGCAAAATGCATAATATTTCAGGTATAATTATTAGTACCGGGGTTTTTCAGTCCGAGTCTAACTAAGCTACGCCGTGATACCATTACTATTGGAATGATAATGTAAAGGCAGTCCAATACATGTATAAAGTATATCACGTTCATGCAGGGTTTGAGAAAAGAGCGCAGCCCATGAGGTATGATGTATGTAGCTTATTTTGATGCAAATATAGGTGGCTGTTTCCACAACTTGAATTTATAATGTATTGGTCACACAGAGATTATGTAAAAACTAAAATACCACTTGCTTTGACAAATTATTTGATGCAAGGCCGTAAGGGCATAAACAGCGTGTCTCCTGTTTGAGATTAAATGGTGGGACCAGAGAGTAATTAAGAGCACATACATCTTTGACTGACTCAAATGTCTCAAAGAAGAAAAATGATACTCCCTCCGGTCCATTTTAATTGTAAGGTTTTTCATATATAGATGGTCCAAAATATTTGTCAATTTAGAATATCAAGAGTGTATTAATTAGTTATTTCACTTTTACCCTTAATAATAAATGTGGAGAGAGATGAATAGAGTGAAAATAATAGTAGCAATAAATTGAAACCAAACAATAAATGAGGACAATTTAGTCAATTTATACTTTTAATTAATATTTGCTTAAGAGGTGAGCAAAATCAAACCTTACAACTAATATGGACCGGAGGGAGCACACAATAATTGGTAACACATTGATGCAATCATAAAATATATTCACCATTAAATAAAGGTCTTTAATTCAAGTCCTGAAGATGGAGAAACTTTTGGTAGAAAATTGTGTAGACCTAAATCGAGGTAGGACAACAAAATCGAATTTGTTTTTGGTCTGATTGATAATTTGCTTATATCAAAGTCGTATTCGGGGTAGGATCGGATTTAAACGAGGCAAGCGCTTAAAGAATAGGCGAGGCAAAAAATAAATAAGACAAAGCTTAAGAATATAAATTGAGTATTATATTTTTTTAATGTCCTTTTTTATTACAAACAATTCCTATTTATAATTAGTAAAGGGGAATGACGTTATAGCCATTATAACTACGCTTTTATGATCATTACTCTGTACTTGGTCGTGGTCAGTCCATGATCTTCTTCTTAAATGCCTAGGCAACAGTCGACGGTTACAAAGATCAAACCTCGTTTTGGTGACGCGTCATACTTGCTCGGGGACCATGTGACCGTGGCGATCATTTCAAGATTAGTACTTTGGACTCAGTTTTTTTTCTTCGTCGGGGTGGCTTTCCAAGGTGGAGGGTCGTGTCGTTTCCCCTCGTGGGTTTTCCATGTAAGGTAGGCTCACATCGGGTCTTGTGCCCTTGCTCGAGACCTCGGTGATTTTTCATCCAATACAGATAGTCCCCCCACTCCTCGAGTAGTTGTCAGATCTACCGAGGAGTGGAATGAATTTTAGGCGAGAGATCGACGTGGCTGTTTTTGCACCGTGGAATTTGAAAGCGGCGGTTATCACTCCATATTTCCATCAATCACGCATGGAAAACACTGATTGGGCGTGATTTCCTGCTTTGCCTTCCCCCATGGAATTGTAATCATGGCTCCTTAACCTATATATAGCTATGCTTGTTCTTCTTTTTCTTCTTCACGCATCTTCTTGTTTTCAACAGTAAAAACTCCTTGAATTTTCTTCTCTTGTTTTCCAGGAACTTTTAAGAAATGTCCCAGCCAAATTCACTAAATTCTTCACCTTCTTGTATCGACACCATGATTGTTGGTGGTGAACTAGTCAATGTCCTTGAACCATTGAGTGTAATTGTCCCTCCTGATTTTAACATGGAGGATTTGCCTCGTCCAAGTGGTTTGGGTCAAGAACAGCGTTCAACCACGGCTGAAACTGTCGAGACAGTTGTGGTTGACGATAAGATGTTACCATGAAGGATGTTGGTAACAATGAGTTTCTTTAAAACTATCTTGAGCTCGAACTTTGCCATGTTATCCCTTCCAAGATCGACCTCTCGAAAGACTTCGTCATGCAGCTTCAGACTGAGTCGGATATCCGAAGGAAAAGAAATATCCCTGTGAAGAATACACCAAGTTTGATTACTCAGGTAAACATACATTTGGTTCGGTCTGATTGCAATTAGGGTCCAAAAGTTAGGGTTGGTATTCCTGTCCCCGACAGCCGAGTATGTGATAGGGTCGAGGGGCGTTCTTTCGTTTTTACCTACCCCTTCACAATAGGTTTTTCTCTTCCTATCCCCGAGGTGTTGGACACTTTTTGCTGCACCTATCAGTTATGCATAGCCCAAATCGGTCCTGGGATGTGGAGGCATGTCCAATGCCTCGAATTTTTGAGTAAGTTAGCCGGGGTCACCTTTACTCTTGACCACTTTTTGTACCTCTTCTACCCCTCTCTTCACAAGAACGGAATTGTCCAGCTCAATAAACGAGGCTTGTACTCGCTGATTACGAAGAGTGAGGACATCGAAGACCGTGGATGGAACGAGCGCTTCGTTCTCCTGCCTACAGACCTTTTGTCCTCGAAGCCTGATTTTCCCGAGCGATGGAATCGAGCATGTGAGTATTTTTTCCTCGTTTATTTTCGATCTTGCGTCGATTTTTCTTTGTTTAACTCTTCTTTTTGACTTTTAGCTGAGGTGGTCCCGATTGTCCGCCCGAAGGACTTGACCCAGTGGGTCCTGTCTATTATCGATGCTGAACCCAGATTGGAAAGGTCATGGATGGTTTTGGCTACTTTTGACGAGAATCGATGGGCATGCAAACGACATGGTGAGTTGTCCTCAATCAACTTTTTATCCTGAATATTTTCCTCGAGTCACCTTGTCTCGGTGGGTTATCGTTCTTTGTTGTAGGTCTCCAGAAGAGGGCGATCACCGCACCGAAGGAGAAAAAATGAAAAAAAGAGAAAAATGACAGGAATGAGGAAGTCCCCGAGGCGGGGGATGCCTTAAGCACCCTTCAAGGTTTGATTGGAAACCTTTCAAAAGGGAAGGGAGAAAAAGGGAAGGAGGAAGAAGAAAGAGGAACAGTCCCCGAGGGGTCACCTGACCTTGGGCCTAAGACAGGTTGAGTGCTTGCCCCTTTGATTTTATTCTTCCTTTCGCTTCGTTTTTCCGCTGATTATTCTTTTTCTCTTTTCTATCAGTTTTGAAAATGAAGGAATTATAATCGAGAAAACACCGGAGGTGAAACGGCCCAGAGTGGAACCTGTCCCTTTCCCCGAGCTTACTTATGCTGATGAGATGAAGAAGGGCCAAGAGAAGGCTGTGGTTTCCCTCCTCGTGAGCCAGAGCCGGTTCAGGTTGCTGATAAAGGCAAAAGGGTAGCTCAGCCTTCATCTGTAGTGGAAACAGACGATGTTCAGCCATCTCGAGTGGGAGACAAGACTCCTCGAGCTGCTTCTGAGCCTGCTCCCGATGCCTCTTCTTGGAGACAATTTCGTTATATTGAAATTCCCTCCGATCCTTGTCTCCTAGATGGTGATATCCAGGTCCCAATTAGTCTTCGTGGACTCTTGGGTCCTTTGGAACGTGATTACCTCGGGGGATACCATATTTCTGATTTGATGGCTGATGCTGCTCAGCACGCTATTCATGTATGTTTTCCTTCTCTCAGCTTTTCCTTTTTAGCCTTGTTTTTGCTTCCTTTCCTGATTTTTCAGAATTTTCCTTTGTAGTGTTACATCAATTCCATCAGGGCTGCCGAGATCGAGGGCCGTTGAGATGAAAATCTCAGGCAAATGAAGGCAGGATGGAGGCAAGAGCGGGCAGGTCTCGAAGCTCAAATGAGAGGTCTTGAGAAAGGGTTGTTGAGCACAAGGCTCGAGCCTTATCAAGCCAAAAATGTTGCTAACAAATCTGATCTCGAGATGGTCAAAGCCCTTGAGGCTAAGTCTGTCGTTGAGGAGAGGATGGCTCATTTGAAGGAGCTCTGCAATGCCGAGCTGAAGAGAGTGAGAGCCGAGGCCCAGTCAGTTATTAATGATCGAGCCAAGAAATTTCATGCTGACTTGAAGCAGAAGATGCTCAAGATGAATGAGATGGCCGGAGAGAATGAGCAGCTGGCCAAGGAGAAAGAGCGGCTCGAAAACGAGGTTAAGATTTTGAGGAGCAGAGTTGATTCTTTCTCCTCGAGGCATGGAATGGGGAGGACTCGAGCCAAAGTTGACAAGAATTGGGCCGTTATCCAAACGAGGCTAAAAACTCTAAAGTAGTGTCGTAGCGGGGTTAATCTTGAAGCCGAGATCACTAAGGCTGAGAGCGATGCTATCACGGCTCAGAAGTTAATGGAATGTCTTCCTTCGAGTAGCGGGAGCTTAGATGACTCCGAGGCGGAAGCTTAGAGTAATATTTTTTTTCTTTTGTTGATATTTTTGTTGAGGTCTTCGGGCCGCTTGTTTTGTAAATACTTTGGCCTTTGAGCCTTTTTATGAATGGAACTTCTCTTTTTAAGAGAATACTGAATTTGCTTGCAAGGCTTTTTATTTTTTTCCTTTGTTCGAGCTAGCTTAGGACGACGTCTCTCCCTCGAGCCGGATGCTTAAATTACAATTGGCTATGCATATCAGATGACAATAAAAATATGTTGAATCAAATTTTATTTCATTGATAAAGTGCATTTGTGAGCCTTTATTACAATAGATGCCTGGTCACAGCAGGACTTAGGCAGGAACACTAGAAAATCAAAATATGAACTATTGAGCGAGTTACCAAGGGTAGCTCTCGGTCAGGTGATCGCTCGTTCTCCGAGGGTCTTGCCTGATGAAGTCCCTGGTTATTGAGTCTTCGTTTATTTGAAAAACTTTCATTCCAAGCGGTCGATCAATTTGGCAAGTCCCCATTCGTCCCTTCTCCCCCTCCCCTAGTGATCAAGTGCATGGTGCAGGGCTTGATTACTAGATCACATTTTTCTTCAGAGAAAACAGATGAGGGGTCTTGTCAAGTTGACCATATTATTTGCTTGGCCCGATCGGGGCGACTTTACTTTTCATTGCAATCGAATAATACTCTCGCACTATTCGTTGCTCTCCTCGGATGGCCCTTATTCCCCATGGGGTTGGGAACTTGATTACCTGATGTAGGGTTGATGGTATGGCTTCCATTTCGTGGATCCAAGGCCTTCCCAAAATGACATTATAGGCCATGTCCTCGGCTATCACTTGAAATGTGGTTTTCTTGTCCATCTTCTCCGCAGTTGTTGTGAGGGTTATTTCTCCCAAAGTCTTCTCGGTAGAATTGTTGAACCCTGTTAATACGGTTGCCTTTGGGACGACAAGGTCCTTCAACCACATCTTCTTGATCGCTCCATAGTTAATGATGTTTACCGAGCTGCCAGGATCAATTAGGGCTCGTTTGACATCGCAGTCATTGATCCTAAGCGTGATCACTAGCGCGTCATGGTGGGGAAACATCATCCCATCAAAATCCTCCTTGCTAAGCACCATTTCTTTTCCTGATCCACCAGCTCTTACTCTCTTCTCCGCAGTATTTATGATTTTGCAATTTTCTTTGCAGCGACAAAGTTTATCCCATTTACCTTGGAGCCTCCAGTAATGACATTCACTACCCTTTTCGGTGATTGCGTTCGAGGCAGTTGCTCCTCTCTCCTATTCTTTTAGTAGTTTTGTTTTCCCTTATCAGTCGGATACTCAGCTAATACTCCCTTCTTGAGTAAATGGGCCACCTCGAGACGCAGTGCTTTACAGTACTCAGTTGCGTGCCCATAATCCATGTGAAATTCACAGTGTTGAGTTTGATCTCTTTTGCTCGGGGGCGTTCTCATGTCCTTAGGCAACCTCATACCTTGATCAGTCATTCCTTTGATCACATTCACCAATTCAGTGGTCGATATGCTGAAATTGTACTCGAAAATTTGAGGCACATCTTTCTCCTTGGATACCAAAGATGGGCCCGAGGATTTTTTATTGGAGGACGAGCCAGACTTTCCTCCAAGTCGCTGGCTCACATGCTGATGTCCCCCAAGGCGTTGACTTATGTGTTGCTTTTGAACCCCATTGTATGGTTCGTAATGATTTTTTGAGTTCCCTCGTGGCGCTCGGCGCGTCGAGAGGACTCAGATCGACCTCATGTAGGAATGGTTCCGACCTGTCCTTCTCCACTCTGCTTTCTCAAGTCTGATCTTCGTCATGGCCCGATCATACCTATCATCCCAAGTTCGAACTTGCCATTGCTGGAGCTCTTTCTTTAATTCAGCCGCATCCTCAGAATTACTCACATTGAGATTCTTTTCAAAGGCCATGACTGCCAAATTGTCATCCATTTTTGGCAGATCCATTCTCTCAGCTTGAAAGCATTCAAGAAAGTTCCCGATTGGCTCGAGGTATCCTTTTTTTACGTCGAAGATATCCTTCCTTCTCTTGAGGATCTTCTAGGCTCCAGTGTGAGCCTTGATGAACATGTCTGCCAATCGTCGAAGCTGGAGATCGACTCGGAGGGGAGGAGCATGTACCAATGCATCGCCCTTTTTTCCAAGGTATCGGCGAATTTCTTCAAGAATATGGATTCCTTCTCGATTGGGGTTAAATCATTACTTTTGACCGTGGCCACATACTCGGTTATATGGTCGTCTCGGTCCGTTGTCCCATCGTACTTCTTTAAAATTTGTAGCTTGAAATATTTTGGGACGGGTGCTGGGGCAGCTTCGGGCTTGAAGGGTAGTTGACGGTATTTCTCAATCCAGCACGCGTCGAGGTTTCTGAAACCCTGGCACATTTTCGAGCCGTTTTTCCATGCTGGCCTCGAAATCTTTCTTCCACTTCTCAAAGTCGGACATGATGCTTGTTTGAGATATTGCGGGGGTTGTAGTCCCTGAGCCCCCAGACGTGACTCCATTTGGAAAACCTCATATGGTGGTGATTATGGGAACATCGTTGGAATTTCCTCCGTTAAGCATCACGAAGGGAGCGTCGCCGGGGTTGGAGGAGACCCTTCCATTCCCAGCGAGGGCTTGCAAAGAGCTTCGAAATTGTTCATTAAATTGAGCTTGTGTTGCTGCTTAAGCGGCTGCTTGTTCTCGCATCTGTTGCAATGAGTAGTTCACCATTAATTGCTGGAATGGATCACCAGAGCTTGAGGAGGTTGGATCGGCTAAAACTGCTCCTACGAGAGGTGTTGGGCCGATCGGGAGAGTGGATCTATTTGGTGGTGTTAATCTTACCAACAGAGTGGAGTTATTTGTTGGAATGGGGCTAACAGGCGATGTCGAGCCAGTTGGAGGGATTGGGACCCCTCCATTGGTTTTAGTGGCTCCTACTGTTTGATCAGGTATTTGGATAGAAACATTGTCATCGATGATGTCGGCCATTTTTTAAGCGAAAATAGAAGTTGCAGATTTTGGAACAAACGTTATTACCAAGTCCCCACAGTCAGCGCCAATTTGTGTTGGCCTCAATCGAGGTAGGACAACAACATCGAATTTGTTTTGGGTCTGATTGATAATTTACTTGTATCAAAGTCATATTTGGGGTAGGATTGGATTTAAACGATGCAAGCGCTTAAAGAATAGGCGAGGCAAAAAATAAATGAGACAAAGCTTAAGAATATAAATTGAGTATTGTATTTTTTTAATGTTCTTTTCGATTACAAACAATTCCTATTTATAATTAGTCAAGGGGAGTGACGTTACAGCCATAATAACTACGCTTTTATGGTCATTACTCTGTACTTGATCGTGGTCAGCCCATGATCTTCTTCTTAAATGCCTAGGCAACGGTCGACGATTACAAAGATCAGACCTCGTTTTGGCGAGGCGTCACACTTGCTCGGGGACCATGTGGCGATCATTCCGAGATTAGATAATTTGGACTCGGTTTTTCTTCTTCGTCGGGGTGGCTTTCCGAGATGGAGGGTCGTGTCGCTTCCCATCGTATGTTAGTCATGTAAGGTAGGCTCACTGGCGAGGCCAAAGTGTATAGGATTTTCCTGCTCGTGCTTTGTCAAATTATAGTATAGTTTAAGATATCGTCCCACAGAGATTGGGAAATCTATGCTACAGACTTTGAATATTCCAACTACTATTTGAGAGAATCAAATTGATGAAAAGTGAGTTTTTGAACTTTTAAATAACTTTAACTAAAACAAAATAACTTGTGGAAGATTTTCAATTTAAAAAGAGTTGGGAATCATTGAATTCACTTGATAATATTTATAATAAAAATCTCAATTTTGACATGTATTTCTCTAAAGAATAATTGCTTATTTCTAATTCAATTATATTTTGCTCACAAGAAAATAATCAATTAATAACACTCCGTGAGGTTATGCAAGTTAATTGAGTTATAACAAGTGACAGTTAAACCGAAATATTTTTCTTGCCTGAATTGTGCTAAAAAGTAGTGAAAACTTCGTGAGAATATTTTTACTAAAAATCAATAATCTTGCTTACAACAATTCCTCCGTGAGAATTAAAACTGAGGCAAGCAAGACTACGGACTTGAAATGGTAGATTACTAAAATTTACTTTCACTTTACTTATTTTATTCATCAGTTATCACATATTAATTTTGCTCCGTGAGAATTAAAAAATTAATATGATAATAACCATGAGATAAAATATGTAAAAGTGATAGTAAAGAATAATAAAACCAACATTCCCGCACAGTGTAAAATGTGAAATAGAAAATTTCAGGCCAAGTATATTTTAAAACTGAGATAAGTATTATAAATATATCAAGCTTTATCAACTATCCCAACAAAAGAAATTACTCCATTATGGAGTATTTGAACAAAAGAAAAGACTTATATTATTGACAATATTGCCAATACTTCTAGAAAATATTGAAATTACAAGAAAAGAAAGAAAGTAAAGACCAAAGCTTTTAAGAAAGTAGAATAGCTATTCTATTACTTGGTGTCTAACTAAGGGAGAGTTGTCCTCTATTTATAGAAGAATACTTCTTCATTAAGTCTTGAAATGCCAATTGATGAAGATGTGTAGCAAGTCCCTTGCATAATGACATAATACGTAGAGTCTTGAAAAATGCCAATTGATGAATATGTTTAGAAAGTCCTTGTATAATGATAGTCTTCCCTTGCTCCTTTATTTGCTTTAATTCCACATTCTTTTATTAAATGTGTAATTCCATATTACCAAGATGTATAATAAGGAGCAAATATTGTAGCCAAGATATGTAACAACTTTCTTGCATAGTGAGGAAGACATGACATGGACTTCTTATTGCATACGTAGAACTCTTCTTCCTTTGTTATTTACTTTATTCATGATATATTTCTCTTTCCAAGTATTCTTTTTCTCTGCAAGATTTGTTAGAAAATATAGGAGAATTGAATATATTTATTCATGCTTTTATTTAAAATATATATCTTTATATAAGAAAATACACGAATAAATTATATTCATCAAATTCCCCCATACTTGAACTTTTGCTCGTCCTCGAGTAAAAAGATTTTTTTTTTAAATAATTTTCTTCAAAAATTACGACTTTTGTAGGATATGCAATTTATTCAAAATAAATATCTCTCATTATGTCCAATGCAATTATCCTTCCTAAATTCACCAAATCTTTTACCTTATGTCTGAATTCTGACTTGATCAACAAAAACTAGCATTCTTCGCCCCTTGAATCTTTCAGAATTGATAAATTTATGATCACTTATTCAGTAAGTATCATAGTCGAGTCCATAGACTTGCTTTTCATGTTTATCTCCACTAATATAGATACAACACTAATTTTTAAAATCTTTTAGGACTTTTCTTGGCTTATAATGTCAGGCTATAGGCTGGTAGGGTAGGGATATATTTATAGCGACTTTTCTCCTTCCAACTTTGAGCAAACATTTCTTGGCTCTTAGTATTTGCATCCCTTTTTTTTTTAAGCACTCCTCCTTATTACATTCCCTGCCTTTGCAATATCATTAACAATCATATATTCTCTTTTTTTTTTTCTCTTTTTTTTTTTGGGTACTTCTTCCTCTTGTTGATATCAATCTGTGCTCATTAACTGCTGGAAGAAAGTGTATTTTTATGCGTATATATAGAGATATATACATATATACGACTAATATATATATATATATATATTTTTTCTCTTCTTCTTTTTTTTTTTTAAAAAAGAGAAATACGGTGTTAAAAAAATTAGGATCAAGGCTAAAAAGGTTCTAAGAGGTAAAATATGTATATTTGGTTGAAAAATAAAGAGGCTAGAATTGGGAATCAAAGAAGGCCTAAGTTCATTTTTCAAAAATCAGTGTCATCCATTATTTCGCCTTGAAAAACATTTAGAGCAAGTTCTAGCCAAGTTTATTGATTCTTCCTGCTTTTGTGATCATAACTTTTCTCAATCCCAATGATTTCCTGAGTCGAAGATGCTTGCTTTTGTTTTCACAAAATCAAAATCGTTCATGGAAAAACATATGGTGAAAAATAAAAAGAAATAATATTGAGCATAATGTAAAGAATTTATGTTGTTAATTAAATACCTACAAAAAAATCACAGTTTAGAAGAAGATATTATATTTAAAATATATAAATCAGAATAATCCTCCCCACACTTGAACATTTCATTCTCCAGAAGGAAAATACGTTTCAACACGAGTGGAAAGGGAGTAAAAGGATTTTTTTTTTTAAAAACTAGGATAATTAAAATAGAAAATACTACTTAATAAATTTTAAAAAAAATCTATATTTTTGGCTTTCAAAATTACGATCACAGAAGAAAGCTTGAAAGAAACTGTGACCACACATATTCTATGTGTAATAGACTGATTATTTTAACACCTTAACAGTCATAAGGTCCTAGTTTGAATATAAACTAGAAAATTACCTGTGCCAAGATTAGATTTGCACAATTGAATGGTTAACCAACCAGTAACTTAGGCATACCGATCACCATGGAGTTACTCCTGTCTAGGTGACACTGTTTTTGTAGAGGCCTTCATGAGATGTTCCGGTTGTACAATAATCTGGATATTGACCAGATCAATTGGTTAAGCATTTAATTAGTCAGATCTAAGTTGGACTTATGAGGTTCCATTGCTTCACCCTCAATGGTTACGGGTATGAAACCTTAGTTCTGAGTTTAACGTCGCCAGCTCGACGTAGTAACTGTGAAACTCATCAGTGTATCATGGTTACTGATGGTTGCTGCTCAAAATATCTTCCAAAATATAATTTTAGCCTGTGGCCATTGACTTGAAACTTGTCTCCTCCATTAATCTGTTGAACTCCAATTGCTCCATCATGGCAATGATGCAAAATCTTACTCATTTCTTCTTCAGGCACACACCTTCTAATAATATTATCTGCACAATATTTAAATAAGTAAGGATCATTCCACAGATAATGCTTAGCATCAGATATGAGTTTTTTTCTTTGTTGGTAAGAGAGATCTTGGGGTGTCCACTTTCCAACCAAGTAATTTGCAATGTCTGCAAACCAGGGTGGTTGAGTCACAACTGAGCTGACAGAAAAGATATGTTCATCAGGGAATTCTTCTTTTATTTCACAAGACTCAGAAGGAGGGTTCTCTAATCTAGACAAATGGTCAGCTACTTGATTTTCGGTTCCCTTTTTGTCTTTTATTTCAAGGTCAAACTCTTGCAGAAGTAAAATCCATCTTAACAATCTAGGTCGGGCATCCTTTTTTGTTAAGAGGTATTTTAAAGCCGCATGATCAGTGAAAACAGTGACCTTGGTTCCTATCAAATAAGAACGAAACTTATCAAAAGCAAATACTACGGAAAATAGTTCTTTTTCTGTTGTGGCATAATTCAGCTGAGCTTCATTTAAAGTCCTACTGGCATAGTATATGGGATGAAAAATCCTATCTTTTCTCTGGCCTAAAACAGCTCCAACAGCTGTATCACTAGCATCACACATGACCTCAAAAGGTTGGCTCCAATCAGGGGATACAACTACAGGCGCAGATGATAATTTCTCCTTAAGAGTTTCAAAAGCTTCTAAACAATCACCTGAAAAATCAAACTTGACATCTTTCATCAAAAGGTTAGTCAGAGGTTTTGAAATTTTTGAAAAATCTTTTATAAACCGTCTGTAAAAACCTGTATGGCCTAAAAAACTTCTAATACCTTTAATAGTTGTAGGAGGGGGTAATCCTGCTATAAGATCAATTTTAGCCTTATCAACTTCTATCCCTTTAGCAGTGATTTTATGTCCTAAAACTATTCCCTCAGTAACCATAAAATGACATTTCTCTCAATTAAGAATTAAGTTTGTCTCTTCAAATCTCTTAAGAACTAAGGTCAAATGGTGGAGACAATCTTCAAATGTTTTACCAAAAAGGGTGAAATCATCCATAAAAATTTCCAAAACTTTTTCAGTCATGTCAGAGAAAATTGCAGACATGCATCGCTGAAATGTAGCAGGTGCATTGCATAAACCAAATGGCATTCTCCTATATGCATGGGTTCCATGGGGACATGTGAAAGTTGTCTTATCCTGATCTTCTGGTGCAATTGGTATCTGGTTATACCCTGAATATCCATCAAGAAAACAATAAAAATCATATCCTGCTACTCTTTCTAACATTTGATCAATAAATGGTAAAGGAAAATGGTCTTTTCTGGTGGCATCATTGAGACGTCTGTAATCAATACAGACTCTCCATCCTGTAACTGTTCTGGTAGGTATGAGTTCATTATTTTCATTTTTTATTACCGTCATACCTCCTTTCTTTGGTACCACCTGAACAGGACTTACCCAAGGGCTGTCAGAAATGGGGTAAATAATACCTGCTGCGAGAAGCTTAATTTCATTTTTTACCACTTCTTGCATTGCTGGATTCAATCTCCTTTGGGGTTGGACTATTGGCTTGTAGCTATCTTCCATGAGGATTCTGTGTGTGCAAATTGCTGGACTAATGCCTTTGATGTCTGCTATAGTCCACCCTATGGCTCCTTTATGTGCTCTGAGTACTTCAATCAATTTATGTTCTTGTTCTGCAGACAGAGAAGATGAAATTATTACTGGAAATAATTCAGGCTCAAGATAAACATATTTCAAATGGGAAGGGAGAATTTTGAGTTCAATTTTTGTGTGAACTTTTTCTGATTGCATTTCATCCTCTTCCTTAGAATTATGTTCCAATAATTTTGCTTCACTTCTGACCACAAGATCATCATCCTGTGTGGTGCCAGATTTAGCCAAACATCTCTCCATTGAGTCTAAAATCAATTGATCATCTTTAAATTCATCTGCAAGATCACCAATCATGTCAATTGAAAAACAAGAAGATGATGTTTCATCTCCTGAAAATTTTAGAATCTTTTGCATATCAAAAATGACTCTTTCTTCATCAACTCTTAGAATCAGTTGTCCTTGATGAACATCTATGATTGCTCTACCTGTAGCAAGAAAAGGTCTACCTAAAATTATTGGTTCATCAGGACATTCTTCCATTTCAAGTACTATGAAATCTACAGGGAAAACAAACTTATCTACTCTCACAAGAACATTTTCAATTATTCCCTTAGGTTTTTTAGTACTTTGATCTGCAAATTGAAGAGAAACAACTGTATTTTTCATCTCACCAAGATCCAATTTCCTAAAAATAGAAAATGGCATCAAAATAATTGAAGCTCCAGAATCACAAAGTGCTTTTTCAAAATGTAATCCTCCCAAGGTACATGGAATTGTAAAACTTCCTAGATCACCGAGCTTTTGTGGTAGCTTATTTTAAAGTATAGCACTGCATTTTTCAGTAAGCAATACCACAGAAACTTCTTCCAATTTTCTTTTGCTTGACAAGATTTCTTTTAGAAATTTGGCATATGAAGGCATTTGCAACAAAGCATCAGTAAAAGGAATATTAATGTGAATTTGCTTTAAAATTTTCAAAAACTTTGCAAATTGATTATCAAGCTTTTCTCTTTTCATTTTTTGTGGAAAAGGAATTGTCACAGGGAGAGGAGTTACTTTTTCAATATTTTTTTCTTTTTTCTGGACTTCTTTCTCTTGTGACAGTTCACTGGGTGTTTCAACATTCTTACCCTTGTCTACCTGTTGCTCTGGCTGGTTCTTTTCCTGTCTGTCAGCATATGGATCATTAAGATTCTTACCTGACCGTAAGGCGATGGCCTTAAGGTGTTCTTTTGGATTTTTCTCCGTATTGCTTGGTAAGGGACCTTGAATCTTTTCTGAAACAAGAGTTGCCAATTGACTTACCTGAATTTCCAAATTCTTAAGGGCAGAATTTTGGCTTTCCATTTTCTCGTCAGTGGCCTTAATGTACTTGTACAAAAGGTCATCTAGACTTTGATGGGCTTGTTGAGGCCTTTGTTGATATGGAGCTGCTTGCTGATATGGCTTGAAATTCGGTTGCACACGATTTTGATTCTGGTATCCGGGTGGTCCTTGTACCTATTGCTTCTGGAAGCTTTGAGAATTCTCAGCACCATTAGGATTGCTCCATTGAAATCCTGGATGTTTTTGTGCCATTGAACTTCTAAAGGGGTATGGCTTGTACCCGATGGCATTGACTTGTTCATCATTCTGATTGTTTGCTTGGCATTCATGGTTCAGATGGTTTCCTCCACATATATCGCAATTCTCAGACTGGCTTGGTTGTTGTGTATTAACCTGAAAAGATTCAAACTTTTGTGCCAAAGAAACAATCTGTTGTGTTAGTGTATTTAAAGCATCTGTCTGATTTACCGTAGCAGCTCTTTTTATTACTACACGATCAGATGGACATTGAATAGCATTTTCAGAAATTTCATTCAACAATTGCAATGCTTCAACAGTGGTTTTTCCCATTATGGAACCTCCTGCACCTGCATCTATCACATTTCTAGAAGATGGTTTTAGCCCGTGATAGAAAATGTACAGCTGCATATGCTCAGGAATGTCATGATGTGGATATTTTCTTAGCATTGTTTTTAATCTTTCCCATGCTTGATAAACTGACTCAGTATCAGTCTGCAAGAAATAAGAAATATCTTGTCTTAACTTTGTTGTTTTAGCAGGGGAAAAATATTTATTTAAAAATTTTTGAGTCATCTGGTCCCATGTAGTAATAGAACCTTGAGGTAAACTCTGCAACCAAGTCTTGGCATCATCTTTTAAAGAAAAAGAAAATAGCCTTAACTTGATTGCTTCAGGAGATACTCCATTATATTTAGCAGTTTCAACTAGTTCCAAGAAATTAATTAAATGACTGTGTGGATCTTCACTTGGATCACCGGTGAAAGTACATGATTGTTGAATTGTTTGAATCAGGCCGGTCCTGATTTCAAAGTTGTTGGCTGCAACTGGGGGTTTTCTTACACTAGACTCACAGTTGAAACGGTCTGGTCTAGCATAATCCCTTAGGATTCTGTTTGCTGGTCTTGGCGCCACTTCGTCAAACTGATCTTCTACAATGACTGGTGGATCTACTCCCAATTGGTTATTGTCATCTCTCAGTTGCTGCTCCATTTTTTCACAAGTTGCGCTTTGAGAAGATGATGATTGTCCTTTCCTGCGCAGCCGTAACGATTTTTCAATTTCAGAATCGTAAATGACCAACTCTTTGTTAAAAGAGCGGGTCATAAACTACTTGAAATTTTTAAATAATAAAATTTAAAAAAAATAATATTTTAAAGTAGTAGTAATATCAGTACCAGAAAGAAAATAGTATAAGGAAAAAAAAATTAAAGATAATAAAAATAGTAGGTATAAAGTAAACGAGTTAATAATAATAATATAATAATAAATAATAAAAAAAAGAATAGGGGAGAATTAGTACTAACAATAAAAATACAAAAGTACAATATATAAAATAGCAACTACTCCCTCCGTTTCAAAAAGGATGAACCTTTGCGGAGTACGAGGGTCAAATTGACTAATTTTGACCGGGAATTTGCACATCGAATTTTTAATTTTTTTGAAATAAAATTTACATATTTAGAAACTACATGAAAAATACTATAAGTCACAATAATTAACAATTCAAAATAGTTAGAAAATATTTGTAAGACATGTGGTCAAACATAATCTTGTTTGACCCTTCAAATAGTAATAGGTTCATCCTTTTTGAAACGGAGGGAGTAGTAAGTAGTACTAGTAGTGCAAAATATAGATAACACTTGAGTAGTTTGAAAAGAAGGAAAGTAGTACGTAAGTGGAGTAGTAGTAGTTGTAATAAAGTAAAAGTAATAAAAATTGGTAGAAGGCCTTTCAAGGAAAAAGAAAAAGAAAAATAAAAATAGTCCAATACTATTGTTATTTGAGCAATGGAAAAGAAATAACGATGATTAGATAGTACTAGTTTGTGATAGAACAAAAATAGTAAGATGACATAAGTTATTATTTATATCTAACTAATAATAGTATTAAAAAAATAATAGTAATAACTATAATTTAAATAAGAAAAAAAAATATTTGTGCTATAATATAAATAGAAGCAGTATTAGTAATAGCACTATAGAAACTTAAGAAGAAAAAGAAAGCAAAATAGTGTAGAAGTAATAGTAGCAATAAAATTAATACTAATATAATAATACTTGTAATACTACTAATAATACTAAATAATTAAAAAGAAGACTTGTTATGTCAAAACATTACTTACGTAGTAGTACAGACAACAATATCTTTTTTCTTTTTCTTTTTTAACTTTTTCTTAAAAAGGTTAGTAGCAATAATAATAACAATAAGAATACTTAATATAGAGAACTACTAATATATTATATTATAGACTATAGTAATTAGTAATGGTAAAGACTGTAAAGAAAATTTATAATAATAATAATTATTATAATAAAAAAACTTAGATATACTAAAGTAGACGTTATAATAAAAGTAGTAGGGAAAATAAAATGATAGATGAAAGAAGGGACATGGACTATTAGATAAACACTTTAATATTACTTGCTAACTAAAAATAATAATATAATAAAATATACAAAAGAAAATATAAGTGTTAGAAGAAAAAGAGAAAATGTTAGAAGTAGTAATGGAAATATTAGAAAGAAGTACTTGAGTAACAAGGAAATATTAGAAGAAGTACTTAAGTAACAAGGAAATATTAGAACAATTACCTAAGTAACAACGAAATGTTATAGTTAATATATTAGTAAATAATAGTAATATTGGTGGCTATAGTGTAAGAGACGATAATATAATAATAAAATTAATATACTAGAGAAAGTTTATAATAATAATAATAATAATAATAATAATAATAAAAAAATGCTAGAAACAAAGAAAAAATGTTAGAAGCAGATATAATACTGTTAGAGATTAAAGGTCAGTATCAGTAGTTATAGTAGTATTCTGTAGATTATATTAATATTAATTATATTAATAAGTTCTCAAATTAGTAACAAAATATTTAGTCCGAAGTAGATGTCTGTCAATCCCCGGCAACGGCACCAAAAATTTGACGAGGCCAAAGTGTATAGGATTTTCCTGCTCGTGCTTTGTCAAATTATAGTATAGTTTAAGATATCGTCCCACAGAGATTGGGAAATCTATGCTACAGACTTTGAATATTCCAACTACTATTTGAGAGAATCAAATTGATGAAAAGTGAGTTTTTGAACTTTTAAATAACTTTAACTAAAACAAAATAACTTGTGGAAGATTTTCAATTTAAAAAGAGTTGGGAATCATTGAATTCACTTGATAATATTTATAATAAAAATCTCAATTTTGACATGTATTTCTCTAAAGAATAATTGCTTATTTCTAATTCAATTATATTTTGCTCACAAGAAAATAATCAATTAATAACACTCCGTGAGGTTATGCAAATTAATTGAGTTATAACAAGTGACAGTTAAACCGAAATATTTTTCTTGCCTGAATTGTGCTAAAAAGTAGTGAAAACTTCGTGAGAATATTTTTACTAAAAATCAATAATCTTGCTTACAACAATTCTTCCGTGAGAATTAAAACTGAGGCAAGCAAGACTACGGACTTGAAATGGTAGATTACTAAAATTTACTTTCACTTTACTTATTTTATTCATCAGTTATCACATATTAATTTTGCTCCGTGAGAATTACAAAATTAATATGATAATAACCATGAGATAAAATATGTAAAAGTGATAGTAAAGAATAATAAAACCAACATTCCCGCACAGTGTAAAATGTGAAATAGAAAATTTCAGGCCAAGTATATTTTAAAACTGAGATAAGTATTATAAATATATCAAGCTTTATCAACTATCCCAACAAAAGAAATTACTCCATTATGGAGTATTTGAACAAAAGAAAAGACTTATATTATTGACAATATTGCCAATACTTCTAGAAAATATTGAAATTACAAGAAAAGAAAGAAAGTAAAGACCAAAGCTTTTAAGAAAGTAGAATAGCTATTCTATTACTTGGTGTCTAACTAAGGGAGAGTTGTCCTCTATTTATAGAAGAATACTTCTTCATTAAGTCTTGAAATGTCAATTGATGAAGATGTGTAGCAAGTCCCTTGCATAATGACATAATACGTAGAGTCTTGAAAAATGCCAATTGATGAATATGTTTAGAAAGTCCTTGCATAATGATAGTCTTCCCTTGCTCCTTTATTTGCTTTAATTCCACATTCTTTTATTAAATGTGTAATTCCATATTACCAAGATGTATAATAAGGAGCAAATATTGTAGCCAAGATATGTAACAACTTTCTTGCATAGTGAGGAAGACATGACATGGACTTCTTATTGCATACGTAGAACTCTTCTTCCTTTGTTATTTACTTTATTCATGATATATTTCTCTTTCCAGGTATTCTTTTTCTCTGCAAGATTTGTTAGAAAATATAGGAGAATTGAATATATTTATTCATGCTTTTATTTAAAATATATATTTTTATATAAGAAAATACACGAATAAATTATATTCATCACTCACATCGGATCTTGTGCTCCGGTGATTTTTCATCCAATACAAAAATTAATCCAAAAATTATTCGATACCATATATGGTTAATAAAAGAAAATTGTAGTAGTAGCTAAATTGCTGAAATTCCCAGAAAAATTATAAATACTTGAAACAAACTCTTGGAGTGTTTATACTCGTGTTAGTTGTGAGCCAGTTTTGCCTATGGTTGGCTTCTCCACAGTTCAAAAATTAAATAAATATACAAGCTTGGGAAAAACATGCAATTATACATGAGGTAAAAGAGAGAACAAACTAATAATCCAGCTTGAAAGGCCCCGTGCACTTCTTAAAGGACATTTCAATTAAGGTTTGTCTCTATGCCCTTGAACTTACAGCACTGACGTTTTCTTATTTTAACTTTCTAGTCGCAAATCACTTGGTAAAGTTCCACGTTAAGAGTAAAAACTTTAAAATTCAATGATGAAGTCACGAAGCTTGGCAAAAATGAATACTTTTCATAAAGGAATGGTGAATTGTTTAACCAAAAGAATACATCTTATCGTTCAATTTGTTCAACTGTCCCTTTTCTTTTCTCTTCCCCTTCTGAATTCTCTCAAGTAAAAAAGGAAATTTAAAACGAAAATTAAGGTATATTGTAGGACAATTATTTTCAGTAATCTGATCAAACATTAATCAGCTTTGTAAAAATAATTTTATTTCAAAATATTGGACATGTTAGAAGAAAAATTTACTTAGTACCCTGTTTATCATATTCATCCTTATAGCTTTTTTCACTGGAGTATTATTTCGGTGAGACACTTACATATACAAGATAAAATTAAACTGATATAATTCCTATGATAACGGCTACTCCTATTAATTATTTTTTTTATTGAGTTTTGCATTCCCTTTAATTTTAAAAAATCATTAATGACGTTACTTACCGGTAATACTAGATACTTTATGATAAGAGTATAATTGAAAAATCAGTAATTCTCTATTCATCGGCTAAAGTGAATAAGTAATATGAGAAATATGTAGTATATTTGATAAGTAAAATAGACTGGATGGAGTACTCAGAAGATTTATATTGTGGGCCGGATAATACATATGGAATTTTTTCACAAAAGTAGAATTTTTAGAACTTAATTACCAAACATAGCAACATTTTAGCAAAATAACTCTATATAGAGGAAAACACAAATTAATTACAAACATAATAAAAACATAGCAATATTTTTCCATGACATACCAAACTCTTACATTCTTCCTCATATTTCCCTCACTATCACTTTTGCTCCTCCCATTTCCCCCTATTTCACTTTTCCTCCCACAATTTTCCCCAATTTCACTTTTACTCCTCTCATTTCTCCCAATTTCACTTTTCCTCATCCCATCATCACTGTATCTCGTTGTATCTCACCGTATCTCGATATTTTTCAACTACCAACCACCTCGTATCTCATTGTATCTGCACTGGTCTGCACCGTATCTAACTAAATATAGACAGTATTTAGTTGTTTCTAGACTGTTTTAGCATTTGTTTCATCCCGTTTGTGTGCTGTTTCTCACTGTTTCTAAATTATTTCACCTTTTGCATCGTTTCACATTATTTTTTACATTTTATTTCGGACTTTTTCACTAGCTATTTTTAGACTGTTTCAGTGCTGTATCTGCACTATTTTTGCTCCCTATTGAACTGTATCAAATTGTTTCTGCACCGTTTCAGGTTGTGTTCAGCACTGTATCAAACTGTTTCTGCACCGTTTCAGGTTGTGTTTCAGCATTGTATCAAACTATTTCTGCACCGTTTCAGGTTGTGTTCAGCACTGTATCAAACTATTTCTGCACCGTTTCAGGTTGTATTCAGTACTGTAACAAACTGTTTCTGCACCGTTTCAGGTTGTGTTTCTGCACTGTATCAGTGCTATTTCAAACTGTTTCAGCATCGTATCAGACTGTATCATCATACTGTTTCAACGACGTTTCAGACCGTATCGGACTGTTCCAACAGTTGTTTCAGAATTTATCATATTGTTTCAACGCCGTTTCATACTGTATCATACTGTTTCAACGCCGTTTCATACTGTTTCAATATCGTTTCAGACAGTTTCAACACTGTTTAAGACTGTTTCAATAGTCGTTTCAGTCTGTTTCAATGGTGTTCAGGCTGTTTCATTACATCATATTAAAATTTTAACTTGATTTGATTATTAACTAGCCATCAAATCATTAAAATTTGAACACATTACTACATTATATTAATTTTTGTTTACTTTTTCACAGAATTAGACCAAAGTGAGACCACAGTTTTCCAAAAATATTTCAAAATCAAAAGGAAAATAAAGAAGAAACGACCCCACAGATCCCAATCCTATAACGCTTGGATTATCCGGGTTATCAACAATACCCGGATCAACAACAGCGCCGTACATCATTGGCGACTCAGGCAGGTAACTCAGCGACGTCTTTGAACCGTGAATTAAAACCAACAGGATCAGATTCAGTGTATCCCTTAGTTCTTCTTGTTGATCTTGCTTTTTGATAATCTAAAGCGATGGTTCCCGTAGTTCTGTTTAGTGACAGCGCACCGGTGACGGCGTTAGACGACGAAAAATGGGTGGTGTCGGGTGCACTACAAAAAAACATCTTGATAGCAGCAGTTATAAATAGGTTTACCAGCGGTTTTCACTGCTGCAAAAAAATAATACCAGCGGTTTAATAACCGCACCCTAAGTAGGTGTACTAAAACTATTTCCCGGCGGTTTTTATAAACCGCTGGCATAACCGCTAGTAATTGCTGTAAAACCGCTGCTAAATGTAAAACTTTGAACAAATGAAAAAGATAAAGTGGTCAACCCATCCTGATATACCTTTTGGGCTTTTATTAGATTGGGTCAGCCCAACATCACGACAAACAATTACTATCAGCGTGCAATAGCATTTGCTCGCGAGAGAAGCTCACCTGACTAAGTATTGATACAACTAAGCTTATAAAGCAGCAAATACCTTCCTAAACTATCGATATGGCACAGAAGTAGAACCGCTGCAAACACTTAAAAACCGCGGCTAGCTATTTCCAAATTACAAACCGCTGCAAAATCAAGTCAAAACCGCTGCTATCTTCTTTTTTAGCAGCAGCTGGAAAATTCGCTGCAAAATACTTGCAATAGCAGCGGTTCAAGAAACTGCTGCTCAAAAACCGCCGCTAAGTGACAAATTTTTTGTAGTGGTGGAGTTGTTGGTTGAAAATGGAGGAGGTGGGGGTGTTTAAGGGGAGGTGGGGGTAATGGATCTTAGGCTTTGCTGGCGTTGGTAGGGTATTCTAATGACAGGTGCTGTGGGGATAGGGAGGAGAGGTGACGGGGTAGGGGCGGGCAGGGTATTCCTGGGCTGAGGGGGAGGGGGTATGGGTGGTGGATTAGGGTTAGAAGAATAAGAGAGAGAGTAAGTGAGATGTGGTAATTGGGGCAAATGAAAGTGAATGTGTTGATTGTTGTAAAATATGCTTAAAAATATTGCTATATCTCGTAATTTGAAAAATATTGCTATTTTTTTGTAATATAGGGTGCAAATTTGTATATTTATGTAAAAAACCCAATACATATATTGGTGAAAGATAAACAATATAGACTAGTTAAAAACTTTTCAGCACTAGATCTTACATTGAACCAATAAATGCAAAACATATTAAATTATTTGATTTGACATCAACACATACTCCATACAAGTAAAATTTTTATCATATACTATTGTAAATGAGAACGAGAAACTCTGAAATGAAACTAATTGAATTAACAAGGTAGGCATATGCAAGGGGGTATGCTTACTCTCGATATTTATATCAAATTATTAAAATAATAAAATGAGAATAGATGTTATTTTCCTAAATGTTTGATGCTGCGTAATATAGAAAGATCCTCATTTGTGTCCCGTCACCCGTGCTAACATTTCTAGCCTAAGCCAAGAAAAATCTTTTACCGCTGTCAAAATTTTCACGTAGTCCAAATGTCTGACCTTGTAAAATTTGGGGGTGTTTATTTGAAGAAATTTTTTATTTCAGAAAAAATGTGATTTTCGACTTGGGTACTTCTAACTATTTGTCTTGACGTGCTGGCATGTCATTTACTCATAGACGATAGACGTGGGGGCCTGGAAAATCTACCCACTACACGACGCATCTTTTGTTTATTTTATTTTTCTTATTCTCTTTTTTAAATATATATATTTCAAAGTACTAAACTGCCGTTGTCATGAAATCGGTGCCCCTCTTTATAAAATAAATTAATTTAATTAAAACCTTGTGAAAACTGAGAACTTGCACACCAATCTGGCACCGCCTTTATTCTTTTTGGACCCTTTTTTTCTTTCAAAAACGAGTTATACTAGTTGGCAAATAAAGTCATTTCCAATCAACGAAAATTCTGTAGAATAAATAAAATTTTAAAAAGAATTGGTCCAAGTTTGCAGTTGTATTATTATTCGAGATGGTTTAGTTTTGTCATTTGATATACATAAGGTTTATTCATATTTTTGTCAGTAAATATCGTTTGGTATTTATTATTGTTATAAATAGAGTTCGGACATGAAATGTATGGACTCTTTACATTTTATGCTTCAAATTATATATGGTTTAAGATAATCTTACGGTTGTAACTCGTGGAAGGGTTAACAACAAAAACAACATATTTTTCTTAACAGTAATGTGATATTAGACCAAAAGTCTTGGATGGCAAAGCTGCTGAATTTCAGTTAGTACAAGGACATATTTGGCAAAAAGAGAATCCTAATAATAAGTCAATAATTCAAATTTAAACAAAGATTTTGCTAAAATTTAATAGACGTGCTGGCATGACATTATGATGTGCCCCCAAGTACTAAGATAGAATAGGAAAGTTGTCAAAGAAAGAAAAAAAGAACTAAAAACACAGAGAGAGAGAGATGTGAAGGAATAAATAGAGGTGGCCAGTTGCTATTTAATTCAAATCAATACTTTCATTCACATGCCATCTTCTCAAATCCTACAAGAAACAAGACATTACACAACACATTCACATTATACAAGTTTTGTTTCCCATTGTATTATATCTATATTTTCCCTTCATTTTCTTTGAAAAATCCCATTATTCACATCAAGAAAATTATAGCAATGCGGCCTCCTAGCCGCCTTCATTCGTTGTTCATTTCTTTTCTTGTTATCTCTTTCTTGTCATTTCAGATATATGCACAAGAAGGAGATATTGACCTTGATGATATCAAAGATGATGCTAACAAGTTGAGTTTTGAAAATCCTAAACTACGTGATGCCTACATTGCATTACAAACATGGAAAGCAGCTATGTTTTCTGACCCTTTTAACTTCACAGCTAATTGGACAGGACCAAATGTTTGTTCCTATGGTGGGGTGTTTTGTGCACCATCTTTAACTGATGGTTCTATTAGAGTAGTAGCTGGCATTGATCTTAACCATGCTGACATTGCTGGTTATCTTGTTCCTGAACTTGGTCTTCTCACAGATCTAGTTCTTTTTCACCTCAACTCAAATCGTTTCTGTGGCATCGTACCCAAAACCTTCAGTCATTTGAAGCTTCTCCGGGAGCTTGACTTGAGTAACAACAGGTTTGTTGGAGGGTTCCCTAAGGTGGTTCTTTCTTTACCTTCTTTGAAATTCTTGGATCTAAGGTTTAATGACTTTGAAGGGCCAGTTCCTTCTAAACTTTTCGACAAGGAATTAGATGCTTTGTTCCTTAACGACAATAGATTCAAGTTTGGCATTCCTGAGAATTTGGGAAACTCTCCTGTTTCTGTTCTTGTGTTTGCCAATAATGATCTTGGAGGATGCATTCCAGCAAGCATTGGGAAAATGGGCAACACTTTAAATGAGATTATACTAATGAATGACAACCTTACTGGTTGTTTGCCAATGGAGATTGGAATGTTGAAGAAGTTGACAGTGTTTGATGTTAGTTTCAACAAGATTCAAGGGCCATTACCATCAAGTGTAAGCAGAATGAGGAGTGTGGAACAACTCAATGTGGCACACAACAAGCTCACTGGTGTTATACCAGCTAGTATTTGTCAACTACCTAAGTTGCAAAACTTTACATATTCTTTCAATTATTTCACAGGGGAAGCACCAGTTTGTGCTGCAACTGGATCTGGTAGAGTCAGTGATGGTCAAGAAAATTGTATTGCTGGAAAGAATGACCAAAGATCTGCTAAAGAATGCTCTTCTGATGCTGCAAAACCATATGATTGTAGAAAATCTCAATGTAGTAGCCATTTTGCTACATCTCCTCAGACCAAACCAAAACCAAAGCCACAACCAAAACCAACTCCAAAGCCAAGAAGACCACCAGTTCAAAACAAACCACCATCACCAAAACCATCTACCCCTTCAAGGCCTGTTAAACCTATTGAATCTCCACCACCACCTTCTTGGAAGTCATCGGGATCGCATTTTAAGCGTTCTCCACCGCCTCCTCAATCAACTCCTCTTCCACCACCACCACCAACTCACAAAATCTCTCCTAAGCCTAGCCTTCCATCTTCTCCTCCTCCCCCACCAACTTATCAAAAGTCCCCTACACATCAACATAGAAGTCCACCACCCCCTACCCATAAAATTTCACCTGTAACTCATCATGCTCCACCCCCACCAGAATATTCTGTCCCTTCACCATCACCACCACCACCAGTATACTACACCCCACCAACATACAAGCATCAATCACCACCACCACCACCAGTATACTACGCGCCACCAACTTACAACCATCAGTCACCACCACCACCACCAGTATACTACACGCCACCAACTTACAACCATCAATCACCACCACCACCACCAGAAAACTACGCACCACCAACTTACAACCATCAATCACCACCACCGCCGCCACCAGTAAACTACGCGCCACCAACTTACAACCATCCATCACCACCACCATCATATGAACATCCAAAAACTCCATCACCAACACCATCACATCCTACCCCAGGGACCCCACCATGTGATGAGCCAGCACCCCCACCACCTAGTTATCCACACTGGGAACCAAAACCATCCCCACCTCCTACTTATACCTATTCATCACCACCTCCTCCCCCTCCCACTTACTCCTACTCTTCACCACCTCCACCAACACCATCACCATCACCTCCCCCTCCCACTTACTCGTCACCATCACCCTCACCACCCCCTCCTTACACCTACTCATCTCCACCACCACCATCACCATCACCACCACCACCAAGTTACGAAAATGTCCCACTTCCACCAGTTGTAGGAGTTTCCTATGCATCTCCCCCACCACCAGTTATTCCTTACTACTAAGCACTATGAATTTCCATTCACAAGTATGGAAAAGATTCATTTTTTTCTTTCTTGATTGATAATTATGTATACTTTGTTATTTATTTTTTGTAATAATTTTATTTTGAGTTGATTATATTTATCAAACAATATGGGATTCTTGGGAGCGCGGGAGATAGTGAGGGGTTTAACGAGAATATTGTTATTCAAATGGATGGTTGTGTATAACTACAATTTTACTGTTTCATTTAGTAAAACTCATTTATTCAATTACTAATAAGCATCTTTATACTTATCAAGCTGTGAATAATACAAATTAAAGTGTGTTTGTATTTCCTTATTCTAAATTAGCATAGCTTTAAGATTTTCATGTATGTTTGTTAATTGATACTGTGCCAGGCTTACGTATCAATTCATTTGTGAACGAATAGCGCCAGTAGAATATTGATGTCTTGTTTGATAGGCCAAAATGTTTATGGGAACAATATGTTCATTTATATATGCTTCTTAAAAACTATGTACGGCTAATTACTCGTGCATTTACCATCTTCTATTGTTTACATAATAATGTAGTTTTGAAATGTGGCAAATGAAACCAAGAGCCCGTTTGGGTGAGATTAAAAGTGGCTTATAAGCTTATAAGTTACTACTAGTAATTAGTAAATATTTGGTAACTCAGAAATTTATGGTCTTATAAGTTTTATGTGCTTAAAAAAAGCCAAAAATGAGAAATTAGGATTCTCAACTTCTCAAAAAGTAGTTTATAAGTTATTTTTGGCTTATAAGCTGCTTAAAATAAGCCCCGAAACTCACCCATAAATCAGAGGTAGATCTATGTGGTTTGTGTGGGTACACCAGGACGTTGTGACGTCGACAAAAATTGTATACATATAGATATAAATACTTCAAAAATTGGATGTATATGTTATAATGCACCCTGAGTAATTAACATATGTATGTTAGATAAGCCCCCGTTTGTTTATAGTTTTTGGGGGCATTTTTTGGGAGTTTTTAGGAGAAAAACTGTTTGTTTATGTTATTTCATCAAAACTTCTCCCAAAAAGTCCCAAAAACTCAAAAAGTGCTAAAATGCTGTTTTTGGGCAGTTTTTGAGAAATTTGAAAAATTACTCACAAAACTTCAACTATTTTTTCAAGTAAATTCTATGTCCAAACACAACTTCAAGTTTCAAAAATTATTTTCCAACTCAACTCCAAAAACTCAAATTCCCAAGTTTCAACTAAATCTATGTCCAAACGCTAGCTTAGTGTTGCCCCCTTCAAACTCAAATCATGTGTCCACCTCTGCTATAAGTGACATTTAATCACGGAGTAGTAGTACTATTAATACAGCAGTAGTAGTAGTAAAAATAACAATTATTTAATAATAATATAAATATAAAAACCACATTGTTTTGTAGAAAGAATTTTGGCTGGTTCCTATAGTAAGTTTGGTTAGAGTTAGAACAATACAGAGAAAGTATTTTGACTTTTTCTATCTTGTTCTATACAACTCTTTATAGTGGTACTTGTAGATTCGATCGTCATCTATGTAACAAATTAAGATATATATGTAACTATTTATTAGGGGTGGGCATAAATTCCGAAAACCGAAAAATCGAACCGAACCGAATTAATTTGATTTTTCGGTTTCGGAATTTCGGAATTTCGGAACACTATTCGGTGTAAAAATTTGGTATTTCGGAATTTCGGTTCGGAATTCGGTTTTGAGGTGTCAAATTCCGAAATTCTGAATTTTTTATAGTGTATATATTTAAATATATACATAATACAATTCTAATTACTAAAACCAAACCCAAGTCTAATTCTTTCTTAGCCCAAATAGCAAATATACTTTGTTCACACTTCTTTCTTCCTTATTCTGCATTGAAGAGGTTAAGTTGCAACTTCTTGTCGTTCTTTTTGTAAGTTCTCTATCTGTATTATAATCAGATGAATAAATACTTTGTGATATAATTAATTCTAATTGTAGTAATCACTTTGTTTGAAGGCAGGATTGTATTAAAATGTTACGACCTTGGCCTGCCATACTCTTCAATAAAATGTTATAAGTAGATGCTAGAAATTGATACGCTTATAAATTTCTATCATTGACAGAGTTAATAATATTATTGAACATCGTTTCTTTTTCTTGCTATCATGTTGTGGGTTGTGGTCCTTAAAAGCACGTTGAAAGCTTATTAAGGTTGAACAACATTAGGAGTTGGTACAGTGACACTTCGCCACTTACTACAAAATTTGGTTTTGCAAAAATGCTATTAATAGAATGACATAAAATTGAAATAAAAACCGAATTATAAAACCGAAACCGTACCGAAAAAACCGAACCGAATTACATAATTCCGAACCGAACCGAATAAATTTTAGAAATTTTGAATTTATAAAAACCGAACCCGAACCCAAATTCCGAATGCCCACCCCTACTATTTATGGCCTGCAAATTAAATTGTCTGAACTGTGGAGTACATCAACATGCTAAATATTGAATTTTGACAACTACTACTCAGTGGCAAGGCATTATTGCTAACATTGATACCCCTAAGAAATGCCAGTAATGAATAGCAATAATTCAGTATACATTTATAAAATTTTAAAATTCCAATTATTTAAGGCCAACTGTTCAGTGTGCAGTGACATAAAGCTTCTGTCTACTCATCCCACCTCACCCCACAAATCAATCCTTCTCTGCAGAAAGAAAAGTAAAAGAGCACGAAAATGAAAATTCTCCAGTAAAACAATTTAGGGAACATTTCAAATATTACTCGTGAACTTTTCAAATTGTCATTCAGGCCCTCAATTAAAAGTTGGCAACAGAAAAGAAATTAAATTTGTGTTTCCTTTCCTCTGACAGTCTGACTCATTCCACTTTCAGACCTTACATTTTCTTTATAGTATACACTCCCTGCTACAACCTGACTCCATGTTTCACGTGAGAGTAATTTCTAAGTAGTAAGTACTTTTTAAAATGATCTATAAGAGTATTGATAACCCAAACCCAACGGTTATAACAATAATCACCTTTCACATAATCAAAAACAAGTTGATAATCTAAAACAAATATACATAGGTAGAATAATATTGCAGCTAAGGGTGTGACCTAGTGGTCAATGAAGTAAGTTTCACATGTTGAAACTCCAATGGAAGCAAAAAAAATACTAGATAATTTATTTTCAATACATTCAAGCCTTAACAGATAGAGTTACCTGGTATATAGTAAGAGATAACATACCTGTGAAATTACTTGAAATGCACACAAGTTGGCTCGGACACCACAATTATAAAAAGAAAATGTTGAAGTATGTTGAGTTAGTTAATATTGTGTTGAGTTAGTTAGGGACTTCAGTGTAAATAAGAGAGGACTAAAGAGTAAATAAAAAAGAAGTTAGGAGTGATTAGAAAGTTAGTTAGTTAGTTTGTTGTAAGTAGTAGTTAGTTGAGCTAAGAAACTCATTTCTGTAACAGTGAATCAAAACGGGATTTCCCCCAAAATATCTTCTCTCTACTTCCATTGATCCGAGCTCAATGACTCCGCTAATGGAGGACTCAACATGGTATCAGAGCCCGTGTTAATGATCTAGAACCAAAGGATCAAAGCACTGCAGTTACTGTTCAAAATTTTCCCAATTTTTTCATCTAGGGTTTCTTTGTAAATTTCTTCAATTTTCTGCAAAATTTATCATTTACAAGCTAATAGCTATGGCAGAACAACAAACAATGTGAGTGACCTAAGTTCAATTGATCATCGTCATCCTCTGTACTTGCTTCCTTCAGATACACTTGGTTTAATGTTAGTTTCAGTGCGATTAACTGGAACGGAGAATTATGATGTGTGGAGTAGAGCGATGAAGATATCTCTACGAGCTAAGAAAAAACTAGGGTTTATTGATGCTACATGTGTAAATGATCAGTATGAGGGTGAACTAGTAGAGGAATGGGAGCATTGCAATGCTTTTGTGTTGGCATGGATCATGAACGCAGTGACGAAGGAGCTGCTGAGTGGAATAGTGTATGCAGAAGATGCTCACAAGGTATGGATGGATCTCAAGGACAGATTTGATAATGTTAATGGAAGCAGGATCTATCACCTGCATAGAGAAATAACAACTATTTCCCAAGGTACCTCTAGTATCTCTAGCTATCATTCAAAATCGAGATTACTTTGGGATGAATATGCATCGCTTGTTCCACCTCCTAGTTGTTCATGTGAAAAATCTAAGGACTTCATTGCTCATCTTAAGCAACAGAGACTTTTCAATTCCTTATGGGCCTAAATGAGAGTTATAGTGCTGCTAGGAGCCAAATATTATTGATGACACCACAGCCTAGTGAGAGTAAAGCATTTGCTATGGTAATTCATGAGGAAAGACAAAGGAAGATCACTAATAATGTTGTTTTGAGTATTGATAGTGATGAACATACTGTTTTGACTGGTATGAAAGGAAATTATCCAAATTATAAAAAGAATGATGCCAAATGTGACCTATGTGGTTGCAAAGGACATCTCAAGAAGGATTGCTACAGGGATAAAGGCTTTCCTCCAGGTTTTAAGAGCAAGAGGAATTCCAATTTGTTGAGAAAGAGGTTTTGAAGAATGACAAACGAGAAGGACTGAGAGGTTCCGGAGGAACCTGGTCCTTGTAGAGAAGGGCACGACTGATCAAAAAGATATGAAGGTTGTAAATCCCTGCGGAACCAGGAGTAGTGGCGCGTGAACGAGTATGCATCCTAGTCAGACTAAAAGAGGCGGTGCCCAGGTTGTGTCTTCGAAGCACGAATAAGAGTTGGACTTAAACAAGGAAAGAGTAATAAGGAATCTTGTTTTACCATAATTACAAGGTTTTCTTGTGAAACTCAACTAGGGTTTCAATGCCCATATAAATACAAGTAGTTGATGCAGCCAAAACCAGTTATTCACAATCAGAGAGTTGAGAGCATACATAGGCGATCCAGCAGCTTTCTACGTGAGATAACTGAAGAAGACAACTGGTGGAGCTAAATTATTTGAGTCTAGATATTCTGTCTAGGGTCTTGATTTTGTAAGTTGTCTTGTTTTGAGCAATCATTGTCTTTACCTATTAGCTTATCGTAGAAGCAATTGTATTAGGTGAATCTTTGAGAGATTACTTTGTAAAGCTAGAGTGTAGCTTTGTTGAGTGATTAGGGTCTAGAGTGTAGCCCCTTGGTTACAGAGTATTGTAATCAGAAACTTGCTCTTTGTGTTAGTGGATTGAGTTCAAAAAATCCCAGAGTGTGGGTCGTGGTTTTTCTCCCTTGAGCAAGGAGTTTTCCACGTAAAATCCTCGTGTTCCTTGTGCCTGTTATTTGTGTGCATGGTGGTGTTCAATTACAGAACTGTCGAGGCAAGAACAAGGTTCTTGACTCCAAAGAATCAAGTTCTTGAAACGAAAAATCGGTGGACACTATTCAACCCCCCCTTCTGGTGTCCTTAGGAGGTGCATAGATTATAACACAATTTTAACAATGTGAACAATAACTACAAATCTACTAATACTACTACATATGAGAACTACAACAACAGGAATGGGCAAAAGCAATTTCAGGATTCTGATAGAGCTGAAAGGAGTATTGCATCAGAAGCGGAGACCTCAGGCAGAGCTGGAAGAGTCATTTTTTCAGATGAGCAGTTTGGACAGATTATAAGAATCCTATGGAAGGAAAAGGAAGGAGATGAACCTGTAGTCAACATGGCAGGTAACAATGTATCGTGTTTTGTAAACAGGAGATGTGCAAATTCCTGGATTATATATATAGTAGCCACTAATCACATGGCTTCAAATCTTGACATGTTGGATAATGTGCATAAGATAGATACTCCTAAGGGAAGTAATGTATATTTACCAAATAGAAAAACAGTACCAGTCATACATAAATGAGAATGTAATTTGTCAAAGGGGGCTATGTGTGCCAGAGTTCAGATATAACTTGCTTTCAGTGTCCCAGTTGACAAAAAAAATGAATTATTCAGTGACTTTCTTCCCTAAATTTTGTATATTTCAGGACCTATGCACTGGGAGGGTGAAGGAGAGTGGTGAAGAGAGAGATGGCTTGTATCTCATGCTCCCAAAAGGTTTTGCAAATCACAAAGTTCCACCAGTAAGTTCTTTTCTAGCAGACAATAAACATGTAGACATACAAGATTGGCACAAGAGGCTTAGCTATGTTCCTGCTGGAGTACTGAAACACTTGCCATCATTGAAGAGCACTTTACTTAGTAATTCATGTTTCCATAAATGTAGTGTTTGTCCATTAGCTAGATAAAAAAGGAAGCCTTTTGGCCTTAGTACTAATAGAGCTCAATCTGTGTTTTATCTTATTTATGTTGATATATGGGGGCCCTTCAAAGTTCCAATATTTAATGGCAATAGGTATTTTTTGACTCTTGTTGATGACTGTTCGAAGATGGTTTGGGTCTATTTGATGAAATTGAAAGGTGATACTGTAGTAGTGTTGAAGAATTTTATAAAGATTCAAGTTCAGTTTGGCAAAATTGTAAAGATCATTAGGACAGACAATGGCATAGAGTTCTTTAGCAATGAGTCATCCAGTTTTCTATCAAAAAGTGGCATTATCCATCAGAGTAGTTGCCCCTATACTCCTCAACAAAATGGCATTGTAGAGAAGAGACATATGCACATTTTAAAAGTTGCTATAGCCTTGAGGTTTCAAGGTTACATCTTATTGAAGTTCTGGGGAGACTGTGTACTTGTTGCTATCTACTTGATAAACAGACTTCCTTCATTTGTTTTATCCTGGAAATTACCATATGAAGTGTTCTATAATTCAGTTCCCTCATTTCACCATCTCAGAGTTTTAGGTTGTTTGTGTTTTGCCACTGTAACTGAGAGAACTAACAAGTTTTCACCAAGAGTAATAGCAGCTGTTCACATGGGCTATTCACTCACTTAGAAAGTATACATACTTTACAATATTCAGGATACGAAATTCTTTGTTAGCAGAGATGTTACCTTCAAGGAAGATATTTTTCCTTTCAAGCACTCACAGTAGAGTTTATCATCACCTCTATTTACACATAAGTATGATGCTCTAGCTGATTATTATTATGACCACTCAAAACTACTTGGTCCAGATTTACAAGCACAAGAACTAGCATAAGACTATTTACATGATGTTCCTGGCATTGAGGCTGATTTTTACTTGGATGAAGAAGTGCCACCACATGTACAAGCACCTATAGGTACTGATCAAATTCCTATTGTGGATCTAGCTCCAGTTCCTTCTCAGTCAATTGTGCCATTAAAAAGATCACCTAAAGAATCTGCACCTCCTATATGGCTGCAGGATTATGTTTGTCCTACATTATTTGCTCATATCCCATATCTAACTACATTGGATACACTGCCTTATCATCTAAATATAGGGCTTACTTGTCCATTGCATTACATGAAGTAGAGCCGACTTGTTACATTGAAGCTGTGAAGGACCCTAGATGGGTTGAGGCTATGGAAGCTGAAATCAAAGCCTTACTTGATAATCAGACTTGGGAGGTAGTTCTTATTCCTAGAGGAAATAAGCCTATTGACTGCGGGTGGGTGTACAAGATCAAATACAAATCTAATAGTGAAGTTGAAAGATTTAAGGCCAGATTCGTGGCTAAGGGTTACAGTCAACAAGAGGGTTTGGACTATCAGGAGACATTCTCTCATGTGGTTAAGACGGTTACAGTCAAGGCAGTTATAGCTTTGGCTGCAATGTATAACTGGCCCTTGTACCAAATGGATGTCTATAATGATTTATTGTAGGGGGACCTCAAAGAAGAAGTTTATATGCAGTTTCCTCCTGGTTTTGGTAGCCAAGGGGGGAACACAGGATACAGGCTACTCAAAATCACTCTATCCTTAAGTATTTCCTTGGGATTGAAGTGTGTAGGTCACAAAAGGGAATCTTGTTATGCCAAAGAAAATATGCATTAGAGTTAATAGCGAGCCAAGACTGCAATAACTCCACTCGAGCAAAATCAAAAGTTGACTTGTGTGGAACTGGATAAGCTATGTGGTGTGACAAAGAATGACCAATTGACTGATGTAAAAGGGTACCAAAGGTTGATTGAAAAATTACCGTATCTGACTCTGACAAGGCCAGACATAGCATACATTGTGTAGGCACTAATCCAATTTATGCAGGCTCCTAAACAGTCTCCTTTAGAAGCATCATACAAAATCGTAAAGTACATAAAAAATGAACATGATCTTGGAGTGCTAGTGAGCTCAACTGGAGATAACAGCTTCATAGCTCACTGTGACTCAGATTGGGCAAGTTGTCCTAATTCAAGAAGGTCATTAACTGGTTATACGATTAATTTTGGTGAATCATCAATTTCTTGGAGATTAAAGAAGCAGTCCACAGTAGCAAAAAGCTCAGCTGAAGCTGAGTATAGGAGTATGGCATCAAATGTTTCAGAATTGATATGGTTAACAGTTCTGTTCAAGGATTTATGTGTGAAGATTTCAACTCATGTACGACTGTTCAGCGATAGTAAAGTTGCGATCCAAATAGCAAACAATATTGTGTTTCATGAAAGAACAAAACACATAGAGATTGATTGCCATTTTATTGGAGAAAAATTATTGCTCGGGTTGATTCAACCAAAGTATTTGTCAACAAATGAACAAGAAGCAGATCTGATGACCAAGGCACTTGGAGGAGCTCAACATCACTATCTAATGACCAAGCTAGGGCAACTCAATATTTTCACACCACTGAGCTTGAGGGGATGGGGGTTGTTGAAGTATGTTGAGTTAGTTAATATTGTGTTGAGTTAGTTAGGGACTTCAGTGTAAATAAGAGAGGACTAAAGTATAAATAGAAAAGAAGTTCGGAGTGATTAGAAAGTTAGTTTGTTTATTTGTTATAAGCACTAGTTAGTTGAGCTAAGAAGCTCATTACTGTAAGAGTGAATCAAAGGAAATTTCTCCCAAAATATCTTTTCTCTACTTCCATCCAAGCTCAATGACTCAATTAATGGAGGATTTAACGGAAAATTATATTGGCAGAAGCCATGCAAGTTCTCAAAATTAAGAGAGTAGAATGCACAACAACACTATTCTTTTTACATGAGAGTTTAGTCTTTCCAATGTTGAAGTTGTTAGCCCAAAGGTTCACTGCTCCTATAATGTTTTTATGATAACAAATATTGAAGAAATAGTAACTTTTTATGTGAGTTCAGATATCAGAATAAGAATTGCAAAACTAGCTAGCGATTGCAGGTGGGGGCGGGGCGGGACGGGTTAGTTTAATTACTCAAATAGAGTTAGATTTTTTTTTTTTCCGCCCAAGTCTATACTTGGAATTTTGCATTTTGCCAGGAATCCACTTTTAACGTCAAAAGAGTACGTAGTAATAAGAAGCATGCACTATGTAAGTGTTTTGTCTCTTTAAATTTTAGTAGCTGTAACGACACATTAAATAGCTCCGTAATAAATTATGAAGTTGAATCAATTTTCAAATTTGGGATTCTCTGATCTTGAGTAGACATAGTCGTTTGAGTACATTAATGTTTCACGTACTCTAGGCGACCACATGAAAGAAGAGGTTCTAGTGTTCTACCAAGTTCAATTATTTAATTCTAGTTTGAAGTTTGAAGCAACAAATAATTGATACATAGAGCAGTTTTTCTCGGGTAAGAGATAGAGCAATTGCTACTCCACTCCAAAGGCGAAAGAAAATACGATGATCAATTCAAGTCATCATGATAGCAAATTGAAAATTAGAGCGGTAAATAAGTAGACTTTTATAACTGATTTATCAAATTATTAATATTAAAGATACTCTACAGTATATATTAAGTAGATATCACATGTACACATCTTTTTCTGCATCTATCTTTATTAGTTAAGTCTACATTGATTCTAAGAATTTGTATTGTAAATCATTTGAAACAAATTCGTTCATGTGATTTTAAGTTTACCTTGTCCCTTCTAACACCTTCACCCACCATAGTTTCGCACCTATGAATTAACATGGCATGAGCGTTGTTCTCTTATTTTTTTCTCAATGTGTGCTATTTGCACCTTCTGCCGAATGTAGTAATTCCTGACTAGTCCATCATCTTATTAGCTTCCACATCTCTACAATACTTCTAAATGCTCCGTATTACTTAACTTTCATTTTGATAGGCATTCTTCTATCACATCACATTTCGGTCCAATAAATATATCTGCAAATTCTGAGAGTACTTGTATCAGTGTTCTGGCATTGAATGCCGTCGATCTGTATATTGGGATGCACCTAATTTCTGCAGCAATGGCTTCTCGACATACTGCGACAATAGTCTTTTGTGACAAGTCAAATACTGGTGCAATCTTTCTCTGTGGCAACATATCAAATTCAAAGACTCAACCAGGACATGTTTTTGAACAACGTCCTTATTATTAGAAATTTAGAATGTACTACTAATGTTCATGACTATGGTTGTATCTTTCTTATATTTTAGGGAACAAATGTCTAGTGGTATGACGTTGCTTATTTCCGTTAGTAGAACTAGGAGTCTCTCATGAGTTGTTGATAGAGACCTGTAAGGCTGTAACATAGTTAGTTTACCGACTATTAGTATTAATAAGCCATATATTACATCTCGTGGAGAAAGAAGTATCTATTGTGAGGTGTACATGTTCTTCCAAGAATTTCTGAGGATCCAATTCCGTGAATATGCTCTTCCAAGATGCCATTTACCTACTGGAAATTATCTGTTGCTTCTGTAAAACAAAAGAGTGGAGGAATGGACAGAGTTCCATCTAGCTGAGGACCAAATCAACCTCAAAAAAGAAGACAAACACTATATTTCTTGTTGGATTCAGGTGTTGAAGAAGTCTCTTGTTGTCTCTATTGTGTATAATGATTTTATTCATCAAGATATATAACAAGAATCTGTCTAGATGGGAAAAAGATACCAAAAAGAATTCATTTTTGGTGATCAAAGATTGATTGTCATTAAATTATCTAAACCATCAAAAAGAAAGCCATTTATGAAGTCAATATAATATCAAGTGACTCAAATGTAGATAGAGCCTCTAAACTTAAAATGCAAAGGTCCAATAGAAAAGAAAACGAATAGAGAAAAGTAGATGATGAGAAAAGCAATATATATGTGTATATCTGATTATCACTGGACATATTTGTAGAGACTTGAGAATAAAAAATTTCTCTTGTTTAGATAGTATTTTTGGCCTGGAGCAAAGGCAAGTAGTTGGTACAGCTGTCTTTAGGGAAATAAATCACTCATGCTTGTAAAAATGAGAAACAGTTATTCACAAAGGACAATTATAATTGTCTTGATAGAATTTATGTTATAGAAGTATCTTAGATGGGGATCCTCTCACGAGTTCTTCACTTTATACAGATACCTTGCTGTCATCTTTGTTCCACTAAAGTCAAGAAGCAACAAGTTGTGTTCTTGATAGAATTTAGCTCATAAAATGAGATAAACACATAGAAAAGTGAGTTAACTACTGAAAGTATCAAACTGAAGTTGATGTCTCATTCGAATATCTTTTATCTGAAAGATTCGTTATATTCCTGTAATATATATAAGGGCAGATCCTAAAACTTCTCTTTTTGTCATTTACTGATTCTACAGAAATCATCATAAACAAGAATTTACTATTCTACTTGTGTACTTCAAGAAGAATGTTGCAACCTTGCCTGAATTCCAAATGGAGTACTCTGTCATATTTCCGGTGTTTACTTCTTGTTATGTCTCTGGCAATCTCAGGGTCGAAGTCTATAAGAAATGAAGCTGACCAGCTGGCTTTACTAGACTTCAAAGGCAGTATAATTGATGATCCATTCCAAGCCATGGCTTCTTGGAACAATTCACTCCATTACTGCAATTGGACAGGTATTGCATGCAATCTTTCCAATGAAAGAGTCGTGAGTCTTGACTTGAGATCGAAGAATCTAGTTGGCTCAATTCCGCCTTCCATTGGGAACCTTACATTCCTCATGGGCATTAATCTTCGAAACAATAGCTTCCGTGGTGAAATTCCACAGGAAATTGGAAACTTGTTGCACCTGCAACATCTCAATCTCACTTGGAATTCTTTCACTGGAAAAATCCCCACTAATCTGACTTACTGTACAGAACTTAGAGTACTTGCTATAGAGGATAATGGTCTTGTTGGGACAATACCTGATCAGCTCAGTTCATTAACAAAATTGATTTACTTTGGGCTTTCATTGAACAATCTCACAGGAGGCATCCCACCTTGGGTAGGAAATTTTTCGTCTCTCTGGTGTCTTTCAGTTGCAAGAAATAATATTCAAGGACCGATACCTTGGGATCTTGGCCTACTTCCAAACTTGGAAATCTTACAAGTTTCTTCAAATCAGTTGAGTGGTACTATTCCTCAATCTCTCTTTAATATATCCTCCATTAGCTATTTTGCTGTTGCTGACAACATACTACATGGAGAACTTCCTCTCGATATAGGCCTCAAACTTCCAAATCTCGAGGTTCTTATTGGTGGTCTCAACAACTTCACGGGATCTATTCCTGTTTCATTATCAAATGCTTCCAGGCTTACTATTCTTGACTTCTCAGGAAATGGACTCACTGGAACAGTTCCATCAAGTTTAGGAAATTTGCATCATTTGTATAGGCTCAACTTTGAGCTGAATGCACTTGGACGAAATGGAGTTATGGATATGAAGTTTCTTGATTTTCTAGAGAACTGTACAAGTCTGCAAGTTTTGAGCTTGCACGATAATTCCTTTGGAGGAGAACTTCCAGATTCAATTGCAAACTTCTCAACAAAACTTAATGTACTTGATCTAGGTTTTAATATGATACAAGGCACTGTTCCTGCTGGACTGGGCAACCTAGTTAACTTGACCAGATTATCACTGGATAATAACAACTTCAGAGGCAGCGTCCCCAAATCTTTAGGCAAGCTTCTACGCCTGCAAGGACTGGAGTTGGATGGAAATAAGTTTTCAGGGATGATTCCTTCCTCTTTTGGTAACTTGGCAATGCTAGCAACTTTATACATGCAGAATAATAGACTAGAAGGAAACATACCACCAGATCTTGGGAAGTGTAGAAGTCTACTAGTGCTAAACCTTACAGGAAACAATCTAATTGGCTCCATACCAAAAGAGGTTGCAGGTCTATCTTCTCTTTCAATTTCCTTACACTTGGCTCATAACATGTTGAACGGTTCCTTGCCATTAGAAGTAGGCAGGTTGAAAAATCTCGAGGAGTTAGATCTGTCACATAATAAATTATCAGGTGAAATTCCAAGCACCTTCCACACTTGTGTCAAATTAGCGCGCTTGGTCATTGGCAATAACTTGTTTCAGGGAGCAATTCCACTACTCTTGAAAGATTTAAGAGGATTAGAAGAAGTTGATTTGTCACACAATAACATATCAGGAGGAATACCAAAGTTTCTTGGGAAGCTTCCATATCTTAGGAAGCTTGATCTTTCATTCAATGAACTTGAAGGTGAAGTACCAAATGAAGGGATTTTTGCAAATGCAAGTGCAGTGACTATCACTGGAAATGATAAACTATGTGGAGATCTGCCCATCTTCAATTTACCTGCATGCAGTACACATAAAAATCCATCACCAAACAAAAAGATTAGTTCAAGAGTAATAGTAGCAGTATCAGTCCCCCTTTTAGTCTTGTTATTATGTTCATTTGCTGCTTATTGCATACTCAGGAACCCAAGAAAGAGACATCATGCTACAACAGGTCAGCAGTTCGGACATTCTATTGATAACGATCTATCTATGGCAGGGAGAATAACTTATGAGGATATTTTTAAGTCAACCAATGGGTTCGATGAGGATAGCCTGGTTGGTAGAGGGAGTTTTGGTTCAGTATACAAGGGGCACTTCAAGGATAAGAATATCACTATAGCTGTGAAAGTACTTCACCTACAACAACCAGGGGCATTAAGGAGCTTCTTGGATGAATACAGGGCTTTGAAAAATATTAGACATCGGAATCTTCTCAAAATCATTAATGTTTGTTCAGGTGTTGATCGGCAAGGCAATGACTTCAAATGTCTAGTTTTGGAGTTCATGGCCAATGGAAGCCTAGACGATTGGCTGCATCCGAAGAATGAACAGTGTCATAAAATGAGTGTGGACATTATCCAAAGGCTAAACATAGCAATAGATGTTGCTTCTGCACTTGATTATCTCCATAACCATTGCCATGTACCAATTGTTCACGGCGATGTAAAACCAAGCAACATTCTCCTTGATGAGGATATGACAGCCCAGATTGGTGACTTTGGATTGGCAAAGTTACTCACTAGATCATCAAAAACTAATTCCTGGAGTAATCAGAGTTTTGACGCGTTAAAAGGTTCCATTGGATACATACCGCCAGGTATATTTACAATACATATATCCATACAATCCCAATATATATCATAGTTAAAGCATCTCAAGCTCACATACATATTTTCTGACCCATGAGCCATATAAATGTACACACTAAACAGCATATGTTGGAGGTGCCATATTTGCCTTAACATCTTGTTTGCATATTCGCATGTTGTAACATTTTTTATTATCTTGTCTAGAGTATGGATCAGGAGGTTGTGTGTCCAAGCTCGGGGATGTATATAGCTATGGCATCATGGTGCTCGAGTTATTCACAGGCACAAGACCAACCGATGTGATATTTAAAGACGGTCTAAACATTCATAGATATGTTGCAATAGCTTTGCCTAAACATGTCATGAAGATCGTGGACCCATCGTTGCTTATGGAACAGGAAATATACAGCAGAAAGGAGGATAAGGAAAAACAATCAGAAGAAAAGGCAATACAACCAAATGATGAGTATATATCGGAGTTAAATGAAAGCAGTAATACAGAAGAATGTCTAGTTTCAATATTGAAAATTGGTCTTTTATGTTCTGGCTCATCACCTAGGGATCGGATGCCCATAGGTGTAGCTCTGAACAAATTTCATGACATCAAGGATTTGTTTCTCCAGCCTAAGAGCAAAAATTATGGTGTCAAATATACCAAGGGTTAGGCCAAGAATGAAAATAATCAAATAGTATCTTCAATTGTTTTTCTTGGTCCTCCTTGATTGCTACTTATAAATCATAAAGTTTTGGATTAGTGTCCCAAGAACCAATACATTGTAAGGGAACTTTGAGACTCATACTTAGAGTTGTCTTGTCTCAGATTCAGCCGGGCAACTGCAATGCAGTGAAAGATATTGCGGACTATGTGGGCCAGTGACATAAGAGATTAGAGAAAGAATCATCCTTTTGTCCATCTGAATATATAACAAATGCATCATATGGAGTAAAGGCATCATCTCTAGACTCTAGCATACCAAGATTGTTTAGGACTGAGACGTAGCTGTTACTTGGTAAAAGTAGCAGCTTTGTATAGTAGTATATTAATTTTCCAATATTATCAGTACACAATATATTCTCTGAAGTTTCTAGTGAGTAATCATAGCTTTTGGTCTTATTTCAATCATATTGTGCCAAACACACAAATCATTAATTTACTTTTGTCTAACATGTAATTGCGAACTGATCTAACAACTGATATACAATGGCTTACCATTAGAAGTCGTCTACCTGTCTAAGTACAGTATTATTTTGACGCTAAACAGGTTTTCTGGCAAAGAAGATGTTATAAAACTCATTTACATATATCTGATAAGACAAATTTGAAAGCGAAAGCCAAAAAGGTAGGAAGCAAAAATTACCACAAGAGCAATCATACAATTACACCAACAAATAAAGCAGTTCAATAAAGCGATAATTGATAATCCTCAAAGTCACGGCTAGAGAAATAGCGTGAAGCAAAAGTTAGTGCGGTTTATATTCCTAACTCATTGTGGATGAAGCTAATTCACAAAGCTCAAAACTAAAACACTACCTTCTCGGAAAGTAAATTACAAATAGGAGGAAGTTGACAAATGAGTTAATTGATGAGTTTATAATATATTGAGCCGTAAGTGACAATCCATATTAAGGTGTTACATCTCATTACGATACACCCAATCCTTTTCTAATAATAATGTTCGTATTTGACCAGGCTTTTTGGACGTTCCATGATTAAACCGACTAGCGGCACTTTCGAGATGCCACCTTGTTTATAAAAAGAGTATTTTCAATTCCATTTGACTCGGGGCGTCAGGGACCCTCCAACAGAAACCTCGTCTTTTTTGTCGTCGATAAGTTCTCCCTCAGTGCCCTACTATTCATAAGAAATACTGATTTAAGAGAGAGTGATTTATACAAAAGGATCGGTTACGGAAGTACTGCGCAGAATTATAGGCATGTCGTTTCATATGTTCCTACTTTTTTGGGATACAACTAACCAATTACTAATTCTTCATTTTAGCGTATTATATCTTCTCCAAAAACATCAATGCATCCAAAACTTCTCTCTGCAATACAAGAGTCCCAATTGAAGTACAAGCTTGCGAAAGTTATAAAGGTAAAAATATTTTCTATTTCAAAATTAAATTCTGATTCTATATTATATTTTATACTGATTATCGCTTGAAATTCATATCAAACTAGGTTTTTGGTTTGGATCTGATGGCTACAATCTTGATAGTCCTGCAATACAATGGACATTGGGATAGAAACGGGAAATATGTTGATTTCTCTGTAGATGGGATTCTTGTAAGTTCTGGTTTAAATTTTGAAAAGCTATCTGCTGCAATTGCACAACAACTAAGGGTTGATACGGCAGAGAAACACATTGAAATCAAGTACAAATTGAACGACAGATCACCGGCAATGGAGATTTACAATGACATGGGAGTACGATTTTATTTTCAATAGAAGATGGATATCAAGGATGCAGGAATGTATCCATTATGTATATTCATTAAGGAAGCCATGGTCGACCTTTGTGTACCTCTTGAAGATTTTGTGGTTTGTTCAAAAGATCATGAAGGTAGTAGCAATATGAATGAAGTAAACAATGGTAAGACATATGCAATACAGTCTGCGTTTGCACCAAAGTTGATCGGGATGGGCAACTGTGAGGGAAATGATATTGAAGATGCTATATTAATAAACAATCCTCAGCACAAAGATGTAGCAGAGGGACATATTTATCAGGACAAAGCGACACTTGTCAGTACAATGAAGCATTTCGCTGTGAGAGAAAAGTTTCAATTCAAAGTGGACAGGTCAAGTAGAACTAGGTATGAATCATATTACACATATATATGACTGTTGTATGGGCATTGTTTCCTACTTGTGTGGAAATTGTAATAAGGGAAATTGTGAGCAGTCATATATATGGGGATTGTTTCCGACTTGTGTGGAGCAGCTGTATAGATGTTGTATGGGCATTGTTTCCTACATGTTTCCTCACTGTATATGCATTGTTTCCTATTTGTGTGTATATTGTAAGATCTGTTATTTATAAAGCAGGAGTTGAATATCACTTTATTAGCTGTAGTACGGTTGTTGTTTCCCTAATTACATGTTAATTTGTAATAAGTTGATGTTATGTAGCAGCACTTGTATATAACATATTTTCCGATTGTCTAGAACTTGTCGCCTGATTGTGAAGAAGTTGTTTTCCTATTGTGTATAAATTATGTAAGTGGTGTGTACTAGTTATAGATTAGTATTGAATTTAAGTTGTAATAATATTGACATCATTGCCTCAAATTTGTCAATGTTATCTAGCTATTGTCTTGAATGCACTGGCGAAAATTGCACATGGAAATTTCGGGCTTCAAGTTTGAATGCATCAAGTGTGTTCAAGATTAGAAAATTCAATGATGTTTACACATGCCTATTAAAAGAGCGACTATCTTCCCAACGGCAAGCAACAGCACAAATAATTGGGAGTATTATAAGAGACCGACTTGATGACCCTAAAGCACCTTACAGGCCTAAGGATATAGTAGCAGCTATGAAGAAAGGATATGGTCTAGAACTTCCATACACGAAGGCATGGCGCGCAAAGAAAATGGCACTTCAAATGATAAGGGGTAATCCGAGTGAGTCGTACCAACACTTGCCAAGCTACTTGTACATGATGTATAATACCAACCCAGGTTCTGTGGTTAGGTTGCAAGTATCAGATGAAGGACGCTTTATGTATGTATTTGTTGCACTGAATGCCTCTATCAAGGGATGGGAATTTTGCAGGCCGATAATGGTTGTTGATGGCAGCTTCTTAAAGAAAGAGCACAAGGGCACTTTCTTATCAGCAAGTACACTGGATGCTGCTGGTAAGTTTGCTGTAAGTTTAAAGTTTATTTGCTGAATAACCTATGTTAGTTATTATCGCATCCGATTTTAGACTCAACTCGGAACGAGTCGGGTTTCGAATTTGACTGGGTAACTCGTTTGAGTTTGAGAGTTGGAGTCGCCACCTAATATAGTTTTCTAAGGTGTATTAGGCCACCTAAGTGTCTAAGGTTGAGTTTAACTACCATACTAGTCTGGTTTCAGAGATTCAAAAGGGTAAGAAGTCCAAATGACTCGGGGAAGAAGGTGTTAGGCACTTCCCCAAGTCCCACGAAAAGTGGTTCCCGTCCAAGTCTGTATTTTGGGATAAAGTCGTGAATACTCTCATGCAATACTAACTTGGGAGGTCAAATCCGTGTCTTAACTTATGAAAGTAAATAAATCTAAACAAGTGCAAACAATACACATGCAAATAGACTTTTAAGTTTCGCACATACGACCTGTGTTTACGCCTAATCGCGTTTCAAGGCCTCTAGTTAAAACGCCTAATCGAAAGTATAATTAAACATGCAAAGAGTGTTCGATTGCAGCTTACTTGCGCAATTTTAATACTTAGAGCAGTTTACACAAATGGGCAATTTTATAAACAATTTTTAGATTTAGGCCAAAACCAAATGGGTATTGTTTTTAAAACAAAATGTTAGCCATTTAGGGTCGGTGTGACTCGTCATTAGTTGTCGAGCCCTAACCTTAATGGCTATTTTTGTTTAGGAGTCAGTTTCGAAAAGTATTTAGATAAAGGGCTATTTTGAAAGGGTACACAGAAACAGTCAAATGCACATAAGGGGGGCTGCCGCACATAATTGTATATAACATGCAAATACATGATTGAATTACACACATAGCTTTAAAAAATATAGATATTAGTTTTGTATGGTTGACCCCAAACCCATACTCTCATGTACACTATTAGATTAGTGTATAGAAGATTAAAGTTTGTCAAAAAATATTTAAACACATAGAGGGCCAGATTTTAAATGGTTTTGGGCCCAGATTATTTATGCAAAAGCAGGGACGGTTTTAAAATTGCAGAAGTGGGCAGATTATAAGCAGTCCTTTCACAAATGGCCCTTATTACTCAAAACTGTCCAGATTTCACAGGAAAAATGATGAGTGATTACCAAAACGCTTGTTCTGATCAACTTCTACTCATGAACATGTTCCTACGCCAAATTTTGCATACAAGGTTCCCAGTTTCTTTTAATGAATGATGCAACACATAGGAGAAGGGTTAGAAAAAGGCCCCTAGGTAGCCCTATACACAGCATTCGGAGCGGTATATCCCTGTTTTAAAGAATACAGACAGGGATCCTAAGAATATACAGAGATGGGACAGTTTCTAAGGGAGCAGATCACACAAAGGTAAAGGTTATAAAGGTGCCCTGTGTGAACTCAAACACAGCCTGTCCAGGCTTGGTTTTTCTAGGCAAAAAAGGACTTTTACCAGGCTTTATCAAACACAAAGAAAAGGCCTGTGAAATAAGTTTTGGTATAGCCATAGAGCTATCCTTTCATGCTGCAAAACAGAGGTTAGCAGGGTGGAGGAAAGGACCTTCCAAACAAGCAAATGATATGCAAGAAAGATCAAACATAAACAGGTTCTAGCTACAGATAGCATGCCATTGTTTAGAAGTCAGAGAAGGGTAAGGGAAGCATGTATACCTTTAGCAAATTATCAAACATATTAGGCTCGGAGAAGATGGACAGGTTACAATCGCCAGAAAGTTATTCCAAATCCTCTAGTGATGCAGTTTCACTCTTTTTCTTTTAGTATTACAGTATAGTAAGGACTTAATAGAGAAAGGGTGTAAGCAGATTATGCAGAGTGTTAAAACTGTGGGGAAAGTGTGCAAGATGCTTTTGTGTGTGTGTAAAAACTCTGTGGAGTGAATGAAAGGCCAGGTTTATATAGGTGAGAGGGGTGTTAATTCAAATTCAAACAGAAAAAGCACATATGGCAGTGAAATATTGCTTTCCAGAATTAAAACAAGTCTCTTAGGTGGACTTACCAAGTATAAATCAATCAAGACCTAAGCTCAAGGTCAATCAGATCCTTAACCCAAAATAGCTTCTTCCCTTTAAGCGTACTAGGGTCCAGATTCATTATATATTGTATGGGCATATCCTAGACTTAAGAATTCCCTAACAGATTTCAAAAGACTCTAATTGATATGGGATTGAACACAGAAAAATAACTTCCTTCTAAGTTTCAAACAAGAATTCCTATTGAATCGATTCAAGATTTTCCTAGTCAGATTACCATATCCACTTTAAGCACTTAATTACGAAAAATAATGTATCTAGTCATAACAAACATGGTCAGTGCATGATAGAACACAAATGAGCATGCTCAAACCACAACTAACATTGTCTTTCACATATATCGACTAACACAGATGTCCAGAAGCGCGAGATTATGAGAAACATATACAACGTTTTAACAAAATCAGTGAACTACCTAATTAATCGCATGAACTTTAATCAAGTAATACACAAACGCGTTAATACGCAGAAGAAAACTTAGGCAAATCATAGGCATGATGTCACAGAGTTTTACAAAATCGAACAAAAGGAGTTGGGTTACCCGTTCAACATTGGAATCGGATCGATTCCAATCGGACATGCCTGGAGATTTTCCCTTTTCTTTTATCATGATAAAGCAGTTACCATCGTTTGTATATGGCCGGAGACCTTTTCCGGCAACAGTGATATCGATCTGCGATAGGTCGATTCTTGACCTTCGTCAAAATAAAGAATTGCCATAGGGGTTTTGCAGCGGAGTTTGAGAGGAGTGCAATGGTGTGATTTGTTTTGGGTTTCGCTGGCGGAGGTGGCCGAAAAATAAAGAGGAGGGCGGCGGGGATTGTGAGAAAGTGGGCGTGAGGATAGGGTTTCGGGGTCCAGCTGTGTAATTAAAAAAGGAAATATCATTTTTAGCCGTTGGATGAGAGGAACGGAGTGTTAGGATGAGGCCACATCGACATGATGTGGCGCTGAGGTGGCGTCTATGTGGATAAGTGAGGAGGGTGTGAGGTATACGCGTGGAGTGTATATATAGTGTATGTTTAGCGTATATTTGATATAAAACAGGTATAAAAATTATATAAAATGGATATAAAATTATTGAAAAATTATGGAATTAATTTTAAAATGTTAGAATGGATAGGGAAATGCATAAAAATTGTAATTTTGGGATTCAAAACGATTTGGATAATTTTATCAAAAATAGAGGTAATTGCTGAATTTCGGTTAGAAATGCACATTTTGTAAAAAATGGCTATGGTTTGTGATGACGTTTTCAAAATTACTTTGATTACTAGACTCGTGTAGGAAGGTAATTTGAAAGAATGGACGGGGTGAAAATAAATGCACGATCGTGGGTATAATTTGAAAATCATTGCTTAAAAAATAGGAGGGACAAAATTGGGAGTCAACAGCTGCCCCTCTTTTTTCGGGGATGATGAAAGAGTCTTCAGGCAAAGACGTTGACAGTTCAGCCAATTTTGTCATGACTCTAGAGGAGTGGTTAAGACTTAAGAGAATCGCTGAGGCATTAGGTTGTAATGTTTGCTTTGCCCGGAGTGTATATCCTATAATAAAGATGAGTCCGCGCAATAATGTATGTATAAGTGAACGTAGGACGTACCTTCCTATCGGGCTGGATTGTCTTTCCAGGATTCTTTGTTGTACGCAGGTATGTCTTTTGCTGTGCCAAATGTTAGGTTTTTACATCGGACTGTGTACCCTCAGTCGATGCATTGGGCTGTGTACCCTCCGCAAGAAATGTAGGTGCAAATCGATATCGGGCTGTGTACCCTCAACCGATGCTTCGGGCTGTGTACCCTCAGCTAATTTAAATACAGATCGATATCGGGTTGTGTACTCTCAACCGACGCTTTGGGCTGTGTACCCTCAGCTAATTTAAATGCAAATCGATATCGGGCTATGTACCCTCAACCGACGCTTCGGGCTGTGTACCCTCAGCTAATTTAAATGCAAATCGATATCGGGCTGTGTACCCTCAACCGATGTTTCGGGCTGTGTACCCTCAGCTAATTTAAATGCAAATCGATATCGGGTTGTGTACCCTGAACCGACACTTCGGGCTGTGTACCCTCAGCTAATTTAAATGCAAATCGATATCGGGCTGTGTACCCTCAACCGACACTTTGGGCTGTGTACCTTCAGCTAATTTAAATAAAAATCGATATCGGGCTGTGTATCCTCAACCGACACTTTGGGCTATGTACCCTCAGCTAATTTAAATACAAATCGATATCGGGTTGTGTACCCTCAACCGACGCTTTGGGCTGTGTACCCTCAGCAAATTTAAATAGGATAGGAGGGATTTGATAACCTTTGTCGAAACATATACTGTCATGTGTTGTCGAGTTGCGTGTCTTTTGTACCTGCATCCAAAGAAAGACTGGTGAGTTGTGTGGGGTGGTCTGGTTTGTGCATTCTTGGCTTGCTTCGCGCTCGCTGTCCACGAGTGCCAGAACCTTGGCCGGGCTGATAGGGATATGCATAAAGTAGCAGATAATGCAAAGGTTTTTGAAAACTTTTATAAGAAAGAAGTAAAGTGAAATATTTTATCCCATTGAGTCACAGGTCGCGTAGTGTAAAACCGTAATCGCCGCTCTTCATGCTGTTCCAAACTCCCTCAAGTGAATTTTGAGGCGACCTCAAAATTCTGCCCCAGTTTGTGTTTAATTTCTGCCCCAGTGTCGACTAAGTTTGTCCTCTAGGAATTTTTGAGAGTTCCTCAAAAATTCTGCCCTAGTGTCGACTAAGTTTGTCCTCTAGGAATTTTGAGGGTTCCTCAAAAATTCTACCCCAGTGTTTGCTTTGTGGGAAAATAAAATTTTTTGTATTTATGTGACCGAACCTTGGGTAGGTTGCCTACGTATCCCACTTGGGAAATCAGGTCGTGACGTAGTTCAGATTACATGATGTATTGCAGAATGACGAAATCACTAATTAGGATAGGAGGGATTATATATAGTATCTTTTGACAGCGTCTGAGTTGATTGGTTTTGGCCAAACTTCTCCGTCCACCTCTGCCAATATCAATGCTCCTCCATTCAGAACTCGGTGAACTATGTACGGCCCTTGCCAATTTAGTGCAAACTTACCATTTGCCTCTTCTTGATTTGGAAATATCTTCTTCAGTACTAATTGCCCAGGTTCGAAGGATCTTTCTCGAACTTTCTTGTTAAATGTCTTAGCCATTCTCCTCTGATATAATTACCCATGACATATCGCATTCAATCTCTTGCCGTCGATGAGGGCCAATTGCTCCATTCTTCCTTTGATCCATTCGGCGTCTTTCAACTGTGTCTCTTGGATGATTCTCAAAGATGGTATCTCGACCTCCGCGGGTATCACTGCCTCAGTGCCATACACCAGCAAGTAAGGAGTAGCCCCTGTTGATATTCTCATTGTGGTGCGGTACCCTAACAGAACATAGGGTAGGTTCTCATGCCATTGCTTTAAATTGTCTGTCATCTTGCGCAGTATCCTCTTGATGTTCTTGTTGGCCGCCTCGACTGCATCATTCATTTGAGGTCTATATGCGGTGGAATTGTGGTGCTTGATCTTGAAGACCTCACAGGTCGTTTTCATTAGGTCACTATTGAGATTGGACCCATTGTCAGTGATGATCGACTCAGGGATGCCAAATCGGCAGATCATCTTATCACGGACAAAGTTTGACACCACTTTCTTCGTCACTGATTTGTACGATGCAGCTTCTACCTATTTGATAAAATAGTCGATTGCCACCAATATGAAACGATGTCCATTGGAAGCGGCTGGCTCGATAGGTCCTATGACATCCATTCTCCAGGTGGCAAGAGGCCAAGGTGACCCCATGATATTCAATTCATTAGGAGGCACTCGAATCATATCTCCATGGACTTGACATTGATGACATTTCTTTGCGTGCTTTATGCAATCATGCTCCATTGTCATCCAGAAATAGTCAGCTCTCAAAATCTTCTTTGCAAGCACGAAACCGTTCATATGTGGGTCACACATCCCAGAATGTACTTTTTCTAACAACTTAGCAGCTTCTTTTGCGTCCACACATCTCAGCAATCTTAGATCGGGTGTCCTTTTGTACAAAACTTCTCCGTTCAGAAAGAAACCATTTGCTAGCCTCCTCGGTGTCTTCTTTTGGAGACTTGTTGCATCCTTTGGGTAAATGCCGTCTTTGAGAAACCCTTTGATGTCATAGAACCAAAGTTGTCCGTCTGATTCTTCTTCTATATAATACCAGTATGTTGGCTGCTTCCTTACCGTAACGGGTATTGAGTTAATGTAGTTCTTGTCTGGATATTTGATCATGGAAGATATGGTGGCCAAAGCATCCGCGGACTCATTTTGCAGCCTAGGGACATGCCGGAACTCTATCTTGGTGAATCTTTGCTTCAGCTCTTTTATGCACTCCAGGTACGGCAGTATCTTGGAGTTCTTTGCTGTCCATTCTCCTCGCACTTGGTGAATCAACAAGTCAGAATCTCCGATTGCTAACAGCTCTTGTATGTTCATGTCCACTGCCAATCTAAGACCCAAGATACAAGCTTCATACTCCGCCATGTTGTTGGTGCAGGGGAACCTTAATTTGGCTGTGACGGGGTAGTGTTGTCCAGTCTCCGAGACTAATACCGCTCCAATGCCAACTCCTTTGAAATTCACTGCTCCATCGAAGAATAACCTCCAACCATCATACTCTTCGGTGATATCTTCTCCTACGAACATGACTTCTTCGTCGGGGAAATAGGTGTGCAACTGTTCATAGTCATCTTCCACTGGGTTCTCGGCCATATGATTAGCCAGGGCTTGAGCTTTTACCGCCTTTTGAGTGACAAATGTGATGTCAAATTCACTGAGCAACATTTGCCATTTAGCCAGTTTTCCAGTAGGCATTGGTTTTTGGAAAATATACTTGAGAGGATCCATTCTCGATATCAGCAATGTTGAATAAGAAGTCAAGTAGTGTCTCAACTTTTGTGTTATCCAGGTCAGCGCACAGCACGTGCGTTCCAGCAATATGTACTTGGCCTCGTAAGGAGTAAACTTCTTGCTTAGATAGTATATTGCTTGCTCCCTCCTTCTAGTTGAATCATGTTTTCCCAATACACAACCAAATGCCGAATCTACCACAGACAGGTACAAGATCAAAGGTCGCCCAGGCTCAGGTAGAACCAGCACAGGCGGGCAAGACAAGTACTCCTTTATCCGATCAAATTCTTTTTGGCAGTCCTCTGTCCACTCGATCGATGCGTCTTTCTTTAGTAACTTGATGATCGGCTCACAGATGACAGTGGATTGTACTATGAACCGGCTGATGTAATTGAGCCTTCCCAGGAAACTCATAACCTCTTTCTTGCTTTTTGGCGGCGGCAATTCTTTGATGCCTTTGATTTTGGACGGATCTAGCTCGATACCCCTTCTACTGACGATGAAACCCAGGAGCTTCCCTGCCGGAACACCAAAAGCACATTTAGCTGGATTTAGCTTCAGATTATACTTTCGCAAGCGGTTGAAAAACTTGCGCAAGTTGTCAAGGTGCTCTGAACTCTTCTTTTATTTGATGATCACGTCGTCCACGTAGACTTCGATTTCTTTGTGCATCAAGTCATGGAACATAGTTGTCATTGTCCTCATATAAGTTGCTCCGGCATTCTTTAACCCAAACGGCATAACCTTATAGCAATAAGTTCCCCAAGAGGTAGTGAAAGTCGTCTTCTCGGCATCCTCCTCGTCCATAAGCACTTGATGATAACCGGCGAAATAGTCTATGAAGGATTGTAGCTCATGTTTCGCGAAATTATCAATCAGGATGTGCATATTTGGTAAAGAAAAATCATCTTTTGGGCTTGCTCTATTCAGAACCCTGTAATCACACAAACTCGGAGTTTCCCATCCTTCTTTGGCACTGGGACAATGTTAGCCAGCCAAGTTGGGTATTTGACTGTTTTCAAGATTCCTGCATTGAGCTGCTTGGTTACTTCCTCCCCAATCTTTAACAAAATTGACGACTTGAAAGTTCGGGCCTTTTGTTTGACCGGCGGGAAGCCCGGGTTGATAGGTAATTTGTGAGGTACCACATCCGTGCTTATGCCAGTCATGTCATCGTACGACCAGGCGAATACGTCCTCATGTTCTTTAAGAAACTCGGTATATCGCTTTTTATCTTCGGCGACGAGATGCACACTGATCCTTGTCTCTTTCACAATTTCCTCATCTCCTAGGTTTATCACCTCAGTTTCCTCTAGGTTTGGCTTAGGCTTGTTTTCAAATCTTTCAATTTATTCTTGTGTGGTTTCATCAAAATCATCATAATCAACTCCAGTTTCCTCAAGCTCCATTGTTTCATTATACGTTGCGATTGTGGACTCAATGGGATTATTAGTTTGAATGCTGAAAAATAAAATATTGCAAAATTAAAAGATTAAGACAAAAGTTAAACGAGAAATAGTGCGATATTTTATTTATGAATCCTTGCAAAACAAAGTTTGTAGGGAGACATGTGCAACAAGAAAGAAAAGTGCAAATTCCACGACTCAAAGTCGGGTTTTATTTTAGAAAACATAAAATAAATTCTATCCCCAGCTCTACCAAGGTCCACGGTAAGCTCGGGCCTGGTTGCTGATCCAGTTGTTCAATGCGGCTCCAGGTCCAGCCTTTGTCAGTCCAGGAGGTTCAACATGTTCTTCCAGGATCACACAGCAGTCTTCGTCGGATATGAACAGTTCTTGCACTTCCGCCAGCAGATCTTCTTCGGTATCAGCTATCTTTGGCTCCATCCCTTGCGCTGCGGACACCTCCCCTTTTCGACCATCCAAGTATCCAGACGAGACGAAAATATGTAAGAGAGTCTTGGTGCTTTTCTTATAGAACTTGAAGTCCAATGATGCTTCTTTCATGCTCTTCTTGTAGGTCACAATGTACCCTACGCCAGCCTTCTCATTGTCGGGCCTCATCACAATTTTAATTGGCTCAACCATCCCATCCAGGTTCTTGCCCAAACCTTTACCAGGTTCATAGCCTTGCTTAATCATGATGCCTATGACCCAGCCTCCGGGCCACTTTGCAGGCTGTGGGAGTACATATGGCTCTTCAATCACTACCTCCATAGGTTCGGGTGCTTGGGTATCCACACTTGCTTTCCTTTTATTTCTTCAGAGATTCGCTTCCAATTGGGACGAGCATTAGGTGGGTACATTGGTCGCTTTTCTGTCTTAGCTGGTAGGGTCTCACGAAACTCACGTGAGGGCACACCCCAATCAGATATGACTGGCTCCTAAACTAAATTTCTCCCTTCATAGCCTTTGCCTCGGCCATCCCAGTAGGCACTGTAAAAAATTCTCTTCCTTTCTTCAACCCCAGGTGGTGTGTTGACCAACTTGGGAGCGAAATGTGCAGTATACCCCCCTTGGATCGTGTCTGTGGGATTCCAACTCGAGTTGTAGTTCTTGCGACGTCCTCCTCGAGTGCCTTGCACCGCTCCCACGAGTTCTACAGTATAGAAGGTCTACCCATCAGGAGCATTCCCTTCGATCGCTGGTATGGTTTGCTCATTGTAAATGGAGTTGTTCCCTTCGTCGAACACTACCACCTCTTTGTGGTCCCACTCAAACTTCACTGTTTGGTGCAATGTAGAAGGCACCGCACCAGCCATATGGATCCAAGGTCTTCTCAGTAGCAGGTTTTAAGAAGCAGAGATGTCCATGACATGAAACTCAGTAGTGAACTCCACAGGACCGACCATGATAGTTAAGTCAATTTCCCCAATGGTGCTTCTTTGCGATCCATCGAATGCCTTCACCTTCATGTCGCTCTCCCTTATTTTGCTTTGGTCAATTCCCATTCTTTTCAGAGTGATGAACGGGCATATGTTCAAACCAGAACCTCCGTCGATCAAGACTCTTCCTACGAACCAATCTTTGCATTTGACAGTGACATGCAGAGCTTTATTGTGGCTCAATTCTTCAGGTGGTAGCTCATCTTCATGAAAGGCAATTCGGTTGGTCTCTATGACTTGTCCGACCATGCTAGCCAGGTTTTCAACCGAAGTGTCCACCGAAATATGTGCTTCATCCAACACCTTCATCAAAGCATTTCGGTGGCTCTCTGACTTGATGAGTAAAGCTAAAACAGAGATTTGTGTTGGAGTCTTGCCTGAGTGTTCAACCACGGAGTATTCCTTGGCTTGTACCTTCTTCCACAATTCTTCGGACTCCTCCTCGCTGATGCCTCATCTACCTTGAATAAGATGCTCGGGAGTATAAATCCTCCCACTCCTAGTCATCCCTTGTGCAGCAACAGTCTCAACTGTTGATTTGTTCTTCTTCTCCATTTCATAGTCCCATGGTACCGCTTTGTCACTGTACGGGGGAACCACGTCAACATAGAACTTTGGAGCCAATTCTACCTCGATGGGCTCTGGTGCTGTAGCAGCTTGAGCAACTGAGGCAAGCGTCGGTGTGTCTCCTTTCGCTTTAACAATGGTCCCTTCCAGGTTGCATTCTTCATCTACCTCGATCAGATTCACCTTATTGTCTCCGTGGTTAGGCAAGGGATTGTTGTGCACATTTGGAATTTTCAAGTGTATCACCTTTTGATCGATCAAGTCTTGTATCTTGTCCCTCAAGACGTGGCACTTTTCAGTATCGTGACCAGGTCCTCAAGAGTGATAGGCACAGGTTTTGGTTTGGTCAAAATAGGGTGTCATCCTATCAGGCATTTTGAATGGCACGGGTTGTATACGGCCGGCTGCTTTGAGTCTCTCGAACTGAGTACGGGACTTGGCCAATGGGGTATAGTTTCTTTTTGGTCTTGGGTTGTTGTTGGCATGAGGCCTTGGTGAATAGGCATTGACGTTTCGGTAATTGGGATTTTGTGGGTATGGTGGTCTTTGTGGCGGTGGGTTTTGGAACATGGGTTGAGTATTGTAGACTGGGTACGTAGGTGGATATGGGTGTAATATATGGGTATGATGGAGGAGGTGTTTGGTAGTAGTGGTTGTAGGTAGGAGAGTGGTCAAGTGATGCAGCCACGAAGGAGACATCGTCCTTCTTCTTTCTTGATGTGGTAGTGCTTCCAGCTTGTAGGGCTTTGTTAGTGACTTGTAGTGCAGCCAAGCTAACGATCCTATCATTCTTCAGTCCATCTTCGATCATATCTCCAATCTTGATCAAATCTCCAAACTTCTTGTCTTGCAGATTCAGCATCTTGTCAAAGTAGACGTCTTCTTGTATGCAGATGAAGGTTGCCACTATCTCGGCGTCTTCCATGGGAGGTTGGACCTTGGCGGCTTCAGCCCTCCATCTAGTTGTAAATTCTCTAAAGGTCTCAGTGGGCTTCTTCTTCAACTTCTCTAAGTAGAACCGATCGGGCATAGCATCAGTGTTGTGCCCAAAACTGTCAACGAAGTCTCCATCCATTGCTTCCCAGTTCGTCCACTTCTTTATTTGTTGCTTAGAGTACCACACCAGCGCATCTCCTGTCAGACTGCGGTTGAGCAGTTGCATGCGGATCTTTTCGTCATGTCCTATTCCAATCAATTTGTCACAATAAGATCTCAGATGAGCCATTGGGTCACCACTGCCATCGAACATATTGAACTTGGGCGTCTTATAGCCTTCGGGCAGCTTCAAGTCAGGATACAAGCAGAGGTCCTCATAAGCTAGCCCTCGGGTTCCTTTGGTGCCTTGGAATTGCTTGAACTTCTCTACTAACCATTGGACTTGCTCCTTGGTGTTGTCTTGGTCTTCCTTGGTCCATGCATACATTTCATGATCTTTGGTAGGTGATGTGATGTTTTTTGTTTCGACAGTGAAGGAGGGTAAGTTGTTTTGTGGTGTTTTTGGTGGTGCGGTGTAGGCAGGGTAAGGAATGTATTTTTCAGGGTATAGTGGATCTTTTCCATGAGGGCAGGTGGTTTTGTTTGGTTCAACGATCTCATCAGCACGGGCAAGAGGGATCCTATTCTCCAACTCGAACAATCTCTGTTCCAACTTAGCATAGTCTTCATAGGCAACCACACCTTGTTTTTCAGGAGTTCCATTTCCAACTTTGTCAAACTCAGCCATGATATTTCATCTAATCCTTGTTCTTGTAGGCAAAGGGGGAGGTGTTGGGATTGATCCTCTGGATCTCAATCGATATTGCGGCGCAGCCAGAATGCACAAACCAAACTATCAGGGACTTGGGGACTGATACACCAAAAACAAAGAAAGATATGGGAGTATACGTTAGTTTAAACATAATCGCGTCCTATCATGCAGGGGACCTCTTTTATGCCAGAGGTAGGCCTATCGAAGATTCGAAGTAACGTTTGCACCAAACATATCATTACGTTTGCATAAACATAGTCAACACAAACCTAAAAACCCAAAAATAACGAAATTTTATTTGATTTGCTTGGCTTTATTACAACCACCAATTTGAGACAACGACTCGATTAAAATGAAAATAACGACAAAAAGGACAAGACGGCTCGACTCAATACGACCAAACTACGTGCCAAGCAAAGAGGCTTCAGATCAAGCATCAGTTCCAACGTCTTCTTTTTCCTTCTTCTCTTTGGCTTCTTCCTTGGGCTTATGAACCAAGCTCATGGGTGGAGGATCGGCGAATGTCTCCATCATGTCCTTCCCAGCTTCCATGTCACCCAGATCTTTTGTGAAGAACTCGCAGATTTCTATTCCCATTGATTCATTCTCTTCCAGTGGTACTGCCTTAAAATACTCTCCCCATCCCTTGAGCAAATCTTGTAAATTCCCAGCAGCTTGCCTTGCAGCCATGACCTTGCTGGTCCAATACTTGAGTTCATCCCCTTTGATCTTATCCTTGTATTGTCTCCTCATCTCCCTCTCTTATGTCACCCTTAACTCCTTCTTTCCTTGATCAAACTCGTGTCTCAGATTCTTGTATTTTTCAGCAGCACTCGGAGCTTTGGTTTTCCTTTTTAGTGTAGTCTTTGATCGGAATCTCGCCTTATCTTCGCTGAGCCACTGAGGATAAGCCAGAGTAGCTGCAGGGTTCACCTTACTGTCTCGACCACGACAAAGCTGCATAGTAAGCCTCTTTTCCCACATTGTCAATATAGTGCCAACCATCAGATGCTTAATGTCCTTTCTGTCAACGTTGAAGCTTCTCCCCTCAGTCAACTGCGTAGTTTGTTGTGTCATTCCCACTTGTCGGAGGACTCTTAGAGGAACATAGTGATGAGTTCCTCGGAATCCAATCAATGTCAAGAAAGTGATGTCTTGACCTTGTATGGAAACGATAAAGCCAGCACAGCTCTCAATTACACATTGTACTTCTTGCAACTCTTCAAACTTGGTGTACCATCCTTCCATGTTTGCGGGGTCTTCCCATCCCGCTGTTCCAGCCATGCGGGTGCTATATGAGCAGATCCCTCATTTCCAAGATGGTTTTGGTGCTACCGAACTGACGGGGATACTGTGCAAATGCTCTATCAACCATATTTGTAGCAACAAGTTGCACCCCTCGAAGAAGTCTCCTCCTCTTCTACATTTGGTTAGAGCCCTATAAACCTCCTCCAGAATCATTGGAACCAAGCTTACTTGACGCTTGTGAGCACCTTTGTGCAACCCTTCTACTACTCTTCCCAACCTTATGTCGATCTTTCTTTCCTTCTCGGGGAAGACCGTGCTTCCCAGAAAAGCAACGATAAAAGTATTTGATTCAGTCCACTCCCAGTCTTGAACTTCCCATGCTCCAGTCCAATCATGCCTAAGCATTGGATCTCCAAATCTAGAATGCAAGTACTCCAACGTGACTTTCCCATCATGCACTCCCTCGACGTATGGATCATAAGGAGCACCCAGCAGTTCAATGAACTCCTTAAGATCCACGTCTTGGGGATAAATCATAGTCTCGGGTCCAGGCTCTAACCCTGCTAGTCCTCCAAATTCTTCCAACATTGGTTCCAACTCCAAACCATTGAAATGAAAAACCGCCCTTTTGTAGGCCCAGAAATGTGTAGCAGCTTCAACCAAACCAGGCATGGCAGTGTAGGCCTTGAGAGCCACCAGTTCTCCCAACACCTTTTGAACGTGAGCCTTGCTGACAACGGCCAAATCTTCCCACCAGAGTCTGATCAAGTGGGGAGGTCGGGAAACAATCTCAAATTGGAGTGTACCTCTTGCAGCCATAGTCTGAAAACAAAAAAAAGAGAAAGGTAAAGACCAAAATGTTCTTATAGTTTTGATCATGTTTAAGCAGACGATCAATATTTGTGCAAATGTTTCTTCGAATCCATGCAGTGATGCGATTTTGTCATTTTCGGGTTAAGAACCCTTTCGACATTTGGACGTGGGCTTACTAATGGACTATTACGCACCAAGGACGTATAGTCTTCCTAAGTTTATCATTATGCAAAAAAAAAAATACACATTTTATTGCCGATTATTCTCATAAATTCCCCGAATCAATTTTGAAAATCAGTACATGATGAGTTTTCGGAAAGTAAAATACAAATGAAAAATGACACTTTGACTAAGCAGCACACTCCTACTCCAGCCTGGCTCTTTTTGCTTCTCGTGTACTCTTTGACTTCTTCCATAGCTTTGGTTAAGTATCCCTTAGCCGCTACCAAGTGTAAAATATCTATCTCTACACACTCCGAATTCCATTGTTCAAGTTTCGTCTCCAATGCCTCTATCTTTTCCTCCAGCCCTAATGCGTGTTTCCTCCATACTTCGATTTCTTCTTTGTTCTCCTTATCCATCTTAACAGCTTTCAACAAGAATTCTCGGTATCGAATTTGAGCTTCTGCCTCACGATCTCTTATGTCATTCCCTGGACTTGGCCCCACTACCACATTTCCCTTTATACTAGAGCGTAACCAGCTTTTATAGTTTGGTTCGCATCCAGCATTGTATATGTCTGTCGCTAGCGATTATTCTCCCATAACTTGTCTCCCACCTAGAATTTTCTAATGCTCTTGACCCTTGGAACAACATCTCCAGTGTAGTCGAACTTATAATCTTTCGTGTCCGATATCAATTGTATGATTTGTTTCCTCCCTGCTTGCTTTATCACCCTCAATGGTTGGTAAGGTTGGAGACCTCTTAATCCCATAAGTATCATAAAGGGTGCCCTCTCGGAGCTAATGATGAAGTCTGATGAAGGAAACCAAGTGAACATCCACTGAATTGAGTCCTCCGTTATGTTTTCAAACAACTTTACCCATTTCTCTGTGCTGCTTGGCTGCTTGAATTTTGGAACCCCATACCGCTCTCCAACCAAGTAGTTGGAACCAGCCGATTTAGACAATTCTTGTATACCCTTCACTTTCCTTAAATGTTCTTTGAACCATGTCTGTAGTAGAAGGTTGCAACCTTGAAAATATTTTGCTCCTCTTTTGCAATAACCTAAAGCCCGATAAATGTCTGCTACTATCATAGGAATTATGATGCAACGGTAACCACCAATTCCATTGAACACTGCATCGGCAACCATGAAAAGCCTTGAACATATGTCGTGACTCGAGGTTTCGGGGAATACCATTATTCCTAAGAAAAAAATAGTAAATGCAAGTGGCCTAGCTCTCTTCCAATCATTGTAGGACTTGAATTCTTTCTTACGGTAGTCGAATGCACTCAAATACCCAAACCGGTTGTAGAAATAGGAAAACGGTATTTTCTTTTGTTGTAAAAATTATACATTCACGCTTGCCACCATCCCTAACTTTTTACGAAACTCTTCAGCTGTGGGAACACTTGGTGCCAGCATGCAACCCCCTTGCCAACGATGTTTGTCTAAACCCGAGTATGACACAAACCCTCCTATTTCTTCCAGCAAAGGTGTTAATTCAACATCCTCAAATCTAAACACATTCAATTCTTCATCCCAAAATTACACCGATGCTTCAATCTTCTCTCTACATGGCTCTATCTCTAAAACTAAAACAAAATGACCCAAATGTTGACGTACTTCGGTTTGTTCACTTAATGACAAATTACTCCACCAACGAGTTAACAAAGGAGGTGTGCCCATAGTTATTCCAAAACGGTAAAATTTTTGACTCATTGTGACCTATAAAGAAAAAGAAAAAATAAAGGATTAAAACCCCCTCCCTTGAGAATAATTTGGCAAATCAAAATGCATTTTTATTCTCGTCTTACTTTTCTTTTCACTCTTTTTTTTTCCTTTTCTTTTCTTTTCTCTCAAATGCACATAAGCATGTCCAAACGTCCCTTCGGGGTTAGAAACCTATTAGGTAGTTTGGACAAGTTGAAGACTAGCCGGCTCACGGGGAGCCCTTCCTACGACATGATGCATGCTCATTACATTCAAAGAGTGGTGTGATTCTAGACACGGTTCCCCAAGGCGGACGACCAAGGAGTGGGATCATTTGAAATTGTTGGTTGTACCACAGACCAACTCTATTCCAAAATGTCCCTCCTAAAAGGTGTTTTGTGGTGAAGCGACCGTGGAATCCACGTAATCGCCCGTGTGTGCGCAAAGTATCGTTTCCCAATAGTGGGGGAGTATGGTGAAATATGACATGTTACATCAAAATCAAATTCATACAAATAAATAAATAAAGGGAAAAAGAAAAACAAAAAAGAAACCAAGTTAGTAAAATCATAATAATATGAATAACAAGATAATAATCAAATAAATCTCAAAATTAAACACTCGTTGTGGTTAGGACTTTGGATATCCCCAACGGAGTTGCTATTCTATCGCATCTGATTATAGACTCAACTCGGAACGAGTCGGGTTTCGGATTTGACTGGGTAACTCGTTTGAGTTTGAGAGTTGGAGTCGCCACCTAATATAATTTTCTAAGGTGTATTAGGCCACCTATGTGTCTAAGGTTGAGTTTAACTACCATACTAGTCTGGTTTCAGAGATTCAAAAGGGTAAGAAGTCCAAATGACTCGGGAAAGAATGTGTTAGGCACTTTCCCAAGTCCCACGAAAAGTGGTTCCTGTCCGAGTCTATATTTTGGGATAAAGTCGTGAATACTATCACGCAATACTAACTTGGGAGGTCAAATCCGTGTCTTAACTTATGAAAGTAAATAAATCTAAACAAGTGCAAACAATATACATGCAAATAGACTTTTAATATTCGCACATACGACCTGTGTTTACGCCTAATCACGTTTCAAGGCCTCTAGTTAAAACGCCTAATCGAAAGTATAATTAAACATGCAAAGAGTGTTGGATTTCAGCTTACTTGCGCAATTTTAATACTTAGAGCAGTTTACACAAATGGGCAGTTTTATAAACAATTTTCAAATTTAGGCCAAAACCAAATTGGTATTGTTTTTAAAACAAAATGTTAGTCATTTAGGGTCGGTGTGACTCGTCATTAGTTGTCGAGCCCTAACCTTAATGGCTATTTTTATTTAGGGGTCAGTTTCGAAAATTATTTAGATAAATGGCTATTTTTAAAAAGGGTACACAGAAACGGTCAAATGCACAAAAAGGGGGGCTGCCGCACATCATTGTATATAACATGCAAATACATGATTGAGTTACACACATAGCTTTATAAAATATAGATATTAGTTTTGTATGGTTGACCCCAAACTCATATTCTCCTATACACTATTAGATTAGTGTATAGAAGATTAAAGTTTGTCAAAAAATATTTAAAAATATAGAGGGCCAGATTTTAAAACGGTTTTGGGCCAAGATTGTTTATGCAAAAGCAGGGGCGGTTTAAAAATTGCAGAAGTGGGCAGATTATAAGCAGTCCTTTCACAAATGGCCCCTATTACTCAAAACTGTCCAGATTTCACAAGAAAAATGCTGAGTGATTACCAAACTGCTTATTCAGATCAACTTCTACTCATGAACATGTTCCTACGCCAAATTTTGCATGCAAGGTTCCCAGTTTCTTTAAATGAATGATGCAACACATAGGAGAGGGGTTAGGAAAAGGCCCCTAGGTATATCCCTGTTTTAAAGAATACAGACAGGGATCCTAAGAATATACAGAGATGGGACAGTTTCTAAGGGAGCAGATCACACAAAAGTAAAGGTTAGAAATGTGCCCTATGTGCACTCAAACACAACCTATCCAGGCTTGGTTTTTCTAGGCAGAAAAGGACTTTTACCAGGCTTTATCAAACACAAAGAAAAGGCCTGTGAAATAAGTTTTGGTATAGCCGTAGAGCTATCCTTTCATGCTGCAAAACAGAGTTTAGCAGGGTGGAGGAAAGGACCTCCCAAACAAGCAAATGATATGCAAGAAAGATCAAACATAAACAGGTTCTAGCTACAGACAGCATGCCATTGTTTAGAAGTCAGAGAAGGGTAAGGGAAGCATGTATACCTTTAGCAAATTATCAAACAGATTAGGCTCGGAGAAGATGGACAGGTTACAATCACCAGAAAGTTGTTCCAAATCCTCTAGTGATGCAATTTCACTCTTTTTCTTTTAGTATTACAGTATAGTAAGGACTTAATAGAGAAAGGGTGTAAGCTGATTATGCAGAGTGCTAAAACTATAAGGAAAGTGTGCAAGATGCTTTTTTGTGTGTGTGTGAAAACTCTGTGGAGTGAATGAAAGGCCAGGTTTATATAGGTGAGAGGGGTGCCAATTCAAATTTAAACGGGAAAAGCACATATGGCAGTGAAATATTGCTTTTCAGAATTAAAACAAGTCTCTTAGGTGGACTTACCAAGTATAAATCAATCAAGACCTAAGCTCAAGGTCAATCAGATCCTTAACCCAAAATAGCTTCTTCCCTTTAAGCATAATAGGGTCCAAATTCATTATCAATTGTATGGGCATATCCTAGACTTAAGAATTCCCTAACAGATTTCAAAAGACTCTAATTGGTATGGGATTGAACACAGAAAAATAATTTCCTTCTAAGTTTCAAACAAGAATTCCTATTGAATCGATTCAAGATTTTCCTAGTCAGATTACCATCTCCACTTTAAGCACTTAATTACGAAAAATAATGTATCTAGTCATAACAAACATGGTCAGTGCATGATAGAACACAAATGAGCATGCTCAAACCACAACTAACATTGTCTTTTACATATATCGACTAACAGAAATGTCTAGAAGCGCGAGATTATAAGAAACATATACAACATTTTAACAAAATCAGTGAACTAACTAATTAATCGCATGAACTTTAATCAAGTAACACACAAACGCATTAATACGCAGAAGAAAACTAAGGCAAATCATAGGCATGATGTCACAGAGTTTTACAAAATCGAACAAAAGGAGTTGGGTTACCCGTTCAACATTGGAATCGGATCGATTCCAATCGGACATACCTGGAGATTTTTCCTTTTCTTTTATCATGATAAAGCCGTTACCATCGTTTGTATATGGCCGGAGGCCTTTTCCGGCAATAGTGATATCGATCGGCGATAGGTCGATTCTTGACCTTCGTCGAAATGAGGAATTGCCATAGGGGTTTTACAGCAGAGTGCGAGAGGAGTGTAATGGTGTGATTTGTTTTTAGGTTTCACCGGCAGAGACTGTCGGAAAATGAAGAAACATTGGCGAGGCTAGGGTTTAGCCGAGAGAGAAAAAAGAAGAGGAGGGCGGCGGGGATTGTGAGAAAGTGAGCGGGGGGAATAGGGTTTCGGGGTCCAGCTGTGTAATTAAAAAAGGAAATATCATTTTCAGCCGTTGGATGAGAGGGACGGAGGGTTAGGATGAGGCCACGTCTACATGATGTGGCGCTGAGGTGGCGTCTATGTGGATAAGTGAGGAGGGTGTGAGGTGTACGCGTGGAGTGTATATATAATGTATGTTTGGCGTATATTTGATATAAAACATGTATAAAAATTTTATAAAATCGATATAAAATCATAAGAAAATTATGGAATTAATTTTAAAATGTTAGAATGGCTAGGGAAATGCATAAAAATTGTAATTTTTGGATTCAAAATGATTTGGGTAATTTTGTCAAAAAATAGAGGTAATTGCTGAATTTCGGTTAGAAATGCACATTTTGTAAAAAATGGCTATGGTTTGTGATGACGTTTTCAAAATGGCTTTGATTACTAGACTCGTGTAGGAAGGTAATTTGAAAGAATGGATGGGGCGAAAATAAATGCATGATCGTGGGTATAATTTGAAAACCATTGCTTAAAAAATAGGAGGGACAAAATTGGGTGTCAACAGTTATACTTTGACTTTTATCTTCAATTGTATGAATAGGTTGCATCCTTCCGCTTGCATTTGGAGTAGTTGATTCTGAAAATGATGCATCATGGGAGTGGTTTTTCCTGCACCTTAGAGAATCTTATGGCATACGGGAAGATATGTGCATAGTGTCGGACCGCAACGAGAGCATCTGGAAGGCAAGCTCAATAGTGTATCCTGAAGTCCCACATTACGCATGCATTTGGCATTTGTGGAACGACATTCGGGCAAAGTTCAAGAAGGCTGATGAAAATCTACATGATTTATTCTTTGCCCTAGCTAAGGCATACACAGTCCGAGAGTTTGATAGGCTCATGAAAAAAGTAGTAGAAATAGATCCACGTGTCAAAGAGTATTTGTACAATATTGGCTACAATAAATGGGCAAGAGCTCATTCCACTGCCAATAGAGCTTGGACAATGACATCAAATATTGCAGAAACAGTGAATTAAGTCAACAAAGATGCAAGGGATATGCATGTACTGCCATTTATGGAATACATGAGGACATTAGTCGAAACTTGGACTAATAACCATAGGGAAAGTGCAAATGTGTCATCCACAAATCTTGGAAAAATATATAACGACCTGCTTGATGCCAGAAGAGTCGATGCACTCCGGTTGAAGGTACCGAGTATTTTAATACCTTATTCTTTTTTTTTAATTGAATCGAGACTTGTATATATATTTGTAAGTTGTATGGCATTTGTATACAAATACCTTATTCATCGAGTGTGGTGTGGATCAATTCAAAGTTTGAAGCACGCTTTCATCTAATTGACAAGACTAATTATTTATTCAACTATTCAGGTGATGAAAGCTACTGGATACTACTTTTCTATTATTGAACCATTGCCAAATGGACAAATTAAATTCGTCGTTGACCTAAAATAGAGGACATGCTGTTGCAAAAGATTTCAAATGGATGAAATGCCGTGTCCACATGCAGTTGCTGCACTACAATTCATCAACATTGATCCAGAAACATTTTGCTCACCATACTATACAAGGGAGTACTTAGTCAAAACATACGAAGTTCCAGTGCTTCCACTCCCTGATGTCTGCACATGGGATGTTCATGCATATGTCTCACAACAAGTTGTATTGCCCCCAATTGGAAGAAAACTCCCTGGCAGACCGAGAAAGACAAGATTCAAGCCAGCTTTGGAGAGATACGTTAAAAAATCAAAGATTATATGTGGAGTGTGTGGAAGAGTGGGACACAACAAGAAAACTTGCAAGAATGTACCAGGAATAGTGTAGACGCAGTTAGTTATTTTAGTAATTAGTGAAGCAATGTTAGAAAAAATTGTGGACAATTGGGAAGGATCATGTCTTTTTTAATTTTTAGCTTGTTGCACTAACAAATTAAGTTATTTTATCAGCACTTATTCATTAGTTTTCATCTTTTATATTTATGGATGTTTTTATTGTTTTAGTTGAATTTATGGATGTTTTCGTAATGGATGATTTCAAAGTTTTAGTTGAATTTACAGAGCAATTTTGAAACTAAACACTGTTTCAGCCGTCTGCTATATTGGTATACAACAAGACAATTAAAATATGTTATAAGTCTAAGATACTCATTTGTGTGTGTATGTCAACTTTGATGCCTGCAAATAATGGGCTTTCAAAAATTGATGGTCGCTTGATAACGATTTAATCATTCTACACAGAGGATTATCAATGTAGTCTAGATTCACTACCATTTCATATGTTTAATAGACTGCAAATTTGTTATAATCATTAATAATTTTTGTACTCCCTTGCCAATTGATATTCAAGATTCACACAGGTATAACAGAGTAATGTATGTAGCTGGTGTAGAGCAGGTGTGTAAATGTTGTTGCGCAGTTGTATAGATGTCATATATCTGTGGTCTACACACATGATTATCAAATGTAATCCAGATTCAGTGCTATTTCATTTGTTTATTAGGCTACAAATTTATTATAATCATTAATAATATTTGTACAAACTTGCCAATTGAAATTCAAAATTCGCACAGGTATAACAAAGTAGTATATGTAGCTGGTGTGGAGCTGGTGTATAGATGTTGTTGAGAAGTTGTTTAAATGTCGTATATCTGTTGTATATAATTATTATCTAAATATAACAGTATGTCACCCATAAAGATGTTGTATATAAACTGTATGTACAAAGTACATACATAGTATAAACAACAGAAATATAGAACAAAGACGATTATTAAACATAAGAGTAGAAAATTTTAATAACAGAGATTGAAATTAGAGAAAGTTCAAAGATCATACTTATATCCAACAAAGTTATAACCAACAAATTATCTGATTGTTAAGCATAGGTTTCAAAGAAAACACCCAGATTAAAAAAGAAACCAAAAAATTGTAAGTTACAATTCAGATAAAGAACCCAATAAGTTAACATTTTAACAGTAGCATCAGCCATCTACACTATAGTGAACTTCTTGCGCTTTGGACATCCTTTCTTTCGGACTTGCTGTACATTGTCCTCAGGCTCACTAATTGCACGCTCCTCCTGCTTTCTTCGCGCATAGTCCCAAAGGACAGTTCCCAACCTTGTGCAGTAAATGACAACATCAAAGTCAAGTGGTGGTATACTGTATCCGCAACTAAAATATTCAGCATATGCAGCAACGAAGATACCACAATCACTACAACAATAAAAGGGATTAAAAAAATAACAAATATATTTGATAAATTGAATAGACATATAAATGTATGTTCAGTGAGACAAAAACCTACAGAGATCCCTCCATTCGTTGAGGCACATTCTCCATAAAAACAACATCGAAAGGATCGGTAAAAACTTTGCCAGAGTACGCTTGGTTCACGTTTGGATGTAGATCATCCCTCTTGTCATATAAACCAGTGACGGAAAAATAAAGAAGCAACATTATGGAAAACCAGTTAATCACGTCACGAAGTTCAACATCATGAAGTGTTGCACCTTTTAGAAAATCATAAACTTATATGCATCTCCCTTTGATGATCAATACACCCAACACCCAATGAGATTTTCCTGCCATGTTTATTGGAAGTAGAACATAGTCGACCATGAACCATGGGGTACTTGCTGGCACCGTAAAATCAAGAATGTATTCTTCAATCCGATCACCTTTACGGACTATAGTCATGTCATTACCACTATCTGTAAATAACTTATACATACGTTGAATCTCAACTTTGAATAGACAATCTGTCGTAGTGAACTTAACAAGGTTATCTGATCTAAACTTTCCTTTCTTCCTTAGGTAGTAGAAAACAACATCGATGTGTTGTCAAAATGAAGTTTTAAAAAAATCAGTTTATATAATCGAGTGCTAAAAATGCAAATTCAGTAGCCATACACTAACAATACAGTAATACCACACAATCCAGACCGTACAAACATAAGCCAAACACCAGCCATACAGTAAAAGCAAGTTTGGTTTTACTCTTTCGCAACGCTAACATGTGGGAACCATATGGTTTCGTTGTTTCGAATAGTAAAGAAAAAAAATGAAGATTAAGTGTTTATCTAGAGCTTAAGGCTTTATTCGTACAACAAAATAGGATACAATGTAGCAACACTAGCCATTTAGTTGCTAGTCGAAATAATGGAAAACAGTAGGGGTTCATACCTTGTCACACAGGGGCTTAAGACCGTGTTGCAAAATATGAAACCACTCCTTTTGTTCAACTTCACAAACTCCAAGTTTAAACGGAGGATCAATCTTTTTGGTAGCCAACCTATATGTCCTCTTCCTAAATATACAAAGCCATTCAATAACCAAAAAATATATGAATATTAACAAGAGCAGACACAAATAGATCATCATACCTTCGTTTGTCTGGAGTAGATCCTTCGTCAACCCAGCTGACATATGTACTTTGCAAATATGGGTTAACCTCAAAGCCAATTTGAGTCATAAAAGGATATTTTATCTCAAATATGCGTTGTGGATCCATACTGGTTTCTCCAGAACTCAAATTGGGAAGAATTGGGGACTTCTTATACCTTCCTGAAAGCCTCAATCGTTTTTGCCTTTATTGTGGTGTCTCATTTTCTTTGTCACTTTCAATATGCACAAGCTGGGATCGCTGTACTACTGGAATGCCATCATTGCGACCACTCTCTTCATCTTCGGAGTCGTCAACATCAGATGAGTTTTCTTTAGCTAGATCATAAACATCAAGGTAAAAATATGATGAGATGAATTAAATTTTTCAAATTAAAATAAAGATTGCAACCTCTTCATATCTCATACACATTGACTTTGGAACTTCCAGATCCCTTCAAATTTGCAATATCAGCATCAATCCTGACTAGCTGGGAGTTATTGAAAGGGAAGTCATAATCATCTAAGGTCACCCCCTTGCTAGATCCATGTTCGATAGACTCTTTTGCTTTCACATTCACTGTTGCACCTTCGGCATCCTAAATTATGATTGTCAATTTAAGATACATTACAACAGACGCAAAAACACGCATTAAACAATCCACAGACAATGTGCATACAAGCCACTAATAGGCGACATAGGCCATACATTACACGTAAAATATTTGTATTACGAACAAAAAGAAAAAAAAAGATAATATTTACAACGTGCACCTTATCGAAAATTGCGTCATGCGACTGATGATTATGGGATTGAAACTGTTGTGTCAATCCCAAACTAAAACTAGGAGCTGATGTATCAACCGGTGCACATGTTTGAGGTGAAGTAACCTCACGAAGATCAGTGTCTTTATCAACATTCTGAAATTGAAGATTGTCGACCCCAACCACCTCTGTAGCCTGTCCAAAAGATATTATACATAAAATGAATTCTGATGTAAATAATGAAACATTGATTAATTGTAATCCATCTCTCTTCAATGTAAATAAGAGAATACAACAGCTTTTACAGTAACCCCAGTATCTGGTGCCACATGTATAACATCAACTTGTATGCTCATAGCACCCTATGGAAGCATGTCAGTCCTAGTTCTTTTTTTCTTTTTGATAATGGTAACAAAAAAACACAACAACAAAAGAATGTGTAGTACCTTCGACAGACTCATCAAATTCACTTGATCAATTACTTTATTCATTGTTTCAGTAACAAACATCCTAAGATCTTTGAAGTCACCATCCACCTACACAAGATGCAAAACAACAAGTATTAACCGTCATTAAAAAGGATTAACTAAAATATAACTTTTTAGTGAATGAAAATTTACATACCTTGGTCTTAAAAGTCTCGAGATCACTTGATATCTAACATACGTACAAACAAAAAAATCAGTAGTTATTTAGTGTGTACAATGAAATAAGTATCTATAATATATAAATAAACATACCGCTGCAACATCGCTCTTTAATTTGTTGATTTTCAGACTGTAATCAACCTTTCTTCCCAGGTTCTCCTCATTTGATGGTTGTTGCTGTTGCCCTGAGTTAAGACGAGTGGACAGAAAATCATCACTTGACAATCCAGAGGCTTGAATATGGGAAGTAGGCGCATCCCCTTCAATGTAATCATCGATGTTAGGCAACTGAATACTTGCAATCTCAGCGGCCGTGGAATTAAAATTACTAAACACCACTTACATATATAATTATAGTGTATATTAGTAAAAGCAACCAATAACTGAGTAATATTTTAATGTACATACAATACACATACAACCAACAAATACTTACCATACAATATCAATTCAATGATCATACGTAACCCATACAACTATATGAATAAAGTTAAAGCAGACCTAGGAAAACTTCAACAGTAGAGTCATTTGATTTGACAAATAAGAAAAAAATACTCTATAAAATACCATAAAGGGTAAGTAAAAATTCCATAAGAATGACTAATAAATGAGGTAATTACAATTTCTTGAAATGAAAATTGTACTCTTTATAAAGTTGTGTAGGAAATTTATAAGAGGAGGCAAATCTCTTCAATAAATTTCATGGAATGATTAAATGAAATACATATACAACTAACAACCTATAACTGGTAAGTAATAAAAAATAAACAAAAGATATACCTCATTACCACTGCCTTTAAACATAACTTCTTTCAAATCTTCAAAGAAAGGATCTTCGCGCATTACTTTCTATTTAAGGATCCTAGGAAATTTGGTAGTGGCAACAGGAATAGCAAGAGTGGGATCAATCTTGGAGCAACATTCGTAGAACCAGACTTGCAACATGAGAGGCAAACCACCCAACCTGTAATAACCAACTGTTGCCCTCAACTTTTGGCTCACAATTTTATATAATTCTTTGAATGAGTCTTTACCCCAAGGATATCTTTCAAATGCCCCAGACTCCACCAATTCAAAGTGTCTCCGATCAACAAAAGATTTTTTAGGATCTCCGCCTGATAAATTGAATGTATATATAACATACAGTACAGAAATCTTCACCGCATCATTATCATCAAGCCACCTCCGGCCTTCAAAAACATCAATCAATGCCTGCCTTTTCACCTTACTCTGATTAGAAAAGTAACTAGACATGAGCCTGTTAGGTGTCTTAGGATCATAATCACATGTTTCATCCCCGTAGCACTTTAAACGAGAAATAATTGAAAATTCTCGCATACCAAACTCCAGTCGTGCATCATTAATCAGAATTGTAAAGGTATCAGGTTTGTCAGATGGAATCTCCCTCAACATTAAATGCCTAATCAACTGGTTTTGAAGATATAGATGGGGAAGATCAATAAAATGACCAAAACAGGTCTTTCTGAACATGTTCAACTGGACATCTGACAGGAACTTTTTTTAAGTGTTGCCCAATGTCTTGTACGGTGAATTTTGTAAAACGTAGAGGCTTTGTGAAAACAATGTCCTTCGAAAGATATAAGGTCTCCACCTTCATGTAAAACCAGACAATAATATCAGGAAAAACGCAAGGCATACATACAGTATACAAGCAAATAATAGATATACAATAAGGATACAAAAGAACCAGCAGCCATACAATAGATATACAACGCCATACAATCGATGCATGTATAACAAAAGAACGGAAAAGAGCACAATACTTGTGGAGAAAAAATGATTTTGCAGACATAACCCAGTGCCTCTGAAATACAGTAATTAGTAGTTAAGGCTTTCCAATTGGAGCTGCTATAAAGCTACAAGCACAGTGCCACAAAAAAATATAGTCTTTGACAATTACACTAGTCCATTAACACAGAATATGCATGGTTTTTGGGGCAAAAGATTCAATGTAGCAACTCTGTTAAATTGTAGAAGTACCAAAATATAGAGATACAATAGGCATACGTAAGATACAATAGCCATATAATACGCATACAATAGCCATATAATACGCACACAAAAGCCATACGATACACATACACTAGCCATACAGTCGATAAACTTAATATAAAGTACCTCAGAAACATTGTTATTGCCACCCAAACATAGTTTCTGGTGGTTATCTTCTCCATTGCCTTCATCAACGAAATCGTCATCGACGACACGTTTTCCTTTAGATTTGATGTCAACTACATTACAACTCCTAGACTTTCTGTTGTTGGTTTCAACTTGTGGAGCCATGTTTTTTTACAGGGGTTACACTCACCTTTGAAATACTTTTTGGTTGATTATCATTCGTAGATGAACCCCTATCATGTCGCAATTTCGACCTAATCTCCCAATCAGAAAGAGATTTATCAACCGATTTTCCTTTTTCCATTTGTGAAGTTTGATTTAATTAAAAAAATTGAATAATGAAACACAATGAATAGAGGGAAGAAGACAGTAAGAAATCCCATAAAATCCTGCAAAAGATGACTATTTTATGAGAGAAATCAATTGAGTTAAAAAAGTAAAAATATAATTTTTTACTACCACAATTATAGGAAGAGATATGAAGAACTCTGCAATTTTTTGAAGGGAGAGAGGTAATGGGTCTTAAATAGTAAAAGATTTAAACCTATCTAAACATGATTTATGGGCATAAATATAGGATTAGATTTATCTTTTTTTTTTTTTAAATTACATTTTCTTTTCTTTTAAAATACATTTTGCTATTTTTTTAGCAAACACTAAGAATGTCGCTATTTTTGTAAGATTTGAAAATATTTATATATTTTGTAAGAAAAGTACATAAAGTTATAGTCTGTGCAATTTTGTCTTGTTAATTTGCTATGCAGATTATTCTTCTTTTTGAAGTTTAGTTTATTATTTTATTTGTTAGCGATATGGTATATGGGTGCAGGATAAGAGAATAACTCCTTGCCTTTTTTAACTTTGTTTTACATTTTTTGGAGACTATATATATATTTTTTTTCAAGTCATTGGTCTAAATATGCTTGAGAAAACAACTTGTTAATTTAAACTACTGCAATTTCGACATACCATAAGGTGGAACGAATTTAATTGATAATTTTTTATAAAAGATATAACAGATAAATCTGTCAAGTACATGAAAGAGAAATAGAACAATATTACATTGTATTTTTAATTAAAAATGCTTGAAAGATGGTTTGTGTATTTGTAGTAGCCTTTTGTAATATCACCAAGCATTTGATAGAGTTTGACAAGTTTTATTTAAAACTACAAATTATGAAACAAAGTTACTCAACAATAATTTCGTCTGTGTTGTGAAGGATTCACATATTAACTTTACAACATACTTGCAATATCAAATAATTTATAATTAAAAGTATAAGATCTCCTTCAATGATCAGCATAAAGGGCTTCGACCGCGATCTAAAAGCAAACAAAGGGATTTTGCATATCTTTGATAATTATGGGGCATTTTTCCTCCCAAGTAGATAGTTTAAGGGTATTTTTAACCCTTCATTGTTCAGCTATTTCAGAGGGGTCTGGCCTAATTGAGTAACATTGTGGACATTTTTGTGTTTAAAAGTAAATCTATAACATTTTTGCAATCCGCTAGTTTAGACTTTGGAATTTTAGCCCTTTTTCGAGAAACAAAATATGCAGGGCATAATAAATAACTAGTGTTTGCAAAGTTTAAGGATAAATTTGAACCATTTCTGTTCTAACTTTTCCATGTGTCTCACTTATATATGGAAATTTAAAACGGAAAACGACTTCCCCTCTATTTTTGTACTAGCCTACCTATCCACCTTTATACAATCAGTCCAAAAACTCCCATTGTTATCAAAGTAAACACAAACGCTCCTAATTTTTAACGGTCCTCCATTGTGGCAATTAAAAATCCCATATTGTTGTACACTTATGTGAGACGGACGCCATGTGACATGCCACTTCACCACGCCAAGCCTTCTCTTCCACTTCCACAACCAAAAGCCACCAGCATTTCCACCACCACAACCCAAAGCCACAACTTTTCAACCAGCATACAAGTTTCAAAATTAGGGGAAAAAAACCTTTTGAACCCTTTAACTAAGACATTTACCGTTAACCAAATTTCTCTGCCACCACCCATTTGATCAGATTTTTCATATTTCTTCCAAATCCTTCAACCACAATTTCTCCTCCACAATTACGAAAATTAGCTTTTGGAACAATCAGAGAGTCACATTTGATATCAGAAAAACAAGAATTAGAGAAGAACCACATGAAATATCAAAAAATCAAGAATAAGAAAAAGTTAAATTTTCAAAAAAGTTTAAACACATTAGAAAACAAAGAAAAACTAAACAAACCAACTGTGGAAGGTATGTTAGTGAAAGTAAACAAGACTTATCAACTTCTTATGCAAGTACGCGGCTCACCACACGGTCCTTAATGACCCTTTCGAGCCGATATTGTTTTTCAATTTCTTTTTACTCCAAAGTGGTTTCTTCTTGGCTGTAATTGAATGGCTGTTTTATTTTTGGAGTGAATGATGATGATGATTTTTAAGAAGAAAAGGGAGATGGTGTGAATTATGGTAGCTTTGAGAGGTGGTTATGACAATCGTGGTATTAGATGTAGGTGGCTAGGTTTGGGTTTTTCCCTTAAAAAATGGTTAAATGAATTAAACATACATGACGCTGACATTGATGGTGGTAATTTTAAGAGAGGGATTGGTCCAGCGTGGTAAATCGTTAATGGTGGGGGCATTTGTGTTTACTTCGATAATGGTAGGGGGTTTTTGGACTGATTGTATAATAGGGGATAAGGCAGGCTAATAGTCGAAAGTATAGGGCTTTTTCAAACTTAAAATGACCAATGTAGATAGAATATGCCAGTTGGGTTCTTTGGATAGAAAAGACTTCTAAAAGGGTATTTAGCTAAGCTTACAGCTGGTCAAACTTAGTAGCTTACCTATATACATTGCTAGTTAGTAGCATCCATAGTTCATAGACTAATAGGGAAGAAGAGCTTTATTGCTACTTCGGGATTAGCTCTTTAGAAGGCTAGGGGAGCCGCTGCTGCTTTATGATATTCATACTTTTGATTCCTTTTCTTTTTGCACTTTGCTAAGTGAATTTGATTCCCCTCTGGTTGGGGGTGTTGTGGATTGAATCAACCAACTCAACTCAACTATAGGTGGAGATACCGATCCACAGGAATAGACCCACTGAATTTTTCTATCTCCATTCCATGTTTGCCTCCTTGGACAACTGATGAATATAATTTCGAACGATAGCTTATATAGAGGGATTGGTGATTCCCTTATAAACTAGGGTATTCAAATCCTTTTTTTTGTGCTAATAAGCTTTAGAAGTTTCACTATTTTTCCAGGGCGTATCGGTAGATAAAGATAGAATACATGAACCAGACTCCAAATTGAAATATCTGATTAACTACATATTCATCACTTATATAAGTACGTCAGCCTTGTACTTTGATTCAGTTCGAGTTTTTTTTGCCTTTCGGGGTTATCCGTTGTTGAATCAAAACCTTGATTTTCTATGCTTTCTTCTAAAATTTTTAGTTAGAGAGAAAGATCCTTCCTAAAACTTATAAGCACTTTTTGGCTTATCTACGTGTTTGGTAAGTATCAAAAGTGTTTATAGTCAAGTGCTTATAAGCCAAAATCAATCATAAGTCATTAAGTTGGTCATTTCCAACTTATTATTTTTTAGCTTATAAGCACATTTAGTTTGGCCAAATATTTACTATTTTATTCCTAAAACATTTTATAATTCATGAATTATCATTTCTAAAGTAAAATATTCAACCTCCTCCTTATTTTATATACGTCGTTTGTCATTTATAATGTAAAATACTTTTAAATTTATCTTTTCTGTAAATAACTAAAAGGATATTTTAGTCATTTTAATAAGAACAACACTTTTTTTACCACCACACTAACTGCTTATTACTAGTTTCAACACTTTTATCCAAATACGTAATTGCTTATTTATAAAATCAGTTTTAGCACCTAAACGTGCTTGTCAGCACTTGATGCTTATCATCTACTTTAAATCAGCTAACCCAAACGGGCTGTAAGTGTTTAAATAAGAAAAAAAAAGACTCAAATCTAAAAAAAAAGGTGGGAGGGACACTTTTAAAATTAGTACTGATGGCTGACATTTAAAAGTCCCCAATTTTTTTTAATAAGCACAAAGCCCCCACCCTATCGTCTCCCCTCCCCCAGCCCCCAGCCCCCATCAGCGCCCACCCCCAATTGCCCCCGCCCATCCCTCACTCCACCACCACCCTCTAGCATCCCCCCACCCTCCACCACTCACAGTCACCTTCTACCACCTTCCACTATGTACCACCACCTTCTACCACCCCTCTACCACCATCCCACCGCCCTCCACCACCATCCTCCACCACCACCCTACCGCTCTTCACCACCATCCCGCTGACCCACACTATTATAATATTGGGATGTTTCACCATCTGTTGAGATGTGTACACATATTTTCTGGATGTGTATATATATTTTTCAGATGTGTACACATCTCTAGAAATATTTCAACATACGGGAAATATGTTTATACATCTAGAAAGATGTGCAAAACGATGAGAATTTTTTTTTCAAAAACCATGAAAAATAATGAAACGTATACGAAGAAAAAGAAGAAAAATGAGGAGAACGAAGAAAAATTCAAAATGAATCAAGGAAGAGAAAGAAAACGGAGATGAAGAAGAAGAAAGAAAAATAACATAGATTGTGATGAAATGGAATTTGGAAAAAATCAAGAAGAAAGTAGGAGAAGGAAGAAGAAAAAAGAGGGAGAAAGAAGAGAATAGAGATAAATAAAGTTTGAAATATGGGAGTGAGTGAAAACTAGGTGGGGATGAGGGAAATTGCAATTTTGAAAAGTGTGATGTTTTCGTAAATCTGAAAACTTTTTAAATTTACTCACAAGTTTTTAAATACTACATTTCGGTCCTCACTTAAATTAATTAAAGTTTGACTTGGTCTTGTTTCCTCTTCTTCTATTGAGACTTGAGAGGTCCTTTTGCCTTTTTTTTGTCACGTCGTTGAACCTTTGTTAGGAATGAAGTGTATGTGTGTGTGTATATTTGGTACCAATGATGCAGTGACGAATCTAGGAATTCAAGAATATGGTCTAACCAATCCCAGAGATGGAGCTAGTATCCAAAGGATGGACGACGAACAATCTTTGTTGAAAAACTATATTGTGTGCATAGGTCAAATCTCACTTTATATGATGATATATTAAGTTTTGAGCATCTACACACAATCGACAGTGGTAGCCTAATGGTCAAGGGCGTTCAAAATTTACTCAGTGCTATAGATTTGAATCTCCCGCACAATAATTTGCCTATATTTTATTTAAAAAATAAATAAAAAGTAAGCTGAACCAATATACGTAATGGAAGGGGAAAAATAGTTGATAAAATACATTTCATTGGGAAACAATCCGAGTGTAAGTGAACCAACAGAAGTGTATGATTCAAACTTTTAGAGCACGAATTCTAAACATCATACTACGCCCGTTTCAATTTACGTGAACCTATTTAGTATGTTTAAAAAGTTGACCTCTTTCTAAATCTAGAAATAATACAACTCGAAATTTACCAGTGAGTCATTAATGAGATGATTTACCGCCACACAAATACCAATGACTTATTTTAGACCACAAGTTTCAAAAGTCTTTCTTACTTTATTAAACTTTGGGAGGTTTACATAAATACCCATCAAAATCAAAATATTTACTCACTTCTACCCATAAGTTTCACATTTTACAGCCCTACCCATAAACTATTTACATGTCCTACCCATCTAGACTTGTATACTATTATTTATGCAGTATACCTTAAAGGTATACACCTATAAGGTGTAACAAAGGTATACAGTAATAAATGGGTAGGCTGGGTAAATATTTTAAGGGAAACTTTCAAAAATAGGTAGCCCACTACCCAAAATTACAAACAGGAGGCCATATTTTCTTTTTCATGCATAACACTCGTCCCTAAAATTACAAATTTTAGCACTTCTTCATAAAAAATACCGTAGCTACCAAATCTCCCCCTCCTCAGCCACTAAGCCACCGGCAGACACCCTCCCCCGCCAGTGGTGTCGTTACTTTTTTGTATTTTATTGAATTTATGTTGTTTATTGCGTCTAAATCATTGCTTTGGACAAGTTTATACACACAAATCTCCCCCCAAAAATAAATTATACATGAATATACATAGATAAATGCGTAGCAATGAGAGAAATACAATAATATACACAAAAAAGTAAAAATTCATATAAACATCCTTAATATACAGATTTATTCACTCGCATATACACACTTATACAAATTTATACAATTTTATACACGTGTATAAACTTGTGGCAGACTGCTATCTCGGGAAAAGGTGTCAGGTCGGGTAAGATTCGGAAATATGAACCATTTTTGATAATTTTTGTCTTTTGTTTGTCTTTTAGTGTAATTATCCCATATTTTTAATTTTATGGGTAGTGTGATTTTTAATAGGTATTATAATTATTTTCTCTAGCCGAGGGTCTATCGGAAACAGCCTCTCCACCTTGGTAGGGGGTAAGGTCTGCGTACATCTCACCCTCCCCAGACTCTACTTGAGGGATTATGCTGGGTATGTTGTTGTTTGCTATTGTAGTGTAATTTTTAATAGGTATGACTTGTAAATACTTTGAATTTCATGGGTATATAATGTAAAAAACCTTTAAACTTAAACTTTGTGCCAATTTACTGCAGCGACCATGAGTTCACTTGAACCACTTTATTGGTAAAAATCCGTCCTTGACGTTGAGATCAATTTTGTAAAATTTTCACCCACAGACCACTTTTGTCACTGGTATTTAGTTTGAAGTCACTTTTTTTTATTGGTCTTACATGAGAGGCCACTTTTTGGAACTTCAATTTTTGTGGGCTGAAGTTATGGGTATCAAACGAGTAGGGGTCTACCCGTCAAAACCCGGACCCGGACTCATTAAAACCCGACCCCATCCGGACCCGCAAAAACCCGGACCCGGACCCGTAAACCCCCTAAAATACCCCTATCCGAACGGGATTTTTTTTTCATAACAAATACCCGTATCCGTCAAGACTCGTCAAAATTATGGGGTATTACTGGATATACCCGTATCCGTACCCGTTAAAATAAATTGAGTAATAAAACTTGTATGTGGAGAGAAAGGTATACACAAGCTTTCCACTCATGGTTTAATTCGTTTTGTGTCCATGTTGTTACTACTGAAATATGTTCATGAGAAACAAATTTAGCTATTTAACTAAAAAAGAAACTTGATATTCCATAACAAATCAACAATTTGAATATATATTACTCAAATATGGTATAGAACTTCAATTATTAACTTTGATATATACCTCAGAAAATAAGCTACTTGGAGTCGGGCAAAGTAATTATTGGGCGTATATTATTAGAAAATATAATTACTTAATTCACTACATAAAACATTTTAGTTGTACCAGTTTCAACAGTTGTATCAGAAAGTGCATTTAGCCAAGGAAGATAAATGATAGGAGATACCCGCCACTCTTTGGGTAATAATGCTTTGGATGTTCTAGTTTGTTTACGAGACTGGATTAGATCGGAGCGAAGAAACTAAGGAATTGAAGACTCACTAGAACAAGATGATAACCTTGAAGAAATTCTGTTAAGTGATCAAGCACCATCAATGGCACCTACACCGGAGCATGAGGAAAATGACATGGAAGAAATTACAAAAAGAATTAGGCATATTTAAATTTGTAATTTGAATTTTCATTATCTAGTTTTGATGTTGCACTTTTCAAATTTAGAAGTTTAATGTTCAAGACTTTAATAGTTCAAGTATATTAAATAAAGCAAGTCTTTCAGCTTTTTCGATCATTCATTTTTTTTTAAGTATTTAAAATAATATTATTAAAAAAAATTAAAATCCGAACCCAAACCCGATTTGTTAAAACCCGTACCCGTACCCGTACCCGTACCCGCTAAGACCCGAACCCGCACGGGTTTTTTTTTCCTACCCGAAACCCGGACCCGTTAAAAACCCGTAATTTAAACCCGTACCCAGACCCGTACCTGGAACCTGCGAGGTTAGAATTTTACAACCCGAACCCGGACCCGTATACCCGTTTGACACCCATAGCTGAAGTTCAAACCTTGTGGGTTGAACTTCATGCCTAAATTATGAAGTTTCAACTTCAATCTGTAAGGGCTGAACTTTTAGGTATAGATGCGTAAACTTCAACCCTTGTGGGCTGAAGTTGAACTTCAATCCTTGTGCGCTGAACTTGTGTGAAGTTCAACCCAAAAGAATTGAAGTTCCAAAAAGTGGCTTTTCACGTAAAACCAATAAAAAAAGTGTTCTCAAACCAAAGACTAGTGCCAGAAGTGGCCTTTGGTGCACTTCACCCATCAATTTTGACTTGATTGGATAATTTCCCAAAGTTTAGAGGCAAATTTGAACTTGTTCCAACTTGAAAATATCCTTAGTTTTGTTTAATACTACTACTTCTTATTGCCCAGATAGCATCTCCGCTTCGACCAGTCGCAAAACCCTAATACCCAAACTTCCCTAAGGTTTCCTACTTTCCTTCAAATCCCTAACCAAATACTTCACCGGCGGAGCACCGAGCCACCGGCCGTCACCGCCGCAAATGGATTTCGACGAGTACGATTACCTGGAGAAGACTGTGGAAGAAACAAACGGAGTTCCTTCTACGAAGAGCAAAGAGAACAACAGCAGTGGGGAAAAGGAGAAGACAGATAAAGCGTATCGCCGTAAGGAAAAAGACGGGAGCGAGGAATACGCTGAAGAGGATGATAATAGAGATCGCCGTAGCAGCAAAAGGTCTCGCGGAGAAAGCGAAAGTGTGAGAGAAAAGGATAAGGAGAGAGATAAGGATAGGGAAAGGGATAGGGAGAGGTCGTCGAGGCATCGGAGTAGGGAGAGAGAAAGAGAATCGGAGAGAGATAGAGAGAGAAGCTCGAAAGACCGGGAACGAGATAGAGAGAAGAGGGACAAGGATAAGGAGAGGGAAAAGGAGAAGGATAAGGAACGAGAGAGGGATAGGAAGAGTAGGGATCGAGATAGAGATAGGGATAGAGGAGATAAGGAAAGAGAGAAGGAGAAGGATAGAGAGAGGGAGAAGGAGAGGGAAAGGGAGAGGTCGAGGAGGAGCTCCAGTCGCTCCAGGATTGAACGAGAGAAGGAGTTGTTGGTGAGGGACGAGCGTGAGCGTGACTTCGAATCACGGGACAGCAGGTGATACTCTTGTGTTACATTGTTACTCTTATGTCATATCAAATACTGCTGTTTATTGTGAAATGATTTGTGTTTGTTGATAATAATTATTAGTTCTAGTTTTAGTGATTCGAGAATATATTCTCATGTATGTCAATGTGGCTGGCAACTGCAATTATATCCGTTTAGAGTTTAAGTTATATAAACCGTCAGTGTAAATTATTTTGACACTATCGGGTTAACTTTTAACTATTGTAGCAGGTAACCTGCAATATTTTCAAGATTGCGAATTCATTTTTTATGGAGACTTATATTTAGATATCTATCCTTTGAATAACCCGATACTGTAAAATGTCTTAAACTGATGGTGTATTTAACTTTAATTCTAGATCTTAATGTGGTGAAAGGCATCGCTGATTTGCATTTTATCTTTGTAATTTCTCTAATTTGACTTTCTATAATTGCTATCTGCCACTTTCTATCTTTTGTACTAGTTATTTATCATCATGCCTTGGTTCTTATCAATATCAGTGGACTTTTCCTTAATTAGAACATGTTTGACTAGGTTTCTCTGCTTACTGTTGTTGTAACCCTTAAAAAAATCAGGTAATGGCTCAGTTTGAGTAACTTTTGAGCACGCTCTTCTGAGTGTTTTTGAGTTCTAGTGGATTCAAACAGGAAAAGACTATTTCAAATGGTCTAAGTGCGTAAAAGAGTGTGAGTTTATCCACAAAGGATGTAATATTCTGACTTGGGTTGAAATCGTAGATGGATTGTTTGCACATCTTAATGGCCTAACAATGCGGAAACCCTTCAAGGCTTGATTGACGAAGTGGCTTATATCCACATATATTGAGTATGATAAGGTCTGTTAAGTTTCTTTTTGGCCTTTGACATTATTGCTCACTCTTGAATCCTTCTAATGTTTCTGCATTGAAGGATTTAAGGTTACTTCTTTTTTACATCTGATCTGAGATGTTAACAAATGATGTATTGGATTTCTAGGTTGACAACGCATATGGTGCGAGGCTGTATCAGTTTTTCAACCTTTTCTTCTGTACGAAGATGAAAATGCATTAAACCTATATATGATTCCTTCTTTTTCTGTGAAAGCAGGGAAAAGTCTCAAAATTTTGGTGCTGGTCAGAGAATTATGTGACGACACATATGCATTCATATTCTTAACTTGAATTTTATACTTGGAGATGCTTCACCAGTTTAAATCATCTCCTGGGAGTTGTTCTGTTTGTAGTTGCTTTGTCTTTAAATTGGAATGATGTGTATCACTGAAGGATGGAATTAGATATAAAAATAAAACTCATTTGGGGTCCTGTCATCCTGGAGCGTTTGAAATGTTATGTTCAGATAAACAAGTAGATACTGAAGTTTGGATTTTCAACTAGCCTATCCAAAACCGTATACTTACTCTGTCCCATTTCACATGGAACAGTTTCCTTTCAATCCGTTTAGAAAAGAATGGCACCTTTCTCTATTTGGAAACTATTTCTGGTCAGAATCCCAGTTTTACTCTTATGATATGACTTGTTTGGACCTGCTTGATATTAGAGTTCGTTCTTTCACTAGGAGATATAAAATAAAAAGACACGTGAACTTTACTAAGGGCAATTTGGTACTTTGCATATATTTAGCTTATTCATCGACAGTTTCCCAATGTTTCTTTAATTCTGTTTCCAGTCAAATACCTTCATATTAAAATGGGACAGAGGGAGTATTAGCTTTTAAAACTTTTTTATCCACATTTTTCTCAAAAGGGTTTGCCTTGATGATCTATCCTGCTAAGGAGCTATTCTATTATTGATTGTGCAAGTAGTCAAATTTAGCACAAGAAAGGAGATTTTAGAGGATAATGATTCATCACCCCCTCTTATAGTTTGTAGTATTTCTAAGTATTAGTTTGGTTAATTTTGATGTTTATATTATCTGGATATCTTCAAATGTAGCAGGTGCTACATGAAATAATGTATACAGAAATTCTTGCCCTTTTAAGTTTAGCATAAATTTTTTAACCAAAGCTTCACGCTTTTTCTTTCTTTATTGTCCTTTAAATAAATGTAATACAAGGTTGGTCTGCTTGAATATGTTCTATAGTGTTTGGAATAGGGAAAGTGAGGGGGTCTACACCAGCACTCTAGCTGGTTAACGGGGTCTTATTTAGATATTTCTATGACATGATCTGTGCCATACATATTCTTATTATGGTTTGAGTCATTTATACAGGAGATTCAAGGAGAAGAAAGAAAAAATTGAACCAGAAGCTGATCCAGAAAGGGACCAGAGAACTGTTTTTGCTTACCAGGTAGATTGTTCAGTATCATTTATTTTGTCCTTGTTAATGCACGTATATGAGCTTTCAACCTAGGCGGTTTAGCTGATCAAAAGGTTTATTCTCTGATTATGTAGATGCCCCTGAAGGCAGCTGAAAGAGATGTCTACGAGTTCTTCTCACAAGCAGGAAAGGTTTGTCATTTGATCCTCCTCTTGCTTCATGCAAAATGAACTCTGCTGCTGGCAAATTTTTGGTGTTCTAATCAATGTGCACTGGTTCAAAATTGTCCTAGAATTTCATTTTCTTGCGGTTCTCTAGAATTAATATGGTACTTCATGTTTAGGAGCAAAAAATTGATTTGTGTTGTTCGCTTGACCCTACTTCCGTATACTATTAGTGCATGCTGTATGCATCTCCTTGCTGTTGCAGTAACTGCTTCTCTGCCTTCAGGTAGCTTAACTACTTTCTCATGTCTCAAGATTCTATACTTGATTGGATGAACAAAATAGTCTAATCAAGTTAAAACTGATGATTTTATGCATGACCCATTGCAGGTTATGTGGTGTATATAGTATCAGTACCAAAAGGGCCTCTAAATTCAAGTTAACTTGAAGATTTCTATTTGTTATTTGACATTCCTTTATACATTTATAGGTGAGGGATGTGCGGTTAATCATGGACCGGAATTCAAGGCGATCTAAAGGAGTTGGGTATGTCCTAATTTCTCTAGCCTACAATTTTGCTTGTAATTTTTTCTTCATTTCTTTCTTCAGTGAGTTAATGTGCATCTTGATTCACAAAATAATTCCTAAAAGGTCTCAAGGATTATGATACTGTCACTTTCTTCTTGAAGGGGCTAACAACATTTCTTTCTAGCATCAGGGCATGCTACGCTTCCTAATTCAAACTAAAGTGTTGTTTGTCCTTTATGGTGGTTAATCAAGTTGCTGCTTCGCCACTAGATTGTATTCTTGATTTGCTCCTTAGACTTTTCTGCAATATGGTTTATTGTCTCCCTGTAAATAACTGTTTCTCTCAAAACTATTTTTGCTTTTTGAGATTTTCCTTTTGGTTTGTTGTTCAGTGAATTTCTAATAACTTATTCACATTGCTAGAGGAGCGCAAAATTGAAAATGAGGACCCTATACTGTCCCCAATTAGTAGGGGATTGCGGTGTAGTTATAAACGTGCATTTGTGTTCCTTGAAAATCGTTAATGGTCGAATAAAGGTTATTTGGATTGTCAAATACTGTGAATGTTAGTGTTGAGTTGAACCCGAAGACTACATCATTTGAAATTAGAGTTAGGGATATGGTCTGTAGAGAAGATTTGTAAACTAGTAAGACACCAATCAGTAAGATTGGTCCTGAAAGCATTTAATGTTTTTGTGATATGATCCAAATGCTAAACCATATGATTGTGAGAATCGTCTACTTGAATACTACTGGTATGTGTCAGTGTGACTCAGTCTATGTTAGAGTTTCTTGAGGTCTTCTTAGTCTGTACCTTTTTTTCTTGTTGGGAATTGGATGACACTTTCAATATGATTGGCGTTGGTTGTATATTGTTTTCTAGGACCTAGTACTATCTTTTATGAGGCTTCCATTTTCTTTATCTGGAAGCCTTCTGTCACTAACGAGGAGACCTCTTTATGGTACTTGGCCCTGCCACGATATGGTCGAATTCCTGATCTAGGCTGTTATTTCATTCTGTTAATAATATTGATTTCTTTGCAGGTACATTGAGTTTTATGATGCTATGTCTGTGCCAATGGCTATAGCATTATCTGGGCGCTTGCTTTTTGGCCAACCAGTCATGGTAAAACCTTCTGAAGCTGAAAAGAACCTTGTCCAGTCAACCGCCTCTGGTGGTGGATCAGGTTTGGCAGGGCCAAATGCTGCCTCAGAGAGAAAACTTTATGTAGGAAATCTTCATTTCAACATGACAGAGTTACAGCTCAGACAGGTAACAAGAATGGCCATCTTTATCTGTGTATTGTAACAGAAGCACTAGAATAGGTACTTGTCATATACAATACTAATGATAGTGGCTTGAATGCACATATTCTGTGATGTTGATCTACCTTAACTGGTAAAATAACCCGTCAGCCATCTAAGGGCTCTTTTGTTTCAACAAATGAAGTTTCTGGTGCAGATACCAAAATGCGTTTGCGTGTTTCTTCAATAACATTACTTTGTTCGTCTGCATATATGATTGGTTTTCCAATGTCCTGACTACTATAAGACCCATCTCTGGCTTAGCTTTATTATCTGTGTCTAATTGTATTCCGTTAAATCTGGTGTCTTCAGATTTTTGAAGCTTTTGGGCCTGTAGAGCTTGTGCAATTACCTACAGATCCTGAAACGGGACATTGCAAAGGTTTTGGGTTTGTCCAAGTAAGTATTTAGCTGAACTGTAATATTTCTCTCCAATCGGTATTTTTTATCATTAACTTGTTTCTTTTAGTGACACTTATGTTTTAATTTGAATTCATCCTAGTTTTCTCAACTTGAACATGCAAAGGCAGCTCAAAGTTTGAATGGCAAGCTTGAGATTGCTGGTCGCACAATCAAGGTACATTCATAGACTGAACTCTTTGGTGATATATAGTCTCGGTGACCTTGCTAAAATACTGTTGGATGGAAGTATTTCTGAGCTTTGACTGATATTTTTGGTTTAATGCAGGTTTCGTCCGTTACTGAACATGTTGGAGTACAAGATGCTGGAGCTAAAACTGCAGATTTTGATGATGACGAAGGAGGTGGCTTGGTGAGTTTCCTCTTAAATCATTATATTCGTGGACTTTGTATCCCATTTTTCTGCTTAAGCAGGTCAGGTACCTCCGATATTATGACTATTATAGAGGTGGTAAAAGGTCGGCCCATGTGTTGGTGTTGTCTACAGTAGTTTCCTGTTAGACATGACCAGAGAAATGTGATTTAAAGATGTGTGCCAATTTAGTGCATCGATATATTTCTATTCTCTCCCCCCCCCCCTCTCTGTCGGTCGGTCTTCCTTTTAGTTTTGGTTTGTGTGGGAGTGGAGGAGCTTGCAGCTGTACAAGTCAAAACCCTGACAGGGGTTCTCGGATTGTTTTCAGTGGATGTCATGTTGACTTGCGGGTAAAATAAGATACAGATGTCCTAATCTTTTGAAAGAATAGTTGGATTAACAACAATCTTTGACATGATAATGTCTCTCATCACTTGCAATTTACATCGGGATCTTCTCCAGGGGGTTCCCTACTGTCTATACTAATGGATAAGCTTCTAGCCTGTCGGAGTAACTATCTTTTGTCTCTCTGTATTTTGTGTCTCTATCTTGTATTACATTTATCTCTCCTTAGGTCCATTACTATAATTTCACCTCCCACTCGTCTGATTTAATAAAGCTGGGGTAACTTGTAATTTGCTTGTTCATTCTGGCCTCTGAACGTCTTAGTTAATTTATAATATGAAAAATAGTGGGGAAGTATTCCTTTACTCTTTTTCCTTCTTTAAATTACTGAAAATGTTTATGAAATTGTACTATACAGATTTTGGAAAAAAAGGTGCCAGTGAGACTGTAGGCTGCTAATCATTTCCATCTCTATCATGAAGTGCATACTCATGTGAATATTCTATCTATATTGCAGGCTTTAAATGCTCAGTCTAGGGCCATGCTTATGGCAAAGTTGGATCGCAGTGGTGTTGCTTCAGGGTTTGTCCAGCTCTCTCCCTCTTTTGGGGAGTTGTTTTTTCCTTTTTCCCTTTTTTTTTGGGTTGGAAGGGGGTTATTTTTGTAGTGTTTCACATCCAAATTTAATGCTCAATTTTTCCTCTGCAGTGTTGCGGGTACACTTGGAGTTCCTGCGCTTAATGGAGCAGCTCCAGCCCAGCCAGCTATGAGCTTGCCCATAGGTGGGGCAACAGCTTTTCCGAATATGCTCCCAGCACAAGTCATGGCTGCCATGGCTCCTGAACCCATTGGAATTCCCAGCGAGTGTTTGCTTTTGAAAAATATGTTTGATCCTGCAACTGAGGTTTGTGTCCTCACTGAATTTCATATTTGACAGCCCATTTGTGACCCATCAAAGATAGGGAGGTACGTATCTGATTCCCTATTGTTTCACAATATATTAATCATTTGTATGTGCTGCAGACGGATCCAGAATTTGATTTGGACATTAAAGATGATGTAAAGGAGGAGTGTTCCAAGTATGGGAAGGTCAAGCATATCCATGTGGACAAGTATGTGGTTAATTTATTTGGTGTCGACTCACTCTTTTGGCTTCAGTAAAATGCATTGATTTCTTAGCTTGGGTTATCTTAGTTTGGTTTATGAGAATCTCTGGGGTAGGTTTTTTCCTACCTCTTCTTGAAAGCCAGTATGTCCTTAATAATTGGGCTGCATAGGAACCTTCTCCCAGTCACCTTTGATTTGAAAAGGAAAAGACCAAAGTGATTTTGAGCTGTGACAATCAAACTAACTGTGCCAAATACTGGTCCCGATGATAAGGCTTCAAATTTGATGCCAAATGACCTATTGATTTATAAGTGGATAGTTCTTCATTCCTGGTGGACAATTCTCTGTTAAATACCAGGATCTATTAATTAACTATTCTGATTGACTACTTATATTAGTCTTCTTTCGACAGTTATTGATCCTAGAAGTATCTTTTTGCAGGAATAGCTCTGGTTACGTGTACTTGCGGTTTGATAGTATTGAAGGTGCATCTCGTGCTCAACAAGCTATGCACAAGAGATGGTTTGCTGGTAGATCAATTTCAGCTATCTACCTGGTAAATATCTGACTTCTCTGAGCATTTTCGTGTCCTTACCTGTTCCCTCTTTCGGCCAACGCATATGATTCTTATTTGTGGCATTTTGATTTCTGTGAAGATATTCTCTTTTCATTATAATAAAGTCTGTGTATAGATATTCTATGAAATGTAATGGCAGGTCGTTATGAAGTGAAATGAGTCTTCAGACAAAAAATATATTCACCACCAAGAGCAACTCTAGAACGTTGAAAATCACAGAGCACAATCTTCTACGAAATCATAGATTTTGTTCAGATTCTCTCTTCGATAAATATCTTTTTGTTTTATGGACTCCTCTCTGTGGCCTACCATTTAACCTGCTAAAACCTTTGGCGGCTTCCAAACGTCCCACTAATTTTGACAGCCTTGTTCTCACTTCCCACAGAATGAATATACTTATCAGGATCTGTTACTTATATAGTTCATAGTAAGATCGTTTTCTTTTTACTCACACTTCCCCAGAGAATGAACTTACTTATTAGGATTTGGTACTTATATAGTTCATAGTAGATCGTTCTATTTTTTCTCGCATTAATCCCCACATAAGAGGGAACCAAAGTTCATGTTTCAAGTTTAAAGTCTTGTGAAAATCTGGACAATCTTTTTGGCTCTTTGCCTAGTAGCTCTTGTTTAAATTCTGGTTGAAATATCTTTTTAAATTAAAAAATAGAGTTTTCTGAATGTATTTTTCCTGATGTTGTGCAGCAACCGTATGAATATGATGCCAAGTTCAAAGGCACAGGCTAAAAGGTTTCAGACGGGGGCTAATCTAGAGTCTGAAGACTGCTGATTTGTTTATTGTAATTGCAAAACTGCAACTGATTTTTTTTTAAATTTAAGTTGGTGATACCAGACTCATAAAAGGTGTGCTGTTTAAGCCGACAGATGGTTATAGGTGCTTGTGTTCTGTAATTTTGCGAGTATTGTCATCTTTAAAAAGATTCACATGGTACTCTCAACTCAAGTCTCTGACTATGAACTTCGAACTACCTTGCATACTACTATATCCAGGTTTTATTAAGTAAATAGATCACAATCGTTTCTTCATCCGTGCTTCCCAAGTGCCGTTTCCATAAAAAGACAGCAGCGTAAATGGGTAAGAAGTTGATCCAAATCAAATCCAAGTAGTCCAATTTTGAAGCACAACCTTATATAACATTAAAAATTGAATAAGTTCTAACCATTAATTAAATCAAACAACACCAAAGCAGACTAGCACTTGTATTTTTCACAAAAACTTGTTTAATTCCAACGACAGGTAAATCCAAATTAGCAGGAAAATAAAATTGGTAGAATAACTTACATGAGAGCAATGAAGTATGAAGTTAAAAATCGAAAGTTTGATTTTTTTTCTTGAATTTCAATATTACTACAAACTCCAAAGATAAAAAGTACGGAGTTTAGTTCATGCTCAAGCCTTTTTCTTGAAGATAAATAGTTGTAATATTTTTTTTACCAGAAACTCCAGGCTTTTACAGTGGAGTTTGAACTCCAGAACAGAAACATGGAATTAAGTTCAAACTATTAAGCTTTTCTTTTTCTTTGGAAAGTCGGGGATTTTTAAGTTTAAACTAAAACTGTAGGTTTTTACCTTGACGCCATGTTTTCTGGTTATTTCAATATACCTTTCGTAATTTTAAGGGAAATTTACGCCCTATGAACGTTGACCAAGAATAATTACTTTTTCTGTACACCTTTTCTTGTTTCTTTCTTTCCATATACATTTTACCCTTTTTAAATATATTTTAAATATGTATTTAATATTTTAAATATTATTGATATATATTTAATATTTTAAATATATATATTTAATATATTAATATTATTGATATTTAATTTATTTAATATTATTGATATTTCATATTTTAAATATATATTGAATATATTAATCTTATTGATATTTTAATATATTTAATATTATTGATATATTTAATATTATTGATATTTCATATTTTAAATATATATATTTAATATTTTAAATATTATTGATATTTAAATATATATTATATATTTAAAATATATATATTTAATATTTTAAATATATATTTAATATTTAAAATATATATTATGTTGATAGGACTCTATCATTAAGGCTAAAATCGTGCAACTACCATATTTAATGGTAATCTATTTTTTTTACCATTGATTGTTCCTTTAATTAAGGGAGTTGAATATTATACTATTAAATATTAATATTAATATTAAGAAATATATTTAATATGTATTAAATTTTTGGATACAAAAAGTTATGGACACCTAAAAGTAATTATTTCTTGATGGGCGGATATATATGTAAAGAGCCCTAATTTTAACTACGACTATTAATCAATTAATTCGCAAATGTTTGCTATTCTTTTAGCGCTCAAAAAAGTGGCTACCACTTAGATGCCCAACCCAGATCATTTACAAAAATGTGACATATTAGGGTAAAATTTTCATCCACAGGTCAGTTCTGTCACTGGTATTTAGTTTGAAACCACTTTTTTTACTGGTTACATGAGAGGCCACTTTTTGGAACCTCAATCTTTGTGGGCTGAAGTTCAAATCTTGTGGGTTGAACTTCATGCCTAAATTATGAAGTTTCAAATTCAATCTGTAAGGGCTGAACTTTTAGATATAGATGAGTAAACTTCAATCCTTGTGGGCTGAAGTTGAACTTCAATCCTTGTGGTGGGCTGAAGTTGAACTTCAATCCTTGTGGGCTGAACTTGTGTGAAGTTCAACCCAAAGGAATTGAAGTTCCAAAAAGTGGCCCAAAGGAATTGAAGTTCCAAAAAGTGGACTTTCTTGTAAAACCAATTAAAAAGGTGGCCTCAAACCAAAGACTACCGCCAAAAGTGACCTTTGGTGCACTTCGCCCCAAATTAGGTATCAGTTTGAAATTTTGACCCCTCTTAACCAAGAGTTTTTAAAAAATGGCTCCGTGTGCATTAAGTTTTAATTAGCTTTAATGATACTACTTATTTCCAACTGGGCACAATTACTCTTTAATTAATCGAATTTCTGCCCCATAGGTCAACACACTATATTAACTTCACTATCTGTAATTTATGAAACGTCCGAAACTCAAGCCTGTAAAACTGCAACTCATGCCTAATGGCAACATAGACTACTTTTTTGAGATTTTATTAAGCGAGATTAAAGTGAAAATTTCGCCCAGAGGCCACTTTTAACACTGGTATTTAGTTTGAGGCCACTATTTTCAGTGGCTTTACACTAGAGGCCACTTTTGTGGCAGTATACTAAACGGGGCATATGTAAAAGCCCAAATTACCCCTCATCTTTTCTGAATTGACAGGGGTTTTTTAAAACCCTTCTTCTTCATTTTAACCGGTCATTTCATGCATTTTAACTGTTCTTCTTCACTGAATCTTCATGCAAAAATAACCACTTCGTTTGCTCAGTTGCATTACGTACGTTGAATTACATTTCTCTCTTCACCTTTGCATTTTCGCAGGTATAACATTTCTCTCTTTTCATAGACGACTTTTTTGTATTTTTTTTTTTTGTATTTTTTTGTGAAATATGTGGTTGTTAAGTTAAGTAACGTTATTTAAGTTTAAATTTGTATGTTTTTTCCGTATTTAGTAGGTACTTTTTATTGAAGTTCAAGTGTGTGTGTGTGTAGTAAAGTTATGTGTGTGTGCGTGTGTGTGTTTGTCTCTGTGTGCGTGCGTGTGTGTGTGTGTGTGTGTGGGGGTCTGTGCGTGTGTTTGTGTGCGCGATTGATTGAATTTATGTTTGTGTGTGTGATGGACTGAAGTTCCACTAGGATTGAACTTCTGTGTCCAGTGATTGAAGTTTATTCCTAGTGGACTGAAGTCCTCTCCCCCCCTCCCCAATACAGTTATGGTTATTTAATGGCAGTTGTTGACCTGAACTTCAGTACCCCCTCCATTGACTGAACTTCACTAACTAGATATGGACTGAACTTCACTGGCACTGAAATTGCACTGCACTTTATGTATTTTTTTTATTAATTGCAGTTTTTGACTGAACTTCACTCCCCTTATTGAATGAACTTCAGTACCCACTAATGGACTGACTTTTAGTACCCCTTCATGGACTGAAAAATGCAGTGCAGTTGTTAAATCATACTGGGATTATGTAGTTTTTTTATTAATTGCAGCACCAAGAACTTATGTATGTGTGTATGCTCAGTCCACATAGGACAGATGTTCATTCCTAGTGGACTGAAGCCTATCGCCCATATGTGTGTGACTCAGTGTGTGCTCTCAGCCCACTATGATTGTACTTCTGTCTCCAAAGATGGAAGTTCATTGTTATTTATGTTTGTGTGTGTGATGGACTGAAGTTCCACTAGGATTGAACTTCTGTGTCCAGTGATTGAAGTTTATTCCTAGTGGACTGAAGTCCTCTCCCCCCTCCCCAATACAGTTATGGTTATTTAATGGCAGTTGTTGACCTGAACTTCAGTACCCCCTCCATTAACTGAACTTCACTAACTAGATATGGACTGAACTTCACTGGCACTGAAATTGCACTGCACTTTATGTATTTTTTTTTTATTAATTGCAGTTTTTGACTGAACTTCACTCCCCTTATTGAATGAACTTCAGTACCCACGAATGGACTGACTTTTAGTACCCCCTCATGGACTGAAAAATGCAGTGCAGTTGTTAAATCATACTGGGATTATGTAGTTTTTTTATTAATTTCAGCACCAAGAACTTATGTATGTGTGTATGCTCAGTCCACATAGGACAGATGTTCATTCCTAGTGGACTGAAGCCTATCGCCCATATGTGTGTGACTCAGTGTGTGCTCTCAGCCCACTATGATTGTACTTCTGTCTCCAAAGATGGAAGTTCATTCATAGTGGACTGAAGTGCACCCCCGCACGTGTGCGACTCTGTCTGTGTGTGTGCGCGTGCGCGTGTGTGTGTGTGCTCCATTCCTAGTGCACTGAAGTCTACACCCCCACATGTGTGTGAATGTGTGTGTGTTTTTAGCCCACTAGGGAATGAACTTCTGTGTGCATGCGTGTGTCTGTGTGTATTCTCAAACCTTTATTTTGTTTATTTTGTATGTGTGACTGATAGTTTTTTTTTTATTGTTAGCTTTTTGCAATATGGATGCTGGAATGGAAGGTAATCTAGTGTATCCATTTGACCGCTGGTTCAACATGAATGCATATTGGCAAGGGGAGCACAATTTAGATAATATCATTTCAAATTTCAGTAAAGCACAGCGTAAGAAGCTTTCAGATGGTGTGTTTGGAAGCTTTCTGAAGTTGCAGTCGTACAAAACTTCTATGAGGTTACTGCATTGTTTATTATTGTCACGTATTGTGAGCAGTGATCCGAATAGATTAAGTTTTAATATTTTTGGTCATCTCATCCCTTTTGGTCCCGAAGAATATCATGTTTACACTGGTTTGAGGTTTTCTGCAAACCGTGAGGAATTGTTTGATGGACCTGCTATAAATATGAATCAGAGGCTTCTGAAGCAGTACTTTCGTGGCAAAAGCAATCTTCAGGTGTCAGATGTTCGTAAATTTTTAGTATCAATGACCACGACATCTCTGGTTGATGAAGATGATGCAGTGAAGATTGCAGAGTTTTATATTTTTCAGTCAATCATCTTGTGTTCTACAAAAAAACAAGCTTGGTTGAACTGCATTACTTGGATATCATTGACAACGAGGATCTTTGTAGAGTTTATCCTTGGGGGAGTGCGGGTTTTGAAGCACTAGTTAACTCTGCAATGAGACCTCTTAAAAGTGGTGTAAATTACTATGTGCTGGGATTCCCGCTTGTGTTATGCGCTTGGTTTCTGGATTTATTTCCAACACTTCGTTCTAACTTTTGTACATATAATGGTCATGGCTTCCCAAGGATGGTTAGGTTTATTAGTTTAAAAAATCCTCAGTATAACACTTTGGTTGATCAGTATTTTCATAATGTAAATGTAAGTTTCTATATCTGTGTCTCTGTGTGTGTGTGTGGTTGCTTAAGTTCTTTACCCTCATGGACTGAATTCTATCCTAATGTACTGAACTTCTTCAGCCTTACTGAAGTTCTATCATTATGTACTGAACTTCTCTTCCATCTATGTATCTGTCCTCATGGACTGAACTTCTAAAATAGTACCAATTGAAGTTCAGTCCATTAGGACAAAACTTCTATTTTTGCATATAAAATTTTTATTCTTATTTTACTGTGGTGCTAATATATTTCTCATGGGTTTTTTTTCTAGAGTTTTGACAAATTTAAAATGGTTCTAATTGTTCTGTCTGAGGAAGAAAAAAGGTCGGTGGAATTGAATGTGACAGAAGCAGGTCCTGTTGTACCTGTTGTTGCATGTAAACTTTTAAAAGGAAAAGAAGTTGTTGAAGATAGTGAGGATACGTCTGATGATTTTGAGGTTGGTGGGGCTCAGATATATCATGGTGGTGCTGAGAGTGAAGATATTGCGGAGACTGAGACTGAGACTAAGGATGGTGGTGCTGAGAGTAAACATATTGCTGAGACTGAGGATGGTTCTGAGACTGAGGATGGTGGTGGTGGAACTGAGGACGGTGGTGCTGAGAGTGAAGATGTTGGTGCTGAGACTGAGGATGATGATGATGTGGGTGAGGATGATGTTGCTGAGACTGAGGATGATATTCATGCGGGTGAGGGTGCTTGTGATGATAGGCAGGATGCTCGACATGTTGTAGAGCTTGATCAAGATTTAGTTAATGCAATTGTTAAAGTGAGTTTTTCAAGTATCATGTGCATTCATCTTTTTCTGTTTTTATTTTAATTGAATATTTTTATCAGTTCTATCGATTTTTTTTTTGTTTTTGCAGAAGGTGAATATAAAATTCCGGAAGAGGATGCGTAGTCAGTGACGGCGCATAAGGAAGTATATTCGTGGTGTAGAAAACAAGGTTCGTGGTGTAGATAACAAGGTTGATTGTGTTCTGGATTTTATGAAGAAATTTGCTAAGAATTTTGAGGAAAAGGAAGGAAGTTGGAGGAAAGATGTTAGTGGAAGAAGGAGCAAGGAACAATCTGGCAGCATTCGTAATTCCTTAAACTTGTATTCATGTGGAGGCAATGCTAGTGATGGAAGGAAGAGGAAGTCTCCTCCAGATGTTAGAAAAGACTTCAGTCATGGCGCTGTATCCGGGAAATCAAAATCTCCTTCAGATGACAGACAAGACTCCAGTGAAGGCAGTGTAGTTAGGAAATCAAAAAGCTGTTCAGATGTCAGAAAAGAAGTTAGCGGTGGTGGTGCAGGTCTAAATTCAGCTATACAATTGCATGGAGCGTCACAAGGTGCGTTTGTCAATGAAACCCCTAGACAAATTCATGAACGAATTGATAGTGAATTAGACATGTTTGGTAAGTTGACTGCAGCACACAAGGAGGTGCTTGGAATTCAATTGCAATTTATAAGTGGAGAGCTTGATCTGTCGACACCTCGCTTGCTCCCTCAGGATATGATTGTGGAGAAATCAGGCACAACTTCTGCACCCATCCAACCAAAAACCTATGAAAGGAAAAGGAAGAAGTTGAAGAAAAATAGTTCACATCCTGATATGCCTAATTTTAATATACTGCCACCGACTCAAGAAAGTGTTAGTGGGGGTTCATGTGATGCTGAAGATACACTAAGAGCTGAAGAAATTCAGCAAGATATGTCAAAAAATCAGCAGCAGGTTGAACTTGGAAAAGAACAAGGCATAATTCTGCAACAGGAGAGGACCGATGACGTTGAAATGGATAATGTTGATGTGAGTGATCAAGCAGCAAGAGAAGAACCAGGAGAGGCATTCAAAATTCTCTTGGACAAAGGGCAGTCGGTCAACGAAACAGTAGAAGAAGAGCTGATTTCGCAGGGAAAGGAGATGCCTGTTGATGTCGTTATGGAGAATGCTGATAGAAGTAACCAAGTTGAAAGAGATGGGGATATGACTGAAGATCAGCAGGCTCTTGCCTGTCAGTCAATTGATGAAGCACCCAAAGAAGAGGTTACGACACAGGAACAGGAGATGCCTCTTGTGATTGTTATGGAGAATGCCCATGCTATTGAGCAAACAACAAGAGAAGTTGATTTGACTGAACAACAGACTTTTGAAAGTCTTGTGGACAAACAACAGTCAGTCGGTGTAGCGGGAAAAGAAGAAGTAATGACTCAGGAACAGGAGAAAGAGGAGCTGAATGAAGAACAACAGGCTGATAGAAGTAACCAAGTTGAAAGAGATGGGGATATGATTGAAGATCAGCAGGCTCTTGCCTGTCAGTCAATTGATGAAGCACCCAAAGAAGAGGTTACGACACAGGAACAGGAGATGCCTCTTGAGATTGTTATGGAGAATGCCCAGGCTATTGAGCAAACAACAAGAGAAGTTGATTTGACTGAACAACAGACTTTTGAAAGTCTTGTGGACAAACAACAGTCAGTCGGCATAGCGGGCAAAGAAGAAGTAATGACTCAGGAACAGGAGAAAGAGGAGCTGAATGAAGAACAACAGGCTGACAGAATTGTTGTGGGCAAAGGTCAGTCGGTCGATGAAGCAGGTAAACAAGAGATGCTTACACAGGAACAGGAGAGGCCTGTTCCGATTGTTAGGGAGATTTCCAAGGCAAGTGACTGAGCCCCTAAAATTACTAAGGTAGAACAGTCGGAGCAGCAAGGTCTTCTGGGAAAAAGGGACCGAAAGCCCAGTCAGTGGTTGCTATCTCCATATAATACCACAAGGACTAAAAAGAAGACAACTGACTGGAAGGGTAATTATAGACGTAGTTGTCCATTCCACTACCTGAAGATTAGTCCAGCAGTGTTGGATGAGTTTAAATCTTTTTTGCTATTTCAAAGAAATGGCACTGAACTTGATCAGTAAGTCTATTTTGTATTTTTTTATGATTTCTTGTCTGTAGTTTTTTTATGTTCAGTGCATACTGGATGAATTTGGAAACCTATAGGTCAATCCCCTATGGACTGAACTTCTTATCCCATGAGTTCTGCCCCTATGGATTTGAAGTTCTGTGCATATGGAGTAAGTTCTGTCTATAAGAATTGAACTTCAGTCAAAAGGCCATGGGCTTTTTTGTCCACAAGGATGTGTAAAGTTCTGTCCCTTATAGGATTGAACTTCATTGCCTATAATATTCTTAAGTTCATTCCTTATGGAAAAGTAACATGTGTTTTGTATTTTGTATCTTTTTAATTAGGAACAACCGTGCTTGTTATATACGCGATAATGATTACGACAGTAATGCATATCAGTTGGAAACAATCAAGCCAGACAAGCAGTGGTTTTTGGAGTTTGTAGATGTTGCCTACCCTATGGCTGATAATGTTAGTGCATATTCTGTTCTTTGGTTTGTTCCGTGTTCGTTATTAGTTTTCTGTGTATTGACTAAACAGGTTCCTTTTTTTTTTTCCTTTTTTTTTTTGCAGCATATCGATGTTGCTATGTATTATCTTAGGAAGAGGGCATGCTACCATTTGTTCCAGTTTCCTCATACACTGTCAATTACTGATATCGATTTTGATAGTTATATGTGCTCTATTTATAAGTTAGAATTCAAAGACAAAAAAAGACCAGGTAATGAAATCTGGCTTGATGGTTTTGGACAATATATCTGCAATTACCTTCATGGCCTGGAACGGAGGTGTTCAATTCCCTGGAGTGGGGTTGATAAACTCTATTTTCTGTGCCGATTGGAACCAGCACATGGTCAAACGGTGACACATTACTTTTTGGCAGTCTTTGATATGCACGACAAGAAAATACGTGTATATGATTCGATGGTTAAAACAAAGAGGCCACCAGCAGAAAAATTCAACCACATCAAGGCTTATGCTGTTGTGCTCCCACATCTTTTCAAGTATGTCAACTTCGGGTCTCTACATGATTCTTTCAAAAACGACAAGTTCAATGCTGCCTATAAAGCCCATTGGGTACTATCACCGAATCAACAAGATGGGTAAGTCTTTTCATTTTTGTGCAAGTTTTAGTGCAAATTAGATATAATTGACTGAATTTATAACCCCCTGCCTACTTATATGTCTTACTCTTTGTTTTGATGCCTCATTTTTTAGGACTAGTTGTGGCGCTTTTGCAATATGGTATGCTGATCTACTGATCAGAGGTAAAAGTGTTGAAAAGGTTAAACCAGAACATATTCATCATTACAGAGAGCGGTTTGGTTGTCAGCTTTGGGCTCATGGTTGTGCAAAGGCTAGGGATGGATTTGAGACTCCACCTGAATTTGTTGAGCATGATTATGGAGAACATAATGAAGACATGTGTCAGTTATAGATATTTTTTGTTTTTATCTTCAGAATTTCCTAGTAATATGTTTTGTAAAGTTTTTTGGTAATGTATGGTGAAACAGATATTATGTACAGATGAACAGATTATTATGCATAGATTTATGTAAATGCCATTTTTGTTGCAGTGGTATTTTTTACCGTTAAGGACTTAAATTCTATTCTCATGGAGTGAACCTTTTTTATCCCCCCCTGTGTGTGTGTGTGTGTGTGTGTGTGTGTGTATGTGTGTGTTCAGTCCACTAGGGATGAATGTCTGTCTCTAAGGATTCAAGTTCAAACGACATGGACTGAATTTTCTACCCTACATTGATTGGACTTCAATTTATATGTCCTCAAATTCCATCCACAGGATGGACTAAAGTTTTATCCTTATGGACAGAAGTTTTACATCAACTCTGTGTCTCTGTGTGTGTGTTCAGCTCACTAGGACTTCTGTCTCCAAGGATGGAAGTTCAAACCACATGGACTGAATTTCTACCACACATAGATTGGACTTCAATTTATATACCCTCAATTTCCATCTACAGGGGGACTGAAGTTTTATCCTCAGAGACAGAAGTTTTATCTTCATTGATGCACTGAACTTCTATCATCATTGATTGAACTTTATTACCCTCATTGTGACTGTTCAATATTTATTTTACCTGTTATGGATTGGTGACTTTTGAACTATAAGTTGCAACTTTTAAAATGTTATTGTGCCTTTTGAACTATAAGTTGCAACTGTTAGTATTTTATTGTACCTTTTGAACTACACAGTTGCAACAGTTACAATTTTATTGATTTTTTTCTATAAATACATAACTGACTGTTAATTCTTATCATCTTATTATTTTAGGATTATCTATTTTGAGATTTATAAACTTCAGCTGCAAGAATGTCTGAAAGTAGTGTGAATCAACCACCACAAGAAGAACAATCAGGTGCACCAGGATTTGCACCAGTACCAGTAGGGATTCCAAATAATATACAATGGGAGATTGCAGTCCTGAGGCGTCAGATGCAGGACCAGGAGAATGCAATACAGGAAATGCAAAATGATATTTTGCATATGCGTAACGTCCAAAGGCGACAAGTGCGAATGATCACCCAGGCTATTGAAGCTATAGCAGCACATGTTCGTTTTGATCTTTCTGCTCTTCCACCACCATCTCCATAACTGAATATGTATGAGGTTTCTATGGTGTAGAGTTTTTTATAAGTTCTGCGACTATATATGTAACAACAGTTATTAATGTTTATTGTTAATTTTTTACATTTACATATATTCCAACTATAGTCTTTTTTTAATTCTGTGAAGAAGATAATCAAATGCAAGTGGCTAGAGACTTCAGTCCATGATAATAAGAGTTCTGTCCATGATGAGTTGTGTTTACTTAAAGACAGAGCTTCTAATCGAGTTATTTCAATTTGAAACTTAAAATCCTCATGGACAGAACTTCAGTCTATGATGATAGAAGTTCTGTTCCATGTTGATTTAAGTTCTATGTTTACTTAAACATGGAGCTTCTAATCCTTATGGACAGAAGTTCTGTCCATGATGATAGAAGTTCTGTTCCATATTGATTTAAGTTCTATGTTTACTTAAACATGGAGCTTCTAATCCTCATGGACAGAAGTACTGTCCATGAGGATGCTTCTACTTCAGCTATTTTCAGTTAATAATGAGAGATTCAAATATATAAAACATAATTAGGTTAAAGTTCATATATAAAAATAGACATTGTAATAACAAAACAAACAATACTGCATAAACTAAAACAACAAACAAGTACTAGAAATTAGTCAATTAAAATTGGATTGTCTGCTGATGCTCCACCACCACCATCATCATCATCATCAACATCATCACTGCTTAAATCATCATCATCATCCCCTTCACCAGCGTCATTATTTATGAGAGAAACACCAAAAACAACAGATGGAACACCATCGATCATCTCGTGCCATAGATGATCAAAACGAAGCGTATGACCTATCCTGAAGCCTTTCTTAGTAAGCATAGCCTTCCAACAATTACACAGCCTTGCATGTCTCCCAACTTTGAAGTGCATCAAATGTATATCATCGTCTCCACCCTCACAAACTATGCATGCCAGCCCATTTATATTTGGCAGCCTGTGCTTCCAACTGTCTGGAAAAATCTAAAAGCAAGAATATTTCACAGTTAATAAACAAAATCACAAAACACTGAAAAATTAAATGAAAAATATAAAAAATACTCTGGTCATTTGTTTTAACATACAAAATCATCTCTGTTATAGTAAGTCGATGTTATTTTCTTCTTGAAACTGCCTAGTTCCTCCACACGATTGTTTTCATTTGCCATATTTTGTTTTCTGAAAAAAAAAAACTATGTAGTATGTATCAGATGAAGAGTGAATAAACTTTGTAGTTTCCTCTAAATGCAAAGGGGGTATTTATAGTTAAAAAATCAGTAACTGGCAAGTGGATGGTCTTTTACAGTTTTCTGTACGGTTATGGTCTCTATGCTTCATTAAATATAGTCAAAGAAGTTTATGTTTTCTATGTTGTTACAGTTTCTGTACAGTTATGCTTTTTATGGTCTTACAGAAACTGTACAGTTATGGTTATTAATGGCAGTTTTTGACCTGAACTTCAGTACCCGTCCGTTGACTGAACTTCACTAACCAGATATGGACTGAACTTCACTACCCCTCAATGGGGACTGAAATTGCACATCACCTTGCTAAATCCTACAGAAGGTTATGTATTTTTTTTTTATTAATTGCAGTTTTTGACTGAACTTTTAGTCCCCTCATTGACTGAACTTCAGAACCCACAAATTGACTGACCTTTAGTACCCCTCATGGACTGAAATTGCAGTGCAGTTGTTAAATCCTACCGGGATTATGTTGTTTTTTTTTTTATTAATTGCAGTTTTTTGACTGAATTTCACTCCCCCCTCATGGACTGAAATTGCAGTGCAGTTGTTAAATCCTACTGGGGTCATGTATTCTGTGAATTGTGTAGTTAAATCCTAGTGGGGTCATGCATTCTGTCAGTTGTGTTGGGATAGACTACAGAACAAAAGAAGAAAGAATCTTCAGCTTTATCCAACAGTGAAATGACAACACAAAAATACAGAATATCTTTTCTATAATTATAGCAATAGAAATAGACCTTATTATTATTGAAGAGAACAACCAAATAATTTCTATTTCTAAGATGGCAGCACTCATTGATGCAGTTTTGACTGAATTGGATACTGAATCAGATCAGTTTGTAAGTTATTCATAACATTTTTGTCTTTCAAAAGTATTATTTTTGTTATTTGTTGTTAAAAAATAACACTGTTCATTTTTCTTTTTGTTGCAAAGGTTTTGCCAGCATTGTTGGCAATTATGCTTCCCAGACGTAATGTTCCAGCAATTGTAATTTTCCATGGTACTCATTTCCGGATGAACTACCTAAAAGTGGGAAGGGAAAGGTGGTTTTCTAATGGATGGAGGGAATTTGTCCGTAGTAATAATCTAGGAGTAGGAACTAGGATACTTTTTAGAGTTGTTGAATCCTCAGATCGTGTGGTTTTAAGTGCTACTATTTGGCAGGATGTTACAGAACATTTAAGTTCCAGTTCTAGTTCTAGTAGTGGGTCTGTTGTTGAAGATGCCTGATAAGATAATATCTATGTGTTGTCTCTTATATTTTGTTGGTAATAAATTTTGAGTTTTCCAGAATTTTTTGTTTTCAAGTTCACCAATGCTGCAACAATGACTTTGAACTTTTGTCTCTAAGTATTGATTGAACTTCTCTCTTTTTTAAAGATGGATGTTTTTAATTCATGAGATCAAACTTCTACTCACACAAGGATGGAAGCTCAAACTTATGTGCTTTTGGTTTGTAGAATATAGACTGAGCTTTCTATCCACCAGGAATAAACTTGTGCTTCCAAGTATGGAAGTTCAAACCATATCGACTGAAGTTCTCTTTTACCCTCATTGACTGAAGTGCTATCATTATGGGAATGAAGTTCCTACATCCCACTTTTCAGTTCATATTTGGAAAGGCTGAATTTACACTCCATAAGTACCTACAAATTCAGTCTTATATAGACTGAAAGTGCTTCGAATTCAAATACTAGTATCCAACTTATTAACATACACACAGATAAAAAAATAAACTGCAATGCATTCAGAGTTTGAATACCTTCATTATCTTGAATGTTTGATAAGAAACTATCAGCAATTTGAATATCTTCATTTATTTCTGCACCATCATTCACAGCCAAGCAGTTTCATGAAACAAAAAGAAGTTAGAAAATCAAATTAGTAGGAGGGACATATTTAGTAAAAAAAAGTTATATGGTTAATGAAGGAAGTAGCAGTACCTATATATCCTTGAATAGGGTCGGACTACTGGAGTATTTATGCATGAGGTTCTATCATGTCCGCTGAGTTTGCATCGACTACATTTGTTTGCTTTGACTCGTACAACCTCAGCAATCGAGATGTATCTCTTTGTTTTCCTTCTTCCTCGTTGTATTTTGACATTAGGAGTCTCTATCCTCTGGCTTTTCACGGTATCTGGTACAGTCCAACAGGTTTTGTGCCCTATCATATTCACCTCACCTTGATATGCGTTTAACCAAAACTCTCGTGAATACCATTTTGAGCAGAACTTAGATTTCAGCAGGCGTCTTTTCTCAATGCATGCAATTGCATGTACACATGGGAGTTCATCAGTCTGGAATTGAAGACAGTCACAGGTCCTCTTCTTTAAGTCGACGTTGAAGCTTTTTCCTTCATCCTGCACATTGAATGTTGCTGTACCTGTGGGGAATACCTATTTGAAATGAAAAATAATAACTTTTGTGAGTCAGTACAGATGTTATTTAAAATCGGCTATTAGTGAGTCAGAGCAATAGTTCATGAGTACAGTTCTAATGGACTGATTGGAGTTCAAATCATATGGACTGAAGTTCAATCCCACAAGGATCGAACTGTCTGTACTTGAACTTGCTTAATGTTATGGACTGAATTTTGTATCAACAAGTATTTGAACTCCACCCCCCAGTGGTTATGTACAGAAGTGCTATCCTCAAAAGGTTGAAGCCCCTCCCCTTTTTTTTTTTTTTACTGAAGTTCCATTCACAGTCCTGAATTTTCAGTCTATCTTTATCTGTATTTTTTATACACTATTAGGATTGCATATTTGGCGCTGTATACTTACATTCATTATGAAGGCCAGTTGAATCTTCTTGTTCAATTTATCTTCTGCCTACCTTGATAAGCTATGAAAAGTCTCTTGAGCAGTAGTTCGTCTTTCACAAAACCATTTCTGCTTCTTAACAATGATTAAATCCAAAAGGCTTAAAATGGGCAACTATCTTGCTTCAAGTAATGCAGAATTCATCGACTCAACTATATTTGTTGTAAGCATATCATATCGTCGCCTCGGTGAGTAAGATCTAGCCCATCTTTCAGGTGGTTCTTCCATTATGTAGTTGTACGTGTTTCTATCCATTCCCTCTAATTCGGACATGAAATAATGAAACTCTTCACGCTTATAAGCTCTTGCAGCAGTTTGAAACAGACTTATCACTGTGGTTCTCACGTTCTTTTGGTTTAGATTCTTTTCAAAGTGGTAGATGCAGATACCATGGTGGCTATCAGGATAAACTTGTGCAATTCCATGCGCAATTGATTTGTTTCTGTCTGATAGAAACACCAGTTCAGAACGAGTACCTATTGTCCTTCGCAGCTCAGTGAAGAACCAAGTGTAAGCTTCATTAATTTTTCAGAGTCTGCAATCCCATAAGCTAGAGGGAAGATTTGATTATTTGCATCTTTTGCTACAGCAATGATGAGAACACCTAGATATTCCGCCTTCAGAAATGTCGCGTCTACTGCTATCACTGGTCGACAATACCTCCACCCGTCTATTGATGGCTTGAAAGAAACAAACATATACATAAACCTGAAACATTTTAAAAAATTCTTAGAAAGTTTTCAATTTCCGTATAGCAATCGAACTCACTTTTGAGAAATGCTTACCGATTAAGACTGCCTATCTTTAGATTTGTGTGAGCGCCTGGATTTCTCTCTTTCAGCACATGCAAGTATGAAGGGAGCAGATGTTAATGCTCATCAGGCCGTCCCCTAATTAATGCGTTTGCTGCTTGAATTGAACGCCATGCCTTGTGATATCCTATTTCAACCCCGTGTATCCTTCTCATTTCGTTGACAATAAATGTTGGTCTAACTTCTGTTCTGTTGTCGCGGATGTTTTCAACAAAGTACTCACATATCAATATTGACGTGGCATGTTTTTGATCAGCCTTCTTAACGTCAACAGAGCATGTATGTGTATTCTGAAACTTAATTACATTAAACAATGAGGAATCTTTTATCCTTCTTGCTCTAATGTTCCAATCACATTTTGGATCGATGCATTTCAGTTCATATATCGTTCTATTTGATCTAATAACCTTGAACTCAAAATGCTCCTTGATTGCCATCTTGACAAAACACTTCATCATGGTTTCCTTGGTGTCAAATGTTGAGTATGCTGCTACATCTTTCGATGATACATCTCCTGTTAATATCATCGCTGGAGATTGTTTCTGTTTTACCCTGGACCTTTTCCGTTTGCTCTTGGCAGCTGGTGTGCTACTAGGGCATTCAAATGTTGGCGCTGGTGACTGAAATTGAGTATTGTTTGGTTGCACTGTCTCAGCAATGCCAGGTGTTTCAAGTGCTAGGTTGGAGTCAATCTGCATTATCAAGCCTCCCTCTTGTTGTGGAAGCTCTGTGCATGGAGTATGATTATTTTCAATTGCTTGAATGCAGTCAATCTGCATTATCAGGGTCCCCTCCTGGGGTGAAACTTCTGTACGAGGAGTTTTATTCTCTAGCTTCTCAATCATGAAACGACTATTCTTGAAAGTCGGATCATTCTTCAACAAAAGCATGCATGTCCTCAGTTCTTCTTCTGTAGTTACAAGCATTCCTCTGCTCGAGTCCATTCCAATATCAAACCATATATTGACAGTGCTAGTGAAATGTGTTGCTTCATAAATCTTGTGCATGAAAGTTCTGAATTCGATCATTTGATTAACAAGCAGAAGTTTTGTTTCATGATCCAAGTACTTGTAATCTTTTGTCCAATTCCCATTGAAAGCAATAACCAAACAAACTGTATCCATTCTGCATTGAATAAGTAAACCAGAGAAAGAATTGCGTTAGTATGAAGTTCAGTCTTAAAAACAATGGCAATAAGTAATCACAAAGTCTTGAGGTTGCTTCTTTCAGTTTATAAAAAGCTTTACGGCATGTGGATTGAAGTTCAGTTTATGTGGACTTAAGTTATATGCATAAGGATTGAACAAATAACGTTCAGTCTTATGAACTGAAATTCAGTCCTAGTGTGCTGGTACTTAACACGACAATGCCAATAAGTAATCGCAAAGTCTTGAGGTTGCTTTTTTCAGTTTATAAATGAACTTTTCACCCCTTAAGCACTGAAATTCAGTCATAATTAACTGAATTTTAGTTCAAAGACTGAACTTCGAGGTATGCTGATAACACGATAATGGCAATACTGATGTTCAGTCATCAACGGCACATCGAGGTATAAAAACTAGTAAATTTTAAACGAATTTCTCTGAATTCAGTTCACATAGATTGAAACTCAGTCCTAATGCAGCATAACGTAAAATTCAAACGTAAAATACTTAATGAACTGAATTTTAGTTCAAACTTCAGTGCTAGTATGCTCAACACAAAAATGGCGATACTGATGTTCAGTCATCAACGACACATTGAGGTATAAAAACTAGTAAATTTTAAACGAATTTTTCTGAATTCAGTTCACATAGATTGAAACTCAGTCCTAATGAAGCATAACGTAAAATTCAAACGTAAAATACTTAATGAACTGAATTTTTAGTTCAAACTTCATTGCTAGTATGCTTATACTTAACACAAAAATGGCGATACTGATGTTCAGTCATCAACAACACATCGAGGTATAAAAACTACTAAATTTTAAACTAATTTCTCTGAATTCAGTTCACATAGATTGAAACTCAGTCCTAATGCAGCATAACGTAAAATTCAAACGTAGTATACTTAATGAACTGAATTTTAGTTCAAACTTCAGTGCTAGTGTGCTGATACTTAATACGACAATGGCGATACTGAATTTCAGTCATCAACGGCACATCGAGGTATTAAAACTAGTAAATTTTAAACGAATTTCTCTGAATTCAGTTCACATTGATTGAATTTAGTTGAAACTCAGTCCTAATGCAGCATAACGTAATATTCAAACGTAGAATACTTACAATTTTGAAGCAAAACTTGTGAAGAAATTTGAAAAATTGAGGTTGGGGCGTGAAGAATTGGTGAAGAGAATTCAGCAGCAGCAGCGACAAAGTATGGAGAATAACGAACTCTTTGTTGTATATATAAAACGAGGGGTAATTTAGTCTTTTTCCTTTTTCATTTATTGTGGGTGTAACTAAAGTGGCCTCAAAGTTAATGTTTTGGGTTTAGTGGCCTCTGCTATAAGACCAGTGGCCAAACTGGCCTTTTGCGCACTAAAAGCTCAAAACAAGGCCTTATGATGTCACTTTTAACCCCAACCAACATCAACTTTACAAAAAAAACCCAACGGAGCCCACAACCATAAATAAATAAAAGAAGAGATGATAACATAAATAGCCATAAACTCTATTAGCCTTACATCTAATTAGCCATCATAATAAACCAACAAATGCTAGCCATTCAATGGTAATCCAAAATAAAAGATCTCCTGATTATAAGTTATTTTTTTCCTAAAAAATAGCATAATTTATGTCTTATAAAATGAGAGAACTAAGGAGTTGAACTCCCACCTCAAAACAAGGAGGTAATCTATATAATATTCAATTGATAAAAGTAATGTATGATATATATCAAATATAAATTAGATATTTGTGTCATATGCATATAAGTGCAATACATATATGACATAGATTGAATATGCATAATGTATTCATATTAGGCAGTTCTTAATATACAAAGAATATGACAACTTAAAGTAGAATTATGCATAGAATATGCATAATTATAGACATATATGCAAAGAATATGCATAAATATATATTGCACATAGAATATGTATAATTATTAAACAATTTGAAGTATAAATTACGCCATTGATATACAATAAATATAACTAATATATTCAAGAAAAGTAATCTTAGAGTTTTTAAAAAAGAGTGACCCCTCACAAAAGGGGAAGAGAGAGATATAGAGAAAATTACATAACTGAAACATAGTAGGAGTACTAAATATCCCTAAATCATAGGTAAATATAACTGATCCTTATCTCTAACTTATTAGGCTAAATGTTGTTAGCCATATTTACTAAATGTCTAGATTCTATAATAAAGTGAAAATGAGTTTATTTAATGTTAAACAATCATATGAGTATTCATGTGGAGTAATTTTCTCATAAAGAAAGCCCTAAGTTAGCGGTGCTTTGCTTCCATTTTTTCCCGCCATTTGGTCCAAATGTGATATGGAGGTAATACAATCCCTCTTGCTAATATTGTCACATGCTCTACCTGCCCCAACCTTTTTATTCATTTTTAATTTAATATTCTAATTTTGCGTGTTTAATCCTTTCATAAATCTGTGCACATGCTAGTATATACTATTAAGCTTGACATCTATTATTATTGCAGCTAATTATGTATGTTTGTTATTTAAGAAGAAGATTAAATGTTTTCACTAGCGGTCTATCGGAAACAGCCTCTCCACCTTGGTGAGGGTAAGGTTTGCGTACATCTCACATTCCCCAGATTCCATTTGTGGAATTATACTGGGTATTGTTGTTGTTGTTGGTATTAAAGAAGAATCATGCAATTATGACTCTGGCCTTTGGTCTAGTGGTAAGTACTCAACTTATTGTAGATTCGAACTTGGAACCTTGCCACAAACTAATTCTCAAAGTCTGATATTTAAGTGGAGCAGGATTGAGGGGCGAACCCGTTCTCCACCTAGTCTCGAACCATATGCCACTAGCTCTCGGAATTTCATGGTTATAAAAATAAAGCTTATGTATTGGACAAGTAAAATTAAGTCGTATCATGTAATAGTACCTATTAATTATTGTCATATAATACCAAGTTACCGTCTTGTTGTTTCATGGAACATAATTCTGGAATGGATTTGTTATTTCATGTGAAGATACTTAGCTGCATTTGTGTTAACAAAAATATAAAATGTAACAAGCTGGTACAATTTGGTTACTTGCATGATTTGTTTTGAGGTAGTGACTCTGCTATGTTAAATATCAGTTGGGGGAGGGACATTCTTTTAGTTTGAGACTATTTATCTTTGCTAATTGATTGAATATGCAGATAATTCAGGCTCGTCCTGAAATGCAAGTATATCTTGGGCCTGATATCATGAAATCAATTTTTTTCTGTGGATCATTAGTTCTCCAATATATATGCATCTCTATAATTGCTTCTATGTGATGGGATTAAAATGTGATAGATTGAGTCAGAAGTTATTAAGGGAAAATGGGATTTTCATAACCAACAGTTACATTACTGCCCTCAGGATCAACACAGATCAACTCGTGTCAACACGCGGTTAATAGAGGAACCTGGGCGTAATAATAAACAACAGTGAGAATATGGAGTCAAATATTGATTATCACATACAAGATGAGGCTGAAAGACTGCTTAAAGAAATTGAACTGATGAAGAAGAATGTTGAGAACTCTGAAATGTATGCCGGAATGCGCTTCGATCTTGAACAGAATCAAGCATTTCAACAACATTTGGTTCGCGTTTTAGGATCATATTCACATGTTCAGGTGGTTATCTATTGTTTGGGAAGCATTGAATTCAGTTATCAATCAATGTATCAGCTTGCCGTAATTCTCCTACTAAAACGAGATTTTAACTGGATTGGCAGTATAGAAGTATATGATCCTGCAATGTCTCCAGCTGATATCATAGTTTTCAAGGAACTAGGTTTTGAGGTTCTGACTATCGATGAAAATTGTAAGAGGCAAGTTCAGAGACCAACAATGTTTTACATGCTTCATCCTGATTTTTATCTTATTGGAAACCTGCTGGGAGCAAACTGGTCTTCGTCTTGTATTAACCAGATTCTTCTACTGACAAGCTCACTTCGTGATTCATTGGCCACTTCTACACCATGGAAATATCATCGAGAAACAGTGCAACGCATAGAGAGAATTCTCGACTTCACCACAGAGATCGAGATAAAAACTAGCTCTAAGCCGATGAATAATATTTTCTTCTCAGGAAATTCTTGGCATTTCTTTGACGTAGATCCCAACATTGACATGGAAATTTCACTTCCTGGTATATGATTTCTTTCTATCTTGATTCAAGTTGGAGAATATATGGGTTGGTCTCACAACAGGTGCACTGAACAGATTCATTTTTTTGTTGATTCAGTGACTGAAATTACAGAATATGAAGGAAATGACAGACTTTCTTGGTTGGAAATGCAAAGGTACTTAGATGCGAGACTAGATACAGAACTTCCCTTTTATTATTAAATACAGCTATGTTATGTAGTTCTGTAGATTCTAGGAAACAAGGCTACTGTCAATGAGTAGCATATAGGATGTGCTTTTACATGTCGAAATGATTTAGTCCCTTGTTGGAGCTCAAATTTTGTTGGCTGGAATGTGCAAAGTACTTTTAAATTATTTGCTTACATTAAACCTATTGAGTGATAAAGGTGAGATGAAGGAACCAAAGGAGGGTAAAGTGTACTTCATCCCTAAAGATGTAACATTTACCTTTCATGTTGCAGGTCTTGTGACAAATCATTTTCAGAGTATATGCGAAGCGATTTTACTAATGATGACTTTGCTGCAATTTTGGGTGAACATCGTGGGCCTCGTCGTTTAAGATGCAACTCCGTTCCTCCTCCTCCAGGTTGGATTAAGCTAAACATTTATGGGATTGGTACAGAAGGCGATCAACCTGGACGATATAGTGGGGTCTTCCAAGATGAAATTGGAATGCGTTTCGGTAGGTATAGTGGTACCATTCATGTTGAAGATAGTGTAATTGCTGGACTAGAGGCCTTGAGGCATGGATTAATTACATGTGTAGAAGGAAGGCCTAATGCAGAGAAATTGATTGTGGAATCTGATAATGTTATGCTTGTCCAATACGTTAATGGTTGCCCTGAGCCAAATGAAATAACCACGTACAAGTTGAAAGAAATTTTTGACTTGCTGGAATGTATAACTTGTGCAGTTTACCATGTATATGAAGAAGCCAATGAAGCTGCTAAAATCTGGGCTCTGAGAGATGAACGTCGCAATCGTGCATAATAGCTTTCTTTTTGGCTCCGAGGGGTAAGGTGAAGCTTTCTAGGCTGAACTAAGTTTCAAATGCAACTTGTATTTTATATGACTAGTAGTGTTACATACAAGATTTTCTGCTAGTCATAGACTTGAATGGATGTTTAGTTTGTCAGATTAACATGCTTGTTAACTTTTGTTTAATTGTGCGTTAGAATATTTAGGATAATGTGCTTACCTTTTCTTTTATTTATTTTCAATATAATTGCTTCTCCGTTTTGTGTGTTAGAAATTTATATGATTGGAAATTTGTATGACCCTAAATCTTGGAAAGATGAGAAGGAATATGGGCTGTATCCTTCTTTGTGGATTAATTATGCCTGTGTAAGCTTGCTCAGACTAGTGGTTCCAAGCTCGATTGAAGGAGAGTTGGTTTGACAATCTGCCTAACACAGTTAAGTTTATAATGAATATCTGAGAGTAAAACTGATATGACCTTGAGAATTCGTAAATCATTTAACTTGCTGGGATTGAGGTGTAAGTTTGTTGAGGAATATAATTTTTGGTAACATGTTTGATAATTAGAGAAACAATTTCACTTAGCATTGTTTGTTTGGTGTATTATACTTGGTCGGCTTGTATGTTGCAGGAACAAAATTGTGCTGGGACTGAGTTTCTCTACTTGGAGGGAAAATTTGAATTTTTTTATTCTTCTAGTTTTCTATAATGTCATTCTTTTACAGAAAAACCGAGATAATAAAGATAGCAGTTCAGAACTTCGGATGGTGGGCTGTCCAAATTCCAACGTGTAGTTGGAGTTGGATTTCTCATCTGAGGAATCTCCCCTTGTTTCCCCAATAGATAATTTGAATTTAGGCATTTAAAAGAAGAACACATCAAAATGAAAACCTAGGTTGAGAAATGCTTCATGCTTGCTTTGTTCTTTACAAAATTCTCATCAAGTATTTCCTTTTTAATCAAGACTCAAGGAAGATGAATACACTTACAAGCTACTTGAACCAAAGTAGTGGAAGATAAGAGGAGTCAAAGAAGAGAGAGGAAAGTAGCTAAATGCTGACTGCATTCGTTAATTGTTCCATTTTCAAAATGTGTATCAAAACCCCCAACCCATCCCCTAGGATATTAATCGTGCGTGCAAATATAATGTGGGACTAGGGGCTGCCCCTTGTGTTGGCTACCTTTTGTATTCATTTCAAAATGACTTGATTGTTTCATTGAAATGAGGTTACTTGTATTATAGTTTTGAGAAATTAAACCATACCCTTGATGCAGATATACGTCACATATTCACACTTGAGATTTCAACTTTTCAACTTTTGAGGTTCTCATTATTAAACTCATTGCACTTCTGAAAGGATGGATTCAAAAGATAATTTAGTAAAATTTAATGACAGTTTAGTAATTTTTTTCATGAAAGATGAGCTCACTTTAAACCATCAAATACATGATACATCTGGCTCTGCCTTGATTAGTCACACCTTACTGAGGCAAGATAGGTACAATTCATGATAAAAAGAAAAGAATATCTCCTTGAGTTGAATCTTCAGATCCGAGCTCGTGCTAGTTTTTCATTTATGCATTAATTGGTATTAGAGTATTGATCCAGCGCTTTGGTGAGCCTTTGGTTCAATCACAACAACTTGTGAGATAAAACTTAGAAATTGCATAACATTGTAACAATTGGAGAGTTTCTCAATTTGGGACTATAGCAGCTTCCAATCGTATATCCACAACGGCAAGGTTGAGATGATAGAATCAGAGAAAGCGTATAAATATCGTCCAACTAACTTATAATAATGTGTTGGTAGTCACATATACACCAAAGGGATTAAACATAGAAAAGTCAAATTCGTCCTTTACAAACAGGTAATCCATAGACCTTGCAAGACCATAACAGCTGTGAACTTGATCAAGATACAGATAGCTTTTGAATACCAATGGTGAAAAAGATGAAAATGAAATAGATACAACAGGGGAACAGGTAAGATAAAGCAAACTAAAGAAAATGAGGAGCAAAAGTGAAGAACATAAAGATGAACAAGATGACGACGACAGAAAATATGAATCCGAGAATGACGTGAATCTAATTTAAGCTGAAAGGATAACAATTCTGGAGGAAAATAGGTCAAGAGTGAAATTGTTGTTGATCACCTGGAGACATTCATTAATAATGTATAGAAAATTGAGGCCAACCCTTTAGTACCAACGGCAGCCTCCGAAACTTGAGGATAATGAGCCTGCCCTCTACCCTCTCCACTTCAATACTAAGCTTAGATCGCATACCCAGGGCTTGAATCTATGACCTAAGTCACAAGTCCGTTGCCACTTGAGGTAAGACCTGGGGCATCCTCCGAAACCTCTTGTGTGCATTTATCAAGAAAGTTGTGTTCCTCAAACTTTTACAACCCCTAGTAAGTTGTTCTAGCCAACTCGAATCTACCTCATAAATGACCATTTCAGGGAGAACAAACTGAAAGATCTAATTATACACCCTTATATGACTTTAACATCAAGTAAGAGCAATCAACAACATTGTAAATCTAATCGGCTCCGATTAAATTTGAGGTAAACAACAGTACCTTCCTTCAAGGAAACGTGAAAACAAGGAATCATCTCTAATTATAGAATTTGATCCTATTTGAAACAGGTTAAATAAACAACATCATGAGCCTAATTATCATAAACATATAATTTTAGGATCAGCCAATCTCGGTAGGTCCACCAAAAGTTGGAAGAACATTCCAAGCACAGGCTCAACATCTTGAGTGCAACAAACAAATGCTTCGAGAGACACCAAGCATCCATAACACTTGGCATGTCATAAGGGTAAGATCACAAAAAGAGCATGGTTACTTTACTTACATAGACTGCAGCAGTAAATCAAAAGATAAAATATGAAGACTCATTTCTAGTTTGCTGAGAAACAAAACCACTTACATTCTAGTCATTTAAATCTGACTCATGAAAAATTATCACTAAATTGCTGGAGAATCTTGGACAACCTGACAGTTTCGCAGCCAATTGTGACGAATATGGGGACACATAAATCTTTGAACAGTGCCAGCCTTTTCTTCTCTTTGTTATGATAACCAACTTTTCCAAAACCACTGCATTCTTTAGCAGATATTCTGCAAGCTCAAAAAGCCTATCAATGCGCTCCTTTTGACACATCTCAGCGTAACAGATAATATTAACTCTCCTGAGACTAGGAAATGCAACGTTTGACATACAACTCTCCAGATCGATATCACTAAGATAAGTTGACTCATTGCTGCAGCAGAGATAACCATCCTGGAACAGACAACATAATCTTGATCAAAGATCAAACACAGGTCCAATGGTTAAGGAAACTTATATTGCACAAAATAGACAAAACAAAACTTCATGGTAGAAGTGTCTGATGCTGAATGAATTTCAAAACCCACGAAGATAGACAATAAATGATTGTGATAGCATACTACAATCTAAAAGAGTCATGAAGGTAAAACAAGCGAATAACAAAAGACATTGAGTTTGTCGACTATTCATTTTCCTTTCAAAGCGTCATTCTATCATGGAAGAAAATGAAAAAATCTTGATCAGATCAATATGAAACTTTATACCGACAAAAGATTTCTTATTGCCAACTAAAATGCATTTGTGTTCTCCTCTAGAACACTTTCCGTTTTGGGAGGGAAAGGGGGCGAGTTAATGCATCAAAAGATGAATGTATGTATGAAGAGCAAACGATGTGCGAAGTTACGGTAGCTTCCATGTCTATGTTGGTGAGGCGAGGCTCGCAAAAGGTTAGCTACTCCATACAAATTATACTCTACTATATGCAACTTTGCTGTTAGATATTTGCATTTTAGCTCTGGAAGCTGAACTCCATCGACCAGCAGCATAGACAGGATCTGGTGCAATAATCAGTGAAACTAGTAAAGAACAGAGAAAGACGAAAAGTAATAGGATTATAGTACGTAGTATATTTGCATTGGAGCAACTAAAGTAATTTTGAGTCAGATAACTATCCTCTGCAAACCAAGTTCAGATTGTTAGCACCGTCACATGACTCAATTTTTGAAGATAGTCTAGGAAGAGGGGCTGAATAACTTTATGATGATAAAAACAACAGTCATTCTCACAGAAAAAAGTAAGCTCCACACTGACCAAAGACGATATACATTTACAAGTCTATACTTAAAACCATCAATTTCTCCAGAAATCTCCAAATGCTGAAGAGATGGTGCAACAATTTCCATTAAATTATCATCTCCATCATCAGACGGCAAGTAATCTTTAACCTTTTAGTGTCTCCAAACTTGAACTATTAAAATGTAGCGGACCATAATAACGACAAGAATACATTTCCATAGTTTCCAAAGCTGGACAACCTGATAGTAAGTTCACAATATTTTCATTGTTTAAGTCAACGGTGAAATTATTAATGACTGATCGTGGATTGAGGGGTGAAGAGGAAGATGATAACTCGAAGAAGAAGCTAATCAAATTGTTATTAAAAAAGTGTTAATGATTTACACACATAAGCCTCATTATATAGAACTAACAATAACTAACTTTCCGAAAGTAGTAATATTACTAAACTGCCTTTTCTTAACTGCTTAATCTGCCTAATTACTAGTGTGCTTAACACTCCCCCTCAAGCTAAGAGGTGCAAATATATCAAGCATTCCTAGCTTGGAGATCATCAAGGCATGTTGAACTCTGTTTAGGCCCTTTGTCAGTACATCTGCAGGTTGGCTCTTGGTGTGAATGTACTCAGTCTGAATCAGTCCCTTCTGAATTTTCTCCCTGATGAAATGACAGTCAATCTCGATGTGTTTGGTTCTTTCATGAAATACTGGATTGGTAGCTATCTGGAGAGCTGATTTACTATCACTAAACACCTTCACAGGATTTAGAACTTTGACTCCAATCTCTTGCATTAGGCTGGTTAACCAAGTGAGTTCAGCTGTCACAGAGGCAAGACTCCTGTACTCAGCTTCAGCAGAGCTTCTAGAGATTGTAGTTTGCTTCTTTGACTTCCAAGATACTAAAGATTCTCATATTTCGATTAGGAATCCAGGACTGATCTCCTAGAGAAGGAACATGCAGCCCAGTCTGCATCACAGTAGGCAGTAACTGCAGTTTCATCTTAAGGTTTACTGGACAGAAGAATTCCCTGACCTGGTTGATTTTTAACATATCAAACAACTCTTAGAGCAGTATCCATATGAGATTGTTTAGGCTGTTGCAGAAATTGGCTCAGTGTTTGTACACTGAAGGCAATGTCAGGCCTGGTTACTGTCAGATTCAATAGCTTTCCTATCAGCCTTTGGTAAGGTCCAGCACTGTGTAGTAATTCATCATGAATAGCCTTGGTAGCTGTCTTGCTGTTGACAAGATCATCAAACTCTTTTGTGGTAAGTTTAGTGTTTGGATCAATAGGTGTGGGTGCAGGTTTGGCTCCACTTAGGCATGTTTTAGAGATCAGTTCAAGTGCATACTTCCTCTGGTGCATAAGAATTCCTTCCTTTGACCTGGCAAATTCAATCCCAAGAAAGTATTTTAGTTCTACCAAGTCTTTCATCTTGAAAGCTTGCTGCAGTGCACCTTTTGTTTCTTCTATCAATTTGAGATTGTACCCAGTCACAAGAATATCATCCACATACACCAGTACTACAACTATCCCAGCTTCAGTCTTTTTAGTGAACAATGAATAGTCCAGCTGGCTTTGTTTGAATTCTAGACTCACTAGTGCTTCAGTCAACTTTGTGTTCCACTGTCTTGGAGCCTGTTTCAATCCATACAAGGATTTTTTGAGCCTGTATACCTTGTTCTCTCCCTGGCTCTTGAATCCTTGTGGTAGTTCCATATAGATTTCATCAAATAGATCACCATGTAGGAAAGCATTATACACATCTATTTGGTGTATGTGCCAGTGCTTAGAAGCAGCAATAGACAGTACTGTTCTCACTGTTACCATCTTCATCACTGGAGAAAATGTTTCTTGATAGTCAATGCCTTCTTTCTGACTGTATCCTTTTGCTACCAATCTGGCTTTAAACCTCTCTATTTCACCTGTTGACTTATATTTTACCTTATAAATCCATTTACAGCCTATAAGTTTCTTCCCTCTTGGCAGGGTAACTATCTCCCATGTATTATTATTCTCCAGAGCCTGTATCTCGGTCTGCATAGCTTCTATCCACTTAGGGTCCTTAGAAGCTTCTAAGAGAGTTCTTGGTTCTATAATAGCTGAGGATGCTGCTATGTATGCTTGGTAAGTTGGTGGCAGGCCTTCATAGGATAAGTACTTGTTCAAGGCATAGGGATGATCTTGATGTACATTCAGTGAGACAAAGTCCTTCATCCACACAGGAGGTGTAGTATGCTTCCTGATCTTCTAGCACTGTCTTGTACATGATTGTTTATAGGCATTGTGTCTGGTACTTCTGCAATTTCAACTACTCCTTCTTGCTGGTTATTCTCTTCTTGTGCATGCTGAGGCATATTCAGTATAGGGTCTACTATGTCATCCTCATAGTGTTGAGTCATATCAAATTCTATTTCTTGGCCAGGCTGCTGTATATTACTCCCTCCGTCCCAATTTATGTGTCACACTTTTCTTTTTGGTCTGTCCCAAAAAGAATGTCACATTTCCTTATTTGTCAACTATTTAATGCACTATCTCTATTTTACCCCTATTGGGCCCTACTTACTTTAAAACCCACAAACAACTTTTTGATTACTACAATCTTCTCTCTCTTACTTTTTCAAGGGTAAATTTGAACATTTACAAAGTCAACCTCTATTTCTTAAACTCCGTGCCAGGTCAAACACCGCCACATAAATTGAGACAGAGGGAGTATCATATAGATCAGTATCTGCAATTGACTGCAGATCAAATTCTTCAGTCACACCAGGTAGAATATTGGGGTTAAACAGTTTAGGTGGAGCCTGAGGTGTCTGGAAGGGAAATATATCCTCCCTGAATAGTACATCTCTGTGTACAAAGAATTTGCATGTTTGTAGATCATATAAAATGTATCCTTTCTGAACTTGAGGATATCCCATGTGAACAGCTTGTTTGCTTCTTGACTGTAGTTTATCTATGTGCTGTAATATCTTGGCATGACATAGACAACCTAAAACTCTTAGGTGATCCAATGATGGGGTCTTGTTATATAGTTTTTCATATGGTGACATATTACCCAAAACAGAAGAAGGTAATCTGTTGATCAAGTACACAGCAGCCATTACACAGTGTCCCCAAAATTTAATAGGAATGTGTGCCTGAAACCTAATGGCTCTCCTCTAATATGTGTTTGTGTTTTCTCTCAGCTACTCCATTTTGCTGGAGAGTATAAGCACAAGACCTTTGATGGATCATGCCCAACTGTTGAAACATTGCATGACATATTGAGTTAACAAATTCAGCTCCATTATATGTTCTTATGATCTTTACTGTTTTATCAAACTGTGTTCTGATAGAAGTGAAGAACTGTTTCAATGCCACACACATCATATTTGAGTTTTAACAAGTAAATCCAGGTCATTCTGCTCATATCATCAACAATTGTAAGAAAATACTAGTAACCATTAACTGTAGGAACAATGTAGGGGCCCCAAACATCTACATGAATTAGATCAAAGCACTGTTTGCTTTTAATACTGCTAGATGGAAAATGTAATCTGATCTTCTTAGCACAAGGACACACAATACATTCATCTACAACACTGACTACATGCTCAGAATTTGCTGAAACTAGTCTCTTCAGTACACCAGAAGATACATGACCCAACCTTTTATGCCATAAATTGATATCTATATTAGCTACACTATGCACCCTTGCATTTTCTTCATTCTGCACACCCTCAGTTGTCTTCTTCAGCAGCAAGTATAATCTATTTTTCTCTTTACCAATCCCTTCACATTCCCACGGAGAGATCCTGAAACACACAGAAATTGGGATAAAATGTGACAGAACACCCCAATTCTTTTGTTATCTTAGATACTGACAGTAAGTTATACTTGAACTGAGGAATGTGAAACACATTATTCACTGTGCTCCTATCAGATAAGGTACTTGTACCAATGTGAGTCACAAAAGACACATCTCTATTTGGCAAATAGACTCTTTTTGGACTAGCTCTATTCACCATAGTACACTGATCTAGCATTGTAATGTCTGACACCATGTGGTTAGTAGCACCTGTGTCTATTATCCATTCTTGCATACTGTTGGAAACTAACATTGCACTACTAATACATGCTATATTGGCTGAGGAGATCGAAGTATTTTGACTCTGGTTAGTGCCCAGCAGCTGCAAAATCTGATCATATTGTTCCTGAGAGAAGGTGAAGGTTCTTATTTACCCCTCATGTTGTTTTTGCATATTGTATTGCCCAGACTCATTGTCAGTCATTACATTGTAGGCTGTGGAACCAGTATTTCCTTCTCTTCTTCTCTTGGGCTTAAAATCGACAGGATAACCAATTATCTTCCAGCAACCCTCCTTATTATGCCCTTTTATCTTGCACACATCACAATAAAGATTCAAGTTCTTCTTGTATCTTGAAGGTCCACCATTTCTATTAGAGTACATTGCTACAGGATCCAAGCTACTCATGACAGGTGCAACACCCAAGACTCCAGGAGCTGTCACAATACCCTTTTGACTCTCATCACTTATAATCATGTTATATGCCTGATTAACAGTTGGTAAGGGGCTCATTAAAAGGATTTGGCTTCTAGCCTGTAGATAGGTGTCATTCAACCCCATCAAGAACTGGTATAGTTTCTGTCTTTGTAGGTACAATACAAAATCCTTTGATTTTACACAATCACAAGTAGGTGATGGAACTAGCGCTTCAAATTCATCCCAGAAATCCTTCAACCTAGAGTAATAAGCAGATACAGAATTAGTTCCCTAGGTTAATGACACAATTTCTTTATGTAACTGAAAGGTTCTTGAATCATTTACTTTGTCAAATCTTTCTTGTAAATCTTCCCACACAGCCTGTGCACTAGTTGCATATACAATACCACCCAGAAGACTACTAGAAACTGAGTTCATCAGCCATGACAACACTATAGCATTGCATCTTTCCCACTGTGGCTACAGACTTTCTTGAACATTGTTCTTCTTGCAAGAACCATCGACCAACCCCAGTTTATTTCTTCCTAACAAGGCTATTCGCGTTGATCTACTCCACACTAGATAATTTTCAGATACAGAAAAGTTGAACAGAGATTAAAGAAATGCCACTTACATCAGATGAGTGCAGATACAGAGGGTGATTATGGTCGATCTCAGTGACTCTTCCATTCTGAGCTTGTGTGTCTCCATTCACAGGTGGAATTCCAGCCATAATTGTTTAGGCAATTTAAGAAAGTGTATTCAAGATTGAGCCCCTAAGATTCAAAGAAGAATTAGATGAGAAAAGAAAAATTTCACAACAAGTTTCAACTCACCGCTTTACTGCATTTTAGTACTAGATACAGTGATCTGGCCAAGCTCTGATACCATGAAATTATTAATGACTGATCATGGATTGAGGGGTGAAGAGGAAGATGATAACTGGAAGAAGAAGCTAATCAAATTGTTATTGAAAAAGTGTTAATGATTTACACACATAAGCCTCATTATATTGAACTAACAATAACTAACTTTAGGAGTTAGTTATTCTAACTGATTTTCGAAAGTAGTAATATTACTAAAATGCCCTTTTCTTAACTGCTTAATCTGCCTAATTACTAGTGTACTTAACAAACAGAATAAAATCTCAACGTCTTTAGAGAGTTTCACGATATAACTCCGTCATCAAACACACAGTTGTACAAATCTGATGTTATCAAGGACGAGCAATTGCAGAACAATTGAGGCAACATATACATATACGTATAATTTGACTTCAATAAAACATGGTCTACGTTGTTTTTTACAACATAATTAAGCCATTTTCCCAGAAGCAATTCGTAGCGATGCATGCTCAGTAATTCCAGATGGAAACTTTTTATTTTTGAAGAAGCAAGTTGGGCAAATTCATGATCAAAAAGATACGAAGTTTTCAGTGTCTATTAAAACCAAATTATCAATTGAAGTCCAAAGGTCGCCACCATTTTGAGACCAGAGTTGTCTTAACAACATCTTTCAGCGGCAAAAGAGATAAAATTTGAACGAGCAGTGATTCTGGCAACTCATCTAGGGTTCTGGCGACCGTTCCAGAGCCCGTTTGGTTGAGCTTTAAAGTGGTTTATAAGCATATAAGCTCATTAGTAAATGTTTGATATCTCAAAATTTTATGAGCTTATAAGCCCTTATGTGCTTTAAAAAAAACCAAAAAATTCTAACTTCTCAAAAAGTGACTTATAAGCCACTTTTGGCTTATAAGCTGCTTAAAAATAAGCTCACCCAAATGGGCCCCCAGTTATCTTGGATTCCTTTATAGGGTTTTTGCAATGGTTATTAGCTGATCTGCAATTCTTTTAGAAACTGAGGAATTTGGGATTATAGTTATTCCGGATTATTAATAATCCTACCCCTCCATGGATAAGATAGTATCACGATTTTGGTATAAAATCTAACTGTGCACATATATTTTACTAAACGTATTGTATTGATATACTATCTTAAAATAATAATAATACATGTTGATTATACAATATGAAAATTTTAATCAGGGCCCTTTGTGATATTTGAAAGATATGTTGAGAATTATTGGTGGGTTATTGAGTAGAATTCATATTTTAATGTGATGGAAAATAGGTGTATGGGCCTAAATCAGTTTAGGTACACAAATCGAATTTGGATTCGAATATAAGCAAATCTCTGTATCAAAGCTTAAATAACTCGTAAAAACTGTATGTAATGCAAGAGAATAAACGGTATTTCAATATATGGGCGTTTGAGTACAAATTTGGGCAGAGTTTCAGTATAAATTTCTGGATCCCTATTACATGATATGAACATCTATTTATAGAGGTAAGCCTTGTCCATGATCTCCATCATCTGCTGCCATGTTGTCCCACGACTTGGGTGCGTAGTGGCTGAGTTAGTGGGATGAAGTAGTGGGCTGCAAAGCCGGACGAACCGAGGGGAGTCCACCGAGGTGAAAGTTCCAACCTCGGTGGCTTGGCCCTGCTGCTTGACCGAGGTGATAATTACCGAAGCTCGGCTCGCGGCCCGTCTTCGGTAACGCATCTTCGGTTCCAAGGCTTCGGTGACTCACTCTGCTGCTTCGGCAGCTGCTTAGTCGTGACGTGTTTGATCGCTTCGATTTACATGACCGGGGCAAACCGCCGTTGGTCGATTTTTACCCAATACAATAGGATAGTAGGATGGATTATGAAAGTGGTACTTTTGAAAATAAAACATAAAAATATGGTATTAAATTCTAAAAAATAATATTAGTGAAAATCTTTTAAATTTTAGAATACATAATGAAAATATTATAAATAATATATATGTAATGTCGATTCAGATTGGGTCGATTTAGTTTTCTCTTTGTTGACACCCCATCAATCTAGTATGTCCGTTTATTTTTTGCCAAACACCAAACCATCCGTTGATTGTTTTTGGATTTAGTTAGTCGATTCGATTTGTATGTTAAAACAACTCATCTCTAATGGCCAACAAAGACAACATTTTTTAAGTTTTTGGTTAGCGGGACTAAATGTTCAAAACTAGGCCTTATGATGTCATTTTTACTCCCAACCCACAGCTACTTGACAAAGAAAACCCAACGAGCCCACAACCCAAAAAACAAAAGAAAGCCCTAACTTTGTTTCATTTATCTTTTTCCCGCCACTGAGTCAACGAAATTGACCGGGTACGGCGTCGAGGTACTAAAATCCCTCTTGCTAATATTATCACATGCTCTACCTGCCCCCACCTTTTTATTTATTTTTAATTTAATATTCTAATTTTCATGTTCCCTTAATCCTTTGTATATATTAAACTGGACATCTATTATTATTGAACCTAAAGCCAGTGTTGCAGCTAATTATGTATGTTTGCTGTTAGAGAAGAATCATGCAATTACGACTTAGGGCTTTGGTCTAGTGGTAAGACTTCAACCTGTTGTGTGAGTTAGGTGCACGTCACAGGTTCGAACCTGGAACCTTCCACAGACTAAAATCTGGTATTTAACTGGAGCACGATTGAGGGCGGACCCATTCTCCACCTAGTAATCGAACCATATGCCACTAGCTCTCGGAATTTCATGGTTATAAAAATAAAGCTCATATATTAGACAAGTAAACTTAAGTCGTATCATGTACTAATGCTTATTAATTAATATCATCTAATACCTAGTTACCTTCATATGTTTCATGGAACGTAATTTTGCAATAGATTTGTTTTTTCATGTAAGTTACTTAAGTGTCATTTGTGTTAACAAATCTATTAATTTGGAAAATGTAGCAAGCTGGTGCAATTTGGTTACAAGCATGACTTGTTTTGAGATAGTGATTCTGCTATGTTAAATATCAGATTTTGGGGTTTGCGGGGGGGGGGGGGGGGGGAGGGGGGGGGGAGGGAGGGAGCATTCTTTTAGTTTGAGATTATTTATCTTTGCTAATTGCTTGTATATGCAGATAATTCGGGTTCATCCCGAAATACAAGTGTATGTTGGCCATGTTATCACCAACTCATTTTCTGTCTGTGGATCATAGTTCTATAATATATATGCATCTCTATAATTGTTTTTATATGATGTGAATGTGATTAAAGTTTGTGTCAGAAGTTATTAAGGGAAAATGGAATTGTCCATAACCAGTTACATTAATGTCCTCAGGCTTAATAGAGCACATACTCGTGTCGACCCCGTTTGCCTGCATTACATAGAGGAAACCTGGGGCGTAAAGTTGAATAGCAGTGAGAATATGGAGTCGGATATTGATTTTTTTTTGAGAAAAATGGAGTTGGATTTTGATTATCACATACAAGATGAGGCTAAAAGGCTGCTTAAAGATATTGAACTGATGATGAAGAATGTTGACAACTCTGAAATGTATGCCGGAATGCGGTTCGATCTTGAACGGAATCAAACATTTCAACAACATTTAGTTCGCGTTTTGGGCTCATATTCACATGTTCAGGTGGTTATCTATTGTTTGGGAAGCATTGAATTCAGCTATCATTCAATGTTTCAGCTTGCCGTAATTCTCCTACTAAAACGAGATTTTTCCAATTGGATTGGTAATGTACAAGTATATGATCCTTTATTGTCTCCAGCTGATGTCATAGTTTTAAAAGAACTAGGTTTTGAGGTTTTGACAATTGATGAAAATTGTAAGAGGCAAGTTCAGAGACCAACAATGTTCTATATGCCTCTTCCTAATTATGATCTCATTGGCAACCTGCTGGGATCAAACTGGTCTTCGTCCTGTATTAACCAAATTTTTCTGCTGACAAACTCATTTCGCGGCTCGTTGCCCAATATTTCACCATTTTATCGGCTTAGAGAAACAAGGCAACGCTTGGAGAGAATTCTTGACTTCACAACAGAGATTGACATAAAAACTAGCAATAAGCAGATGTATGTTAATGTGTTCTCAAGATATGCTTGGCATTTCTTTGACGTGGATCCCAACATGGACATGGAAGTTTCACTTCCTGGTACTTGATTTCTTTCTATCTTGATTCAAGTTCGAGATTTTATTAATCGTCCTCACGACACGTGTACTGAACCTATTTTATCTTTTATCGATTCAGTGACTGATATTATAGAAAATGAAAGTGACGACGAAGAGGGATGTCCTTGGTTGGATAAACAAAGATACTTGGATGAGCAAAGGTACTTGGATGTGAGACTAGATACCAAATTTCCATTTGTCATCGAATTCACTTATGTAGTTCCGTTGATTCTTGGAAACAATGGTGCTGCCAATCAGCATATCATTGAAGTCATTAGCTCTTTACTATCTCTCTCTGTTTGATTGTTTTCTTTCTTTCTGCTCGTGATAAGATGTGCTTTACACATGCTATGAAAGTTCTAGTTGGAGAATCTTGATTTTGTGCCAAATACTTCAAAATTATTTGCCTACACGGAACTTTAGAATGCTAAAGGTGAGTTGAAGGAACCTCCTACTGTACTTCGTCCCTACAGATGTAACTTTCAACTTCTATCTTTCAGGTCTCGTGATGAATGGTTTTTGGAAGATATGGAACGCGATCTATCTAGTGAGGGATATGCTCAAATTTTTAAAGAATATCGTGGGCCTCGTCGTCTAAGATGCAACTCGGTTCCTCCTCCTTCAGGTTGGATTAAGCTAAACATTTATGGAATTGGTACAGAAGGTGATCAGCCAGGTCGATATAGTGGTGTCTTCCAAGATGAAACTGGTATGCATTTAGGAAGGTATAGTGGTACCATTCATGTTGAAGACAATGTGATTGCTGGACTGGAGGCCTTGAGGCATGGGTTAATCAGATGCGTGGAAGGAAGGCCGAATGCACAGAAGTTGATCGTGGAGTCCGATAATGTTATACTTGTCCAATATGTTAATGGTTGCCTTGAGCCAAATGAAATAACCATGTATAAGTTGAAAGAAATTTTTGACTTGCTAGAGCGTATAACTGTTGCAGTTTACCATGTATATGAAGAAGCCAATGAAGCTGCTAGAGACTGACCTCTGAGAGATGAATGTTGCAATTGTGCATATATATATATATAGTTCTGTTTTGGGCTTGAGGGTAAGGTGAAGCTTTCCTTGCTTGTCAAAGTTTGGATACACATGAAGAATGGATGTTAGTTTGTCTCGAGAATATACTTATTAGCTTGTGTTTGATTGTGCAGTTGGTAGTTAAGGATAATGTGCTCGCCGTTTTTAAATTTATTGCTAACAAATTTGGTTCTGTATTTCGGCTGTTAGAATTTTTGGCATGATCCTAAATCTTGGAAATATGAGAAAGAACTACCTATGGGCTACGTACTTGTTTGTGAATTAATTGTCTGGGTAAGCTAATTACTCCCACTATCAGTCCCAAGTTCAGATAGAGTAGTAGTAAGGAGTCATCACAATACGAGGCTCATTGACACTGAGAATTCATTAAAGTTGATTTCAACTTCTTGGGGGTTAAGGCGTACTGTTGTTATACTTTATTTTGTTTGCAGCACATAATTTCTAACACGTCCGAGAATTAGAGAAACACTTTCAATAGTTTAGTTTTTATTGTATGTTCCGCTGTATTATAAGTACTTGTTTGGCAGCTTGTCCGTTGCGGGTACAAAATTGTTCTGGGACTGTTCTGCCGTGGTTGTCCCAAATTCAACAACAACACACCTAGTATAATTTTACAAGTGGAGTCTAGCGAGGGTGAGGTGTACGCGGATTTTACTCCTACTTCAAGTGAAGTAGTGGTTATTTCTGATAAACTCTCAGTTATTGATTTTGTGTTGATATCAAATACGAGTTAAGTTTTTACTTGTCGAAATATATTTAATCTAAATATTGCTTGTCCAGTCTTATATACTACTATTACTGAACGATGCACTGTTTATTTGATAAGCCACCTATTGTTCACACCTATTCAAGAAGAAAGAAGCAAAGTAATATGAAAGAAGATAAGAATCGGTTTCTAGAATTCTCACATCTGGAAGATTAGGAAGTTTCTTTCAGTTATTTGTAGTTATGTAGGCAGTTTCTGATGGTTATTAGAAGTTATTAGTCCTTATCCTAATAGTTATTAAGTAGTTATGGGTCAGCCTATTATATAATAAAGACCCTAGTATTGTGTAGGAAGGTTGTATTATCTATTCTTAATGCACAAACTATTCTATGGGATACGAGATGCTTGTGTCTCTTTATTAACAATCTGTTCTTCATTTATTTTAGTTGATGTTACCTCTGTTCCTATTAATGGTATCAGAGCAGGTTGATCAGCCATGGTAAACACTCGGACCAACGTTTCCAACAACGAACCACCCAATGTTCAGCCTTCTGATGCAATCACACAGCAATTGACAACTATAGCAGCGAAACTGGAAGCCATAGATGCTTTGGCTGCTGATGTGGCAACACTAAAGACATAATAAAGTCAGAACCAACAAAGCGACCACAATGGAGATTGTAACGATAAGGGGAAAGCTAAAGTCTTACAAGAAGAGGGTGCAATTGATAGCACTTGGTGGCAGCGAGACACTTCCAGGCGTTCACACACAGATAGAATTTCCAAAGTATGAGGGAGGAGATCCTCGAGGTTGGATTATGAAAGCAGAAAAGTATTTCCAATATTATCAAACGCCTGCTGATTGCAAGGTTGATGTGGCTTCGATGTACTTGGAAGGAGATGCATTGGATCTTTTTGCTTAGATCAACAGTGAGAGGACTATCTATTACTGGGATGAACTGGTGAAAGTTTTGCAAGAAAATTATGGACCCGCTGAGTTTCAGAACCCGGATGAACATCTATGTAACATCCAGCAAACTGGAACGGTTCTCGAGTATAGACAAGAATTTGCAAAACGAGCAGCACGTGTGCAAAATTGGCCAGAGCATCCATATTCCTGCTGCCTAAACAAGTAATGAAGAACATTGTTTCAGTTTGCAGAAACTACCTGTGGGATGGAAAATCAACAAGAAAAAAAGTACCTCTAATAGCATGGGACTTGGTATGCAAAACAAAGAAAGAAGGGGGTTTTGGCATCAAAGACTGTCTGATCTGGAATGAAGCTGCAATAGCAAAATATGTATGGAACATAGCTGAGAAAAGTGACAATATATGGGTGAAATGGGTAGATCACATCTACCTGAAGGGAAAAAAATGGAGGCAGTATGAGCCACCTCAAGACTGCTCATGGTACTGGAAAAAGATCTGTATAATCAAGAACAAGTTTGCAAATGGGTTCAGCCAGAACCAATGGCTAGTACAGAAAGGGAAATACACCATAGCTAGTGGATACCAATGGAGGAAAGGGGGGTCAGAGAAGTGGCCATGGAGTAGATGGGTCTGGAATAGAGAAAATGTGCCTAAGCACTGCTTCATCAGCTGGCTAGTTATGCATAGAAGGTTATGGACACTAGACAGACTGAAAAAGTTTGGAATTACCTAGGAAAAAAGCTGCTTAATTTGTGGAGACAATAATGAAACAATAGACCACTTATTTTTTGAATGCAAGCTATCGCAGACATGCATTGAAATATTGCTGAAATGGCTTGGAGTAGGAGTAAGAAACATGGAAGTGCAGGGTATATGGAGAAGAGTGGAAAGAGCTGTTAAAGGAAGAGTAAAAAGAGGCTTTGTGTTGGCAGTAGTGGCATCGCTGATCTACCACATATGGAAAGCAAAGAATAAAGCATACTGGAACAACAAGGTGATCAGGCTAGAGATAATATGCAGAAATGTCAAGAATGAATGTAGACATAGGATCAGTGCACTAACCAATAGAAGAAGGAATACAGACATAGCATGGATAGGACAATTGTACACAGCAGGAACTGAAACAGCCTAGCAGAGTCTAACTAGAATAGTGATGATATAGGCAGTTTTTCTTTTGTAAGTAGAGTAGGAGAAAGGGATAATGTATTTGTTGGTGATGAATAAAGCTTTTTTCTTTCACCAAAAAAAAAAATTAGGTCTTTTCACTTGATTTAAGTTATGCCTTCGCACTTGCTTTGTATTATGTCTAGTTTTACTTTTTAGGCTAACAGGTCAGCCCCAAGACCCTCCTTGCTTCATGCCGGACTGGCTCGCTAGCTGATTTGTCGACAATCAACCCCAAGACCCTCCTTGCTTCGCGCCGGACCGGCTTGCCAATTGATTTGTCAAAATTGTTCAAATTGCTTTGCACTTGCTTTAAATTATGTCTTTGCACTTGCTTTATATTATGGCTTGCTTCACTTTACTTTTTCAGGCTCACAAGTCAGCCTCGAGACCCTCCTTGCTTTATACCGGACCGGCTCGCCAGCAGATTTGAAGACAATCAACCCCAAGACCCTTCTTGCTTCGTGCCGGACCGGCTTGCCAGTTGATTTGTCAAATTATTCCAATTGTTTCGCACTTGCTTTAAATTGTGTCTTTGCACTTGATTCAAATTATGCCTTTGCACTTGCTTTGTATTATGTCTTGTCTTTCTTTTCAGGTTAACAGGTCAGCCCCGAGACCCTCCTTGCTTGGTTCCGAACCGGCTCGCCAGCTGATTTGTCGACAATCAATCCCAAGACCCTCCTTGCTTCGTGCTGGACTGGCTTGCCAGTTGATTTGTCAAATTATTCCAATTGCTTCACACTTGATTTAAATTGTGTCTTTGCACTTGATTCAAATTATGCCTTTGCACTTGCTTTGTATTATGTCTGGTTTTTCTTTTCAGGTTAACAGGTTAGCCCCGAGACCCTCCTTGCTTCGTGCCGGACCGGCTCGCCAGCTGATTTATTGACAATCATCCCCAAGACCCTCCTTGCTTCGTGCCAGACTGGCTTGCCAGTTGATTTGTCAAATTATTCAAATTGTTCCGCACTTGCTTTAAATTATGTCTTTGCACTTGATTCAAATTATGCCTTCGCACTTGCTTTGTATTATGTCTTATTTTAATTTTCAGGCTAGCAGATTATGAAGTCTACCAACAGCCCCGAAGTTATCTTGACTCACAAAGCCATATTGCTTCGCCAGTTGATTGGAAGACAACTTATCAATGATATCGCAACCCGTACCTGCAAATTTGTATCATCAATATTTGCCCATTCTTTACTTTTGATTATCAGGCTTTATTAGCAGTTACTCGCTTACCGTTTGTCGAGTTTATTACAGAATTTTAGCAGCACCACAGCAGCATTTGGAGCATAACATGGAATTTTTTCTTAGTAGTGAACTGGGGCAATCATTGATATGAGCTAGACTCGTCAATGAGGATCTGAAGAATCGCACTCGAACAATTTGTCAATCCTAGAAGTCTATATGGTGTCAACCCTTTCTTGTGTCGGCTTTTCTGTCTGCCTATCTCGTATCTCCAGCTTAAGTCCAAGGTTCGAGATTGAAGATAGTCTTTACTATCTCATTTTTCCTTTCTCGAATCACGTCGAACTACATATGGCCTGATTCTCTTTCAGCCCGAGATATATAGGCAACTCGGAAACCGGAGTTCGGCCATATCCATAAGCCTCGCACTTTGGTCCTTGGAATGGAAGTCCTTGGCTTTATCGTAACAAAATTGGTTTTTCGACAACTTCTTTACCCGAAAAACTCTTTCATCCTTTTCTGGGTAAAGAGGGGCAGCTGTTGACACCCAATTTTGTCCCGAAATTTTCTCAAATTAAAAAATTATTGTGATATTTTATAATTAAGATTAAAATTGAAAATTAAAATAAATAATAATAATAAGATAAAAACCAATTAATCTTGAAAAGAAAATGGCCAGAATCTCAAAGAAGAGAACCCAATTCTGACCCACGAATGCAAATCTTCTTATAACTAATTCAATATATTGGAGGCTAAATTCGTTCCTGCCTTAAATTTTGGACTATTTCTGTAACACCTATATATACACATATAAACATTCCTCTCCCCATTTCAGAACCCCTAAACCCATTTCCCATTTCCCTGACCCACGAAGCCCTTTTCTCGACCCGCGTTTGATCCCAATTCCCCCAGAAACCCTCTAATCCGTCCAAATTGTGTACAAATTAGTCCCCCCCTCACTATTACAAAACCCCTTTAATCCTATCTGTTATTTCAAAAGTTTGATCGAATCCAAGCCGTGAGATATCATAACGTCCATATTTCCCTTTGAAATCAGAGTTAAACCAGTACGATCCGAAGGATTATACCATTTAAACCCTGGTTTCAAAAGGAAAAAGAAAAGGAGCAAGGGTGGATTCGAAATTTCAAAAGGGTCCGAAAACCCTAGCATTCTCAGGTATAAAATCTTATTTTTGTTCATTTTTAGAGAGAGTTTTGGCAGCAGAGAGGAAGGCAGTGACTAGAGAGAATAGGCAGAGCATATACATACATATTTTCTCAGGTTTCAGCTTAAAATATGCATATAGCATTATGGTTTCTGTTTAGGATTAAAGCATGTTTGTGTCGCCGCGTCGCCATTCGAGTCGTCGACCTCGTTCGAGTGGTCGCTCTTATTCGAGTTGCATTCTTCAAATCTTTGCCTAGTTCACTGCCCGCAAAGAGGTAACGTTCGTGACCTCACATTTATTTTCTTCTTAAATTCAGTCTGCTTGATTAAACCATGTAAAACTTATTTTAGTTTGGTTAATGTAATATCAGTTTATGTGTTTATTATAAATGTAGTATGAAATTATGTTTAAAGTCTGAATCTTTGGCTCGATTCAGTAAAAAGTGAAAGGTTTGAGTCTTTGTGTTGTTTTTGGCTTGATGATGTGATCTATAACTGTTTCAAAAAAAAAAAAAAAATAGAAAAGAGCTGTTGGTTTGTTTCCTGGTTTCTGTTAGAAGAGAGGGTGGAGGGGGTGTTTAGTTACGCTTGCTTCAGTTTTGTTTGCAAGGGTTGATAACAATCACGCTACCTCTCGATAACGCTCACGTTATGGATCCAAGAATTTGATGAAGAAATTTAAAGAAACACGCGGAAGCTAATAAAATATATCTAAAAACAAACAAAAATTGAAAATAAGGATAGAATAAATTCAAGAAAGAGTTTCTTGAATTCAAGAACGGATCAAGAATCTCAAGAACGAATCAAAAAATTCAAGACAAGTCTAAATCTTGAAAAGAAACTCCTAACAACAACAATTAGACTAAGATAACTGCCTTTGGTAGAGAATAACCCAATAACTAGATTATGGAATCCCGACCACCGTTAGAGTAACAAAGAACAACAGTAAAATATAATTTACTACCTTTCTTGAATACCTAAAAATAATCTAAAGATTTAAGAAGAAATACCCTACCACCTAAAAGTGTACACTTGAAGGTTGTAAAATAAATCCATAGTAGCCACACACAAAAGTGCAAGAGAAAACCTCTCAATTTATCCTACTCAAATATAGTTTCTATGTAATAATGAAATAGGAAAAGAAACCAGCTAGGAAAGAAAATCCTAATAAAATAGGAAAAGGAAGTAAATTAAAACTAAACTAGAAAAAGTAAATAATATCCTAAATAAATTTGGTAAACTAATCCTAATTAGTATTGAAATCAAAACCTAATTAATATGGGAAAATATATCCCAATTAATTTAGGAAACAACCCTACTTGAACTAGGAAACTTGATAGCTACTTGCAAGCAACTTGGAGTACACTTTATGGAAATCCTTTGACCATCCTTTGCACGTTTTTGGGCTGAAACTAAGCACATTTTATGGGCTAAAAAAGTGACCCTTTATGGCTCTTCTTGGGCTTCAAATTTGGCACACTTTAGGCTCCTTAATTAATCCACAAATAGACTGATTTAGAACTCAATTCTTCCACTTCAAATGACAGTAATTTTAACTTGAATATTCATCACTTGTACCTCAATTTGGATCATATAATATTTATATCACTTAGATAAAAGATCATCCTTGGCTTGAGCTCTTCCTCTTCACAATTCAAGTGCAATCAGCTTGTTTTGAACTTTCTTTGTGTGAGATCTTGTCATATGCCTTCCAAGAGCTTCCAAAGCTTCATCGAAGCATTTCAATGGAGTTTTCTTTCCATGGATGCTATCATTCCCCTCTTCTTGAAGGAATTCGTCCTCGAATTCAAACCCTCATGAAGAGAAATTAATAGAAGTACAAAAGAAACAATAATCAAGTCCACACCAAATTTTCTTGGTTAGAACAACATTAAGCAGTACCCATAAACCTTACTCTTATTCTTGAACTTAGATATTATTGTTAATGACTTTAGATATACCAAAATATCGTCATCTTCCAAAATAACAAAATCACCAACATAAGAAATAAGAATTGAGTTCATTACCTCCAAAAATACCTTAGGTGTTTTAAGAAGTCCAAAAATACGAATTAACCATTTATACATACCGTACTTGGACTTGTTTACTAAAGGAACAACATCACCTTGTGTTTGTTTATGCAAATTCTCCAACTTAGCAATGGCCTTTGGAAACTTCATGTCATAAACCACATTCAAACAAGGATAAATATAATCAATAGGTTTAATAACACAAAAATCAACGACTGAGCCTTCGTCTTCCAATATCCAACAAAAATTGATTTCTCCATATTTCTCTTTGAATCCAGTTGCATTATTTACCACATTCACTTGTATGACACTTCCTCTATCAAAAGGCTTTTCATCACTTTTCAGCACCAAAACACAAGAACTAGTGCAAGAAAGAGTTAATGGGTTAGGACATAAACATGAGTTATCCTTGTAACCATTATGTCCATCATCAAGTAGTGTAGGTTTAAAAGTCAATAAATCACAACCTCTCTCTACTTGATTCAACCCTTCACCAAAATCATGAATCTCATCATAAGAAACAATATGTGAAAAAAAAATTTCATGTTCTTCTTCGTCAAACAAGGGTGGAGTGTCATAATTAGAGTCTTTATCAAAATCAACACTAGATCGAGGCCAACACAAATAAGATAATAAATCACAATCTTCCTCAACTAATGAATCATTAAGACATGTAGAATGTTCATTATTCCTATCATCACCAACACCCAAAAGAGAAATATCATTATCAAAATCATCCAAATAAGGTAGAGTGTTAAGCTTAGCAATTTTACCTTGAACCTTACCTAAACCATCTTCCTTACGTTTGTTATTCTTATTGAGGTTCACTTGGCTATAAGAATTGGATGACTCAGCCTCTACATGCTTTTTTAAGCATTGAAGTTCTTCCAATGTTGTTTTTTCATGCAAACTTCTCCGAAATCACCTAGATAAGAATCAAAACAACTAGAAGAAAAAGAAGTGGGAATATTAGAGTTAGAATAAGAAATATCCTCACCCAAACTCTCTTGTTTTTCATAGCTCTCAACTTCTTCTTTTTCACTCTTATTTTTATCATTCTCTCCTCTCTTTTCTTGAGGCAACTCTCTCACTTCTCTCAACTCAAGCTCTCCTTTTTCCACTCTTAGGTGGCCACTTTTCTCTCCCTTACTCCTCTCAATATTTTCTCTCTCATCCTTACCTTTTCTCTCACTATCATGATCAATTTCATTCCAAATTACATAATTATCAATTGTAGGCACATCTGAAACAATATCATCACAAGTATGCTCTTTAATGTCTTTCGATGTACTATAACTCTTCTTCCATTCATCCCACCTTTCATTCGATGCCTTCATCATTAAATAAAATTGATACAACTTCTCATCATAGTTGTCTTCATATCTTCCTTTATTCTTCATAAGTGTTTCCATAATCTTCCAACGATCTATAAATGACATTCTAAGGAAAAGATAAAAAATATATGTGAATATCTTAAATTTGGCTTTTACCCTCTAATAATCTCACCTATCATATCTTTTTCCACTCAAAGCAACTTTTGGTTGGTTCTCTTTGAATTTATAAATAAACCCTACTAATCAAAACCCTTGATGATAAGATATAGGAGTTAGAAAAAGAATAGGAAAAGTAAAGGACCAAAACCTAGAAAGAATTGGATTTGGAAAGTAGGAATAAAATCAAATAGAAAAAGGATCTTCTCTAATTAAAACCAAAACGAGAAAGAATAGGATTTGGAATGTAGAAACAAACAAGGAAAAGAATATAAGAAACCCAACCTAAAGGAAAAAGAAAAGATATTACTTTTCTTCCAAGGACTAGGATCCCCTCTTCTTGTTTATTTTATTGACTAGGAAACCCATTAATACCAAATTTCTAAAAAAAAATGAGCATAAGCAATCAAAAATTTCCTCCAATATTTTTTTTTTTGAATTTTCATTTTTTTGTTATTGTTTTTGTTTTTTTTTGTGTTACTGTTCACTGTTACTTTTTTTTTTTTGGCTTTTCTAGCTCAAAAATCCCCATAGATAATCAAGAACGGAATCTTGATTGAACCCGCTCTAATACCACTTGATAACAATCACGATACCTCTCGATAATGCTCACGTTATGGATCCAAGAACTTGATAAAGAAATTTAAAGAAACACGCGGAAGCTAATAAAATATACCTAAAAACAAACAAAATTGAAAATAAGGATAGAATGAATTCAAGAAAGAGTTTCATGAATTCAAGAACGGATCAAGAACCTCAAGAACGAATCAAGAAATTCAAGACAAGTCTAAATCTTGAAAAGAAACTCCTAACAACAACAATTAGACTAAGCTAACCGCCTTTGGTAGAGAATAACCCAAGAAGTAGATTATGGAATCCCGACCCCCGTTAGAGTATCAAAGAACAATAGTAAAATAGAATTTACCACCTTTCTTGAATACCTAAAAGTAATCTAATGATTTAAGAAGAAATACCTTACCACCTAAAAGTGTAGACTTGAAGGTTACAAAATAAATCCATAATAGCCACACACAAAAGTGCAAGAGAAAATGTCTCAAGTTTTATTCCTCATAAATTCTATTGTTGTATCTAAAAGTAAAGAAAATAACCCCTTTATATAAGAGTAGGGGCTGGCCATAGGCTTTACAAAATCCTACTCAAATATAGTTTCTAAGTAATAATGAAATAGGAAAAGAAACCAACTAGAAAAGAAAATCCTAATAAAATAGGAAAAAGAAGTAAATTAAAACTAAATTAGGAAAAGTAAATAATATCCTAAATAAACTTGGTAAACTAATCCTAATTAATATTGGAATCAAAACCTAGTTAATATGGGAAAATATATCCCAATTAATTTAGAAAACAAATCCCACTTGAACTAGGAAACTTGATAGCAACTTGGAGTACACTTCATGGAAATCTTTTGACCATCCTTTGCATACTTTTGGGCTGAAACTAAGCACATTTTATGGGTTAAAAACGTGACCCTATATGGCTCTTCTTGGGCTTAAAGTTTGGCACACTTTAGGCTCCTTAACTAATCCAAAAATAGACTGATTTGGAATCCAATTCTTCCACTTCAAATTACAGTAATTTTAACTTGAATATTCATCACCTGTACCTCAATTTGGATCATATAATATTTATATTACTTAGATAAAAGATCATCCTTGGCTTGATCTCTTTCTCTTCATAATTCAAGTGCAATCATCTTGTTTTGAACTTTCTTTGTGTGAGATCTTGTCATATGCCTTCCAAGAGCTTCTAAAGCTTCATCCAAGCATTTCAATGGAGTTTTCCTTCCATGGATGCTATCCGGGGTGTTAGAGATTTGAAGGCTTGCAGGTTGGTTTGTAGAAGGTCTAGGGTGCAGCAGTAGGTCAGGGTGAATCTGGAAGGTTTGAGTGTGTGCTTGGCTTTTGTTCTGGTTGTCAAAGGGAGCTGCAGGGGTCCTGTTGTCTGTTTGTTTCAAGTGTGAGAGTGAGAGGGTGCTGCAGGTGTTTTAGAGGAAGTCCTTAGTAGTTTTCAGGTTTATCTTAGAGAAGTTTGAGAGAAGATGCAGAGTTGTGAGTGTGCAGTGTTTGTGAGGGAGTTCAGTGTGTATGTAAAGCCGTTGTGTGAGCAGGTGTATGTGTGAGCATAGGGGATCTTTGATGTTGTCAGGTGTTTGTGGTGAGTTTGATGAGGGAGAGGGGTGTTCAGGGGTGTTGTTGTGTGGGTTTAGGGTGTTGGGAGCTTGGTTGTTTTGTTGTTTAAAAAGAGTGCAGCAGGAACAACAGTTTGTGAGCCTGAGGGTAACATCTGGTAGATTTGATTGAAGCTTGGGAAATCCAGACACCTTGTAAGTGCTTGCTGTCGGTTCAACTGAAATGCAAGACTTTTTTTTTTGGCACAGGGTAGATTCTGGTATTTCTTTTTCTGAGTATGCATGTGAAATACTAGGGAATGAAGCCCCTGGATCTTTTAAAGGTCAGTGGGGTTCCCTTTTGAAAGACCAGTGAGGTCTTGTTGCACCTAGGACCTGTGAGGTTTGTCCAAAGCCAAGGACAAGTGAGGTAGCTTAATGGAACAAGGTCAGTGAAACCTTGTTAACACCTAGGACATGTGAGGCTTGTCCAAAGCCAAGGACCATTGAGGTGTCATTGAAGTCAATGAGACCCTTTATTTTTATATGGTCATTGAAATGTGTAGGTATTTTGAGGAGTATGCAGGTGTAAAGGGTGAATTGTAAGGTGTGGGATGTATTGATAAGTTGTTGCAGTTTATGTGTGTGTTCAGGCAATCCAGTGTGTGTTAGAAGCTTGGTTCTGGAAATTTGAAAGGTGCAAGGGGTGTTGGTATGTGCAAAGGTATGTGCAGTTGGTATAGGTTGTCTCTGTTGATTGATACAGGTGTTGGGTTGGTCTGAATGGTGTGTGCAAGTGCAGCAGGTGTAAGGAGAGAACATAAGCTTTTCAAAAGTGTGGGATTGCTTCTGTTTCTACAAAGTTTGCTAATGAAGTGTTTGGTTCTATCTAGGTGGGGAGAATGTTTCTAGTTCCTGGTTTCATCTTGTTATAAGAATGTAGAGGGATTATTAGAGTAAGTTTTTAGTCTTGGGTTTCTGTATAGTTTCATTCCATTTCAGATTGCCCATAGTTTCTGTTTCATACCCCTTTCCCTTCCTTTCCTGGTCATTGCTGAGCTCTAGTTTCCTAGTTCATTTCTAAATCCAAGTAGGCAAAGTAGTGGGTCTCTGTCCCTGACGTTTGATATCCTAGTTCTTGAGTGAACTTGCAGTCCCTGTCAATTAACTTTACATCAGTAATCATTTGAGTTCGCCTCAGATTGTTAGTCAATATAATTGTAATTAATTCGCTATGTCTTGAGTGTTGTCGCTAGATGCTAATCCTTTTCTTCTTTATCTCTTGTTTTCTTTTCCATGTACATTTTCTTGGGGCGAGTTGATCAAAACTCACATACTGGGATTGGCTATTTTCATTGGAGTTGTTTGATCCGCGTTGCATTTTCGGGCTTAAGTTCCCCGAAAAAATGAAATTATTAAATTCAAGGCTCAATAATTGAGTTTGCTATATCCGGGTTCTACCTTCCAAACTCCTTCTTTCCCTATTCCCGTTAGAATCCATGTTATAGGATCCCTCAAAACCGGACTAGGACTTTGCATGCTAGAAGCCTAGTAGAATAGCCGCTTTATTAAAATTGTTATCTTATCGCATGTTTAGAACCGTTTACATAAGTGCCTATCCTGTTTCCTTAGAATTCGCCAAATAATTTAAGGTATTAAGAACCATTTGTTCATTAATGAGTGCAAATCAAAATTTAATTAAAATTGTACCTTTTTATCATTATTTATATTTAAATTATTTATTTATCAGTTTATTTATTTTATTAAATATTCAGTTATTTGTTTATTTTTTATTTATTTATTATCTATTTACTTATTTATTTAGTTATTTATTTATTTACTTATTATTTACTTCTTTATTTATTTATTTATTTATTCTATCTTTTTTCTAAAATCTCTAAGTTATTTATTTTATTAAAATTCGTGAAAACCGTCGGATTAATCGCTTTTAGCGGATTTTCGAAAGTGCTCCTGTAATAGGGACCTTCTTTCGAATTTAAAAGAACCACTTACTCAGAATCTCTGAATTTAATTTCCTTTAAATAAGGAATAAAATTGCACTCTTTAATTGACATTTGGTTCCTAATAATCCTAAATTAGGTGGTGACTCCAAAGAAGCCCTTTGGAGTCCCATTTTGTTGAAATGACACCCGATGCATATTTATATGTATTTTGGGACGGTTCCAGAACGGGGCATTGTTGCATTCAAGCTAGAACGTCTGTGCTTGTCCACTTGAGTGTATTAAGACTTTACTGGCACTATGCAGGCGGGCGTCCCTGTTGAACCCCCAAATGACCCCTCCAACGGCTCTACTCGGATAAGGTGTACCAAAAGGAAAAGGACGACGAGCTGGATGATTTCTATTTGATCGTACTCTGTGTATGAGCTGTAGAAGAGGGGATTTTAACTAGTGTATAAATGTTTTGCGCGGGTAGAGTGGTCTGGGGGTTATGTCTTGCGATTTTGACCCCTTTTCCTTCAAAATTACTCCTCTTGCTTTTAATTTTAAAAATTAGCCTTTCTCCAGCTAATTCGACCTCGATTTAAATATTTCGGGACAAAATTGGGTGTCAACAGCTGCCCCTCTTTACCCGAAAAGGATGTAAGAGTTTTCAGGGTAAAGAAGTTGACGGAAAACCAATTTTGTCACGATAAAGCCAAGGACTTTGATTCCAAGGACCAAAGTGCGAGGCTTATGGATATGGCTGAACTCCAGTTTTCGAGTTGCCTGCATATCTCGGGATGAAAGAGAATCAGACCATATGTAGTTCGACGACACTTAGATACGAAGACTCGCACGATTGACAGAAAAGACACACGAATGGGAAAGAAACCAAACTGACACCCTAATCCGAAATGAAAGATTAGGATAGACTTGCTTGTTCGAGTGCGATTCTTCAGATCCTCGTTGATGAGTCTAGCTCATATCAACAATTTCCTCAGTTCACTGCTAAGAAAGAGTTCCACGTTATGCTCCAAATGCTGATGCGGCGCTGCTAAAATCCTATAATAAACTTGACAAATGGTAAGCGAGTAACTGCAAGTAAAGCTTAATAAATAGAGTAAAATGACAATAAAACTTGCAGATGTTGGTTGCAATATCAATGATAAACTTGTCACCAATCAACTAGTGAAGAAATCCGACTTTGTGAGGCAAGATGACTTCAGGGCTGTTGGTAGACTTTCGGCAATGACTCATGATCGAGCCTCCAGTTATCTACGGCAGGCTTCATAACAATAGCGCTTTCGATTGTCTACGATAGGCTTCATAAAAAGGTCTCCAATTGTTTATGGTAGGCTTCAAATGATAATGACGTCTTCGATTGTTTAATATAGACTTCATAATGAGGCCCCCGATTGTTTACGGTAGGCTCCATAACAATAGCGCATTCGATTGTCTACGATAGGCTTCATAAAAAGGCCTCCAATTGTTTATGGAAGGCTTTAAATGATAATGATGTCTTCGATTATTTACGATAGACTTCATAATGAGGCCCCCGATTGTTTACGGTAGGCTCCATAACAATAGCGGCTTCGATTGTCTACGATAGGCTTCATAAAGAGGCCTCCAATTGTTTATGGAAGGCTTTAAATGATAATGATGTCTTCGATTGTTTACGATAGACTTCATAATGAGGCCCCCGATTTTTTACGGTAGGCTCCATAACAATAGCGCCTTCGATTGTCTATGATAGGCTTCATAAAGAGGCCTCCAATTGTTTTTGGAAGGCTTTAAATGATAATGATGTCTTCGATTGTTTACGATAGACTTCATAATGAGGCCCCCGATTGTTTACGGTAGGCTCCATAACAATAGCGCCTTCGATTGTCTACTATAGGCTTCATAAAAAGGCCTCCAATTGTTTATGGAAGGCTTTAAATGATAATGATGTCTTCGATTGTTTACGATAGACTTCATAATGAGGCCCCCGATTGTTTACGGTAGGCCCCATAACAATAGCGCCTTCGATTGTCTACGATAGGCTTCATAAAGAGGCCTCCAATTGTGTATGGTAGTCTTCAATGATAATGTCTTCGATTGTATACGATAGACTTGATAAAGAACCACGCCTCCGATTGTCTACGGTAGACTTGGAAAATGTGATGCCTCCAATTGTCTATGCTAGGCTTCAAATAGGAAAACGTCTTCGATTGTATACGATAGACTGGATAAAACCATCATAATAAAACTGTTGAGATAATGCAACCGATTGTATACGATAAATCCGATATAAAAGGTCATTGGAATAAAACCACCAATTGTATATGATTGATCCAATATAAGAAAGCCATTGGAATAATAATATAAGAAGGTCATTGGAATAATACCACCGATTGTGTACGATGATTCCAATATTAAATAATACTACCGATTGTGTACGATGATTCCAATATAAGAAGACCATTGCAATAATTATATCGATTGAACACGATAGATCTAAAGTAGAAAGCCCTTGAAATAATACCATCGTTTGTGTACGATGGATCCAATATAAAAGCCATTGGAACAAAACCACCAATTATATATGATTGATCCAATATAAGAAAGCCATTGGAATAATACCATCGATTTGTGTACGATGATTCCAATATAAGAAGGCCATTAGAATAATACCACCGATTGTGTACGTCAGATCCAAAATAGAAGGCCATTGAAATAATACCATCGATTGTGTACGATGGATCCAACATAAAAAGCCATTAGAATAATACCACTGATTGTGTACGATGGATCCAATATTGAAAGTTATGGTCTTCGATAATAGCATCCTTGATGGTTTGCGGTACCAATACTACTTCGATCAATAGTCTATGATAAAGTTTGGCAACAATTTTTCCAAAATAATATCACCGGTTGTCAACGGTAAATATTGACAATAAAGTGACATCTTCGGTTGTCACCAATAGGCTTGATGTTGGTACTTGTAAAATAAATGGTAGAATAGCCTGCAAAATAAAGTTTTCATTAAATTCATATGGACAAGAAAATGTCAAAGATAAAGGTGATATAAAGTGAGAGTTTAAGCCGTCCGGCTTATATTTGGTGAAGCCATAAAGAGTTGAGTGTTGTCCTTGAGCAAAACTGGAGTTAATGCTTAATTCTTGCAAAGTGTAAAGTAAAGTTGTCAATAAAGCAATAAAGTTTTGATTAAGCAAGGGCAGAAATAGAGAGAAATAAAATCGTTTCGCGTATGCGATGAATCAGATAACGCTTCTAATCTCGGTAGGTTATCTTGGCAACATTGTCCAATGTGTATGACAAATAATCTCCGAAGAATTGATGGTTGCTAGTTTTCCTCATTTAGCTGCTTTGAAAATTCCTGCACTCAAAGAAAAATCGTTAGTTTTGGAGAGGGAGGGGGGAGCGTTTGATTCATGCTGACTCGAGCCTTCATCCTGCAACGCTTCCTTCTTCTCACTCTGCCTAGATTCGTGATCCATCTTTGAGGCTTGGCTAATGAACTCTATTGTACTTCAGATTGTGACATATATTTTGAACAAGTTGAACGTCCTTTATCTTTGCAATTCTGCATTATCTCTCAAAATAACTCTAGAAACTTCGCCAACTTATCTTTGTCAAGCAATACGGCTTTTGCAAAATCTGCCCCAGTTATGATCTTTAAGCCTTCAACTCGCTTTGCAAAATCTGCCCCAGTTGCTATTTTCAAAACTTCATCTCACTTTGCAAAATTTGCCCCAGTTGACTTTTAGGGGGGAAACTAAAAATTTTAATATTATAGAGTCGAGCCCGTTGAGAGCGCCTACGTATCCCTCCTTGGAAATCAGACCATGCGTAGTTCTACTTACATAAAGCTTTTGGGGAATATGGAAATCTAAGTACGAAGCCACATCCGAATTGGAAAACCTAAACATCTGCCCAGATGCATAGTTCGGAATTACATCATAAAAGATAAACAAACCTAAAGCATTACAAAAAATCTGATCGAGTCCGATGTGGTTTGCTTACTTATCCTGTTGCCATTCTAGGAATCAAACCAAAAGTAGTTCAAAATTACATAAAAGAGGAAATAGGGGAATACTGTTGACACCCAATTTTGTCCCAGAAGTTTTCAAATTAAAGGTTTAATTATTCTAAAATTAAAATTAATTTTTGAAATTAAAGGCAATTGCTTAATTTCAAATAAAGTGGCTAAAATCGCAATGCGCAACCTTAATCTCAGCTGACCCTTGCAATTCCTCTACTTATCTATTAAAATCTAAAATTAGGGCTAATTTTGCTCTAAATCCCGAAATCAGCCTATACATGCAAAAAGCATATATACATACATACTACACTTTCATTGCCCATTTAAGTCAAAATCCCTTGACCCGTTGGACCCCTCGCGACCCGTTTCTTCCAATCGATTCCCTTTCAAATCTTCCCAAAATCTCCTTCAATCCGTCCAAAACCTCGTACGAATGGTCCCCCACGTTCCTCCATATCATCTTCCCGTACTAGGATATAGCTGTATCGATCGTGTGCCTTCATTTTTCGCGGATCAAATCTGGAGAGTCGATTTGGTTTCAAACGGGCAAAATCTTTGAGGATAAGAGGGAAACTGTACGATCTTTGTGAGGTTGGACTGTTTTCTCCCTTATCCTACAAAGAGAATGTCCATTTTAACCAAATTTGAAATTCAAAATAACTCACTCGAAAACCCTAGCTGGAACAGGTATAAAATCTTCCTTATGTTCATTTTAAAAGGGAGTTCAGTTCATTTTGAGGGAGATCAAAAAAAAGAGGCAGAGGGAAAATAGAAGCAATTTTTTTTTTTTTTTGGAATTTAAGTTCTTTCTTTGAGAATATACATAGTGTCACTGTTACTATTTCTTTTTTGCGTGTCGCGTATTATTTCTTCGTAACCCGAGTCGTCGCTTGTGCTCGAGTCGCATTTTTCAGTTCGTCGCTTCAGTTCACTGCCCTAAAAAAGGTCAGATCCGTGACCTTTTACTTTTTCTATATCTACTTGTTCAAGTGTATGTTTGATTTCCTGTTTATGTAAAGGCTATTTGAACATGGTACTGGTTTGTTTTGGTAGTATTTGAAACTGTGCGTAAGATCAATTTTGCAGGTATGAAAACAGGAACCTTGTGTATATGTGTGAACTTATTTTTGGCCATCAATGTTTAAAGCTGATATCTTTGGTTTGTTATGGTATTTTAAATGAAGGAGTTAAGGTATTTTTACTAGCAAATCTTTGTGAAGAATGTAGAAAAAGTTAGCTTGTTCATATTAGAGTTGGTAGATTGCCTAGTTTCTAAGTTTGTTTAGGGTTTTAAAAAATGGATTATGGTCATTGTTTGTTCTTCTGGTTCCCTGGTTCTTTCATGTGTGGTAGATGGAGTATAATGAGTGTGAAGAGGTTGCTAGTCAATTTCAGCTTTGTTTGGTTTGTCTTTGTTGTTTGGGGATGTGTAGGCAGTTTGCAAGGGCTGATTCTGGTATCTGCTGGAGTTTCAGTTAGTTCAGGTAGTTTTAGGAGCTGCAGGGCTTTGAGTTTCTAGGAGGCTATTCTGGCTCAAGGGAGAAGTGTAGGGTCTGTTCTAGTCCTGGTTCCCTGATTATTTAGGAGTTTTTGGTAGTTAAAGGAATCAGGTTCAGGGCTGGTGAGTGTAGTTCTGTGCAAGGTTGTTTAGAGGGAGTGAGCTGGTTTGAAGGTTTCAGGTATTAGAGGAGAGTTCAGGATCTGATGTCTTCTGTTTGTTTGAAGGATGTAGGGGTGTAGATGTTTTTTTTTTCAGTCAGTGAAGGGTGTAGCAGTTTGCAGGGTTATTGAAGTTTGTTTTCTTGGTTCCTGCTGAATGAGGGAGTCAGGGGTCAGGGGTCTATTCTGGTGAGTTGAGGGAGTCTGTGAGTCAATAGATTGGCTAGTAGTAGCTTAGCAAAGGGGGTAGTGTGATCTGGAGATCTGCATTTGTTGATGGTCTGTTTAGTCTAAGGTTGATAGAGTTTTGTAGCTGTTTGTGTATGTAAACAAAGAACTTTAGTTGGGTTCTCTGTTTTTCTCTAGTTTTCATGAGTTTTAGCTAGTTGAATTCTTGGTTTCATGCTTGTTAGTGTCATAGGATCAAAGTGTAAAGTTAAGGTCAGTCCGTCCGTTCCCCGTGGGTTGTTGCAGTATCCTGAAAGATTTTAGAAGGTCCTGCATTCTGATCTTAATCTGCCTGGAAACCTAATCGCTCCAAGTTGCCTGCTCTTTTTTTTTATCATTTATTTAAATGTTCTGTTAGTGACAGTCAGTTATATGTTAATCTGAAGGATGAATTTAGCGAGCATGATAATATGAAAGTGATTCGGATGATGAATCATGAACGAAGACTAGTCGTCACAAAATTAATTTAAGAGAGTCCGAAACTGTCATTTGCTTATAATCTGTGTTAAAACAGGCCATAAATTTCACTCTTTCATAAGTTTCTTTTGTTTTGTTTGAGACATCAGGAAGATTATTTTCTCTGAAGCTAAGCTTGCGGATATTCTAGTACTTTGTTAAAGCTGAGAAATTTTCTCTTTGAACTCTGTCTAGTTTGTGCTAAATGGATAGAAAGTATTGTCTGTATCACTCTTTGCATTTGAGTTATATTTAGTTTGGCCTGCATTGATGCTGACTTTTGTCATGAAGATTATTGGGAAACTTAATGCCTTTATGCATATTTATTTAGTCAATTTAGTGGTGATACCTTTGGTCGAATGATGAGAGTCGTTTCTTTATGAATATTTTGTTTGCTTTATACACCTCCGCAAGATCCATGTTAATTATGAGACTCATTTTTTGGGGGCCATAGAGCCATGTGCTGCTTTACATCCAAAATTCTCTGTTCATTTGTCTTCTTCCTTTCGCTACTTGATTGGAAGTTGTATCTATTTAATTTTGTTAGAGTATGTACTAATCTTTACTTGCTCTTTTCTTTGACATGTAACACCTCTTGGGATCGAGTTGGTATAAACTCAAATAGAGCTCATTGGCTTGGAGTTTGCATTGGGGTCGAGTCAGGGCTCAAGATTCAAGAAGCGAAGATCTATAGAAATTTAAAATGCTTTGTTGAGCCGCCTATTCTAACTTAGGCTCATGGGCATATAATTGTATAAATTAAATAAATTCAAGGCTCCCATGAGTTTTATCAATTTCCGGGTTCTTCTTCTAAACCTCCTCTTTTCCCATCCTTAGAAATTGCATGTCTATAGGAATTCCCCGTAGATAATTATTTATTTGATTGATTATGAATGAATGTTTAGTTATTTATTGAGTTATTTTGTGAATATTTTATTTCTTTAGAATCTCCATCTTATTTACGAATTGTGCATCTTTTAGTTAAATAATGCGTGCAATTAAAATTCGAAATTAATAAAAAGTAATTCATTTTTATCCATGAAAGTGCAACTTCTTTCCAATTAATTGGTTCTCCTATTTTAGCAAAATTATTTATTTATTTATTTATTTTCCTTTTTTTCTTTCTTTCCTTTTCAAGTCTAAGTTTATTTAAATTCATATTTCTTTAAAGTATAATTTATTATAATCTTAGATTTTTAATATTAATCTTAAACCATTTTATCAACATATTGAAAGTTAACATTTTGAGTTATTTTGTGAAAACCGAAGGATTAACCGTAATTTTACGGATTTTCGAAAGTGCTTTCAAATCGAAACCTTCTTTCGAAAATAATTGAACCTCTTACTTAGAATCTCTGAAAAGACCATTTTCCTTAAAACGGAGGAATTGCACGCATTATTTAATTAATTGGTTCCTAATTCTCCTAAATTAGGTGGCGACTCCAAAGAAAGCCCTTTGGAGTCCCATATTGTTGAAATATACCCGAAACCTATCTTTTCTTAAAGAAAGGGTAATTTTTGGGGTTCAACAGCGTGGCGACTCCGCTGGGGAAACCCCAAGGTTCTAACCGCAAGGTTTTCACAAGATAACTCTTTATTTGTTTATTATTTGCAAAAATAGCATGATTAGTTAATTTGATTATTTGCAATTGTTTGTCACTGGAAGCATGTCACTACACTTTTATTTGTGCACATATAAAACTGGCATTCCGTTCATATTTCCCCCACTCCTGGGAGCTTCTTCATGGTTACTGATACCCGCGAGGTGTATGCATATACACCCGCAACTCACAAAAAACCCTTTAAGAAAGAGTGCGCGTACCTGCGGGGTGAGCGGATAGTTTTACTACCGCGTGACCGCTTGCCACTCAAAACAGCCTTGTGTCTAGTAAGCCCACTCTAGAGTTTTCGTTAGGAACATGCATGCATAAACCTTAGATTGGACCCGGTCCTTGGTACCGCCTCCATAGTTAGGAAAACCGCCCTTTTTCGTTGACGGGTTTAAACCCAACAACAGTGCATATTATGTGTTTATGTGATAACGGAACTTCCAGTCCAAGCCAAGTTTTGCAGTTAATCAAATTTAGAATACTTTTATTAATTTTGTAGACTAGAGGATATTTGACTTCAAGAGGTATTCAAATAGTCATCAAGTTGAAATTGAGAAGATACTTGCAAGAAGATAATAAGTTGGGGCAAGAGACGTCGAAAGGACGATAAGACGTTCGATCCATTTGATTGATGATTGATTCAAGCAAGTCTTTGGATGTAAACCACATTTGGGACCGGAGGTCAGAAATTACACCAATTGTGCAAGCAAGCAAGGATTGATTGAAACAGGCCCGCACTTCAGTTCCATTGCCTCCTTGAGCCTGATGCAGCATAGTTATAGTAGTTGTTTCTATTTTCATTGTACTCAAAACGATGTATTATGTAATAATGATCAAGTTATAGTGAAAGAAAATTATTATTACTGTTATTGTCTCTTACTCTAAATTCGATTATTGCAAAACCGGCTTGGACTACTTTTCATTATCACCTATTTGGCGTCTTAGGCCCACCTCTGGCACAAAGAGGCACCTTACAGGGTAGGACGCATTCGCATTTTATTTACGCTCGATTACGTGTGATTGCTACATGCCAATTTATTGTTATATCTTCCATGTTCAAACTGCCAAAGCGCTACTTGACGCGCGCTATGTGCTTGTGTGCAACCTCGTAAATAACATGCAAACTAACATAGTTACCTTTGAACTTTTTGTTTTGTTGTGTTTACTCCCTTCCCCGCAGAAGTTTGATTTGTGTTGACTTTGAAATGGCTGACTTCGCAAAATCCAAAGCAAGAAAAGGAGATTCTCTTCCAGTCGCGATCGTCAAAAAGGAAAAGACAGTGTCTGGTTCAACTTTAGAAGAAAGCACAAAGAATGATGAAAAGACTCTCATTAATCTTACCATGGAAGATGAACAATCAGAAACAAAACAAACATCTAATCTGAATGAGTGGTACCATTGGCAAAAACAGGATAAGTCTAACAGATATCAGGTGTCGAATTTGAAAAAGATGCCAACTGAGACCTTTAGGGAATATGCGGTACGTTGGACAGATGAAGCTGCTAAGGTCCAACCACCTTACACAGAAAATGAAGCAATTGCATGTTTCGTATCATCTCTGGACAGTGAGCTCTATTACCAAATCTGTCGCCAGATAATGGACACATCGGAAACAACATTTGCCAACATTGTTAAGATGGGAGAAACTATGGAAATCAAAATGATGCTTGAATCAGTCACTCCAAAAAATGCAAATGCAATGGCCCAGTTTGCCAATGATAAGAAGAAAGGAAATGGGGTACAGGTTCCAAGTTTTCCAAACCCACCTTACAATTTATCTTGCCAAAACAAATCCACTTTTAATCATCATAGTCAATGGAAAGCTCCTTTTGCGCCAATGCTTGATTTCAACCCTCCATTCCCTACATTAAAATATCATCAATGCAACTCGCTTGTTTATCAGCCTTACCCACAACCGTATGTTCATCAAGCACTTTCAAATAACCATGCGCTTCCAAATCGTCAACCATTTCTAAAGCACCAGCCTTCATCTAGTCATCAACCTATAGCTTCTGTTCGCCAAAGTCGCCTAGCCATGGAAAAACCCTGCACAAAGGTATTCAAAACTTTCACACCCATAGCTGAACCTTACAATCAGTTTTATGAAAGGCTAAGGGAAGCTGGAATGATTCACCCTATCGCTGATGCAACACCTAGTCCTCTTCCAAAATGGTTCGATGAAACCAAACATTGTGCCTACCATTCTGGGGCACCGGGGCATGACATCGGAAATTGCTACGCACTCAAAAACAAGATTGAAACAATGATAAGATCAGGAGAAATCCAATTGATGACAGCTCCTCCTAGTTCCCAATACTCATTATTTAGCCTAGCGTCTGGATCTAATTCCAACTTTGAAAAGAGGGCTCGCCGAAAGTTTACATTTCCAATAGAATCTCAAGAGCATTTGTTTGAAGGGTTGAAAGGTGCAAAAGTTTTAAAGCCTTTGGTAGGAGATGGGACATCTGATCCTCCTCCAAGATTGATTCATGGGGTCAAATATTGTGCTTACCATGGAGAATATTGTCAACATGACACTAAGAGCTGCATTACTCTGAGGCACAAAATTCAAGATTTGATTGATGATGGAGTGCTCCAGCTTGCTTATGACGATGAGACTCAAAATGAAGATGATGATCTCTGAGTTGATGCCCTTCTGAAAGGAACTTGGCAATTGAGCTCAATAGTTTCTTTTGCATCACAATTCAAATTGAGGCCCTGAATTGTGTTTTGCCTTTAAATTGTGTCTTTTGAGAATAACCTTTTTAATTTATGTCTTTGCATGTCTGTCGCATTATGCCTCCTTAAGTTCGAATTTGAATAAATAATACATTGCATTCTCATTGTGTTATTATACTTTATTTACTTTATGGTATGCTTTTGACTAAATATTTCAATTTTATAATTATCAAACCTGCCTAAGCATTGCTTGTGACTAACAACTGAACAATTTGGGAATGATGCGCTGAAAAGCGATATTTTGCACCCTTGAGGTGTCAGACTGTCGTTAGGACTTCAACTGGGGCAGATCTTATTTGTTGGCATATGGCGTGGAAGTAGTTTTATCTACATTCTTTATTTGAGAATTGCTTAAAATGATGAGTTGAAGATGTAGAATTCATGAAGTTGACGAAGTCTTTACCTGGTTCATCGTGTCCTATTTGGAGGAACACTGGTGTTTACAAAGCGGATGTTCAAGTTTGGCTGAAAATTGAACACAAATGTCTTCACAAGACACTATATTTGAAGCAGCCGCAAGTTAGCATTGTTTCAATGTAATTTTGATTGTAATGCGAACTACGCATAACCTGATTCCCAGGGCTGGGATACATAGGCAACTCATATAGAGTTCGGTTGCACTAGCACAGGAATCCCCTATTTCCTCTTTTATGCACTTTTGAACTACTTCTGACCTGATTCCTGGAATGGCAACAGGATAAGTAGGCAATCCCCGTCGGATTCGGTCAAAATATTGTAACACTTTAGGCTTGTTTATCTTTTATGATGTAATTCCGAACTATGCATCTGGGCAGATGTGTAGGTTTTCCAACTCGGACACGGTTTCGTACTTAGATTGCCATACTTCCCCAAAATCTTTATGTAAGCAGAACTACGCACAGTCTGATTCCCGTGGAGGAATACGTAGGCGCTCTTAACGGGCTCGATTCTATAATATTAAAATTTTCAGTTTCCCCTAAAGTAAGAAACTGGGGCAAATTTTGCAAGACAAATTGAAGATATGGACGATAGAAACTGGGGCAAATTTTGCAAGATAAGTTGAAGATTCAGAAGATCATAATTGGGGCAAATTTTGCGAGGCAAGTTGAAGGTTTAGATAGTCATAACTGGGGCAAAATTTTGCAAGAATCAACGTTGACTATCAAAAGACGAGCTGGGAAGATCTTGGGAATTGGCTTAATGAATAGTGCCAACTCTAAGAAAAGGATGTTTAGTTTGTTTTAAGATATGTCACAAGCTTATGTCAAGGCAGAAATTTAATAAAATGCATCTTACTTTCATGAAATATTTGCATGGTTACTCTATTTACTTTATTACCAAAACTACTTTTACTTTGCCTCTATTATCAAAACGTCATTTGAGTTCATGAGCCAAGTCTCCGAGTATGATTCACAAATCTAAGTCCGAGGAAAACATGGGAGCAGAAGCGACATAAAGAAGATCGAGATCAAGTCAGCACAAATCAAACGCCCTCCCCAAAACTAACAATTTTTTCTTTGAGAGCAGGAACATGAAGATTGCAATGAAAGGATCATTCGCACTATGGATGAATAATTTATTGAATGCGCATTCAAAGTTGCCTTGCAGATTGCGTTGCATTGCCTTTTCATGACTTAAAGCGTTATGCTTCGTCATGGGTTATTGCCGAACAGGCGGCATTTCTACCTCTATGATTTTCATTCCCAAATAAGCAATGAAGCCAAGGCGTGCGTTATGTTTTCAAGTCACGCCAAAATGAGCACTGCCTTATTTTTAAATGACAATCTGCTCAAGACCATCATTGTCTGATTGTATCGCCAATTGATTTATCAAATGGCTATTGCACTGATTACATTTCCGCACTGCTTTGCTTTGCACTTGCTTTAAATTCTGCCATTATATTTGCTTCAAATTAATGCTTTGCTTTACTTTTTCAGGTCAACCATCAGTTCCTCGGAGATTATACGCCTTGTCGCATATGCAGCATAAATCTATTCCCTTCTTTTTCATTATAGCCTTTGCTTTATTTACTCGTTTTCCAACGCATTTACTTTGAATTTGCAGGAATTGAATATCAGATTCAATATGAATCGAAGGGAGCATTCAACACTTTGCACCACTATCAATACAAGCAACACCAATCAAGTTGACGACGCATGTGATTCTGCTTGACAGATCATTCAAATCTACTCTTGTGGCATCCAAGCATTACATTTGATTATTGCCGAAAAGGCGGCGCTTTTCCTTTCTTACCATCTTAACATTGTGATAGAATTTACCTTGTGGTAGCGATAGACAAGTCAACCATGGGGCACCATGTGCGGTGTGTCCCGCCAGTTGGTTGTCCTGCAAAGCATTATAAGATACTTGTTTAGAATAGAATCGACAAGTCAACCTTGGGGCACCATGTGCGGTGTGTCCCGCCGGTTGGTTGTCCTGCAAAATATTATATGATACTTGTTTAGAATAGAATCGACAAGTCAACCTTGGGGCACCATGTGCGGTGTGTCCCGCCGGTTGGTTGTCCTGCAAAATATTATATGATACTTGTTTAGAATAGAATCGACAAGTCAACCTTGGGGCACCATGTGCGGTGTGTCCCGCCGGTTGGTTGTCCTGCAAAATATTATATGATACTTGTTTAGAATAGAATCGACAAGTCAACCTTGGGGCACCATGTGCGGTGTGTCCCGCCGGTTGGTTGTCCTGCAAAATATTATATGATACTTGTTTAGAATAGAATCGACAAGTCAACCTTGGGGCACCATGTGCGGTGTGTCCCGCCGGTTGGTTGTCCTGCAAAATATTATATGATACTTGTTTAGAATAGGATCGACAAGTCAACCATGGGGCACCATGTGCGGTGTGCCCCGCCGGTTGGTTGTCCTGCAAAGCATTATATGATGTTTGTTTAGAATAGAATAGACAAGTCGGCTGGAACACCGCTTTCGGAGTGTTTCACGATGTCGGTTGTCTTGCAATATTGACATGTTATAATTGAAGTAGATGATAAAGATAGGCGATTCGACTTGAGACACCATATCTCGTTAGTCAACTTATCTTATGAAAGCCTTGCATTTTACAAATTCGTTCCCACTTTACTTATTGTTTCACTTTACCGTTTCAGAATAATAATCAGCCTAGAGGTTCCCCGGATGGAGTACCTCGTCAGTTGATCGAGAGAAGAAATTTGTTGATAGCATCACAACCATCATTTACAATTTTATATTATTCCTATTTATTTCTTATTCCAATTATTATAGTTTGTTCGCAGTTGTTCGCTTACCGTTTGTTAAGTCTTTGCAGAATTTTGGCAATACCGCAGCAGCATTTGGAGCATAACGTGGAACTCTTTCTTAGCAGTGAACTGGGGCAAACGTTGATATGAGCTAGACTCGTCAACGAAGATCTGAAGAATCGCACTCGAACAAGCAAATTCTTACCTAATCTTTCATTCCAGATTAGGGGTCAGTTTGAATTCTTTCCTTTTCGTGCGTGATCACGCCCAACTATGCCCTATAAAAGGGACTAAGCGGTCGCAGCAAATATAGCTCGGTACTTAAAGTCCCGAGGTCGAATCCCACAGAGAACACTCGAAATATAGTTGTTATTCTAACTACTTTACCTATCAACTAACTTCTAAGGGTGTTTGATTTAAGGTTGATTGTGTAGTAATAACTAAGTAATAAAAATTAATAATGGAGTAAACAGCAATTAATAGAGAATAAAATTGATTCAAAGATGTAAAGCCTAGGATTGATCTACCCAACTCCTACCTATGCATTAGAATAATGACTTAACGAATTCAACTTGGTTCTTCCTATTGAACACTTGCTCTCAATTCACAACTATTCACTTCCGTGTAATAACTGTAACTTTCACTAATTAATTTTCCAATTAACTAATGAAGATAGATAAGACTACAAGTATTGTCCACAATCAGGGTCAATGGTCACATATCACCTTATTGACAACCTAAGTAATACCTTGGTTTTAGATTGAAATATTGCTAAGTGTTTAACCCAAACCTATGAATCTATCCCTAGACACACATGAATAATGGGAACAATCAATTGGCGGCCTTTCCAATCAATAGCAATCAAAACATAAACACTTAGATAGGAAGAATTCTCAAGTTTCATTCATCAAAACAAATATCCATAACACATAAGTATTGGAGTGGTTCAATCAACCCTAGAATGAGTGAATTAGCCACTCATAATTGTATTAAACAATAATGAATTCATAGTTAAAACAACACCCATAGGAAAGAGAATAAGAAAAGTTCAGAAAAACTCCTTGATTCTTCAGTTCCAATGGTTTTGATGCGTTCCAAGCTCCAAAGTGCTTCAACAATGGTGGTCTTGCTCTCCCCAGTCAAGATGTGGGCTGAAAATAGGTTAGAAAACCTTTTATACCTCGTGTGAAACTCGTGGACAAGTTTGCCCCTCGCCACTTTTCGCCAGAAAATTTGTCCCATGGCTGGATCATGGCCTTACGATGCCTGGGCCATGCACTTGCGAAATTCTGCTTTCAACTTCATGGCTGAATCATGGATTTACGATGGCTGGGCCGTGACATTTCGTCTTCAAATTTCTTTCATGGCTAATCCACGGCCTTGGCACCTTACAACGCTGTAAATTAACTTCAATTTTGCTCCAAATCATCACACTTTAACACTTTTCCATACCATTTGATCCCTACACATTCAAACACCCAATATAAGTACAAAATACTATTGTTCACACTAAAATAGTCCACAAAAGCACCAAAATATGATGTAACTAATACTAAAATATATGCATTTTAGCCTAACATCACAACCCCACACTTAAGATTTTGCTCGTCCTCGAGCAATCTAACTCACAACCCACTTGGACAAATCAACCACTAATACAAGACTCCAAACGATATTACCACACACCAGGCTTCATTCATGCTCAATACACAAGAGTTCTTCTTTCACATACCTTAGTCTAACTCAAAATGCTAAAGCCCTCAGCAATATCAAGATCACAAACCATCAAGCACATTCGAGAACAAGATTGATGCACTAGCTTAACTCTTGCGCAAGTACCATACATTCAAGGGTCCACAGTGTGTGTGTGCTCGTTCCCCCCTACAATTTCAATAATGAAACAGCGGACCTAAGCGGCAAGTGTATAGAGAGTTCGCTCAATTCAACATATTTTTACTCATAATCACACGCTCAAATTACAACTTCCATCTCAAGCCTCAAGGGTCAACAATGGGGTATTATTCATACATTTCACAATATTTGGATGATTGGGGCCCTAGAAATTCAACCTCACTAGGGTGCCTTTGGCGTGTTCATACTCGAGGCTTTTGCATTCACCCTTAACCGAGCATAGGAACATTGCCCCCATCCTTTGTTCATCTCTACTTTTTCTTTCTTTGCACAATTTCTTTCTAGTTTTTTTTTTCTTTTTTTTTTCACTTTTTTTTTTCTTTCTTTTCCATCTACCCCCTTGCTTCATACCCTTTCATAGGCTCTCAAATGGTTGTTTTAAATCATTTTAGCTCACTTACCTCTCAGATTTTTTCTTAAGCTCACTCTCTTCATCTTTGCTAATCAAAGGTCATGTTTACACTACCAACATACATAGGGGAAAACAAAGTGCTCAATAATTCCATAGTGGACACCCTAAACTTAGTCAAGTGCGCTTGAGTTAATGCTAGGAATCAGGCCCTTCTCTACTCTCATAATGGTTCGTTTTTTTCCATCGTACAATGCGTCATCAGGCTTCCGACACAATGAATCCAACTAGGCAATTTATTCTTTCTTCTCTTTGTTATTACAACTAACTACTATTCAAAAATCATCAAAAGTACCCGGTTCAAAACAAAAGGCATCATCGGGAAAGAACCGTGGTCAAAAGAAAACCCAAAGATTAAGCCACAAAAAAAAACTAAAGCAATAAAAATACAGCTACAAATCAAGATACCCCACCCCACACTTAAAATTGTGCAATGTCCTCAATGCACTCAGGTAACTAATCAGGGGTGGTAAACGAGGTACTCAGACTTCCCTCACTAGCGCGCAATTTCTTTTTCAAGCAAACAGACTTATTTAAATCAGCTAGTGTGCTCAAATGGGACGCAAGCACCCCACACTTAGAAGTGAAGCCATAGCGACAATGAAGGAAAAAATAAAAGCCACAACCAGCATATCAAACAATTGCGTTCATGGGAAAATCAAATGATGTGCACATAGCAAGTATCCCATAGAAGTGTAGTCATTTAAAAGAACTTGCCTTAAATAATCCCACGAGGCTAGATGCTCCTGACGAGCCCCCAAACTTCAAATTTTAATCCTAATGTATTCAACATATGCCCCGTGGTTGATCGGTTACTCAGACTTGGCCGAATTCACAAAAAATCCTCATTGGGGCATTTTGTCAAACACCGTGCGTGCTCTGTGATGTATAACATGTATATGTGCAATTTGTTTGTGATTCCACCTCCCAACTCCGGGAGCTTACTATTCCTATCAAAATTTGTATATCACCACACTCTCCAACCATATTAACAACATATTCAAATTGTATATGCACCCAATAACCCAAAAGCAAGATAAAGTGCTAGTTGAACTAATGAACAAAAACATGTATATGAAGGCTAGGGCACCATTGAAATCCAATACAAGTAGGTGAAACTCCTACCTTAGACTTGTAGAGGAGTGAAGGAATCAATGAGGAGAGGGGGTGGCGACTGGGGAACGGGGTAAGGGAACGGGAACAGAGGAGAAAGAAACAAGAGAGACGAAGAGAGAGAAGACCTTACCTGGCATCGCCGGCGAGAGCAGGGCCGCCGGAGCTGCGGTGGGGGAGGGGGAACGGGTGGTGGGGGTGTCGGGGATCGCAGGGGATTGGGGAAGGGTGTTCGTTATTTGAGTTGGTGTTTTTGTTTTGCTCTGTTATACTAGTGTGTGCACAATATAGAGTTAGAAAATATTTTGACCCAACTTACCTGAGGCATCGTTTTTTCCATCGTTTTTTTGGCTTACAACGCTGAAAATTTTTTTCGTTTTTGTTTACTCAGCTAAAATTTCTACTCCTCATGGCTAACCCATCGTAAATCCATGCCTGGGCGATGTCCCAACTTCTTTTCCCTTAGAGAAAAATTTGGAATACACTTACCCATCGCTATACCCATCGATTTTTAGGCTTACACCGCTGTAAAAATAATTTTCCTTGCCTTTTCCTCAGCTGAATTATTTACTACTCATGGCCATACCATCGTAAGGCTATGCCTGGGCCATGAGTTTTTTTTCTTCATTGCACCTAAAAAAACATCAATTCCTTATTCTTCAAATTATCTTCCAACCTGCAAAACACCTCCAAAAACAAATATTAGTACATTAAATGTGCTAAAATCTAACTCAAAATTTTTTTTTTTAATTATTTTTTTTATTTTTGAATTTTTTATTTTATTTTTTTTTATTTTTTTTTATTTTTTTATTTTTTTATTTTTAACTTTAAATTAAAACTAAATAGAAAGCGGTAAAATTTTGGGTTGCCTCCCAAATAGCGCCTTATTTAAAGTCGTGGCACGACTTCAATCAACTCAACCCATGGCTCATCCAGGCTCGCATGTATGCACACACGAACAATTCACATCATCACAATGTCCCTTCAGCATTTTGCCAATGTCAACAGCTATTTCTTCATCATACAGCTTCAAGGTCATCTTTTGCTTATCAATATCAATCACTGCTCTACCAGTAGCCAAGAATGGACGGCCTAAGATAATTGGAACATCTTTATCAACGGGGCAGTCAAGAACCACAAAATCTACTGGAAACATGAAACTACCCACATGCACAAGTACATCCTCAACTATTCCAACTGGGTGCTTTTGTCTTCTATCTGCCAGCTGGATTCGCATTGAAGTCCCTCTCATGCCAGTCAAACCCAACTTATTGTATACTTCCAGCGGCATCAGATTAATGCTTGCACCAGAATCACACAAGGCCTTACCAATTGTGAGATCCCCAATCGAGCACTGGACTGTAAAACTACCAGGATCTTGCTTCTTTTTAGCAACAGGCTTTGTGATGACAACACTACACACCTTATTCAGCTCGACCATCTCTACCTCATTAAAGTCAACCTTCTTAGACAGAAGGTCTTTTAACAATTTAGCGTATCCAGGGACCTCTCGCATAACTTCCATGAAAGGCATAGTAAGCTTTAATTGTTTCAACAAATCAAAAAGCTTATTAAATTTCAAACCTTTTTGTTGCTTTGCCAACCTTTGAGGGAAAGGAGGTGGTGGTATTTTTGCCTTGGAGTTCTGCTCCCTTGACACTTTACCTTGTTCAACCACCCTATCAGATTCTATATTAGGTTCTTTAGCAATTACCTTCTCAGTACCAGGGAAAGGTTTTGGAGTGATTTCTTTCTCAACATGATCATTGCCAGCCAGTTTGGCAGAGTCATCAGCAGGCTCAATGTTTGGCATGGTAGGTAGTGCTCCTTTAGCTAATTCTTGCTTCTTGTCCAAGTCTCTGCCATTCCTCAACGTGACTGCCATCAATTGATAAGGATTTGGATCCTTAGGATTTACCACTGTGTCTCCTGGCAAGGTACCCTGAGGTTTATTGTTCAGAGCAATGACTAGTTGTCCCAACTGCGTCTCTATCCCCTTAATGGCAGTGTCATGAGCTGCAACTTGATCTTGCAACTTCTTGTGTACTCCCACCATGGACTGCACCATACTCTTAATGTCAGCTATATCATTAGCTTGCTGTGTAGGTAATACTACCTGCTGGTTATTATAAGCTGCTTGTCTCTGGTAAGGAACTTGTTGTCCCTACTGTCTGGCAGTGTTGTATGGAGCTGGTTGTTGTGCCTGTCTAACTGGATCCTGTTGATTGTATTGCTGCCTCTGCCCATAATTCAGAAAATTCACATCTTCAGTATAACCCAATAAATCAGAGTCAGCAAAATTACCAGGATCAGGTGTGTCCACTCGGTTAACGGGTTTCAGCATGTTTTCATTAAATTGTTTTAAAGCCACATCCAGCGTAGTCTGCAGCCTTGACATTTTCTCTTCAACCCCATTATCAATTCCAGCAGTCAACACCTTTTGGCCTGAACCAGCAGATGCATCTCTAGTCAACCAGCCTGAATTTTGAGCCATGGTATCGAGGAGAGCTTTTGCTTCAGTAAATGTTTTACTCAAGAATGCTCCTCCAGCAGCTGCATCTAAATTGCCCTTGATTTGATCACTCATGCCCATGTAAATTCTCTGTCCCAACATCTGATCAGGAATTCCATGATGGGGACACCTTCGCAAGCAGCTCTTGAACCTCTCCCAAGCTTCTGGCAGGGTCTCGAGCGGGGTCTGCCTGAACATGAGTATTTCGTCAACCAACATCGCAGTTTTGTTTGGTGGGAAAAATTTCTTCATGAACTTGATCACCAACTCATCCCACGAAGTGATAGAATTGACAGGCAAAGAATCAAACCAGTCACTAGCATCATCCGTCAACGAAAACGGGAATAACATCAATCGCACGACCTCAGCCGGAACTCGAGCATGCTTCTGAGTTTCACACACCCTCATGAACTTTTTCAAATGCTTTTGAGGACCATCAGTCAATTTACCCGCAAAAAGTCCAGCATTGGACAACAGACTGACCATAGTTTGGGTGATGTAAAAACTTTCAGCTTCAAATTCTGGAAGCCGAATAGCAGAAGCCAAGTTTCCAGCCACAGGCTGAGCAAAAGCATTAAGTGCCAAATCTTCAGCCATCTCAATATCTTTGGTTTCTGATTTTCTAAGTGTATTGCCAACAGTATTCGCCCTTTTTAAGGCGTGGAATGTCCTCTCAATCTCTGGGTCAAACGGTTTCAACTCTGCAGACTGAGATCTTGTTTTACGCATACAGCTGAAACACACAAATTCCAAAGAGTTAACTCAAGATGACAAAAGTGAAGTCAATTGAGAAATAAAACTAGTTATTTTAACAACTAAAATAACACCGTGTTCCCCGGCAACGGCGCCAAAATTTGATCACGCCCAACTATGCCCTATAAAAGGGACTAAGCGGTCGCAGCAAATATAGCTCGGTACTTAAAGTCCCGAGGTCGAATCCCACAGAGAACACTCGAAATATAGTTGTTATTCTAACTACTTTACCTATCAACTAACTTCTAAGGGTGTTTGATTTAAGGTTGATTGTGTAGTAATAACTAAGTAATAAAAATTAATAATGGAGTAAACAGCAATTAATAGAGAATAAAATTGATTCAAAGATGTAAAGCCTAGGATTGATCTACCCAACTCCTACCTATGCATTAGAATAATGACTTAACGAATTCAACTTGGTTCTTCCTATTGAACACTTGCTCTCAATTCACAACTATTCACTTCCGTGTAATAACTGTAACTTTCACTAATTAATTTTCCAATTAACTAATGAAGATAGATAAGACTACAAGTATTGTCCACAATCAGGGTCAATGGTCACATATCACCTTATTGACAACCTAAGTAATACCTTGGTTTTAGATTGAAATATTGCTAAGTGTTTAACCCAAACCTATGAATCTATCCCTAGACACACATGAATAATGGGAACAATCAATTGGCGGCCTTTCCAATCAATAGCAATCAAAACATAAACACTTAGATAGGAAGAATTCTCAAGTTTCATTCATCAAAACAAATATCCATAACACATAAGTATTGGAGTGGTTCAATCAACCCTAGAATGAGTGAATTAGCCACTCATAATTGTATTAAACAATAATGAATTCATAGTTAAAACAACACCCATAGGAAAGAGAATAAGAAAAGTTCAGAAAAACTCCTTGATTCTTCAGTTCCAATGGTTTTGATGCGTTCCAAGCTCCAAAGTGCTTCAACAATGGTGGTCTTGCTCTCCCCAGTCAAGATGTGGGCTGAAAATAGGTTAGAAAACCTTTTATACCTCGTGTGAAACTCGTGGACAAGTTTGCCCCTCGCCACTTTTCGCCAGAAAATTTGTCCCATGGCTGGATCATGGCCTTACGATGCCTGGGCCATGCACTTGCGAAATTCTGCTTTCAACTTCATGGCTGAATCATGGATTTACGATGGCTGGGCCGTGACATTTCGTCTTCAAATTTCTTTCATGGCTAATCCACGGCCTTGGCACCTTACAACGCTGTAAATTAACTTCAATTTTGCTCCAAATCATCACACTTTAACACTTTTCCATACCATTTGATCCCTACACATTCAAACACCCAATATAAGTACAAAATACTATTGTTCACACTAAAATAGTCCACAAAAGCACCAAAATATGATGTAACTAATACTAAAATATATGCATTTTAGCCTAACATCAGTGCGTCATTGTCAATCAATCGTGCGAGTCTCTGTATCTAAGGGTCGTCGAACTACATATGGCCTGATTCTCTTTCAACCCGAGATATGTAGGCAACTCGAAAACCGGAGTTCGGCCATATCCATAAGCCTCGTCTTTTGGTCCTTGGAAATCAAAAGTCTTGGTCTTATCGGGACAAAATAGGCTTCTCGTCAACTTCTTTACCCTAAAAACTCTCTCATCCTTTTCCGGGTAAAGAGGGGCAGCTGTTGACACCCAATTTTGTCCCAGAAGTTTTCAAATTAAAGGTTTAATTATTCTAAAATTAAAATTAATTTTTGAAATTAAAGGCAATTGCTTAATTTCAAATAAAGTGGCTAAAATCGCAATGCGCAACCTTAATCTCAGCTGACCCTTGCAATTCCTCTACTTATCTATTAAAATCTAAAATTAGGGCTAATTTTGCTCTAAATCCCGAAATCAGCCTATACATGCAAAAAGCATATATACATACATACTACACTTTCATTGCCCATTTCAGTCAAAATCCCTTGATCCGTTGGACCCCTCGCGACCCGTTTCTTCCACTCGATTCCCTTTCAAATCTTCCCAAAATCTCCTTCAATCCGTCCAAAACCTCGTACGAATGGTCCCCCACGTTCCTCCACATCATCTTCCCGTACTAGGATATAGCTATATCGATCGTGTGCCTTCATTTTTCGCGGATCAAATCTGGAGCGTCGATTTGGTTTCAAACGGGCAAAATCTTTGAGGATAAGAGGGAAACTGTACGATCTTTGTGAGGTTGGACTGTTTTCTCCCTTATCCTACAAAGAGAATGTCCATTTTAACCAAATTTGAAATTCAAAATAACTCACTCGAAAACCCTAGCTGGAACAGGTATAAAATCTTCCTTATGTTCATTTTAAAAGGGAGTTCAGTTCATTTTGAGGGAGATCAAAAAAAAGAGGCAGAGGGAAAATAGAAACAATTTTTTTTTTTTTTGGAATTTAAGTTCTTTCTTTGAGAATATACATAGTGTCACTGTTACTATTTCTTTTTTGCGTGTCGCGTATTATTTCTTCGTAACCCGAGTCGTCGCTTGTGCTCGAGTCGCATTTTTCAGTTCGTCGCTTCAGTTCACTGCCCTAAAAAAGGTCAGATCCGTGACCTTTTACTTTTTCTATATCTACTTGTTCAAGTGTATGTTTGATTTCCTATTTATGTAAAGGCTATTTGAACATGGTACTGGTTTGTTTTGGTAGTATTTGAAACTGTGCGTAAGATCAATTTTGCAGGTATGAAAACAGGAACCTTGTGTATATTTGTGAACTTATTTTTGGCCATCAATGTTTAAAGCTGATATCTTTGGTTTGTTATGGTATTTTAAATGAAGGAGTTAAGGTATTTTTACTAGCAAATCTTTGTGAAGAATGTAGAAAAAGTTAGCTTGTTCATATTAGAGTTGGTAGATTGCCTAGTTTCTAAGTTTGTTTATGGTTTTAAAAAATGGATTATGGTCATTGTTTGTTCTTCTGGTTCCCTGGTTCTTTCATGTGTGGTAGATGGAGTATAATGAGTGTGAAGAGGTTGCTAGTCAATTTCAGCTTTGTTTGGTTTGTCTTTGTTGTTTGGGGATGTGTAGGCAGTTTGCAAGGGCTGATTCTGGTATCTGCTGGAGTTTCAGTTAGTTCAGGTAGTTTTAGGAGCTGCAGGGCTTTGAGTTTCTAGGAGGCTATTCTGGCTCAAGGGAGAAGTGTAGGGTCTGTTCTAGTCCTGGTTCCCTGATTATTTAGGAGTTTTTGGTAGTTAAAGGAATCAGGTTCAGGGCTGGTGAGTGTAGTTCTGTGCAAGGTTGTTTAGAGGGAGTGAGCTGGTCTGAAGGTTTCAGGTATTAGAGGAGAGTTCAGGATCTGATGTCTTCTGTTTGTTTGAAGGATGTAGGGGTGTAGATGTTTTTTTTTTCAGTCAGTGAAGGGTGTAGCAGTTTGCAGGGTTATTGAAGTTTGTTTTCTTGGTTCCTGCTGAATGAGGGAGTCAGGGGTCAGGGGTCTATTCTGGTGAGTTGAGGGAGTCTGTGAGTCAATAGATTGGCTAGTAGTAGCTTAGCAAAGGGGGTAGTGTGATCTGGAGATCTGCATTTGTTGATGGTCTGTTTAGTCTAAGGTTGATAGAGTTTTGTAGCTGTTTGTGTATGTAAACAAAGAACTTTAGTTGGGTTCTCTGTTTTTCTCTAGTTTTCATGAGTTTTAGCTAGTTGAATTCTTGGTTTCATGCTTGTTAGTGTCATAGGATCAAAGTGTAAAGTTAAGGTCAGTCCGCCCGTTCCCCGTGGGTTGTTGCAGTATCCTGAAAGATTTTAGAAGGTCCTGCATTCTGATCTTAATCTGCCTGGAAACCTAATCGCTCCAAGTTGCCTGCTCTTTTTTTTTTATTATTTATTTAAATGTTCTGTTAGTGACAGTCAGTTATATGTTAATCTGAAGGATGAATTTAGCGAGCATGATAATATGAAAGTGATTCGGATGATGAATCATGAACGAAGACTAGTCGTCACAAAATTAATTTAAGAGAGTCCGAAACTGTCATTTGCTTATAATCTGTGTTAAAACAGGCCATAAATTTCACTCTTTCATAAGTTTCTTTTGTTTTGTTTGAGACATCAGGAAGATTATTTTCTCTGAAGCTAAGCTTGCGGATATTCTAGTACTTTGTTAAAGCTGAGAAATTTTCTCTTTGAACTCTGTCTAGTTTGTGCTAAATGGATAGAAAGTATTGTCTGTATCACTCTTTGCATTTGAGTTATATTTAGTTTGGCCTGCATTGATGCTGACTTTTGTCATGAAGATTATTGGGAAACTTAATGCCTTTATGCATATTTATTTAGTCAATTTAGTGGTGATACCTTTGGTCGAATGATGAGAGTCGTTTCTTTATGAATATTTTGTTTGCTTTATACACCTCCGCAAGATCCATGTTAATTATGAGACTCATTTTTTGGGGGCCATAGAGCCATGTGCTGCTTTACATCCAAAATTCTCTGTTCATTTGTCTTCTTCCTTTCGCTACTTGATTGGAAGTTGTATCTATTTAATTTTGTTAGAGTATGTACTAATCTTTACTTGCTCTTTTCTTTGACATGTAACACCTCTTGGGATCGAGTTGGTATAAACTCAAATGGAGCTCATTGGCTTGGAGTTTGCATTGGGGTCGAGTCGGGGCTCAAGATTCAAGAAGCGAAGATCTATAGAAATTTAAAATGCTTTGTTGAGCCGCCTATTCTAACTTAGGCTCATGGGCATATAATTGTATAAATTAAATAAATTCAAGGCTCCCATGAGTTTTATCAATTTCCGGGTTCTTCTTCTAAACCTCCTCTTTTCCCATCCTTAGAAATTGCATGTCTATAGGAATTCCCCGTAGATAATTATTTATTTGATTGATTATGAATGAATGTTTAGTTATTTATTGAGTTATTTTGTGAATATTTTATTTCTTTAGAATCTCCATCTTATTTACGAATTGTGCATCTTTTAGTTAAATAATGCGTGCAATTAAAATTCGAAATTAATAAAAAGTAATTCATTTTTATCCATGAAAGTGCAACTTCTTTCCAATTAATTGGTTCTCCTATTTTAGCAAAATTATTTATTTATTTATTTATTTTCCTTTCTTTCTTTCTTTCCTTTTCAAGTCTAAGTTTATTTAAATTCATATTTCTTTAAAGTATAATTTATTATAATCTTAGATTTTTAATATTAATCTTAAACCATTTTATCAACATATTGAAAGTTAACATTTTGAGTTATTTTGTGAAAACCGAAGGATTAACCGTAATTTTACGGATTTTCGAAAGTGCTTTCAAATCGAAACCTTCTTTCGAAAATAATTGAACCTCTTACTTAGAATCTCTGAAAAGACCGTTTTCCTTAAAACGGAGGAATTGCACGCATTATTTAATTAATTGGTTCCTAATTCTCCTAAATTAGGTGGCGACTCCAAAGAAAGCCCTTTGGAGTCCCATATTGTTGAAATATACCCGAAACCTATCTTTTCTTAAAGAAAGGGTAATTTTTGGGGTTCAACAAATACTACGCTAGTGTAACCGAGCTCTATGTGAGTTGCTTACGTATCCCGCCTTGGGAATCAGGTTACGCATAGTTCGCATTACATAGAAAATTACATTGAAATCAAAAGACTGATTTTGTCGCTTGTCAAATGTAGTATCTCTTGATTGTTCTTGATTTGATATTGGCCAGGCATTTGCCTTTACCTTCTTTGGCAACAAAAATTTCTTCAATAAAATCTACCCCAGTTTGGGTTTGTCTTGATTTGTCCTCTACATTGAAAGCTTTTGGTCCTCCCGACTTTGTAAGTTCGAGACCTCTTCTTTGTTGTTTGGATCTTTTGGATCACAATGGTCCCTTTTTCAGCCTCATCAACTGATATCAAGTGTATGCCATACTCATCATCTGCCAAAAGGTTATTATCAGCGGGTGTATTCCCAATGAGTTGAATCGAACCTTCTTGGATTAAAGTTTCAACTGCATTTTTTAGACTGTAGCAATTTTCAGTGTCATGCCCTGGAGCCCCTGAATGATAGGCACAATGTTTGGTTCCATCGAACCATTTTGGAAGAGGATTAGGGGTTGCATCCGCAATAGGGTGAATTACTCCAGCTGCCCTTAGCCTTTCATAAAGCTGACTGTATGGTTCCGCTAAAGATGTGTAGGTTTTATATGTATTCTTGACAAGATTAGTGCGTGGCTTTGGTACGGCTAGGCGATTTTGAAAAGCGCAGACTTGGGGATTGGTAATTTCTGATTGGTGGCCAAATGATTGTTGGTAGTAAACGGGTTTAGCATTGTAGCCTGGATATGGAATGTTTTGGTCAGTAGGCAGAGGTAATGAGTTCTTGGTAGTAATAATGCCAACTTCCTTCTCTTTTTCTTCTAAATTTCCCAAACCAGTCTGGATGGCTTACGCAGTTGCTTTTACTGCAGCAAAACTTACAATTCTCCCTATCTTAATCCCTTCTTCAACCATTTCTCCCATCATAAGAAGTTCAGAATAGGGTTTACCCATCATAGGGAGCAAGTGCACGTAATAAGAATCATCTTGGGCTCGGATGAAGTACTTCACCATGTCTTTCTCAGTCATTGGTGGTTGCACCCTTCCAGCATGTTCTCGCCATCTTAGTGCATATTCTCTGAAGGTTTCGGTTGGTTTCATCTTCATATTGGATAAGGTTATAAGGTCAGGAACTATCTCGACATTGTACTCGAATTGCTTTGTGAAATCATTGGCTATGTCATCAAATTCATGCCATTTGCTTGTATCTTGTCGTGCAAACCACTCAGCCGCAATGCCATCCAGACTGTGACTGAAGTAGGCCATCAGATGTTCTTCTTTGCCTCCCGCAACCCTCATTCGGTTGAGATACTTGGTCAAATGAGCAAATGGGTCACTATGACCATCATACATATCAAATTTTGGCACTTTAAACCCGGGAGGAAGAGTAACGTCAGGGTATAGATAAAGATTGCGGTAGGAGATGCTTTGACGTCCTCTAGACACTTGCAAATCCTTGATGGATTGCTGCATGATTTTCATTGTTTGGATTATCTCCCCTTGCCCAATGGTCTTTCCCTGCTTTTCCACAGTTACGGGCACTTCACTTTGTGGCACATAGTCAGTGAAATCCACGTTCTTACCATTAGGGTAATGCTCATAGTACTGGGCTTCGGGATACTCTTGTCCTGGATCATTGGCATTTTGAGGAGCATCAGCCATAGCAATGGGTGCTTTGGATTGTGGGGGACGAGGAGTATCTTTGGCAGGTAAATATTGATAGTGAGGCAAGTTGTTCTGGTTAATGAGTGCATTTAGGATGTTGTTAACTGGTGCAAGCATATGAATGACACTGGAATTTAAAGGCATGTTCAGATTGGCAGTTTCAACATTGGGATTCAGAGTTGATAGCACGGCTGGCACGTTTCTATGGCTCGATCCTTTTATTCTTTCTAGTTCAGCTTGCATACATTCAATCTGCTTAGCCATTCTAAAGATTCGTTCATCAGGAACAACAACAGCTTGCTCATTAGATGATTCAGGGATACTAGTCTGATCATTAGTCAAATCAGTCATTGCTTGCTTCACTTTAGATTAGACACTTAATGACACGACCCGCATTTTCGGCTAGGCCGTGTGGGCACCCGGCCACCTTCCCTAGATCTGTCGGGCGAACCCTATAGACAAAATTGATATAAACGGTGCAAAATTGCCTTGAAAATAAAATTAAACATGACCTTAACAACATAAAATAACTCTCAAGGATAGACACATATACAAACTATCTGGACAAAACAATTAACTACCCAGAATACACAGGTTTAAAAGTTTCCAGATCAGACATCTAAGAAGGCCAAAAGATATACACACCTCCCGAAGGGAGCAAAAGTAAGAAAAACTGTAATATCTGAAGTTGGTGGCCGCAATGAATAGGATGGCTCACCGTAGACAGCTGAGAACGTACTACTCCTCAATTACGGCGCGACTGGCTGGGTCCTGGAGCAGAATCTGCCGAACGAAAAGAAAATACAAGGACAAATAGGGGGTGAGTCATAAGGACTCAATAAGTGCGAACAAACTAGCAACCTCGAAAAATAGATACGCTAGTCAGGGAAATGGAACCAGACAATAATCAACAAATAAGAAATGCACATATAAGTAGAACAGTAGTCATGTACAGAAAATCTACATAATAGTATGAAATGAAATGGAATGAGATGAAATGAAATGAGATGAAATGAAATGAGATGCAAAGGGTCACATGTGCCAAATGAATGCAGCGGAATCCTCCTGCTCCGAGGGCAGAATCCTCCTACCCTCAATATGATGCGATGGAGCGGAATCCTCCTGCTCCGAGGGCGGAATCCTGCTACCCTCAATATGATGCAATGGAGCGGAATCCTCTTGCTCCGAGGGCGGAATCCTCCTACCCTCAATATGATGCAATGGAGCAGAATCCTCCTGCTCCGAGGACGGAATCCTCCTACCCTCAATACTATGCGATGTAGCGGAATCCTCCTGCTCCGAGGGCGGAATCCTCCTACCCTCAATATGATGCAATGATAACCCTTCACCGGTGCGGGACTCTCATCGACTGCCGAGAAGTATATGTCAACTCACAGCCAGAGTACAATGCTCAGATCCTCAATGCAATACCAACAACAGGACATAACATATAATATAGAATGTAAATTCAAAGCTAAGGCGTAATGAGTACGCCTATCGGCAGCTACACACGTAAGGAACACGTGGTAGAAAATCCACGAGGCCAAGCGCCTCCAAAGAAATGGATATAAACACTTACCGTATTCCAAAGCTAGCCCTGCTACTCAACAACTGCTTTTTCCTTTGGATTAACTACCAAACAATCCCGCTCTATTCAATAAGCAGAAAAATTATATCAAATAAAGCTAAAGGCTTCATTCCTTATGTTTTAGGGCAATCCAGTTAGGAACCTGATACCCTATTCGCATACGCAATACGCAGACCAGGCCTATGTACAGGGTTCAAAGTCCCATAACCAAACCCTAAATAAATTACATTTATATGTTGCCCATAACTCACTGAGTACGAATATATAATCATTTCCATCATCGGGGTCCAATTGACCCTTTAAACTATCAATTTAAGTCATTAGGGCGATGTCTAATATTCCTATTTGTATCCCAAATATATATTTTTATTAATTTATTTGTATAAATTTGGTATTTTTCTTGGTGTATAAAGCATTACTTCAATTACGTAAAATTGTAATAAGAAAAGAATACTAACCACTTTGTATCAGATTGCTTGTTCTTAAGGTAGTATTAATGAGAAATTTTTCTGTTAAAGAAAATGCAGATAATACAATTAAATATAGAATGTTGTGAGATAATATACTCCTTCAGTCTCAAATTAGTTGATACTTTAACAATAACCATTTATTCCAAAAGTTTGCTTAATTCTTTGGGCAGTTTCGTAATGTTGTTATGTTGTTTTGAAGGGTGCACTAATCTAAATTAGTTGACACTTCATAATTTCAATACTTTTTTTTTGTCAATTCTTTCCAACTATACCTCTAATATTTAAAAGAATTTTCTAAAAGAAGTTAATAGTCAAACATTAAATAGGAATAATATAGTAAAATACACACTCTATTCAATAATTTTTATGGGCGTGGTATTAACTAAAATGAGACGGAAGAAATATTAGATAATACACTAGTTTCTCATTGAATCACGACCCACTAATGATGTGGTTTCTTAAGGGGTTTCTAATGTTCTGTGTTACTCTATTCATTGACTAAGATTTTCGATTGAATGCTCAAATTCTTTTACATCTTATGAGTTCCAAACTTTGGTGAGATTATTCCTAACCACTTCTCTCTCCTCATGTCCTATGACTCTAAGGGGTCGTTTGGTATGCTGTATTGTATTAATTAATCCCTGTATAAAATCTTGTATTAGGTTTATACATTGTTTGGTAGTGTTTTCAAAAATCAGTATAAATAATCCAAGTATATCTTATACACCAAATTCAGTATAAGTTAATACTTCCTATTAGATGGAATAACAATACAGGGTTTGTTTATACATGGATTAAGATTCAAAATGACACAAATACCCTTAACCTATCCAACATTACATATGAAATCAAAATTCAGAACCAACGTCTCTATTCCTTCAATGGCTTCTCTGGAAAAGCTTTTTATCCTCTGGACAAATCCACCTTTAGGCTTTTCCTTTACTACTTTAAGCTTGAGGGAACTTGTTTTCTTTAAGTTTCCTTTCATTAGTTGCTGGCTTCTCTGCTTTCTCCACTGCCTGATTTGGACTTGAAGTAGTGCTTAACTTCTTCAAAGCTCATTGTAAATGAGCAAACATTTCTTTAATTTTTTGTGAAAATCAGAAGAGACAACAACTCTAGATGATGACGATGACTGGCCATCTCCGCGATACTGACCGACGATTATCTGTCCATCACTGTAGGCTTCAATAGCTGCCAATATGAATTGCCCATGATCACGAAGGTACTGAGAAACATTGTCAAGTAGTAGTTAAACCGCAAATTTTTGGACACGCGAAGCATCCGAAAATTAAACTTGATTAGTGATGTTCAACACTTAACAATGCTTGGAGGTAATTGTAATCCAAGAAATTTATATGAGGCAGCAGCAGGGGCATCCATTGAACAAGTGTAGCACCACCAGATTATTTTCATATGTTTGCAAGCTTAGGTTATTTGCATATTGTAAAGACAGTTTTAAAGTTCCTTATTCTGAATAAAATATACTCACTAGCTGCATAATCTAGCGAGTAAATGCGAAAAAAAGAAAGAAAAGAAGAGGATCTTCTAGATGGTTAAAATAGTTCAAAAAGGATGAACCTATTTCCTTTTTAGTTTGTTTAAAAAAGAATGACCTCTTTCTAAATTTGGAAAGAAATATTCACTTTCACTCATCCCTAGATGATTTGTAGCCACACAAATATCTATAACTTATTTTAGATCACAAGTTTTAAAAGTCTTCTCTCTTTATTAAACTCCGTGCAAAGTCAAATGGGTTCATCTAAAGTGGAACGGAGGGAGTAGCTCACTAACTCATCATTAAATTAAATAAAATAGAAAAGTCTTACAAATATCCGAGGGTATAATTGTAAACAAAATATTATGCCACTTTTTAATACAATATACCAAACAGGTAATAAAAAATAATCTTTGCATAACTAATCCATGTATTACTAATCTCTGCATAACTAATCCTTGTATTATAACTTGTTTTCCTACCTAACGATCCCTAAATGATCTCTCTTTCTCTCTACTTGTCTCTCTCTTAGTCCATCGAGCTAATTTACATTATTTTTCTAGGCTCACTCTTAGCTTATTGAGCTTAATCTGTCTCTCTTTACTTCAGATCCACTCTTATTAAGCCTCATAAAAAATAATCTTTAAGCCACTTGTAAACTCGAGAATCAGGTTACACATACGTGAGGGTAATAGAGAATGTACTCGAGCTGATTGTATAAGAATATTCAAGGGGCTTATAATGTGTTGGGTTGTTCACCCATTATCATAAAGTTTTGGATTAAATGGTCAAGTAAACCAACCTTCGTATAAGAAACTGAATTGAAATAATTGTCTTCAAGAAGATATAGAGAGGAGATGAAGAATATTAGCGGTATCAAAAAAAGGACATTTTTTTTCCTCTCGACAATACTGATCCTAAACTAAACTTGCAACTATAATACTTTTCCACGACCAATAAGAGAATATATCCAAGATTTCATCTTTCTTCATTTTCCCTCTATTTATACATTCCATTTTAGATTATGAGATAGCATTCATAGGCTTTGTTTCCAAATAAAGATTTTCAACAGACCTATAGCGTTTTCTCTTCGGTTTGATAATAACATCCCCAGAAATTCCCACATTTTCTCTACCATCTTTTCTCTTCTTCTTTTTTTTCCACCTCCTTGTCTTCAATTATGGCATTTTCTTCCTCCTCCTCTTTGTCTTCATGCAACTCATGAATTTTACGTCCAAACAACACTAAACTACCCATTTGAAAAAGTATTTAATGAAGTTATGATCTATGTATATATCTTCAATCCCTTTATATATCTTCCTAAGTTGCTAAATATATAGAAGTGGTTATTGCTTAAACTAATTAAAACGTGTTATGGGTGCAAAGAAGGCACTAGGAAGTTGGATGATAGGCATATACAGTATGTCTTTACATCTGGATTTGGAATATATATTTTCGGACTTTCGAAAACAGAATATGTATATATTTGGTTTTTAGATAATATATTCTGTGTTTACTTGGTCCCATCAGCGTTTTAGGAACGCGCATTTGGATTGCTTTTTTAAAAGTTTTGCGGTATAGTGTACGGTTAGAAGCAAAATGACACCTAAACCTCAAAATTTTGCATCACTATTCCATGTTTTCTAACTTCTCAAAGAAAGAAAAAAGAACAGAAAATACACTAATTAATCTGTTGCCAAAATTTCTAAACACGTAATTAAGAGTCAAATTAGGGAATATTTAGAGGTCCACAACCATTTTTTGGTTAATTTCAGTGTCTCGTTATCTAGTTTGGTATATTCAATTACTCATCCCTGCTATTTCTAGAAATGCGCTAACCTCATTACATTTACTTTGAACAACCCACTATACGTATTCCCTCCGTTCCATTTTAGTTGTCGCTTTTAGCTTTTTCACGTCCATTAAGAAAACCATTAAATATGGTGTATATTTTACTATATTGTCCCTATTTAATATTTGACTATTAGCTTTTTTTGAGAATTTTTGTAATTATTAAGGGTATAGTTGGAAAGAATTAATATATTTTGTCTTGAAATCCTAAAGCGTCAACTAATTTGGGACAAATGAATCTTGCTAAAACGTCAACTAATTTGGGACGGAGGGAGTATGATGCAGCTCAAAGTGCTAATCAAGGACCCGATGACAATCAACCGAGGAGACCTTCACCGAAGGCAATGACTGATCCACCGGGGAGGCCAATCACTCGAAGCCAAGCTAAGCTGCTCCATGACATGCACGTCCAGCTGACTATGATGGGAAGAAGCATGTGTTCGGAGAGGGAAATGCAAGGTGTTGAAACCGAGGGCTACATCTTCAAAATTGAGCCCGAGGACAAGGTTACCGAACAACAGCTCTTGACCCCGGGCAGCACAGAACCGAACACAACAACATGTGTTCGAAGCTAAGACAGCGCCCGATGAGGAGTGTGTTCGAGCAGACAATCGAGAACCGAAGCCAAGGCTTACCGAAGTCGAGACTGCCGAACACATTTTTTAGTCAGCCCTGCGTGGCTTATTTATATTGGTCGTTTGTGACCCTTTTACTAGTTTACCCTTAGTATTCCCTATATAAACCTTATTTCCTTACATTGTAAGTACCTAATTTTTGAATATTGAATATTGAATGAAAAGTGCCGAAGCACATTTTCTTGTCTCCGTCGTGAGCAAACCCCGGTGAGGGCTTTTATGGACTTGTGGCTTTCGGTTAATCCGATTGAACATTCCTCTTTGATCATTCAGTTTGCAAGAGGCAATGTTCTCTTGAGGATTGTTGCATAGTTAGGGTGATTCTTGTATCCCTTCCGATTGAGCTTTGAGACAGGTTCCTCACTGTTCTTTCGGAAGAAGCAAGTTTTGTCTTGCTTCTATCTTTTACATTTCTCGTTCTTCTTCCGCGTTTGTGCTTAGCAATACCTTCGGGTTTGCATTGCACCATCTTGGTATCAGAGCACGGTTTGAGTTTGTTCTTACAACCTCAATCCTGTTCATTATCTTCGTGCGTTTTTGTGTCCTTGTTTCCTTTTCGTGTTCTTGATTCTGTTTGAGTTGTTGTTGTTGTTATCTTACCAAAAAAAAAAGTGTTAAAAGAAAATTCAAAAAAATTGTGTTTGATTGTTGGTTGTTTGGGAAAAACAATCCTTGATTCTTGATCACCATTGTTTCCTGATTCCAACGAGTACCCGACGTACTGATTTTGTGACTAGGGTTTCTTGGTGAAATTTTGGACTGTTTTGAGCTTCAATGGTGACTGAACTCGAACCCCATTGTGTTTGGAAGAAACCGATGAAGAATGGTGGTTCTTGAGTGATTTGGGTTTGTTTGTTGCTTGAAAAATCGAAGTTCTTAAGTTTAAATCGTTGTCCGTACGCCGGAAAATTGTTACAAGTTCGTAACAGTGTACGACACGTCGAGCTGATTCTTGGCTCGAAGAACTCGACCGAATTCCTCCGTTGTTACTGAGACCGGAGTTGAAAGCAACCCAGATCTTGTTAGAAATTGTGGTCAGTGAACCGAAGTTGAACCTTCCGTACGCCGGAGCAAGGTCACTGTTCCATTGAAGACGAAGGGGTAAAAGCTTGAACATTAAAACCCCAGGTGAAAATTGTCGGCTGAAAAAGGGAAAGTGGATAAGGTAAAACCCTATCCGTACCAAGGAGGGACCACTCTTGTCCGGGCAGGAGTGGGTGTGATCGAAAAAGATTCCAAAGGGAATCAAAGGGTAGATTCTCCTAGGTTTTCACTTTCTTTCGTGTCAAAATTCTGGTTGGTGGATCTTTTGAGTAATTGTCCTACTCGAGGTCGTACTAACTCATTTGAGCTGATAGGAACTCGTGCGAAGGGGTGACCGAAGTCCAAACTTTCGTAGAAATTTATTGACTCCCCGAGCTCAGTTAAAAGCGTCCGTTCCATCGAGTCGAACATCACTTCACTCTTCCCGAAGAGGCAGTAACTATTGTCGAACTTGAAGGATCTTAGAGGACCGATCAATTGGACGAGCCACTGTTAACAAGTCCTTGAGTGAACAAAAACCGAACCCATAAATTGAGTGGACCCGAGTGCCACCCATCAAAGGTGAGGGAGAGTGTGAGGTGATTTCTAATCCTTAACATTTGTTTGGTCTTTGATTTGTGCAGGTACCATGGCTGGAAACGAAGGCAAAGGCATTGAAAGGCCCGAAGTATCATTAGCCGATCTCATGGCTGCGATACAAGGCGTCAGTGCCGAAGTGAGAGGAGTGAGTGTTCGAGTAACTCAACTCGAACAAGAAAGTGCGTCCGTGGCCATGAATAGGTCCGGCGCTGGAACGAGCCAATCCACTCCGATGAAACCTGAGCTGTATGCTGAGCTTATTCGACAACATCAGTTGACGAGTGAAGCAATTCGAAGAGAGCTTAACTTGGGCAATCCCCAAGCACAACAAAACTTGGGCAATCCCCAAGCTGGAAATCAAAACTTGGGCATTCCCCGAGGAGAGAGGTTACCACTTCCAAGGGCCCGAAGAGACCTTGGTGCTGTAACCGAAGAGGATGTTGATGAGGAATTTCCCGAGGATGAATATGAGCGTGAGCCGCCATTCGATCAACGAAGGCAAGCTCACCGAGGTCGTGGAAATTTCCGAGGTCGAGGCCGAGGCGCAAATTTTGGAAGAAATATTGAGCGTGAGGCTGATGATCGTGATGATGAGTATCCCGAACAGGTTCGTGGTGTTCGAGACTCAAATTTGAACAGTGTCAAGATCACTATTCCACCCTTTAAAGGAACTAGTGATCCCGATGAGTATCTTGAATGGAAGCTTAAAATGGAGCGCATTTTTGAAACCAATGAGATGACCGATGAAAGAAAGGCTGCCCATGCCATTGCTTCGTTCGAAGCTTATGCATCTACTTGGTGGGAATCTGACAAGAGGCATAGACGAAGGAATGACTATCCCGAAGTCACTACCTGGCCACAGTTGATGAGAGCAATGGATGCCAAGTATTTGAGTGCCAAGTACAGGCAAACTCAAATGCAAAAGTTATATGAGCTAAAACAAGGGTCCAAGTCAGTTCAAGAGTACCATGATGAGTTTGAAAAGGTTCGATTGAATCTTGATCTGACCGAAGACGAGGATCAAGCCATTATCCGATTTAAAAGTGGCTTGGCCAAGGATGTGTCATCTCAGCTGAGACTCCACGTGTACCACACGCTTGGAGATTTGTTTGATGCTGCTACCGAAGCTGAAAAGGTGGTTAAGGAAGAAAAGGCAAACCGGTATCGAGGAGTCACTACTTCTACTCCCTTGAACCGAGGTAAAGAATGGAAGAGTCCTAACCCAACAAGTACCAACACTGTTCGAGAACCGAAGAAACCCTTCGAGAGGGGTGTGATAGGTAACCAACCAAGAGAAGTGGGAGGTAAAGTGCAACTAAACTCTCCAAGTGCTTCAAACATTCAGTGTCATAAATGTAGAGGTTATGGTCACATGGCAAAAGAGTGTCCAACTCGCAAAGTTATGCTTTTGCTCGAAGATGGAACCGTCCATGAGCAAGCGAGTGACACCGAGGAGGAATTAATCGAGGAGACTGACCGAGCTGAAGGTGATGATGATCATGAGGCTGCCGAAGCTGATCATCCGGAAATGTTTCTTGTGGTTCGAAGGAATTTGAGCTGCATGACCCTTGAAGAAGAGGACAACCAAAGAGAAAACCTCTTTCATGCCCGATGTCGAGTAAGGGGAAAGGTGTGTTCGATGATCATTGATTCCGGTAGTTGTGCCAATGTAGTGAGCCAAACTTTGGTTTCACAAATGGGATTACCTACGATGAAGCATCCCCACCCCTACAAATTACAATGGCTGAATGAGTGTGGAGAATTGAGAGTTGTCAAACAAGTGTGGATCAAGTTTCGAATCGGCGAGTATCAAGATGAAATGATATTCGATGTGGTGCCAATGCAAGCATGTCATTTGCTATTGGGTCGACCATGGCAATATGACCGAACAGCTGTTCACAATGGCAGATCCAACACTTACACTGTAAAGCTCGATGGGAAGAGTTTTATACTCAAGCCTTTGTCTCCCAAGAAAGTCGCCGAGGACTATAAACGGATGAAAGAGTTGAAAGAAGCGGCCAAAGCCAAGCTTCCGATGGGAGCAAAATTGGGGCCCGAAGAGACAAACTCACCGCCCGAAGCAAAAGGCATCTGTGCAATCATGCAACCCGGTGAGATCTTACGAGGCAACGACCACGGTCAGATGATGATTTGCCTCGTGCACAAGGGTATCTTTCTAAACTCTAATGATGATTTTTCTAACGATAACCCTTTGCCTAGTGCTGTACAAAGTGTTTTGCAGGACTTCGAAGACATGTTTCCCGAGGAAATGCCAGGTGGATTGCCTCCGTTGAGAGGAATCGAGCACCAAATTGACTTCGTGCCGGGATCACAAATTCCCAACAAACCTGCATACCGGTGTAATCCCGAGGACACCAAAGAGCTCCAACGGCAGGTTGATGAGTTGCTGAACAAGGGCCTCGTTCGAGAGAGCTTGAGTCCTTGCGCCGTTCCAGTTATCCTTGTCCCGAAGAAGGATGGAACATGGCGAATGTGCGTTGACTGTCGAGCAGTCAACAAAATAACGGTAAAGTATCGTCATCCTATCCCTCGATTAGATGACATGCTAGATGAATTGAGTGGTTCTTCATGCTTTACAAAAATTGACCTCAGGTCCAGTTACCACCAGATCCGAATGAAACCCGGGTGACAAGTGGAAAACCGCATTCAAGACCAAATTCGGTCTCTATGAATGGTTGGTAATGCCATTTGGCTTATCCAACGCCCCGAGCACATTCATGCGATTGATGAACCACGTGCTTAAACCATTCATAAACAAGTTCGTTGTCGTTTATTTCGATGACATACTTGTTTACAGTCGATCTATGGATGAACATGTCGAACACCTAAGGCTTGTGCTTGAAAAGCTTCGAGTAGAGAAGTTGTATGCTAATTTCAAAAAGTGTGCCTTCGGTGTCGATCGTGTAGTCTTTCTTGGATTTGTAGTCAGTGCTAATGGTGTCGAAGTCGACGAATCAAAAGTCGAAGCCATCAAAGATTGGCCAACTCCGACCTCGGTATCACAAGTTCGTAGCTTCCATGGGTTAGCTAGCTTTTACCGAAGGTTTGTTCGTGACTTTAGCACCGTAGCAGCTCCTTTAACCGAGCTGGTTAAGAAAGACAATCCATTTGTGTGGGGAGAGTCCCAAGAAAGGGCTTTCCAAGAGTTGAAACGGAGGCTTTGTTCTGCCCCGTTGTTGCAACTCCCTGACTTCGGCAAAGCATTCGAAGTCGAGTGTGATGCGTCTGGAGTTGGGATCGGAGGAGTGCTTATGAAAGAATCGAAGCCGATCGCTTACTTTAGCGAAAAGCTTAAGGGTGCAACCTTGAACTACTCCACGTACGACAAGGAATTGTATGCCCTCGTTCGAGCACTCGCCCATTGGCAGCATTATTTGTGGCCTCGAGAGTTTGTGATCAAAAGCGATCATGAGTCCTTGAAGCATCTCCGAGGTCAGGAGAAATTGAACCGAAGACATGCCAAATGGGTTGAATTCATTGAGAGCTTTCCCTATGTAATTCATTACAAAAAGGGAAAAGACAATGTTGTGGCCGATGCGCTATCAAGAAAATTTGCCTTAGCGACCACTCTCGCATCGAGGCTCATGGGATTTGAAAGCATCAAGCTAATGTACGATGACGATCCCAAGCTGAAATGCGTTCGTGACGCAATCTTGAGTGGCCGAAGGGTTGAGAAATATCAGTGGCACGATGGCTACCTCTTCAAGAATGGGAGGGTTTGTGTGCCAGTGTCATCGTGGAGAGAGCTTCTTGTTCGGGAAGCTCACTCTGGTGGTCTGATGGGACACTTCGGTGTCGACAAAACTCTTGGTATCTTGACCGAGCAGTTCCATTGGCCCAAAATGCGACGAGATGTGGAAAAGCTTTGCAACGCTTGTCTCGTTTGCAAGAAAGCTAAATCGAAGTCCAACCCTCATGGTTTGTACACCCCGTTACCTGTGCCTGATCGACCTTGGGTTGATATATCCATGGATTTTGTCTTGGGGTTACCGAGGTCGGGGGGAGAACATGATAGCATCTTCGTTGTAGTTGATCGATTTTTGAAAATGGCTCACTTTATTCCTTGCAAGAAGTGTGATGATGCACAACATGTAGCTACATTGTTTGTTTCTAATGTGTTGAAATTGCATGGTGTACCTCGTACTATTGTGAGTGATCGAGACACAAAATTCTTGAGTCATTTTTGGAAGTGTCTATGGGGTGCCCTCGGCACCAAACTACTATTCTCGACGTCTCACCATCCTCAGACTGATGGACAGACCGAGGTAGTAAATCGGACCTTAGGGTCGTTGCTTCGAGCAATGACCAAAGGCAAGGTCGGGAAATGGGCTGATCGTTTGCCCATGATGGAGTTTGCATACAATCGAACGGTGCATCGAATGATTAACATGACCCCGTTCGAATGTGTGTATGGCTTTAATCCTTTGATTCCACTTGATTTAACCCCATTGCCTCGAGATTCTGTTCTTGATTTTGAAGGTACTCAACGAGCAGCTGCCTTGATCGAGTTGCATGCGAAGGTGAAGAAGAACCTCGAGGACGCCTATGCAAAGGTTGCCTTGAAGAAAAACAAGGGGCGTAAAAAGCTGGAATTAAAGAAGGGAGATTGGGTTTGGGTTCACTTCCGAAAGGAACGTTTCCCGAACCTAAGGAAAGGGAAGTTGGCTCCTCGAGGGGACGGTCCATTTCAAGTACTGAGCAAAATAAACAACAATGCTTATGTTATCGACCTTCCAGGTGAGTATAATGTGTCCAACACTTTCAATGTTGCTGATTTGGCTCCTTGTGTTGTAGGTCCAGTATCGGAGATAGAGGATGAATCGATTTCGAGGACGAAATCCTCTCAAGAAGGGGAGGATACCAGATGATACAGCTCAAAGTGCTGATCAAGGACCCGATGACAATCAACCGAGGAGACCTTCACCGAAGGCAATGACTGATCCACCGGGGAGGCCAATCACTCGAAGCCAAGCTAAGCTGCTCCATGACATGCACGTCCAGCTGACTATGATGGGAAGAAGCATGTGTTCGGAGAGGGAAATGCAAGGTGTTGAAACCGAGGGCTACATCTTCAAAATTGAGCCCGAGGACAAGGTTACCGAACAACAGCTCTTGACCCCGGGCAGCACAGAACCGAACACAACAACATGTGTTCGAAGCTAAGACAGCGCCCGATGAGGAGTGTGTTCGAGCAGACAATCGAGAACCGAAGCCAAGGCTTACCGAAGTCGAGACTGCCGAACACATTTTTTAGTCAGCCCTGCGTGGCTTATTTATATTGGTCGTTTGTGACCCTTTTACTAGTTTACCCTTAGTATTCCCTATATAAACCTTATTTCCTTACATTGTAAGTACCTAGTTTTTGAATATTGAATATTGAATGAAAAGTGCCGAAGCACATTTTCTTGTCTCCGTCGTGAGCAAACCCCGGTGAGGGCTTTTATGGACTTGTGGCTTTCGGTTAATCCGATTGAACATTCCTCTTTGATCATTCAGTTTGCAAGAGGCAATGTTCTCTTGAGGATTGTTGCATAGTTAGGGTGATTCTTGTATCCCTTCCGATTGAGCTTTGAGACAGGTTCCTCACTGTTCTTTCGGAAGAAGCAAGTTTTGTCTTGCTTCTATCTTTTACATTTCTCGTTCTTCTTCCGCGTTTGTGCTTAGCAATACCTTCGGGTTTGCATTGCACCAGAGTATTTCCTAAACTTTGTGCTAAACACGTTTCTAAAAAGTCACCTAGTAGAAGAAACAAAAGTTTCGAGAAAATAGACAAAGATCTACCCAATAGCAATGGAGATTGATTCTCATTCTATAGCGAACCGATTTTAGTTACATTTATTGACATCGATAAATCATTTGTCTGGTTTGGTGAAGGGAATAAAATGTCTAGGCATAAGAACGTTAGATGCATAAAGCATGTTGGCTAGTGTCCTTTTGTTCTCTAAAGTATATATTACTAATTAACATGTGAAAAGCTTCAGTTGATTGAATCACGTGTTATTAATCTAAAAGTGTAATGCACACGAGTAATACCCCTCCTTAAGTCCTTTTTTCATTTTGCAATTAAGCAAATAGAAAATAGTTCTCATGTTTTTGTACATTGCAATTTAAAAATTTTAAATCGGTTTACTCAAAAAAGTACGCACGGGGACAGTCTTAATTCTGGAGTTTATGAAGCTAGAGCTTCAAATTTGGACTCAACTTTGAAGGAAAATCTTCATATAATAATCCCTAAAAACATATAAATTTGTCAAATAACTGCATCAACAACTTTATGGAGTACGTATTTTGCAAAATTCTTAAAGTGTTTGTCTCCTAAAAGCACAATTACAAGTGTTTTCTTCAAAGGACACCACACTTAATTAAACTCCCTTAATATTGTAAGAATCACGATAATTTAGAAATAAAATTTACGTATTCATAGATTATAAAACTTAATCTTTGACATAATTAATCTCCAAAAGAAAGTAGAGAAGGAGTTTATTTATTTCTCGAATAAATAACAGAGGCGCTGTTGTAAATGTGCCTACTTTGAAACTAATCCCATTTTCTACTAATGAATCATTATCTGCTAAGTTACATATGTTTAAAATGTTTGCCTTAAACTTATGATCAGTGCAATATTATTTAAAGTTGATCGTGTTGTACATAATGTCTTGCACCTTATTAAAAAACTGATAGCTAACCTTCATATTACACCATATATAGTAAGATAGGGTGATTAAGAATATTATAGAAAAACAGCGACTCCTAAAATAATTGTTACCCAAATTTTACTGTAAAGGTAAGTACCTTTTGTTTCTTCTTTCATTCTTTATGTATGTTCATGTAATTTTTTACCTTGGAGGTGACGCCGTCAAGTCATTTACTATTTTCTTGATTGAATTACATGATCCCTGATGGAAACGTAGATCAGAGGGGTCCATCTATTTTTTTTTTGTTTTTTTTTTTTTGTTTTAGTAAATTATATACGGAATATGATAAACGTACGTACAATAGGAATTTGGTCGTTAGGACTTTGCGATGAAGACTGTAGTCTGTCGTTGGCACATAAGATGCCACGCATTAGCTTTGGTATTTTAATTTGGCAAAGAAACACAAAGTTTAATCTATGATTGGCTAAATAGACACGGGTTGATAAATGATGAAATTGACCATACATGAAATAGCCAAGTTGTTAGACTCACTATGTAAAGCGGTTTGATTATCTCCCTTAATTTAGTCATTATGGGTATTGTTATTAAATTAAAGGGTCATAATTAATTAATTGAGCAATAAATACGAAATTAATTAGCATACATATAATTTTGTAATTTTTGCATTCCAAAAATTGCTTTCTGAGGAGTATTTATCTCTCATGTAGAATTTTTAGTGCTTAATTGTTTAGGGCATGCAACTTGTTAATTTGGATTTACATTGAAGGACCTAGCTTGAAGAATTCCCCAATACATGTAATTCCACAATGTGATAAAAGATAGAAGGAGAAAGCTTCGCTTGCACAGAATCAAGAATCACAGGGGGAAGTGGATTCAGGGTGAAGAAAGAATCTCAAAAGCTGCTGTAAAATTCATTCAGAAAATGTTCAACCTCCCACCAGCAATTACTGATGAGCGTATTCTGGATCTCATTCCTCATTGCATCACTGAAGATGACAACAACTTCTTGAGGAGAAAGAGATCAAGGATGTTGTTTTTCAAATGAGCCCAACCAGTTCTCCTGGCCCTGATGGATTTAATGGTACTTTTTATCATAAATATTGGGACATTATCAAAGAAGACATTGTCAAGTTTGTGCAGAATCTCTTTAAAGGTAATAAACTTACCAGGTTCTTTTCTAACACATGTCTAGTTCTATTGCCTAAAGTAGAAGTCCCTTCAATCTTTGGTGAGCTTAGACCAATAAGTCTAAGCAAATTTTCAGCCAAGATTATCTCTAATAAGTCTTGGCTATGAGGTTGAATCTAATGTTACCAAAGATGGTATCAGAAAATCAAAGTGGATTTGTCAAAGGCAGGCTGATAACAAACAATATATGCTAGCTTAAGAGATAGTTCAAGGGATAGCTCAACAAAACAAGGGTGATAATTTGGTTATAAAATTGGATATAGCCAAAGCATATGATAGACTATCATGAAATTTTCTCATATTAGTGTTGAGGAAATTTGGATTTAGTGAAAGCTGGTTATCTACAATCTTGAACTTGATGTCAGATGTGTGGTACTCTATCATCATCAATGTAGAGAGAAAAGGTTTCTTCACATCTTCTCAGGGCCTAAAACAAGAGGACCCCTTATCCCCATCTCTATTCATCCGTAGTGCTGAGGTTCTATCTAGACTGCCTAATAGACTATATGATAATCCGAACTTTGTTCCATTATCCATGAGTAGGAAATGTCCCAGAATTAACCACCTAGCATATGCAGATGATATTGTTATCTTTTCTGGTGGCAAAGGGAAGTCTATAAAGCTGATCATGAAACAAATCAGAAGATATGAAAAGAGCTCAGGGCAGAAAGTTAATGAAGAAAAGAGTTTCTTTTGCTGATCACCTAATACCTCTATTTCCAGAATCAACATGATTATTGATAAAGCTGGCTTCAAACACAAGTTGTTCCCCTTCACATATCTAGGTTGTCCTTTATATATTGGAAGGAAAAATATGGTGTACTTTGATAGTCTGGTTAATAAGATTACCAAGAGAATTTTTTGATGGCAGGCTAAGTTACTTTCCTTTGGTGGGAAGGTTACTCTGATCAAACATGTCTTACAAGCGTTACCTACATATACCTTAGCTTCTATGCATCCTCCCAAAGGCACATTCAGGATGATTGAAAGGCATTTGACAAGGTTCTTCTGGGATTTAGAGAATGAGAAGGATAAATACCATTGGAGTTTCTGGGATAATCTGTGCAAAGCTAAAAAAGAGAGAGGAATTGGCCTGAGAAAGTTGGAAGGGATCAGTGACTCTTTTGCTTATGAGAGATAGTGGAGTTTCAGAACCCAAGACTCTCTTTGGGCATCATTTATGAAAGCTAAATATTGTTCTATAAATCACCCTGTGGCCGAGAAATCCTTGTCCAAACAATCTCATACATGGGCAAAAATGTTGAAAATCAGAGAAAAGACAGAGGAAAACATAATTTGGAAACAGAAATTTCAATTTTTGGTGGGATAACTGGAGTGAAAAGGGCCCATTAGCTGAACTAGTTCGTGGTTAGCTAAGATCAGACAAAATGAAAGTTGGTGGATTTATTCATCAAGGCACCTGGAACATTGACAAGTTACAAGAAGTAATTCCTATACAACTTGCTCAGCAGATATCTGGGGTATCAATTGGAAGCAATCAACAAAAGAATTATGCAAACTGGAAGCCAGGTGTTGATGGTAAATTCTCAACAAAATCCTCTTGGAGTATTATAAACTAGCAAAAATAAGCAACCAACTTAAGGACCAAGGTATGACATAGCAAACTTCCATTCAAACTCTCCTTATCCAGAAAAAACTACCATTTGATGACATAATTGGTAAGTTTGGAGGCAATATTGTCTCAGCATGTGTGTGTTGCGCTAACAAGAAGAGTGAGACAATTAACCATGTATTAATTGAGAGTAAAGTTGCTTGTAAAATCTGAAAATAGTTCAGTGATCCTTTAGGAATGCCAATCTCCAACAATTCTATCAATGGTAGGCTAAGAGAGTGGTGGCCTAGAAACCTGGTTCATAAAATGGTTCTTCATATAACTCCAATAGTAATCTTCTGGGAAACATGGAGGCAAAGATTCTTTTGCAAGTATATGGAACAAAAAAAATTTGGTATAGAAGAATGGAACAACAAGTGTGGTGGAACATTAAAATGGTCATGAATTTGGCATATCCTAGTTGCTCCTTGGGCAACAGTTGGAGTGAGCTCTGTTATATATATAGTTCATAGGCTTAAATCAGTGCTAATATGGAAAATAGTGAAGTGGATCAAAGCAGGTGCTCATACTGTGAAAGTTAACACTGATGGAAGTTTTTCAGCTAATAAATCTGGGATTGGAGGCATTGTAAAATATGACAAAGGAGACCTAATCATGGTTTTTTCAGTTCCTGTGACCTGTTCTTCAAATAACCAAGCTGAAGCAATGGCTGCTAAGTTTGGACTTCAGTGGTGTATGGAGAATGGATTTAATGACTGTGTGCTGGAAATGGATTCTCTAATAATTGCTGACATACTGAGAAATGGAAACTGCAATAACTTGAAGCTGAAGCCTCATGTAAATGATATATTTCAGATCCCGTCCTAAGTGAACTATGAAATCAAGCACTGCTTCAGGGAAGCTAATTTGTAGCTGATAACTTAGCTAAAGATGCTCTAAGTCTGGATAGTTCTAAATTGTATTATCATTGGCAACATATTCCAATAGATACAATAGGATTCTATCAGATGGACAAATGCCAATTACCAATTATTAGACGTAGGTATGACAAGGCTAATTTCTATGTTAGTTAGCTTTGTTTAGTTAGGCTGTTTCAGCGGCACCTTTTGTGTGATAGCTTTCAGGAATGAAATAAACAAGCATCCAGTTAGGGTGTTTAAAAAAAATCTTTAATCATGAGAATACTTCTCTAAAATTACCTTCTTTGTCTCCGTAAACGTCTCACCGAATTAAACATTAGACCTTTTATAACAAGCTCAATATGCTAAACCGAAAAGTAATACCGTAAGAAGATCGTCGGTTACAGTTTACACTGCAATTTTTATTAGCGGCATAGATATAGTGTACAAGTACATTAAAATCTACAGCAACTTAAATACACGCACACTATATTAGAATATAGTCCATATACGTGGAGGCACAATCATACCCTAAATTTGTATCCACACATTATTTGGTAATGAGAAAGCGCCAGTCTGGTGTTACCTATTCAAGATATCCCATGACTGTCCCCACATTCTGAGTCAAGTGGTACCAAAACATGGGACACTATCAGGTTTCATGTCATAGCCATGGAATGGAATCCTCAACTTGCAAAGCTGCAATAAACTAATAGAGTAGTATAATAACAACTTTTTTATATTAAATTAAGTTTAATTGTTATATGCACTAAAATTAAAAAAGAATATTTGAACTAACAAAATATTTTTAAAAATACTCTTTCCGTTCCATTTTAGTTGTTCATTTAGCTCAAAAAATATGTCTCAAAATAGTTATTTTTTTAGATATTCAAAGACTAAATTTTGTTAGTTGTTTTCAATTATACAACCTCAATCATCAAAGAAGTACAAGTAGTTTATTTTAATATTACTCAATTCTCAAAAAGCATTTAATAGATATAATTTAATAAAATATATATTATTTTTATTGATTTTTTTAGTGATGTGGAAAAACTTAAAGAGACAACTAAAATAATATAGAAGTAAGTACAAAGAGTATGAAGAGTGGGTTTAATAACATGTAAATAAGACAACGCATGTGACATGTTAAAATATACCACCAATACAATAAAAAAAATTGCGACGCACTTTATGTATAATTTATACAAGTCATAAGTCCTATTAAATTCTCAATTTCTCATAGGACTTAGTAATAAGAAAGTGAACCTTTATGAAGAGACAAAAGGTTTTGCTTATTCCACGTAACACAGTGTGCATTAGCATCCACAGCATTTAGTTCTTGCAAAAGAAATATGAGGTACATAAGCTACCACCATTTCCAATTTGTCTCTCCTCCACTTGTATACTACTAAACCATATACTAACAATTCTCTCTGCACCAATACCACATCCATCTCCTTAATTTTCTTCTTTTACACTATAGTATTCAATCCAATAAAAAGCATATAGTAGTATATTTTCTTGACAATTTCCTAATATGTCTTGCACCAACTCTACAATTTGCTACAACTTTTATTTCAACAAAAAGTTAAGTATCACTTTGATATGAATGGGAAATGACAGATATCTCATCAAGACAAGAAAGAACAACAATAGAAATACAAGAAGAAGTACGTGGAGATCAAGAGAAAGGATCAGATCAAGAAGGAGAAGAAGAAAGAGCTAGATGTGAATGGGATTTTCATCTTTCTACTGTGGTTTCTAATGGTTGCAATAGTATTAATGGATCTGCTTGTGACACTATTGGTGTTTTAGAATTTGACCCTTGTAATAATTTCTTAGCTTCTGGTGGTATAGCTAGAAAAATTAGAATTTACAATGTAAATTCTATATTACCCGAGGTTCGAGCTGAGAAAGAAGAGCCAACTGTTACTTTGGATCATGGCAATGCATGCACTTTCTATATTTGTACTCCAGCAAAGTTAAGTAGTCTAAAGTGGAAGCCTGGGTGGGGTAGTCGAGTTTTAGGGTCGGGTGATTATGATGGAGTTGTTATGGAATATGACTTAGAAAAGAAAATGCCCGTATTTGAAAGAGATGAGCATGGTGGTAGGAGGGTTTGGAGCATTGACTATTGCCATTCGGATCCGGTTTTGGGTGCATCCGGGTCGGATGATGGAACCATGCAAATGTGGGACCCACGTTGCCATGACGATGGAAAGTGTTTGGCTATGGTGCAACCTTGCAAGCAATATAGTCCCGTGTGTTGTGTGGAATTCAATCCATTTAGAGGACCAATCGTAGCCGTTGGATGCGCTGACCGGAGGATCTACGTGTACGATGTAAGAAAAATGATGGACCCACTTTTTGTCCTCGATGGACATCAAAAAGCAGTTACTTACATTCGATTTCTTGATGAACGTACTATTATATCCTCGAGCGTAGACGGGTGTTTAAAAATGTGGGATGTAGAGGATCAACGTCTTATTCGAACGTATAAGGGGCATAATAATAGTAGAAGGTTTGTTGGTTTATCAGTATGGAGACCTGGTGGATTAATTTGTTGTGGCTCGGAAAGTAACCAAGTCTTTGTGTACGACAAGAGATGGGGTGAGCCAATATGGGTCTATGGACGCGAACCTATGGGTTTAACCGGGTATGACCGCGGGTTCATTAGTAGTGTATGTTGGCAGCAAAAGGAAGAAAATGGATGCACACTTGTGGCTGGAGACTCAGATGGGGTTTTGCGAGTTTTTAGCGGTAAAAGAAGATAATTATACATTAGAGACAGATGCAGAATTTGAATTTAACAGGCTTGAACCACTATGCAGAAAAGGTGTAGTCACAAGCATTCTATGCAGAAAAGGTGTAGTCATAAGCATTTAGCAAAATGTGTACTAGTATTGTTTTTCATTTGAAGTCATAGAAACCATGGCCAACCCAAAAAGGTAACCCATTTCTTTTCTTTTTTTTCCTCCTTATTCCTAATTTAACAGGAATTAGAGGAATTGTTGGCCATTTACATTGTCTGAATAGATACAGGATTCTATAGAGAAATCTTAAAAGTTGCAATGCCATTTTATTCCTTTTTCTCTCTTCAAGGTTACTGTAATAAAAAAGAATATTACTGACAGAAGATAAAATGTTCTACTACTACTACTACTACTATTCATTTGCTGAGTGCCAGCACTGTTCAAAATTTTCTCTTTTCGTTTTCAGCAGTACTGAACACTATAACGAATAGATTGTCAGTTTTTCATTTATGAAATGTACGTTTTGTTTGGTATACATATAGAAGGGAATTTTTGGAGACAGTTCAGGCACGTAGATTATAGACCTTAGTTTGTGCGCCACAAAATTTGATTAACGGACTAGAAAAACCAAAAATAATTATGCAATTTTATGTGGAATACTTGAATTATTAGCTAGGTCTCGTTCTTGGAGGAGTCATATTCGTCTTATATTTATATATGAGACATGATTATTGCTTCCTTTTGTTAACATTAATGTTTGGGGCAAATCTCGTAGAGAAAAATATAGGGTAAATAGGCTCATGATCTAACAATTATCCAATAATTCATGTTGATCCACTTCATTATTAGATGAAATCAAGAAAAAGTATTACGGATATAGTTTATGAAAATGTTCTTAAAAAGGAACAAGAGAGAAAGTTGAGAGAAGATTGAATTGAGCCAGCTTTAATTAGTTAGAACAAAAATGAAGACATACATCTCTTTTCTTGACCCTTTTGCTTGAGCTTTCACTCACTGAGAGACCGTAAACTCGAAAACGCTTATAACCATTAACATTCATCCAAAAGAGAAAGAAAGAGGACTCTCCACGAGGGTATAGCCCACGATTTTAGCCTTAAATTATAAAGTTTGGTTATAGTTCTTGTATTACGTGAACCAAGAATATTAATTCAAAGAGAAGGTGATGAAGTAGTGAAAATATTGCTAATAATGGTTTACATTTACTCCAAGATTAACTAAGTCGCCATTGTTAAGTTCAATATAGCAAAGACATGATTAAAAAGAAAATCAAAATAGTAAAAACATATACTACTACAACAAAAATATAATAGTACAACAAGTGCAGATAGCAAAATTATATTGTAATGACATAACCCTGTGTGAGCTTTTCTCCTCATTCTTCTCTTTAAAACGATGCTTAGGAAAAAGCATAGAAGAAAGAGATCTGAATTTGAAGGAATGAAGACTTTGCTAGATTATTGAAGATTTGTTTTGTCTATACTTTAAGTAAAGATACTTACAGTATAGAGTCTTATTTGTTTTTTTAAATTACGTAACTTCTTTATGTGTATTAGATTACTTAACACTAAACTCATTTACGTTTGTGTTTCGTGAGGTATAGTGACAAGTTTATGGTGGTTGACCTTGCAGAAAGGTTAAGTAGCTAATTAGCTATCCAGTAAATAGAAGTCATAAAAAGATAATTCGCGACCAGTCCTAGCAAGCTAGTTAAACTATAGAGGTCATTCCACTCTAGTATTATCACCAAAGCTCTTAGTCAAGTGATATTAATAGTGAGATTTTTTATACAATAATTGTGGGTTCGATTCTCACCGTTCCATTTTCCTTCTTTGTAATACAACAAAACTTGAAATAGATTTTAGTGTTATTGGTGAACATGGTGTAGCAGGATTGGATAAGATCTTTTTTTCTTTGGTATTTGGGGAAAAGATGGATAATGTTTAATAGTAACACCCCTAGACTCCAAACGACCTCGATCCCTTCCTTCTGTCCTAATATATGCGTCAGAATAATGACATATCTGAATAAGAGGCAAATTCATCAGCAAGGTTTCTTTTCCTCCTATTTTCTGTTTTTCCCTTCTCATATTTCTCTTTTCCAGTAAAAGTAAAATACCTTAATCATATATCAACATATAGCTTTTACTCGCTTATGGCATTCGTTTTAGGTAAAAACTTATCCGCACCGGGTGTTTACACCCATCCAATATATATATGCCACATGTCCCTCTATATAACTACAATTATTAATATCTAATCATAGTTAACACCATGTATTTTGCTCATATAATTAATTCATAATATACAAATAACTAGTTAGCTTTCAACAATTAAAGGCTTTGTTGGCGAATACGAGTTCAAGTATTAACACTTTTTCTTCTTAGCAAAAAGAAAAATTAGATTACTTCTCCGGTAACACAAAATTATCTTCCAAAATACAGTTGAGTTTATGACAAAATACAAAGAATTGGTTTTTTTAGTAAAATCACAAGCCACAAAGTAAACCTATAGCTGTTATATGTTAATTTTTCAATGCCAATTTCCCTAATTTGAATTACACCTTTTAATTTCAATGGCCAAAAAGAATTAAAGAGTGAAAAAGGAATGGTATTAACTTTGTATTTAGCTAGAATGCGAGAAGAAAAGGAACGAGAAATAAGAGAGATGATGGTTGATGTTACCGCCACCCTAATGTTAATTCCTTTTTTATGTTTTATTTCTCAATAATTAATAATTAATAAGACTTCCTAATTAATGGCTCTTAGTTTATCTAATATGGTTAACTTAACTCTAGTGGGTGTAAACAATCGGTGCGGGTAAGTCGTTTTATTCTATGTTTCTGTAATTAATAGAGAAAGGCCCAAAATAGTCCAATAATTTTGGACTCCTAAATAATATCATTTCTTTCACATGAAACACTAGTAGCTCAAATTCTTTGAAAGAAGTCTGCGACAAAGATATTTTGTTGAAAAAGGACTAATAAAACGTCGAATTGCAGCAATGGAATTAAAAACTAACTGAAGTTTAGGTTGGAATCGAAAATGCGCATGTAGACTATTACGAACTGGTGAGACCAAAGTACGAAAGGGGTCTACGACAAAGATATTTTGTTGAAAAAGAATAATAAAACATTAGATTGTAGCAATGAAGTGAGTTAAATATATAATTGATGCAAATTTGGGAATAGTGCACTAAGCTATTCTGTAAAAGAATGTAAACTTTTCGTGCTTCACGTAAAAAAGATAGGATTATGTTGAGCAAAAGTCCAAACATAGTGCACTATTTTGAACTGTTTCTCTAATTGATACTCCCCTTTTTGTCGAGGAGTGTTCATGAATACATTATATTGTCCTTCAATATTCCTACAGTTACAGTCCATTCATGATGTCGTCTTTTGTTGTGAATTGTGCGATCAGCCATATGCATGCCAAACCTTTTATCATTGAAATTCACTAATCACAAGTACTCTCTTATCGGTACCAAAAAATAACATTAGTATTAATATTAGGAAAATCGAAATAATTTTTTTGTATGATTAATTCTTTTAAATTTATATATTTTATCTACGAAAAGTTTGTGACTACTATACAAATTTTATGTAGCTTGTTTAGTAAAAATTGTAAAATCATGCTGAATATCAGATGCTTAGACCCTCCTATTCCAAATATTATCAAATTTATCGAACAGCTTCTAAGTCTCTGAGTAGTCTTCTTCCTTCCTGGATGAGTAATTATTCAAGTTTGACAGCTGCAATAACATGGGAAAATTTTGGCAATGAGATTCTTCGACCTTTTCGAGCAATCACATATATATTGGAAAGGTCTGGTAATATCTCACAGTTCTTGTGGAGCAACGGAAATAGTCAAATTTTACATGTATATCTATAGAGCTCAAAATTTTCACAAATAAGATCTCGTCAAATGGGGAAGACTTATAATATAGCCAGCTGAATATTTATGATTTGAACTTAAGTTTAACCTTTAAATAAATACTAAAATTTTAATAATTTTGCACATGTATTTTCCTGTTTTGTGTTGAAAATATTAGGTTAATCTGGAGATTAAAAAAAAAGCTACACGTGCATGGATTCTAGCAATGTGGAGTAGTAAGAATGTTTTGCTAGCTATCTCAGTAATAAGACTTCACATGAAAGAAAAAGTTATTTATTCGATGTATAAAAGGCATTAAGTGCGTATCTTACAATGTTAGATAAGATGTTTGTATTGTTCAATTTTCCATGCTTGACACACTCTGACACATACACATATATATAGACATTGATATGAACTAACACTATGAATTAGTAAATAACAAGAAACCAGATAGAAAAGGAATAAAAGCAAGATACAAATTGATTGATGGATTAGACAATAATTAGGAGATAAGGTCTAATTATTTTCTAAACACAAACAGACAATAGCACCTATATTATTTGATCCTCAATTGGATTCACATCAATTGCAAATCAAGAAAAAAGTGATTAAGCGACATGCTTAGCCAAAGCTCACAAATCATCCGTATTAATAATCAAAGTCTAAAAAACACTAGCTAATGAGCTTTGTATATTCTAAAAACTGATTTCAGGTATTACAATTAAATTTATATTTAGTTGAGTCTTAGGCGACCGCTTATATCTTGATTCGACCGGTTGGTAAGCAATTTACGTTGACAAGTGATCGATTTACCAAGTACTACACCGAAGACAATGTGTAAACAATAAATTCGACAGAACAGATGATAATGAATTCGATAACACAGTATAGCAAGTCTGATTAGGGGATAGTTACGATCAAATTAACGAAGACAAGCAATAGATTTACCGATTACGATAATATGACTATGTAATCACAAACTATCGATTCTTACTAATTTCGAGCAAACGAATTACGAACAAGATAAATAGTTACTGATTTATCGAGCAAGTTTTAAATATCAGATTTCTTAGTATCAAGCGAGTGATTTAGACTAGAATTCGATGAAGAATGTTGTGACCGAGTTACGACAACGACAACGACGAATATGCAAGATAATGCGAATTAATTGACGATATGTTTAGCAAAAACGATGAAATTATGGTTTATGGACTAACAATAATCCTACTGAATAAATATTACGATCAAGATAATGACAATTAATTAACAAGATCGATGATGATGAATGAATATGCCAAACAATGAGAACAACAAGCAAACGATGAGATAAACAACAAATCAATAAAGGAGAGCAGTAAGGCTTATTGTATTGATTGATCGAAGGCTGGTGCTCCGTTGAAAGAGAATAATCTTCCTTCAAACTTGAACCAAGCTGCGATTTGCACTTAATACAATAATTGTATGATTATAGTGGTGGCGGATTAATAACAGTAATACTGAAGATATGACACTAGAATGCAAAAGGGGGTGGCTTTTGTTCAGAAGAACGTAAGTCTACAATTGAGAAAATGGGAAAATATTTATAGGCTGAAAGACGTGGAGTCTCCAACCCTAGAAGGACTTCACTCTCCCACGTTTCTTCTTCAGTCGCGCAGCTACAGTTACCCACGTTTAACAAACTCCGCTAAATTCGGTTTGACGAAAGCGGGATAAGATCAACCATCCTTATCTGACACAGGGACCGCCTTCGAAATCTTCCGATCACGATCCAGCTTAATCGATCACACTCTACCGAACAAAGCTATCCTACTCCGATCTCATTTCATGTTGTCTCCGATAATTGCTCTCATTTTTCCACGTAGTTGACTAAGTGTCACTTGCGTGATCGGACAAAATCCGACCAATACAAGCTTATATAGTACCTTTCATAAATTGGCATGAAATACCCTAATTGCCCCTAAAGTGGGCTACAAACAAAAGTGACTAAACTTAAAATAGAAGCTAGATCGCCCTTCAGCGCGATCGCGTTTGAGATGTCGCGGTGAAAAGCTCAACCATCGCTTCGTGATCGCATCCTAGGTCACGCGGTCACGAAGGACATTAATTCCTTCAGTCGGGCTCTTGCGCGGTCGCACAAGCTCGATTTCCTGCAGAATACGCAATCACGCCTGTGTCCTCGCGATCCCCTGGAATCGCAGAAACAGAGAGTGAGTAAACTGCAACTCTTTCATCCAAAACCAGCTCTAACAGCTCCACCTTTACAAATATGCCTTGCAACTCTCTTGCTTGGCTCCTTGTGAAGGGGTTATGCCTAATGAGTATTACAACAACAACAACAATATACGCAGTGTAGTCTTACAAGTGGGCTCTAGGGAGGGCAGGGGCGGATCTAGAAATCTAAGATTGCGGGTGCCACTCGCCATATCTATCCTGACCCATATAGACCAAATAAAAAAAGATGGATCGGATCGGATCGTTCAGTTTTTTGTTACTTCGATTAGATTGATTAATTAAGTCGCCTTTTGTTCACAATAGACAAATAAGTTAGAATTAATTTAGCTATCCATTCTACGCTTTATTTTAATTATAGCTTGGCAGAACATTAAAAATAAAAACAAAAAAAGATCTTGAAAGAGCACCCCAATTAAAAAATTTACTTAAAAATAGCTTAATTACTATACTTCTTTATTGACTAAGCTAATTTACCTTCAATAATATTGCTATAACTTTTTATTTTAATTGTTAAGTTTTATAGCAATTACTTGTAAAATAACTTAAAATTTTCAATCTATAAGAATTCACCCAAAAGATTGATTAATCAAAACACATAATTTTTTAAAAAACCAATAACAAATATAACTTCAAGGTATTCTCCAAATTGAAAAGGAGAAACATATATTAATCATAATTAATTCATGCTATTTATCAAAAAAAATTGGCCATAAATGAGATATTATAGTAGAAACAAAAAAAAAATTAAAGAATGGCGAGAAGAAGACAAAGAGAGACATTTAGCAATTTAAAGGGAAAAAAGAAAAAGGAGAAAAGAGTTGCCTATTGGCTGTGTTATTAATTGTGCAATGGAAGAATAGTTCAAGAACCAAAAACATGTACCTGTAGGGGGATTCGAACCCACGTCACCGGGACCAAATATTGATCAATTTGTCAGTGGCACCACTACCCACTTTTGCCTAGAGGGTGCCAATTTTGTTAATTGTATTAATTTATAGTAATTTTTATATAAATATACTTATATATGCAATGTTTCGATTGAAGTCACCGGGTGCCGTGGCACCCCCTACGCTCCCTTTAAATCCACCCCTGAGGGAGGGTGAGATGTATGCAAACCTTACCCCTCACCAAGGTGAAGAGGCTGTTTCTGATAGACCCTCGGCTAAAATGAAAAATATTTCAAAACATACTTGCAAAAGTAAGATGAAAGTATCCATGATGAAGAAGTACTGTAAAAAACTACTGATAACTAAGGAAAAATAGACAACAGTGAGAGTAGTAAAGACACAGGAAGCAATAAACAAAGTATATAAAAATGATGCAAATGATACTAAGACATAACTCTCACGACTACTACATAACCTTCTACCCTAATCCTCGACCTCCACATTTTCCTATCAAGGGTCATGTCCTCAGTAATCTGGAGGAGAGCCATGTCCTGACGAATTGCCTCGCCCCAATTTCTTTGGTCTACATCTACCTCTCCGTAGGCCCAGCACTGCCAACCTCTCACACCTTCTCACCGGAGCATCCAGAGGCGGGCATAAAGTATATTCTATGGATACACTGGCACATGTTGACATCGGCAAAATATATATATATATATATATATATATATATATATATATATATATATATATATATATATATATATATATATATATATATATATATAGGTATAAATATCTAAAAAATTGGATATATATAATACTTGGCACCCTCAATTAATTGACATATCTATGTTAAATTTAGGGTTTCCCCCGACGTCCTCAAATCCTGGGTCCGCCTCTGGGAGCATCTGTGTTCCTTCTCCTCACATGGTCAAACCATCGCAGCCTCACTTCTCGCATCTTGTCTGCCACTAGGGTCACTCCTACCTTGTCACGAATGATCTCATTCCTTATCATATCCATTCTCGTCAAGCCACACATCCATCTAAACATTCTCATCTCTGTTATGCTCATCTTTTGAATGTGTATGGTCTTGACTGGCCAACACTCTGCTCCATACAACATAGCAGGCCAAAAAAAATGCTTTATAGAACTTACCTTTGAGGCTGTGTGCCACTTTCTTTCGCATAGTACACCGAATGCGAGTCTCCACTTCATCCGACCTGTCCCTATACGATAAGTGACATCATCATCAATATCTCCATCACCTTGAAGAATTGAGCCAAGATATTTGAAGGTTCTCTTCTGGGGAATGACCTGAGAATCGAGCATCATTTCCACCTCTGACTCTTGAGATGCATCACTAAACTTACACTCCATGTACTCTATTTTCGTCCTACTCAGCTTGAAACCTTTAGACTCTAGGGTATGCCTCCAAACCTCCAGCTTCTCATTAACTCCGCCGCGAGTCTCTTCCACCAACACTATATCGTCTGCAAATAACATATACCATAGTAACTCCCCTTGGATGCTCCGTGTTAATTCGTCCATCACCAGAGCGAATAAAAACGGACTAAGCATTGACCCCTGATGCAACCCCATCTCGATTGGGAAGTGGTCAGAGTCACCTCCAACAGTCCTCACGCGGGTCTTGGCGCAGTCGTACATGTCTTTAATTGCGCTAATGTATGCCACTGGAGCACCTTTAGATTCCAAGCATCTCCACAAAACCTCCCTTGGGACTATTTCATATGCCTTCTCTAGGTCAATGAACACAATATGTAAGTCCCTTTTTTTATCACTATACTGCTCAATCAACCTCCTCAATAGGTGGATAGCTTCTGTAGTCGACCGCCCAGACATGAATCCGAATTGGGTCTCAGAAATTGGCACATCCCTCCTCATCCTCTTCTCAACCACCCTCTCCCAAACTTTCATGGTGTGGCTTAATAGTTTGATGCCCCTATAATTATTTCAATTTTGCACATCACCTTGTTCTTGTATAAGGGAATCAAAGTACTCCACCTCCATTCTTCAGACATCTTTGTCGTCTTCAGGATGACAATAAATAACCCAGTCAGCCATGTCAAACCTGCTTCACCTGCACTCTTCCAAAACTCCACTGGGATCTCATCAGGCCTGGTCGCTCTTCCCCCTCTCATCTTATGAATTATCTCCTGAACCTCTTCAAATCCAATACACCTGCAGTGCTCAAAATTGCGATGGCTCCCTGAGTACTCTAGATGACCGAGTACAATACTCATGTCCCCTTCTTCATTTAAGAGTCTATGAAAGTACTCTTGCCATTTCCGTCTAATGTGCGCCTCTTCCACTAAGATCGTGTCATCGTCGTCTTTAATGTACTTTACTTGGTCTAGGTCGCGTGCCGCCCCTCCCTAGCCTTGATAAGACTATATAGCTTATTTTCTCCACCTTTGTTCGCTATCTCTTGATACAACAATCGAAAGCTGTCGTTTTAGCGTCTGTAACTGCTAATTTTGCTTCCTTCTTCGCATTCTTATACCTCTCCTTATTCGTCCTCTTTTCCTCCTCGTCCTTGCTCTCCACTAGCTTTAGGTAGGCCTCCTTCTTAGCCTCAACTTTTCCTTGGACTTTGGCATTCCACCACCATTCCCATTTCTCTCTACTAGGATTACCCTTCGACATCCCTAGGACCTCTATAGCTGCCCTTCTAATACAATCCGCTGTCCTAAACCACATATTGTCTGCATCTCCTCTGCTCTCCCAAGCCTTCATAGCTACGAGCCTCTCTCCCAACTCTTGCATATTACTGCCTAATGAATATTGTTAATAATAACAAAAAGGAAAAATACCTCAATGAAGACAATACAAAGTAAGGAGGGTCAAACCTTCTCTTATAAATTCCTATCTCTGACATTCATGTTGATTATTTTCTAAATCATAAGTATGAATGCCTTATATAGAGTAGTCGAGCTTCTGACAAGAAGAATGAGAAGAAAAAGATTAGGTTTTCTCATTATTTTTGTCCTATCATTAGAGACAATGGAGCTATGATATTAAGGGTTCTGGATTTTAAACTGAGAAACTAATTAAAATACTCGCTTATCCAACCACTTGAACAACTAATAGTCGGCCAATGTTTAATATATGTACTAATCCATATAGTTGTGTACAGTGGCGGTTCTGGTATACTAATTATGGTTCCGGTGAACTCATACTCTCCCTGTTGACACCCAATTTCGTCCCGAGACATAATTAATGGCTAATTAATTAAAATGAGAATCAATTATTAAAATAAAATTTAAATTTAAATTATTTGAATTGAAATTAATTAATTAAATTTAATTAAAGTAAATTAATTCATTCCAAGAGAAGGCTAAAATTACAAAGTGTATCCTAATTTCTGTCCTATCGCGCAATCCCTTTAATTTCCTAGTCTATTCTAAGAAGAGGGCTAAAATTGCTTTTTACACTTTAAATCCAGCCTACCCATGCAAACAATACATATATCACACACATTACACTACGCGCATCTCATTTCCCTAAATCAGTTCCTCAGCTTAACCCGATTCCCCAACCCCGCGACCCGTTTTCTCTCAATCTCGACCCGCGATCGATTTCCATTCACTCCATGAATCAGTCCAAAAGCCTCCGTACCATGGTCCCCCCCCACTCTCTTTTTCCTCTCTCTAGTACAAGAACTCAAAGCAATCTAAATCGTCCATTTTGAACGCGAACCGATCCAAGCCGTAAAGAGGTCACAACGTTCGTATTTCCCTTGAAATCAGAGTGAAAGGGGTACGATCCGAAAGGATTAGACTTTTTTGACCCTGATTTCAAAAGGAAAGGTAAAAATCGAGTAAGGATCGGGAGGGAAATTCAAAAGGCCTTAAACCCTAGCCTATTCAGGTATTTAATCCCTCATTCTTTCATTTTTCAGGGTTCGGATTTGAACACATAAAAAACGGCAGCATTTATATATACTTTCAGATTTTTCTTAGTTAAAAAAGATACTCATTGTGTTTTTAGTTTCTGTTTTCGGAGTCGAACGTCGCTTTCAGTTTGTGTCGTCATTTCTCCTTTCTAGTCGTCGACCTTGTTCGAGTCGACGACCTCGCTCGAGTCGCTTTTGTGTTGATTCACATTCTTCGGATCGACGCCCTTGTCCGCTGCTCGAAAAACGGTAATAACCCATTTCTTCTTTTATTTTCATGTGCTTTATTATGATTGTGCAGTCGAGTTTCTCTTTACTTAATTCTTGAAACAGTCTCTCGACTTTAACTATGTCGTCTATGGATATGAACTGTAATAACCTATTCTTAATCGCATTTTATGATAAATTTGTGTTTGTGAGTTGTTATTTAGTGTAACTAGTGTTAGAATATTATGTAAACATTAATATGAACAGTTAGACTACTTCGGTTAAGCTTCTTGTATTCCTTTAATTTCTCCTAGTAAGTGTGCTCTGTTTGCTTGAGTTGATGGTTGCTAATTAGCCTAGAAGATGAGTAATTGTTTGGAGGTGGAGTGATGGTTCAGAGAGTTTTGAGGGTGTTGTTTCAAATAGAAAGGAGTTTGGTCTTGATCTTTAGAGAGTAAAAGGCATGTTCATGTTTTCTTTTCCTTTTTTTTTTGGGGTCTGCTTTAAGTAAAAAGGGGTTGCAGGTCTTGGTTGTTCAATTTGAAGGTCTTGTTTAGGAAGTCAGGGAATAGCAGTTTGGTCTTATGAGTTTCTTGAGGAGTCCTGGGGTTTGTAGAATTTGTTCAGGTTGTTGTTTGGTTAGTTGAAGTGCTGCAGTTTGTAGGGTGGTCTTGCAGGTGGCTTGAGAGTATTTTAAGTAGAAGTTTAGGAGGCTGTTTGTTGGTGAAGCTTGATTCTGTTTCTGTTAAGGTTTTGTGGAGGTGTAAAGGTTCCTATTTTCTTGTTCTTGCCTAGATCTGGAAGGAGTAGGGTGTATCCTAGGCTGAAGTTCATTCTTGCTTTTGATTTTGGCCTGGTTGTTTAAGGGAGTTTTTTTTTACTTGACATTTATAGTTACTCTATAACTGAAGAAGCTAAAGGAGTTAGTGAGAGGTATGTGTGAGTGATAGGAGTTTCAGGGAGTCTTAGGGGGCTGTAGCAGGCAGTAGGCAGTAAGGGGCATTTCAGGGAGTTGGCAGCCTGTTTAGAGGCTATTCCAGGTTCTGTTTCAGGGAGTCGCGTAGTAGGGAATCATGAGAGTAGTGTTTCAGTTTGTAGGCCTGAGATATGATAATGTAGAGTTTGTGAGGATGAAGTATAGTAGGAGTTCAGGGTAGCTCTAAGGAGTCTGTTCTGGTTTCTGGTAGGCTGATGGGTGGTTGTTCAGGCAGGGATTGATTAGAGAAGGTGAAGGCATGTTCCTTTTGGTGCATTGGTTGTAGCAGGTTTGGTCCAGGGGGCTGATCTGTGAGTGAGGGAGTATGTATGTGAGTGTGGGGAGGTCTGTGAGGGAATAAGAGCTTCAGGAGGGAGTATAGATAGCTGCGGCAGGTGTAGTGATAGAGTAGAGTCTGTTTAGGGGTTTCAGGTAATGTTTGATGAGTCTCAGGGAGTGTAGATGTCTGGTTGGGAACTAGTTAGTCCAGGGAGAGCATGGAAGCATTAAAGGGGGGCCTGAAGTTTGAAAGGGGTGTGTTCTGTTGATGCTTAAGTCATTAATGCAGCATGCTAGGTTCAGTTCTAATCAAGGTTTTAATTTAGCTTCTAGCAGGGTCTTTTTTTTTTCCTGGGGTTATTTGATTGCAAATGTAGTATAAAGTGATCCCCTGTTATGACTGTGTGTCTGTGGCCCTGTTTCAAGTTATTCCCCTTGTTCTGTGTATCAGTTAGCATTAAGTTCAAATCTCTGCATGGTCTCCTTTGTCCAAGATTCCTACTTTCAGAGCTAGTAATGCTAGTCAGCCGACTGTTTCAATGCCATCATGTGAGCTTGCTTAATGTTTGAAGCTAATTATGAATTGGTATTTTCCTGGAATATGATCTGTCAATAAAAGGGCTTAGATCTTTTGTCAGAAAACATATGAAGTCTTCTTGTACATTTTCTTTCACCTGTTAAAATTGAATAGAGACAACATGATTGAAAGTTATTAATAATTGAGCATTGTGTCCATGTCATAAATTTCTTTCTCCATACTAATGTGTAGATATTATGTTTTGTTAAGAAATTAGTGATCTTATTTAATGAAATGGTTACTGGTTTAGTTCACAATTTACTCTTTTCACTTAAGCCTGAAAATTTAAATAACTGGCCAATAGTTTAAACGGTTAAATGATATCTTGATCTAGTCTGAGGTCTCTTGTGGATATGCATTTAAAGCTTTTGACAGAACCTTAATTAGCTCGTAAGCAATTTGGTAAATATGCTGACTACATTCTGGGGTAAAATGGCTTAACAAAAGCGGCTAATTGCAGTACATTTAGCTGTGTTATTAACATCCTGTTTTGATCCTAGACTTTATGGCTTTGAAATTCCCTTGTCTTAATGACCATTTTAATGGTTTATCTATGAAACTGCTGCATTTAATAAGTTCTTCATCACTTCTTTCTTATTATATGTAATGACGAGTTGAGTCTATATCTTGGTCCATTAAGAATGAGATTAGATATTTCAAGAATTGCACCAGGGTATATTCTTCTCACGCGTGTTTTTACTGATGCATATGTTTACTTTAATTAGCTTGTTAGATTTGCAATATTTAGTTTCCCTTTATTGTTTTCTAATTATTATCTTCCTTCTATTTTGACATGAACACTTTGGGGACGAGTTTGAGTTAAAACTCACGAATTGGGACGGATTGCATCTGGAAGTTACTTGAATCGCTCCGCATTTTCGGGACTTGATATCCCCGAAAATGTAAAACAAAAAGAAATGAATAAATGAAAAGTCTTGTGAAATACAGGGCTCACATTGAGTTCGCTACCCCGGGTTCTATTTTCTGAAACTCCTTCTCTCCCGTCCCCTTTTAGAAAGCATGTTTTAGGACTTTGTATGATTAGAAGCCTGGTAGATTAGTCGCTATAATTGAATTGTTATCTTATTGTTGGCCTAAGATTGCTTATAAATTGCATATCCCGTCTCTTTGGGACTCGCCAATTAATTTAAGATAGTAGAAACCTTTAGTTAATTATCGAGTGCAAAAGAAATAAAATTAAAATTGTACCTATTTATTCATTATTTATGTTTAGTCAATTATTTATCCATTTATTAAATTTATTTATTAATTTATCTGTTTTAACTTTAATTAACCATTTATCTGTCTAATCAATTATAATTATTTATTTATTTATTTATTCATAAAGTTATTTAAGTGGTATTTATTTATTATTTCATTTATTTATTCTATTTTATTTATTTAGTTAATTAATTCTAATTAATCATTTTTTTTTTTGTTTAATCAAATTATATTTAACTAGTCAATTATTATTGTTCACCCCTTATCTAATTGAAATCATATTAATATTTATTTATCTACTTAAGTCATTTATCTATCTATTTATTTATCTAATTAATTAATCAATCAATTATTATTCTTATTCAATCATTTGTTAAATTTATTTATTTAATTTTAATTAGCCCTTATTTATTTAGTCAATCAATCAACCCCTATCTCATTATTCGTTTAATTAATCCTAAATTCTGTTCAAGTATTGTCATAATCAATTTTATTTTCTCTATATTATTTATTACCTATTTATTTTATTTAAAATTTATCCCAAACTAAATTTCAAGTAAAATTCGTGAAAATCGCCGGATTAACCGCCTTTAGCGGATTTTCGAAAGTGCTTCCATAATAAGGACCTTCTTTCGAATTTAATAGAACCACTTACCTAAGAATCTCTGATTTTTTAATTTAATTTCATTTAATTAAAAAAATAATAAAACTGCACTCTTTAGTTAACTTAGGTTCCTAATAATCCTTAAATTAGGTGGCGACTCCAAAGAAACCCTTTGGAATCCCACTTTGTTGAAATATTCCGAAACCTATCCTTTCCCTAAAAAGAAAGGGTAATTTTTTGGAGGTTCAACAGCGTGGCGACTCCGCTGGGGATATGCGCAAATGGTTCTAACCAAAAGATTTTCACGAATTTGCTTTATTTATGTATGTGTTGATTGTATGTATGCGTAGTTTAACTCTTTTATTGTTTGCATGCCTAAACTAGTATGTGTAGAATTTATTGCTGTGAATGAATGTATTGAAGCATGTTTTATTTGTGCATAGTCCGCATTCCGTTCATATTTCCTCCCTCATGGAGCCTGTCAATTCTCTTTCATCTCCTCGATTTCATCACGGGGGGCCCGCATGACGGGCAATAATACAGGAAGGGCATTGTCCTTCCTAAGTTTCTGAATTTCTTTCGTGTCACCAAAGTTAGTCGGGATATGGTTTGCCTGGTTTTTGTCATGGCCGGTTTTACTGGTTTATGGGGCCAGGTTTATCCCGCATAGGTCGAGTCAGCCTCAACCGTCAGCCCACTCTTAGAAGGAGATTAGGTCATGCATGCATATACACCTTAGTTTGGACCCGGTCCTTGGTACCGTTTCCAGGAATTAAGAAACCGCCCTTTTGTTGACGGGTTATTGAAACCCAACGACACTGCATATTATGTGATCGTGTGGATATTATAACGAATTCCAAGCCCTTTGCCATGTCAAATTTGGGAACCCTTATGTTGTCTTTTTATTGTTTTGTAGATATGGATTCAGCCCACCTCTTTCCTGAGCATCGGGACATCCAAATGATCACCACTCCGCCAAAAATTCTAAAAGATTGGTGGAACAACATCAAAGGGGAGTACGGTGCTCAGATTATAAGGAACACTGGAAATCTGGTTTCATTGATGCATGTCCAGGGTGACAAGGGCCTTATTAGAGCCTTAGTGGAATTATGGGATGCTGAAGCGGGTGTTTTCCGCTTCCATGACTTTGAGTTGTGCCCGACTTTAGAAGAGATCGTGGGTTTTACAGGTTTGACTATGGAAGATCGTGAGATCATTGTGCCTAAAGCCAAATGCCCGAAGAAGTTTTGCCGCATGTTCGAATTGAAATATGTTCCATCATTGGTAGCGAAGAATCATGGCACGATCTCTCTAGAATATTTGTTTAAGCGCTTTGGAAGAGCGAGCTCTTTTCGCGCACACAAAAAAGAATTTGATTGCAATAAGGCAAAGTGGGAGAAGCTTAGACCTAAGGTTTTTGTGTTAGCACTACTTGGTACTTTGGTATTTCCGTGTGGTTATGATGCAATTGATATCCGGCTCAGTACTGTGGTGAAATCGATGTTCGAGGGAGTAAATGGGAGGCAGACAACTCTAGTGCCTATGATCCTCGCTGATATGTTGTACTCTTTGACTGAGTGCTCTGTCTTTAGAAAGGGACGCTTCTTTGGTTGCAATCTTCTTTTGCAATTATGGATTGTGGAGCATCTACACGATCGAGGGCAATGGGATGATTTGATTCCTCAAAATGGGAACCGAATCGCCACACACTATGCAAGAATGGAAGGTTTCAAACGTCATCACACTGCTCAAGATTGGTATGATGATCTAGAGGGTTTAAGTGGCGCAGACATTCACTGGAATTACTCATGGATTGGCAATCGGGAAGTTCGCTTGAGGAGTCCCAACCGGTATTATATCAGGTTGATCGGGTTCAGGAGCATTCAGCCTTACGCTCCGATCCGTGTGATGAGGCAATTCGGGTTATTACAATCCATCCCACTCATTGCCGGTATACGAGAGTCTGAAGTTGAATATGCAGCACCTGATTACACAGTTCCTGAAGCAATGAATATCTGTAATGAATGGTCTCGCTTAGAAAGAGAATTGATTCGTCAAGATCAAAACCCACCATGTTCTCCTGAGTACTATGCATGGGCAAAACATATCTATGGCATTAGGGGGATGGAAGCAAGTCCTTGGGAGCAGACTGGTTTCGTTGACAAAGAAGCTGAAAGGCATTCTCGCCTTCACATTCTGCCCATAACAACATTGGATGAACTGATGTTTGATCAAGTTGGCCATTACCCAGGATATTCAGGGTATCTTTATGCCACAAACCGGTTATATCGCGAAAGGCCACCTGCCTAATGATGTTGCAGAATGATGATGATTATTGCTGATTCCGGAAGAAGTTGCAGAATTTATCTTTTAAGTTTTATGACCCTTTTGTCCCAATGTAAAAAGCTTGAAGCTTTTCCCCATAGTACTTTGATATTTTGTTATTATCATGACTTTAATGTTTTGAAACTCGGTTTATTTCTAACAAGTTACGAGTATTTATTTACATCCCAATTTTGTATTGGCAAACGGTTTGTATCATTATAATATCCACATGTGTATGCAATTTGCGCGATTAGGCTTACCTCTAGCACAAAGAGGCACCCTACAGGGTAGGACGCGTCCGCATTTTTATTTTACGCACATTACTTGTGGTTGCCACATGCCTTAATTTATCGCCCGTTAAAGTGCAAAAGCGCTACGTGACGCGCGCTATGTGATTGTATGCAAATTTTACCAACAACATGCAAACTAACATAGTTACCTTTTGATTTTTTCTTTTGTTTTGTTTATTCCCAAACAGAGGTTTGATTTGTGCTGATTGAGCTGATCCAAAGACTTTTCTCTGCACATTGATATACACTTCAGAATTCGACAAAATGTCTGGTAACGATGATCAACCTCCCGTTCTCAATGATAAGACTCTTGAAACTCCTGGATCCTCGAGGGGAAACATCATCCTTGCTCAAGATGACCTTATTTTGAATCTGACCAAGCAGATACAGCTGCTGAGCGATGAGCTAGCAACAGTTAAAGGGCAGGCCCCTCAAAACGTACCTTTAAATGCCAATCCTGTTCACAATGTACCCGCATATCAAAACAACCCAACTAATCAAACACCACCGCCGCTAAATCGCCCACAAGTCAGTCAAAATACCCCGCCCGCTCAACAAAATACCCAACCCGCTGGTTATCCTTCATATTATCCATATCCTAACGACCCCACTCCTCCTCACTACCAATATTTGCCTGCTAAAGACACTCCCCGTCCTCCACAATCTCAAGCACCCATTCCTGTAGCCGTTGCTCCTCCAAATGCCAATGATCCAAGGCCGGGATATCCCGAGGCGTTATATTATGAGCATGACCCTAATGGGAAGAATGTGGACTTCACAGACTATCCGCCACAGAATGAAATGCCCACAACTGTGGAAAAACAGGGAAGGACAAGCGAACAAGATGAGATAATCCAAGCGATGAAAGTCATGCAACAATCTATTAAGGACTTGCAGGTGACTAAGAAACGGCAAAGCACTTCATACCGCAGTCTTTATCTATTCCCGGACATCACTCCTCCTCCCGGTTTTAAAGTGCCGAAGTTTGACATGTATGATGGTCATGGTGACCCATTTGCTCATTTAACCAAGTACCTCAACAGAATGAGAGCGGCGGGAGGCAAAGAAGAACTTTTGATGGCTTACTTTAGCCATAGTCTGGAAGGTATTGCTGCTGAATGGTTTGCCAGACAAGACATAAGCAAATGGCACGAGTTTGATGATATAGCTGGTGACTTCACAAAGCAGTTTGAATACAATGTGGCGATGGTCCCTGACCTCATAACCTTGGCCAATTTGAAGAAGAAACCAACAGAAACTTTTAGGGAATACGCCTTGAGGTGGCGTGAACAGGCTGCACGGGTGCAACCCCCGATGACTGAGAGGGATATGGTGAAGTACTTTATTCGTGCTCAAGACGACTCCTATTACATGCATATGCTTCCTATGATGGGTGCACCTTATGCTGAACTTCTCACAATGGGGGAGATGGTGGAAGAAGGCATCAAATCCGGTCGGATTGTGAGTTTTGCTGAAATGAAGTCAAGTGCTCAAAATGCTCAAGCCAGCCCAAACAATTCCAGAAGAAGAGAGAAGAGGGAAGAAGTCACAACTGTTGCCGCAGACATTGACCGCCGCCCGGTTAGGAGGTTGAACTTTGATAATCCACCAGCCTACCCTACTTACCAAAACACCCCTCCTCATTACCCAAATGCACCTCCTCATTACCCAAATGCACCTCCTCATTACCCAAATGCACCTCCTCATTACCCAAATATTCCTTCTCCTTACCCAAATGCACCACCCCCAAATTACCCTAGTCACTATCAAATTCCTCCCGCTCCATATCCTGTCTATCAAGCACAACCTAGTTATTATCCACCACGAGCACCAGCACCACAACCACAACAATACCCTCCTCGCCCACAGAATTACCAACCTCGTGCTCCTGTCCGTCCAAATATGCAAGGACCTAACCAAGGCTATGAAAGGAGAGCACCCAAAACCTATACTCCTATAGCCGAATCTTATGGTCAATTGTTTGAAAGACTTAGAAGCGCCGGAGTTGTGCAGCCTGTTCCTGACAATACTCCAAATCCTCCTCCAAGGTGGTATGATGTTAATAAGCATTGTGTTTATCATTCTGGGGCTGCGGGCCATGATGTGGAAAGGTGTTATGCCTTCAAGGATAAAGTTGAGGCTTTGATCAAATCAGGCACTATCCAGCTTACTGGAACTCAACCAAATGTGCAAGATAATCCTCTTCCCACCTATGGAAACAATGCTGTCAATGTCATTTCCCTTGATGAGGAGTTTGATTTGAAAGGGACTATTGTTCCCGTTAGCAATGTGAGGGTTGCTAGCGAGGCCAAAGTATCTGTGCAAGTTAGAGCTCCCATTCTGGTGCAAGCGGGTATCCCGAGGCCAACTGTCACCGTCATGCTTGCCTCACCCCTTCAATATGATAGCAAGAGGGTTCCTTGGAACTATTCTGAAGTGCCTATCGGAAGTGGAAAGGTAACTGTTGCTGTTGCTGCTGCACAAGGCATGACCAGATCTGGTAGATTCTATACGCCTGAGAAGTTGGGTCAAAGCCTTGGAGAAAAAGAGGGCATTGTAAGAAGAGTGACTGACACCGAGGCTGAGGACTTCTGGAGGAAAATGCAGTCAAAGGAATACTCTATTTTGGAGCATTTAAAGAATACTCCTTCCCGGATATCCATCATGGCTTTGCTAATGAGCTCTGAAACACACAGAAATGCATTGCTGAAAGTGCTCAAAGAAGCAGAGGTCCCTGCTGAGACCACGGATGAGAGCTTGGCCGTCTTGGTCGGCCAAATATTAGAACCTCACAAGGTGTCCTTCTTCAAAGAAGAGCTTCTACCAGAGGGTCTCGGACACAACAAAGCCTTGCATATTGTTGTCAAATGTAGGGATAAATTTGTCGGGCGGGTGCTGATCGATGGTGGTTCCGGGCTCAATATATGTCCGTTGGCAACTCTGAAGGAACTTGGAATTGACGCTGGCAAAATTAGACAAAGCAATGTGAAAGCAAGGGCTTTTGATGGAGCTCAAAGGTGCACCTTAGGAGAAGTTGATCTTGATCTGCAAATAGGTCCTGTGAACTTCTCTGTGGAGTTTCAGGTATTCGACATCCCATCTACCTATAATATGCTGTTAGGAAGACCTTGGATCCACATGGCCGGAGCCGTCCCTTCCACTTTGCATCAAAGTGTGAAATTTATATGGGATAATGAAGAAGTAGTGGTCAAGGGCGAGGGAAACAGCCCCATGCATGCTAGCACCACGATTCCTATGGTGGACAACGCCACAGAGCTTGATGGAACTACTTTTCACACGGTTGAGCTAATGAATGTGACTCGAGCATCTAATGATGATTCGAAAAGAGGTACCCTACCTAGAGTCCCCAAGATGATTGCTGTGGAAATGTTGAAAAATGGTTTCAAACCTGGTTCGGGATTGGGAGCAAATCTGAATGGCATTACTGAACCCATCTGCTTGCCTAGGAATCTGGGTACTTTTGGTTTGGGATATTGTCCAACCAGGGAAGAAGTGGATAAGGCCAAGTTCAAAACCAAAAAGCCAAACATTGTCATTCCAAAGCCTTTGCCTTTGCTTAATCAGTCGTTTGTCAAGGCACCAGAAGTCGTTGTGCCGGATCTGATAGAGGGAGTTGGCAATTTGTTTCTGAGTGATGATTTGGAATGCGATGTTATTATTGAAGATTATGATGAGGGATCACCAGTGCAGAATGTTGGGGCAAAGGATCCGATGGCCAATTGGACTTGTGTCCCAGTGGAAGAGACTTGGTGAATGAACTCAAAGTTTATTTTGGCGTCACAGTCAGATTGAGGCCCTGAACTGTGTTTCGCCTTTTGTTTATGTTTATGTCTTTTCGAAATAATCTGTTTACATTCTGCATGTTTTACCTTAATGTATGCCTCCCTAAACTAGATTTTGAAACAAATAAAATGCATTGCATTCCCCCTACTATTATTTTGATATGCTTTAATTATTTACTTTATTTTACGCTTTTGATTAATGTTTGTTTCTGTTTCAGCTTTCCACTTAACAAAACTGCCAAAACTTTGCTTGTGACATATAATGAAACAACTGAACAAACTGGTACTGATGCATTGAGTATTGGGGAATTTGATGAAGACTTTGTTCCTGATGAAATAACAAGAGAAGTTGATCAATTTGAGAACAAACCAAAGCCTAACTTGGAAGAAACCGAGTCAATCAACTTGGGGACTTCAGAAGATGTTAGAGAAACCAGAATCAGTGTTCATTTGACCTCGGAAGAAAGAAGAGCTTATATTGAATTATTGAACGAGTATCGAGACATCTTTGCTTGGTCTTATGATGATATGCCCGGTTTGAGTACCGACCTTGTCACTCACAAATTGCCAACTGATCCTTCATTTCCGCCTGTTAAGCAAAAGAAGAGAAACTTCAAAACTTCCACAAGCAAACAAATATTGGAAGAAGTGCAAAAGCAATTGACCGCCAAGGTGATTCGATCTCTCAAATATCCCACTTGGTTAGCGAATATTGTGCCGGTGCCCAAGAAGGACGGAAAGGTTAGAGTTTGTGTTGATTATCGTGATCTCAACAAAGCAAGTCCAAAGGATGATTTTCCATTGCCAAATATTCATATCCTTATTGATAGCTGTGCAAAGCATGAGCTTCAGTCTTTTGTAGATTGCTTTGCTGGCTATCACCAGATTCTAATGGATGAAGATGACGCTGAAAAGACCGCTTTCATCACGCCTTGGGGTGTGTTCTGTTATAGAGTTATGCCTTTCGGTTTGAAGAATGCCGGGGCAACATATATGAGAGCGATGACAACTCTTTTCCATGACATGATTCACAAAGAGATTGAAGTCTATGTAGATGATGTTGTTATCAAATCCAAGAAGAAAGAAGAGCACTTGACTGATTTGAGAAAATTCTTCAACCGCCTTCGGAGGTATAACTTGAAGCTCAATCCTGCAAAATGTGCATTTGGTGTTCCCGCTGGTAAGATGTTGGGTTTTATTGTAAGCCGGAGGGGTATAGAATTGGATCCGTCAAAAATCAAGACTATCCAAGACTTGCCTCCTCCAAAGAGCCGGAAGGATGTGATGAGTTTTCTTGGTCGTTTGAACTACATAAGCCGCTTCATTGCACAATCCACGGTTATTTGTGAACCAATAATCAAGCTGTTAAAGAAAGATGCTGTTATTGAATGGACAGAAGATTGTCAAAAGGCTTTTGATAGGATTAAGGAGTATCTATCTAATCCACCTGTGTTAGTCCCTCCTGAACCTGGAAGGCCATTGATCTTATATTTGTCTGTCTCGGAAAATGCATTTGGATGTGTCTTGGGGCAACATGACAAGACCGGGAAGAAAGAACAAGCCATTTATTATCTAAGCAAGAAGTTCACTCCTTATGAAGCCAGGTACACTCTCTTGGAGCGAACTTGTTGCGCCTTGACTTGGACTGCACAAAGGTTAAGGCACTATCTTTCATCATATACAACTTATCTTATCTCGAGGATGGATCCTTTGAAATATATCTTTCAAAAGCCGATGCCCACGGGAAGGTTAGCAAAATGGCAGATTCTGTTGAGTGAATTTGACATAGTTTATGTCACCCAAAAGGCGGTAAAGGCACAAGCATTGGCGGATCATTTAGCTGAAAATCCTGTTGATGACAGCTATGAACCATTGAGAACTTACTTTCCCGATGAAGAGGTCTTGTTTCTGGGTGAAGACATCTCTTCTGAATATGATGGTTGGCGTCTATTCTTTGACGGAGCAGCAAATTTCAAAGGTGTTGGTATTGGAGCTGTCTTAATTTCTGAAACGGGTCAGCATTATCCTGTTTCGGCCAAGCTCCGATTTCCATGCACTAACAACATGGCTGAGTATGAAGCATGCATTTTGGGTCTTCGATTGGCAGTTGATATGAATATTCAAGAACTTTTAGTGATCGGAGATTCTGACTTGCTGATTCACCAAGTGCAAGGCGAGTGGAACACCAAGAATGTAAAGATTCTTCCTTACCTGCGCTGTGTCAAGGAATTGTGCAAAAGGTTCGCAAAGATTGAGTTCAAGCATGTTCCAAGACTTCAAAATGAGTTTGCCGATGCTTTGGCAACTTTATCTTCCATGATCCAACATCCTGACAAGAATTATATTGATCCTATCGAAATTGAATTGCGTGATAGGCCAGCTTATTGTTTTCAAGTTGAGGAAGAGCGAGATGGCCATCCTTGGTATTTTGATATCAAGAATTATCTCAAGGTTGGGAGTTATCCTGAAAATGCAACAAGTGTTCAAAAGAAGAGCATTCGGAGGTTAGCAAATCAATTCTTTCTAAGCGGTGAAATCCTATATAGGAGAACCCCAGACTTAGGACTCCTAAGATGTGTTGACGCCATTGAAGCAAATAGATTGCTTGTGGAAGTACATGCGGGAGTTTGTGGACCGCATATGAATGGTTTTGTCTTGGCAAAGAAGATCTTGAGAGCAGGTTATTTTTGGCTAACTATGGAAACTGATTGTGTTCAGTTTGTGCGCAAATGCCATCAATGTCAAATTCACGGAGATATGATCAAAAGACCTCCTTCTGAACTTCATGCAATGAGTTCTCCTTGGCCTTTTGTCGCTTGGGGAATGGATGTTATTGGTCCTATTGAGCCGGCCGCTTCAAATGGACATCGCTTTATTTTGGTGGCTATTGATTACTTCACCAAGTGGGTGGAAGCAACTTCTCACAAGTCCGTAACCAAGAAAGTGGTGTCAGATTTTGTGCGCAACAATATCATTTGTAGATTTGGAGTTCCTGAATCAATCATTACTGACAATGGTGCAAACTTGAATAGTGATTTAATGAGAGCGACTTGTGAAAGCTTCAAGATTACTCATCGCAATTCTACTGCATACCGGCCTCAAATGAATGGAGCTGTGGAAGCGGCAAATAAAAACATCAAGCGTATTCTTCGCAAGATGATTGATAATTATAGAGATTGGCATGAAAAGTTGCCTTTTGCACTTCTTGGGTACCGCACCACCACTAGAACTTCAACTGGGGCAACTCCCTATCTTTTGGTGTATGGCACAGAAGCAGTCTTACCCGCGGAGGTAGAAATTCCTTCCTTGAGAATCATTCAAGAGGCTGAATTAGGAAATGCTGAATGGGTGAAGAGCAGATATGAACAGTTGATGCTTATTGACGAGAAAAGAATGAATGCAATTTGTCATGGGCAACTTTATCAAAATCGCATGATCAAGTCTTTTGGTAAGAAAGTTAAAGTGAGAGACTTCAAACCGGGGCAATTGGTGTTAAAGAAGATCTTTCCTAATCAAGAAGAAGCAAGGGGCAAATTTGCACCGAATTGGCAAGGTCCATATGTGGTTCATCGGGTTTTATCCGGAGGAGCACTGATTCTGGCTGAAATGGATGGTCAAGTTTGGCCAAAAGCAATCAACGCAGATGCCGTCAAAAGATACTATGTCTGAAGCAATCAAGTTAGCATGGTTTTGAATGTAATCTTTGATGTAATGCGAACTACGCGTGACCTGAATCCCAAGGCGGGATACGTAGTAACTCACATAGAGTTTGGTTGCATTGATATAAGAATTTCCCCTATTTCCTCTTTTATGTAAGTTTGAACTACTTCTGACCTGATTCCTGGAATGGCAACAGGATAAGTAGGCAATCCCCTTCGGATTCGGTCAAAATATTGTAACACTTTAGGCTTGTTTATCTTTTATGATGTAATGCCGGACTATGCATCTGGGCAGATGTGTAGGTTTTCCAATTCGGATGCGGCTTCGTACTTAGATTGCCATACTTTCCCAAAAAAAAAAATCTTTATGTAAGCAGAACTACGCACGGTCTGATTCCCGTGGAGGGATACGTAGGCGCTCTTAAAGGGCTCGACTCTATAATATTAAAATTTTCAGTCTCCCTTAAGGCAAGCAACTGGGGCAATTTTGCAAGGTAAGTTGAAGATTTGAATGATATCAACTGGGGCAAATTTTGCAAAAATAAGTTGAAGATTTGGAAGTTCATAACTGGGGCAGATCTTTGCAAGAATTGGTTTGCTTATCCAAGGATGAAACAACAAAGTTTTGAAAGTATTCAAGATTAGCACAAGTTGCAGATGCAAAGGACGTTCAGCTTGTTTCAAAATATGTCATGAGTTCCAGTTGAAGCAGAAATTTCAAATGCATTATAAGCTATTTACTTGCATATCAATGATTGTTTGCTTACTATTTTATCAAATTATTTTACTTTGCCTCTATATTAAAATGAGTTACACTATTGAGTTCATAAACCAAGTTTCAGAGAATGGTTTTAAAGTCCAAGTCAGACGAAGAAGAGGAAGCGATAGCAGCAAATTCAAGATGAATCAGCACAAATCAAACGCCCCTTCCCAAAACTAACGAATTTTTCTTTGAGAGCAGGAATGTGAAAGCTTGCAGTGAAAGGATCATTCGCGCTATTGATGAACAACTTACTGAACGCACATTCAAAGTTGTCTTGCAGATTACGTGGCATTGCCTTTTCATGACTTAAAGCGCTATGTTTCGTCATGGGTTATTGCCGAACAGGCGGCATTTCTACCTCTATGTTTTCAATTCTAAATAAGCAGTGAAACCGAGGCATGCATTATGCTTTCAAATCACGCCAAATAAGCGTTGCCTTATTGACAGTCTGCTCAAGGCCATCATTGCATGATTGATTTATCAAATGGCTGTCGCACTGATTACATTTTCGCACTGCTTTGCTTTGCACATGCTTTAAATTTTGCCTTTATATTTGCTTTAAATTAATGCTTTGCTTTCCTGTTTCAGGTCAACCATCGTTTTCTTGAAGATTATTCGCCTTGTCGCATATGAATTGAAAATCAGATTCAATATGAACGGAATGGAGCGTTCAATACTTTGAACCACAGCATATATGATTCTGCTTGACAGATCATTCAAATTTACTCTTGCGGCATCTAAGCATTACATTTGATTATTGCCGAAAAGGCGGCACTTTTCTTTTCTCAAAATCTTAACATCGTAATAGAATTTACATCGCGATAGTGAATAGACAAGTCAACTTTGAGACACCATGAGTGGTGTGTCTCGCCGGTTGGTTGTCCTGCAAAAGCTTGATATAATGCACTTGTTTAGAATAGAATCGACAAGTCAACCTTGGGGCACCATGTGCGGTGTGTCCCGCCGGTTGGTTGTCCTGCAAAACACTATATGATACTTGTTTAGAATAGAATCGACAAGTCAACCTTGGGGCACCATGAGTGGCGTGTCCCGCCGGTTGGTTGTCCTGCAAAACATTATATGATATTTGTTTAGAATAGAATCGACAAGTCAACCTTGGGGCACCATGTGCGGTGTGTCCCGCCGGTTGGTTGTCCTGCAAAACACTACATGATACTTGTTTAGAATAGAATCGACAAGTCAACCTTGGGGCACCATGAGTGGCGTGTCCCGCCGGTTGGTTGTCCTGCAAAACATTATATGATATTTGTTTAGAATAGAATAGACAAGTCAATCTTGGGGCACCATATGCGGTATGTCCCGCCGGTTGGTTGTCCTGCAAAATATTATACGATACTTGTTTAAGAATAGAATAGACAAGTCGGCTGGAACACCGCTTTCGGAGTGTTTCACGATGTCGGTTGTCTTGCAATATTGACATGTTATAATTGAAATAGATGATAAAGATAGGCGATTCGACTTGAGACACCATGTCTCATTGGTCAACTTATCTTATGAAAGCCTTGCATTTTACAAATTCGTTCCCACTTTGCCTATTGTTTTACTTTACTGTTTCAGAATAATGATAAGTTTTGAGGTTCCCCGGGTGGAGTGCCTCGTCAGTTGATCGAAAGAAGGACTTATGGATGATATCACAACCCGTATTTACAATTTTATGTTGTCACTTTATTTATTTTCTATTCCAATTATTATAGTTCATTAGCAGTTGCTCGCTTACCGTTTGTTAAGTCTTTACAGAATTTTGGCAATACCGCAGCAGCATTTGGAGCATAACGTGGAACTTTTTCTTAGCAGTGAACTGGGGCAATTGTTGATATGAGCTAGACTCGTCAACAAGGATCTGAAGAAGCGCACTCGAACAAGCAAATTCTACCCTAATCTTTCATTCCAGATTAGGAGTCAGTCTGAGTTCTATCCTATTCGTGCGTCATTTTCTTCAATCGTGCGAGTTTCGTGCCTAAGTGTCGTCGAACTACACATGGCCTGATTCTCTTTCAGCCCGAGATATGTAGGCAACTCAGGAACCGGAGTTCGGCCATGTCCATAAGCCTCGCCTTTTGGTCCGTGGAATCAAAAGTCTTGGTTTTGTCGGGACAAAATTGGTTTCTCGTCAACTTCTTTACCCTAAAAACTCTTTCATCATTTTCCGGGTAAAGAGGGGCAGCTGTTGACACCCAATTTCGTCCCGAGACATAATTAATGGCTAATTAATTAAAATGAGAATCAATTATTAAAATAAAATTTAAATTTAAATTATTTGAATTGAAATTAATTAATTAAATTTAATTAAAGTAAATTAATTCATTCCAAGAGAAGGCTAAAATTACAAAGTGTATCCTAATTTCTGTCCTATCGCGCAATCCCTTTAATTTCCTAGTCTATTCTAAGAAGAGGGCTAAAATTGCTTTTTACACTTTAAATCCAGCCTACCCATGCAAACAATACATATATCACACACATTACACTACGCGCATCTCATTTCCCTAAATCAGTTCCTCAGCTTAACCCGATTCCCCAACCCCGCGACCCGTTTTCTCTCAATCTCGACCCGCGATCGATTTCCATTCACTCCATGAATCAGTCCAAAAGCCTCCGTACCATGGTCCCCCCCCACTCTCTTTTTCCTCTCTCTAGTACAAGAACTCAAAGCAATCTAAATCGTCCATTTTGAACGCGAACCGATCCAAGCCGTAAAGAGGTCACAACGTTCGTATTTCCCTTGAAATCAGAGTGAAAGGGGTACGATCCGAAAGGATTAGACTTTTTTGACCCTGATTTCAAAAGGAAAGGTAAAAATCGAGTAAGGATCGGGAGGGAAATTCAAAAGGCCTTAAACCCTAGCCTATTCAGGTATTTAATCCCTCATTCTTTCATTTTTCAGGGTTCGGATTTGAACACATAAAAAACGGCAGCATTTATATATACTTTCAGATTTTTCTTAGTTAAAAAAGATACTCATTGTGTTTTTAGTTTCTGTTTTCGGAGTCGAACGTCGCTTTCAGTTTGTGTCGTCATTTCTCCTTTCTAGTCGTCGACCTTGTTCGAGTCGACGACCTCGCTCGAGTCGCTTTTGTGTTGATTCACATTCTTCGGATCGACGCCCTTGTCCGCTGCTCGAAAAACGGTAATAACCCATTTCTTCTTTTATTTTCATGTGCTTTATTATGATTGTGCAGTCGAGTTTCTCTTTACTTAATTCTTGAAACAGTCTCTCGACTTTAACTATGTCGTCTATGGATATGAACTGTAATAACCTATTCTTAATCGCATTTTATGATAAATTTGTGTTTGTGAGTTGTTATTTAGTGTAACTAGTGTTAGAATATTATGTAAACATTAATATGAACAGTTAGACTACTTCGGTTAAGCTTCTTGTATTCCTTTAATTTCTCCTAGTAAGTGTGCTCTGTTTGCTTGAGTTGATGGTTGCTAATTAGCCTAGAAGATGAGTAATTGTTTGGAGGTGGAGTGATGGTTCAGAGAGTTTTGAGGGTGTTGTTTCAAATAGAAAGGAGTTTGGTCTTGATCTTTAGAGAGTAAAAGGCATGTTCATGTTTTCTTTTCCTTTTTTTTTTGGGGTCTGCTTTAAGTAAAAAGGGGTTGCAGGTCTTGGTTGTTCAATTTGAAGGTCTTGTTTAGGAAGTCAGGGAATAGCAGTTTGGTCTTATGAGTTTCTTGAGGAGTCCTGGGGTTTGTAGAATTTGTTCAGGTTGTTGTTTGGTTAGTTGAAGTGCTGCAGTTTGTAGGGTGGTCTTGCAGGTGGCTTGAGAGTATTTTAAGTAGAAGTTTAGGAGGCTGTTTGTTGGTGAAGCTTGATTCTGTTTCTGTTAAGGTTTTGTGGAGGTGTAAAGGTTCCTATTTTCTTGTTCTTGCCTAGATCTGGAAGGAGTAGGGTGTATCCTAGGCTGAAGTTCATTCTTGCTTTTGATTTTGGCCTGGTTGTTTAAGGGAGTTTTTTTTTACTTGACATTTATAGTTACTCTATAACTGAAGAAGCTAAAGGAGTTAGTGAGAGGTATGTGTGAGTGATAGGAGTTTCAGGGAGTCTTAGGGGGCTGTAGCAGGCAGTAGGCAGTAAGGGGCATTTCAGGGAGTTGGCAGCCTGTTTAGAGGCTATTCCAGGTTCTGTTTCAGGGAGTCGCGTAGTAGGGAATCATGAGAGTAGTGTTTCAGTTTGTAGGCCTGAGATATGATAATGTAGAGTTTGTGAGGATGAAGTATAGTAGGAGTTCAGGGTAGCTCTAAGGAGTCTGTTCTGGTTTCTGGTAGGCTGATGGGTGGTTGTTCAGGCAGGGATTGATTAGAGAAGGTGAAGGCATGTTCCTTTTGGTGCATTGGTTGTAGCAGGTTTGGTCCAGGGGGCTGATCTGTGAGTGAGGGAGTATGTATGTGAGTGTGGGGAGGTCTGTGAGGGAATAAGAGCTTCAGGAGGGAGTATAGATAGCTGCGGCAGGTGTAGTGATAGAGTAGAGTCTGTTTAGGGGTTTCAGGTAATGTTTGATGAGTCTCAGGGAGTGTAGATGTCTGGTTGGGAACTAGTTAGTCCAGGGAGAGCATGGAAGCATTAAAGGGGGGCCTGAAGTTTGAAAGGGGTGTGTTCTGTTGATGCTTAAGTCATTAATGCAGCATGCTAGGTTCAGTTCTAATCAAGGTTTTAATTTAGCTTCTAGCAGGGTCTTTTTTTTTTCCTGGGGTTATTTGATTGCAAATGTAGTATAAAGTGATCCCCTGTTATGACTGTGTGTCTGTGGCCCTGTTTCAAGTTATTCCCCTTGTTCTGTGTATCAGTTAGCATTAAGTTCAAATCTCTGCATGGTCTCCTTTGTCCAAGATTCCTACTTTCAGAGCTAGTAATGCTAGTCAGCCGACTGTTTCAATGCCATCATGTGAGCTTGCTTAATGTTTGAAGCTAATTATGAATTGGTATTTTCCTGGAATATGATCTGTCAATAAAAGGGCTTAGATCTTTTGTCAGAAAACATATGAAGTCTTCTTGTACATTTTCTTTCACCTGTTAAAATTGAATAGAGACAACATGATTGAAAGTTATTAATAATTGAGCATTGTGTCCATGTCATAAATTTCTTTCTCCATACTAATGTGTAGATATTATGTTTTGTTAAGAAATTAGTGATCTTATTTAATGAAATGGTTACTGGTTTAGTTCACAATTTACTCTTTTCACTTAAGCCTGAAAATTTAAATAACTGGCCAATAGTTTAAACGGTTAAATGATATCTTGATCTAGTCTGAGGTCTCTTGTGGATATGCATTTAAAGCTTTTGACAGAACCTTAATTAGCTCGTAAGCAATTTGGTAAATATGCTGACTACATTCTGGGGTAAAATGGCTTAACAAAAGCGGCTAATTGCAGTACATTTAGCTGTGTTATTAACATCCTGTTTTGATCCTAGACTTTATGGCTTTGAAATTCCCTTGTCTTAATGACCATTTTAATGGTTTATCTATGAAACTGCTGCATTTAATAAGTTCTTCATCACTTCTTTCTTATTATATGTAATGACGAGTTGAGTCTATATCTTGGTCCATTAAGAATGAGATTAGATATTTCAAGAATTGCACCAGGGTATATTCTTCTCACGCGTGTTTTTACTGATGCATATGTTTACTTTAATTAGCTTGTTAGATTTGCAATATTTAGTTTCCCTTTATTGTTTTCTAATTATTATCTTCCTTCTATTTTGACATGAACACTTTGGGGACGAGTTTGAGTTAAAACTCACGAATTGGGACGGATTGCATCTGGAAGTTACTTGAATCGCTCCGCATTTTCGGGACTTGATATCCCCGAAAATGTAAAACAAAAAGAAATGAATAAATGAAAAGTCTTGTGAAATACAGGGCTCACATTGAGTTCGCTACCCCGGGTTCTATTTTCTGAAACTCCTTCTCTCCCGTCCCCTTTTAGAAAGCATGTTTTAGGACTTTGTATGATTAGAAGCCTGGTAGATTAGTCGCTATAATTGAATTGTTATCTTATTGTTGGCCTAAGATTGCTTATAAATTGCATATCCCGTCTCTTTGGGACTCGCCAATTAATTTAAGATAGTAGAAACCTTTAGTTAATTATCGAGTGCAAAAGAAATAAAATTAAAATTGTACCTATTTATTCATTATTTATGTTTAGTCAATTATTTATCCATTTATTAAATTTATTTATTAATTTATCTGTTTTAACTTTAATTAACCATTTATCTGTCTAATCAATTATAATTATTTATTTATTTATTTATTCATAAAGTTATTTAAGTGGTATTTATTTATTATTTCATTTATTTATTCTATTTTATTTATTTAGTTAATTAATTCTAATTAATCATTTTTTTTTTTGTTTAATCAAATTATATTTAACTAGTCAATTATTATTGTTCACCCCTTATCTAATTGAAATCATATTAATATTTATTTATCTACTTAAGTCATTTATCTATCTATTTATTTATCTAATTAATTAATCAATCAATTATTATTCTTATTCAATCATTTGTTAAATTTATTTATTTAATTTTAATTAGCCCTTATTTATTTAGTCAATCAATCAACCCCTATCTCATTATTCGTTTAATTAATCCTAAATTCTGTTCAAGTATTGTCATAATCAATTTTATTTTCTCTATATTATTTATTACCTATTTATTTTATTTAAAATTTATCCCAAACTAAATTTCAAGTAAAATTCGTGAAAATCGCCGGATTAACCGCCTTTAGCGGATTTTCGAAAGTGCTTCCATAATAAGGACCTTCTTTCGAATTTAATAGAACCACTTACCTAAGAATCTCTGATTTTTTAATTTAATTTCATTTAATTAAAAAAATAATAAAACTGCACTCTTTAGTTAACTTAGGTTCCTAATAATCCTTAAATTAGGTGGCGACTCCAAAGAAACCCTTTGGAATCCCACTTTGTTGAAATATTCCGAAACCTATCCTTTCCCTAAAAAGAAAGGGTAATTTTTTGGAGGTTCAACACTCCCCACAAAATTAAATATATTATGTGTATATTTTTCAAAATATATCTAATATGACGTTTGGGAACCCATACTCTAAAAGTTTGAATGGTTCACTTGGTGATGCATGAGCATTTTTCTTATTTTAACTCACTAAAACTTTTGTCTTTGAATCCAAAAGTGACCAATCTATAGGAAAGATTGATGCGTTTTGCTTGGTTTCAGGTATGTTATCCCTACACAGAAGGAAAGAAACCAAAAAGAGCATGATTACCCAAGGAAAGCGATCAAACTCAAGAAGCTGCAGAAATATTGAAGAGGCGGCCGCCCCTCCTTTGGAGGTGCAAACCTGCTGAAGTTCCAATTGGGTGATGAAGAGGCCTCAGCCCTTTGCAAGGAAGTTTAAGATTTGAAGAACTGGTGAAGATGCGACCGCAGCACTTTGCAAGAAGAAGTTGATGAGAATAAGTTGCAACCGGATGATCCTGAGCTGCGTCGCCTTCTCTTGGAGAAGAAGAAAAGGCGGTCGCCCAACAAAGGGCGGCCGCCCTTTCATACAAACCCTGAAAAGAGCGACAACCATGTCCACAGAGGCGCCAACCCTTTTGTCACTTCAGCACCAGAACTCAGCCCTTTGCAAGTGGGCGCCAGCCCAACCTGAAAATAGTATTTTTGTAATTAGTTTTTAGCAATCACTATAAATAGCTAGAACTAGGTTTTTGAGACTACCTTACATTTTACTTTACTTGGGAGGTAAAATAAGGACAAAATACTAAAACCCTTGGTTAAGTTTTCTTGTATTGTGAAGAAGAACATCATTATTTGTAAGAATCATTACTACCTTACTATGTTGATGCATATTTCGTTACTTTCAAGTCTTGAATCATTACTTAGCATGAGTAGATAAATTACCAACTAGGGTGCTAATGAAACCCTAGTCCAATAATCAAATGGGTATAGCATAATAAGCTTCTAAACATCAAGGAATACCCTATTTCACTACTTTTGATTACATTACAACAACTTGAGGTGTACAACTCAAGTTAAACCCAACAAGTACTAGATTTACACCGAGAGGGTAACTCTAGGAATGGGAAGTGTAGTGACGGGGTACCGGGGGTAAGTGCGAGTCATTTACTCCGGGTTAATGGGTTGAACACCGAGAGGGTAAGAGTTGGTAGTCTCGACTCTCACCAGAGAGGGGTGAGTTGGGTAAATGCGAGCGAGGTCCATTGGGTGACCTAGGTGTGAAGTAGCTTATAACTATATCCACTTGGTTAGCGGGCTAGGGTGAAGCTAGTATCCTAGTATTTTCTATTATTGTTAACTTTACCTTGAAATCGTCTCTATTTTACAATAGTTTAAATTATACTTCAAATTTAGGATTAACTTGCTAAATATATTGAACTCAAATGAATTCGACTACTTTTGGTCACGGTCCCTGTGTTCGACCCCTACAATCGACTAGGGTGATTGTGAGCCCTATCCTTAGCCGGAGCGTATCACTTGGTCAAGTGATGGTTTACTTATACTAAGGATTAGGGATCGATCCTATTTAAATACCTTTATTTTTTTCTTCATATATCATTATATATAATGATATTTTGACGAAATTAAAGTTGTTTCCGACCACTTTTTGGACGATGAAACTTCGCCTCTAACAATGGTGAATCCATTCTTATGAAATCTTAGATCCACCTCTAACTGTGTATAAATAGTCTATAATTTACATATACCGCCAAGGAGATGAAAATAGTGAATTTAGCTGGCTATTAGTGTAAGGTTTCTTTCTAAAATGATGACTTTAAGAGTTAAAAAATAAATTCTAAATTTAATAATCATATATATTTCATGAATTTCTTTCATAAATACATTGTTCGGATATAAACTATGTGGATTTAGCCGAGCCTATACCTGGCTTCTACCTTAGCCATGCCTATCGTGAACTTGAGATCTTTAGTTGAGACTTGAAAGTTAGTTGTATAAAGCGCAAGACATTGAGGGGTCATTCGGTTTGACTATCCACAAACCTAATACCCCCACTAAAAGCCACATTAATTTATACCATGTTTGGTTCGATTTTCATCACCACATAAAATTTAGCATTATCTAGTACAATATTTGGTTTCATTTCTTCTTTTCCGCATAGCTAATACCTGCATAAGTTATGCGGGAATCTATGTATTATTTTATGCAAGGTAGAAGGTGGAATAAGAAATGTGGGTATTAGCAAGGCAGATATTAAAATTTAAAATGACAAAATTGACCCTCATAATAATAGGATATTTTTTAATTTTAATTAAGGAGTAACTAAATATTTTAAATTATAACATTATATATTAATTTGTAATATATTAGTGATTCAAGAAATAATCCCTACATTATAATACATGCATAGTTAATACTTACATTACTAATACCCGCATTACTAATACTCACATTGCTAATATGTACATTGTTAATACCCGCGTAAACTTTATCCCAACCAAACAACTCCTGAGAACTTGAGGTGTTAACTTTTGGATGCTCCCCCTCTCTTTTCAATTACTTTTCTTTTTCAAATTCCTTTTTGGCCCAAACACTTAGATGCTAAGAAGTGTATGTATTAGGGCATCTCCAATAAGGACATCAAATTTTACACCAAAATGGTGTAGCACCAAATTTACTCCAACAATAACACCATTTTTTACACCAAAAAAGAATATTCTTTTTATATTCTTCTCTCTCCTCCATATTATATTATTATCTTCTATTTAAATTTTATTTTCTTCTTTCCATTAAATAAATTTTATCTTTTATTTCTTTTTTACATATTCATTACATATAATTTATATTCCTTTATTTTATAACCATCTAATATTAAAATATTTTAAACCATAAAATTTTAAATAATATAATTATTGGAAAGCATTATAGATTATACATATTAATATGGATAACTCAAAAAAAAAAGTGAAATCATTGAAATACAAGAAAATTAAATATATATTACATTACATTACGGTAAATTAAGTCTAAATACAACAAATTTCTTCAACTTCCACATCTTTACAGAGACCTTCTGGGGTGAAGAAAGCAAAAATGAAGAGGAAAATTGATGACAACTCCATCAAAATGGTCAATGATCATAATGCTTGGCTTGTTGCGTCAATGAACGAATCAAATGAGGCAAAAAATGAAGCCTCAAGAGCCCGATTGGAAGCTGCAGCAGTAAGAAGATATGCTGAAGAAAACAAAGTTTTGTTCATGGATATGAGTTATATTACCAATCCAGCTATTCGTGAACATATTTTACAAGAACAAACAAGAATATTGGAAAGAAGAAGTCAACAAATTCCACAGTCACAGCCACAGCCACAACCACAACCACAACAATCCTCTGCCCCATTCACTCAGTTCTTCAATGACTTTAATGTACCAGGAGACCGCTTACCTGATTACTAAATAGTTGTTTGTTATTTAATGTTGTTTCAATTTTATTGTATTTTAATTTAATGCATTTTACATTCTGATGTATTTTTAATTTTATGTAATGTACTTTCACTTTTAGCAACGTCTTGTATTTTATAGTTGCACTCTTTTTTATGGTTAATATTTTTAAAATTATAGTTATAAAATTAACTTTTACGAAAATTAATTTATAAAAAATTATATATTAAAATTACGATGTAAAGTTAATATTATGAAGATATTAAAAAATGATTAAATATAGATAATATATTTAATTAAAGGGTTAAGTAATAATAATAACAATAACAATAACAATAATAATAATAACAATAATAATAATAATAATAACAATAATAATAATAACAATAATAATAAAATAACAAATGGTGTGATGAATAGTGTCACACCAAATTTGGTGCGACACTATTCATCACACCAAAATGGTGCAAAAAATGGTGCAAAATGGTGCTTGTTGGAGTTGAATTTGCACCATTTTTTACACCATTTTGACATTTGGTGTCAAATTTGGTGCATTGTTGGAGATGCCCTTACGTTCTCAAAAATTTAAGTTGCTTTCTATATTCTTCCTGTCTATTTATTTATTCTTTGATCTTTTATTTTCACGTACAAGAATGTCCTTCCTGATCATAAACTTGATCCAATATTTTGAGTTATACATCTCAATATTCATTATTAATGAATCCTCTGTAATTGGTGGTGCCCTTGGTCTCTTTATATTGTGAAATTTAGGCTGGGAAGCCACTTATTTGAGCGCTAATCGACCAACACCTAGTATCTGCAAAGGTTTAGATGTATATCATTGACTTAAAAGTGACAAAATTAAAAGTTCGCAAAATGAAGAGCTAGTCATGTACACTAAAATGGCTCAAGTATACTTCTCTGAGCAAACTATATATCAATGTATATATTTCCTAGTTCATCTGTTGCTAATTTTACAAAAGTCATGTGGCCCCTCTTTTTTTTTTTTCCTATGAAGAAACACTATAGAACAAAAAATGTTGAGATATATCAGCAATTTAGGATACAACTTTTTGCCTCATCCATTTAGTAGCAGACCACTTCTCTCCTGAGAGAACTGCACATCCTCCATGTAAACTATCAGGATCAGATTGTCCATCAAGCCCCTGAATGAAATCAATAACAGATACCATATGGTTTCAGGAAAAAGCACTTTATAAATATAGAAGTTAAAGCACTAATGTCCTGAATTTATTGACACACAAGTGTTGATGACACGCCTGATGTCCATTCTCTAAGATTCATTCTTTTGTTTGTCTTTACTTTTTTATTTTTGGCACCAGGGAGATGCAATTGAGCAAAGTGATTATGTGAACTCGACCTTAAATATACATAAACAAGATGTGTATTTGACTTAGCAGCACGTAGTTGAAAGCTCGAGTGTGAATAATTCTCTTTAAGAAATTAAACTCGCGCTCCGGTTATAGATAAACAGGTAATCTATGGCAGAAGCTTTTATTAGTCCAATACATGTTCAAAGATTAGTAACCCTGTCTGTATCCAGTAAATAAATAAATAAATAAATAAAGTATAGTCTCATATCCGTCAAGTTGATGCATAAAGGAACTTTCTCAACAAGGAACTATTTAGTAACCCTGTCTGTATCCAGTAAATAAATAAATATAGTCTCATATCCGTCAAGTTGATGCATAAAGGAACTTTCTCAACAAGGAACTAAGGTATTCAAGTAAGGAGACTTCTGCTAAGAATATTGGACATGCGACTGATTATTTATGGATAACAAGTCAAATGACTACCAAGATGTCCTGCAGTTCTTAAAATCTTAAAAGCAACTAGGCCAACGTGTTCGTAGTAAATTAGAGGGTTTCTTAGCTGAAATCGTTTAGAAAAGTTCCAGCAAAAAGATTTATAGTAGGTGAAGACACTAACCATGCTCCAAAAAAGAACAGCATCTCCTTTCTCAGGTTTTACACATAACCCTTTGACCATTTTGCCACCACAGCTACATTCACCAGTGCCAGCCTGAGACAGCATTGCGAAAATCAAAACACAAGCATGAAAAGGAACCATATTTGGTGAAATCAACAGGCATTCGGTCAGGAGCATCGGACAAGTTGGAAAAGAAACAAGGATAGTCAGGTCCAACGCACAGCTTTGACTTAATAAATACAAGCACAAGAAAAATAAGTTGACCTATTATCTTCATCGTCTTCAGAGAACAACAGATATTAACAAGACTGGACTCCCTTTTAGCCCAAATATTAGAGCTTCATTTCTCACTGAAATATTGTGCTCATTACATTTAGCGCACAATTGTGTTTGTAAAAAGTTAATGTATCCATTTCGAAACGCGCTAAACAAAATCAAACAAAAAGTTAACTAGTACTAGATTTTTCATACCCTGCCCGCTTCCTTCTTTTCTATACGGCCTCTCTGGACCCTCAAACTATTCCCACGTCCTGCAACCTTCTCAGAATTGCAAAACCATCGTTGACAACCCACACTAGCTACTCACCGTACAATATTTTGTAGGGGGGGGGGGGGGGGGGAGGGGGTAGCAATTGGATTACAGGTTGTCAGAGAAGGTTAAGAGGCTGTAAATTTGGTTTACTTTGCTAAGACAATTTAGGACTATAATTATTTTGCTGAATCGAAATGGTTAGATGTTCTGGCATGATAATATTGTCTCTAAGAATTACGAAAATGTTTGCATGATGCACGGTAATGCTAAAATCGCTAATAATTAAACGTCCAACGGTTCAAAAGTGTGACATATTTCAACTATGAAATGAAAAGAAATCAAAGATTCCAATCTTTTGAGAACTTAGACAAAATATGGAACATTTACTAAGTTTTCCAAACTATCTTATCAAAAATAAGAAAGGAAGAAAAATTGGATCTATCAATCTTATCCTCTATTAGAATATGCTGAAGAAACCAGAAATTGCTTGGGGCAATTCTGCAGGAGCATGATCTCATCATCCCTAAACACTAAAAGTATATGAGCGTTCAAGCAACATTCACAAGATATATTACCCTGGTTTGTGGAACCATCATAGATGGAACAAAGAATATAAAGAAACTATAATAGCGGCAGAAAACTCTTGACAAACTGTCACAAACCCCTCCAGAAACTAAAAATTAGAACAACAAACAACTTTTTTTGAAGAAACTGCTCATGCAATTCTTCTCTTTGTGCTAACAGGTCATCCACCCAGAAATTGTTAACTTATCATACATCAAATAAAGGAAAAGTATTGGCAAGTCAAGCTAAGTATATTCCTTACATTATAGACAACTCTTTACATCATATAAAGGTCTACATCCAAAGCAGTTCAGTTCTAAAACTAACTTTTTTATGAATGCCTACTTAAACATTCATAAGTTGATTCATACATTGAAAAAATACATATGACACATAAATGTGAAGATATAAAGACACGGAGAGTCATTAAATGCCATGATCATCAAGTGCTAAACTGCTCTTTTTACTCATCATCTAATTGACTAATATGATAAAGGCGATAATAGGCATTGCATACAAGTGGAGTACGCTACCAGAGACAATAAAGTGTTAATTAGACTCATGAGTAATTACCATAGGAAAGTATGTTTCTCCCCCCTCAACGTTGTCGCTCAAATACATGAGCATAGTTGCTATTCGTTGACCTCCACGCTTCACATTGAACTGCAAAATAAGCTAGTTCTCTCATTTTGACAAGAATAACAATTCAAAAATATAATAGATCTGTCCAAATGACAAACGGAAAACAGATCAATAAGCCAATAGCAGAACAAAAAAATTAGTAAGTTGGAGTAAGAACTTACAGTATCAGAGAAATAGTCATGATGGGCTCTATAGAACTGATCCTTTTCATACCTGTGCTTCTGCAGATGTTAGCCTTGATACTGACACATATTAGCCTTCCATTTCAAAATGAAAAACTGAAAAAGTAAGCCCTCATAATACATACCTTAACACTTGAATGAGTTCCCCATTTTCTACTGGTATTTGAGAATATACAGAAATTCGTTTTTCAATTGCCTGAAAGTTACAGTAATGCAAAGTAAAACCACCAATGCATGATGCAATTTTTAGAATCAATTCACCACATTATCACAATGCTCTATAAATAAGATTTCAATTTTAAACACGAAATAAAAAGTGTAGCAGGAAAAAAAGGGGGAACCAAATGGGATAAGGAAACCTTGGTAATTGCAAAAGATAGTAGCATATCATGTTATGCTTTCAATAGAAAGACGAGAACAAAAGAAAAGTTGAAGGACCTTGTCCTGTACGGACCTGTATCATCGGATACTTCCTCTCATCAGGGCTCAAAAACATACCAGAACTTGTTCTAACATCACTCTTAATTCCCTAGAGAGAAAAAAAAATTAACAATCAAATTGGACTTTCATGCACATAACAAGGAGAGAGAGAGAATCAAAAATCATTTGCATAGTTCGCATACCTTTCCTGTTTTTGCATCTACAACAGTAGAAACATGAAGACGGGGCGTAGCGATTGATCTAAGATAATCACATTCCTGTGAAGGCATAAAATAATCATTTCCCAATTATAATCACGAATACATGGTACTTTTAAAACTTAATAATGCTAACACAATTTTTTAAACGATCTCGTATTATCATCCATTAAATTGATAAGTCATCCGAAGATCAGCATTGAGTTATTACTACTCTTCCACAGTCACCCCCACCCTCGCGCTCCCATAATACTCTTTTGTTCAATAGCAATTCATATTGAATACTCTTGTTAACTTTGTACACTTTTTACTTCTTGTCAACTCTGAGCATGAGAGGAAGAAAACCATCAAACAAGAGCAACTACAGCATAATGAAATATGTTTCCCGATTACACTAAACATAAATAACTAAACTCTCATTTGGGCGTCAATGAGTTTGACAGTATTTAGCACATAGGGGATCAAGCACAACCTCAAAAAAGTATTTGAAGACCACTTCCTTAAAAAGAGAAGTTTGGTAAGCAGTCCCCAATCCACAGAGAAGTTAACTTTAATATTCAGAATTCACAGATGGTTCTGGCACTGAAATATATTGGTGAGACACAAGATGCAATTGCAGTCTATTTATCAACCAAGACTTTGATCCAGCCAAAGATATATGAGCTTTATTACACAAATAGGCCAAATAACCTTTTCTTGGAAAACAGGACGATATATACCATGGTAAAGAAGATAACAATACAAAATTGGCTTACCTCTGCACTTAAGAAGTTGTGGAACAATATAATTCTTGGTTTCCAGCTAATTATTTCAGGCTTCACCTGCACCAGCAGAATGAGGAATTGAAATATAGAAGCTGGCAGTAATGGCATTCATGCAGCTGCTCAATTTAAATTATAGAAAAACATAAGACAAATACGGAGTTCTCCTGGTCCTCAACTCGGGAAAAGCCGACTGGTTTGTGTAAGTTTACAACAACAACAACAAACCCAGTATGCTCCCACAAGTGGGGTCCGCGGAGGGTGAGATGTACGCAGACCTTACCTCCACCAAGGTGGAGAGGCTGTTTCCGGGAGTCCCTCGACAAATACGGAATACCGTTCATTTGCTCAATATGAAAAGAAAAAGGATCACCGATAAAAATCAACATGACTTTCTCGTTCAGAAGTGATGCTAGAGGTCCCAGTGGCACTTCTCAACAAAATCACTTGTCAAAACATAAAACAGAATAAGAAATAAGTTCCATGAGAAAATGGGTTGGTTGTTTCCTAGAACTATTATTGTTGGATCAGAAAACTACAATTTGTCAATCCCCTAATACCTTACCTAATCAATACGTCACCATCAGAAGATCTATTAGTTGTACATTTACATACTCAAACCCTCTCCTCAGTGCCAAAATGAGAACCTATTTGACTAGCATTGATACTAGGAAGACCAGAAGGTAAACACTTTCTCTTGTCCACTTGCAAGAGAGAACTCATCGGAATAGTATATGTTTTCTAACTGCATAGAGAAATACAATTTAGTCCTGAGAAGTCAGATAAAGAACAGCAGAATATCAGTTACTCCACATCTACGAACCCTGGATCTTTCAACTGATCGACATCTACAATCTAAAGCTTTCACGTTCACATCAATCTCATCATGTCGCGGTAGCAGTTCTTCTTTTGCTGTACGGAAAAAAGATATTTCTCGACTGAGAGGCCACATTGGTAGGCAAGACTAATCACACACCATGTGGAAGAGGGAAAATATCTAATTACATGTCTACATTGGATGCCTTGGAGTTGAGAAAAGAGAGCTTTTTTTAAGAAATTACATACATGGAGCAAAAGACGAATGCAACCCAAAAACGACAATTAGTTGTTTAGAGCTCATCCTATTTGAAAATTTCACATATCAGATGAACCTAATGCCATTTCTTCCACATAGTTTTTCTTGTTTTTCATATATTTGCTGACTACGATCTTGTAAACGACAATGTATTCAAACTACCAGTAGTACAGTTACATTGACAAATTCCCATGTTGAAAAGACAGCGGAGACCATAATTGTAAACTTACATATCCTATACGTAGTGCTACAGCTTCTTTGTCGTAAGCCCAATGAGAAATTCCTGAAAAAATGAGGACAGAAAAGTCAGGACGAAATCAGGGAAATACACCATGTGCTCATGCTAAATCTCAGAGCAAAAGTGGACAGAAAGACTTTGACAATAATTGTTCGGATATTACAAGAAACACAAAGCAAACTAAGATGCTTAGTCTCCCTGGAATTACCGATTAGTTAGTGTTACAGCCAAAGCAATCAACAGCACAACATACTCCTTAAGTGACCCAACCATCAGAAAAACATCAAATAAACTTAAGATGCTTAGTTCCCAGGAATTATCAATTGGCTCTAAGCAATCAGCATTCCAACATAAACCTTAAGTGACCCAATTATCAATATACTACTCATCTTATTTCTTTGTCTCCAGACACAATATAAAAGAAGATAAGCAGACATCCAGAAACTAACTCATCTTTCACCTGATTTCCATTCCGTCATGCCATCCCTTTTGAAGGCATATCAAGGATAGGTTAGCACACTTCTGATGACCTTTTGCATCAAAAATAGAAGTGGCATTTAGTTACAGGTGCATAAAGGACAACTGTTTTCCTTTTTCTTCTCTAACAAATGCAAGATCACCATCATGAAAACTCGAGATGGATTCAATTATAACTCTACTTTATAGGAGTTTGCGAGACAGGACTTTAGGTGATGCTCAAAATTAAACAAAAAGCAATGATGTCAAAGGAGAAAAGTGTCAGGTTCATTGGAGCTTTAAGCCAAAGCGCAGTTAACAGCTGGCTTTAGTGTAAAAAGACAAATTAAAATGTCCGCGCTCACACACATATATAATTATGTTTATTAATGTAGATACATGCATGCAAAATGTGTGAACACGCACACACATACAATAAATAGAGGTGTCCTCCAGGGCTTTGGTCTAGTGGTTAGAGTCCAGCTTGTAATGTTTGAATTAAGCACACATCACAGGTTCGAACCCTACAGCAGACAAAAGACTTGGTATTTAGGTGGAGAAGGGTAGAGGGGCTGGCTCATTGTCCACTAAGTATCGAACAGAGTGGCACTGGCACTCAAGGATTACTCAATTGTCAAACAAAAAGAATATACACATGTTTTTCAAGAAAATAACTATAAACTCCTAGAAAAAATGATAAAGGAGCTGAACAAGAAATATGTTAGATGCATGAAGTAATAGTTTACATCAACTTCAAAATCATTCTAGATTTTTGATTCCGATGCAATGATGCAGTTTAAAGTTTCCAATTCAGGTTTAGTAACTAATTTTCCTATTTCAAGTTGGTAAGATCCAATTCCTCAATAAACACATTTATTCAAAATATATCTTAATCTAATCAGTTTGCCAAGAATATTTATCGTGTAATTCCGCACACTTCAAGAAAGAGCCAATGTGAAATGCAAAGTGGCCACCTCATGCTGCACCGAGCTGCAGGTCTTAAACACACCTCAAGCAACCTTTAACAACACAGAGTACACCCAGGCCTAGAGACATTAAAAGAACAACACAAACCTCTTGCTAGACTTGTATGCTTTCCATCAAACGATTCTCTGTCTGCAGGAAGTTACATAAAGTTCCATTAGTTATAGAGGATAGTTTCAAGAGAATGCTAACAACATCTCAAGCAATGATTACAATCAATAGGTGGGTGAAGCAGGATAAGGAGTGCTTAGACTCCAAGATCTTACTGTGCTGGTACTAGAGAAAAGTGGTTTTGGAAAGTACTCTTAAAGATATACATAACGTTACAAGTTTGAAGAGAAGCAGAATGAGCCAATTAAAACAAGCAACACCATGCCTGCTTAATGTAAGCGGATAAGCAAAGTATCGAGGAATCCAAGAAGACAACAACCCCTGTTTTGTTGGTTGCATTATCGAGAATGCAAATACCCAATAGAGGACTGATGGAGCAAGTATTAGGCCTCGAGAAAACATAAAATAAAAGAAAAAACAATCATTTTTAAATATAAACTCCAAACCAAGAAGTTACCAATTGAGTCCTCCATCCTATGAATAAATGCTAATTGAATCAAAGCTCCTGCACGTCACGAAAAAAATTCATCAGTTTCCCCCCGCAATAAAGCCATCTAGGAAAACCAAAAGGCCATATAAATAAAAGATTCAACAATTCCTTCTGAAGATACGATTATGAAGGTATAATCAAGGATTCTATAATAAGCCGTTCGACATGTTCCTGTGGATGTGGGCAAATGTGTAGAGCCTAAGGTCTTTTAATAGAATCATCTGATCTAGAAAGACAGTTTTTAATTCTTCCACCAGTTTATGATGAACAATGAATCAGCGACATTGATACCGGGAAAAATGCAACTAAAGAAACAGCAGGTACTATCCAATATATGAGTCCATGCTATTGCAAGTTTCTTAAACTCCCTTCTTTTTAATTTTCTCTATTGTGCTTAATTTTTTTTAGGACTCTCACTCTCTGTATATAAAACTAATGATTAATGATACAAAAGCTTCTCACTTTTTTTGGATAAGCTAAATAATATTATTAGTAATTAAGGGGGGAAAGCCCTGTGTACAAGCTGTATACAAATGTAGAGAACCTACATCAAAATATAGTTCTCCACAATACAAACTCAATCATCTATACATATCGGAATCTCATGGGTACACCAAAAAGATACAAAAAATCAAAGACTATTTTGCAATCTATCAACATCATTCTCAATTCCTTCAAAAGCTCTCATATTTCTTTCTTTCTATAGATTCCACATAATAGCTAACGGAGCAATGTTTCACGCGCTCTTGGACTCCTCTTCCTCCTTCAAAATGCCCAACTATACATCGCCTCCTTACCGTGCTCAGCATGACCCATTGAATTCTATACCATTTAAGAACCACCGCCCACAAACGCTCCGCAACTACTTTTACACACGAAACACCAACTCGCACAATTGATCCTTCGGTTCCTCAGTTTTTCAGCAGTCAAGATCACTCCTCTTGCTGCCAACCGTGCAAAAAGCCACACCTTCCTCGCACCCTAGGAACCCAGATGGAACGGAAGGGGAAGATCGATTCCTCTCTCACCAACAAGCTTTGGTAATACGATTTAATAGTGAACAGCCAATTTGTGCTCTCCTTCCACCTCCACGTGTCAGGGGAGTTGTGCTGAGAAGAGTTTTGTTTGTAAAGAAGCTCAACCAAATTCTGGAATTCACCCATCTCTCAATCCTGGAGACTCCTAAATGTCAAATCCCAGTGAACTTCCCTCACATGTACTTGACGAATTTGTGGACAGTCGTCTCTTTCAGATTTGATAACTAAGCATATTAGAAACGACAATCTTCAATTCACTATCTCCACACTTGTGATTCTGAAAACTAATTCTACTCCCATCCCCCACCCTGAAAACGATACAATCACAGAAAATACAAAAGCTTATTGTGTTGTGCCAATAATCCATGTAAAGAAAAGAACTTATGATCATTCCCTAAGGTCCAGAGTATCTCTATATAGTAGTAATAGATGAGATGCATCTCACTGTGCACCAGTTTGGCTTGCATTACTTCACCCTATCAAGAACCTTGATTGATGTTCACAAACACACGAAGTTCTTGGTGATTATATTAGAAAATCAATTATGAGTAGTAATTACTAAACTGTAAGGTGGTGTTTGCTTCGAAAATTTGAAGAAGAGTTTCAACCAACTCAAAAACTTGCTTTATTGGTGTTTGGTTAAAAACATTGACTACACAAAGTTGAACTCTTTCCAAAATTTTGAAAACAAAAGTCAAAACACTTTAGATGATGAGAACTCAAAAGAAACCCCTTGGACTAACTGTCAGATATTTTAGCTTCACAAGGGATTTAATACTAATTGCCTTATCCTCAGTACAAGAATGCAACAATACTAATCAAGACTAGAACACACACCCCCCCCCCCCCCCCCCCCCCCGCCAAACCCAATAAAAGAATTTGTGCACATAGTTTTACATACACCATTTTATTTTTCATTTTCCTTAGGGGACAACTAGACCATAACCTTAACCAATCTCATTGATGAATGATGTGATAAAGAACTCAACCGTCACACCTACTGGCGGAGTCAGGAATTTCAATAAGGGGATACAAAAATTTCCAACCAGCAACAAAGGATTTTTTGAACTACATTTAACACTACAAGGAAAATTTTCCTTATGTGTGCGGCCCTTCTCCGGACCCTGCGTGAGCGGGATGCTTTGTGAACCGGACTGCCCTTTTATGTCGTGAATCCAGAAATTTAGTATATACACGAATATGTTTTGCCCTATTTGCGCAGTACGATTTCCAAAAAAGGGGATTCAATTGAACCGCTTCATTGGATGTGTTTCCGACGCTGGTGTCCCACCATACTCACGCGAACAATTCACATTAAAATCTACATTTTTTTAATTTTAAAAAAATCGCCGTTTTATTTTTTCTGTTTCTCTTTTATATAAGCTTTGAGATCACTATCAAGAATGATGATCAAGTATCGAATCCACTGACCTCCATTAATAAAGAACCCAACTATCTCTCCATCACCCCTCCCCCCACCAAAAGAAAATTCTTTTAATATCACCATTTTCTTTTCTTTTTTTTTTTTTCAAATGGGGTGTTTTGTTAATCCAAATAAAATGCCAAACCAAGTTAAAGAATTACAAAAACAACCACAAAACCGAAAATGCAGGAGGAAATAAAAATTCAGGAATTCCAAAAAAATACAAATTTAACACATAAAATAACAATAAAATAATAAAGAAATTACCGAAAATCATGCCACAAGTGACAAGTGTAAGAAGTCCTAAAACAACTCCCGTAGTTGACACCATCTTTCTTTTTTGGGTTTCCTTAGAAATCTGAACTGAAAAAATCTTGTTGTCAATTGAGATTCTTTTGGAATGTGTAAATTTGACTGATTTGGAAAGTTATTAGGAAAGACTGTTGTATAGAAATGTTGTACGTTGTGTTTTGGAGATTGAATGTGTTAGATTTTGTACTACTCCAATAGATTCATAAGAGTTTTGAGCAAGTCACACGTGCAGTTTCTTTTTGGTATAATGGGGGCAAATGACTTCATTTTAATTCAAGCAACGAATAAGAGAGCTTTTGTATTACTAATTTGCTTTAAAATGCATTTTATCTTATAAATAAATTACACCTAATTATGTTATTGCCTATTTAGCTCCTTTTGTTTTGGTTGACTTACCCTCTTACAACAACTTATTGCAGAGTTAAATTTCTTTCACTTATTGTTATGAATTGTACTGTCCAAAATAAGTCACTTCAGTTTTGGACTAGTTTACGCTTGGTTTAGGATTAAACAATCTTACCATAGATTTATTGGACTTTTATTAGACCCCTATCTGAGTTCACGTGTTGAGAATTTATTTAAACCAAAAGTCTATTGGGGACAGTCTTTCTATCTAATTCAAGATAGGATTAACGTGTGCGTACATCTCACCAATCTCATACCCACTTATGGATAACACTGAATATATTGTTGTTGTATCATTATGTGGGAGAAATAAATTATTCAGATTGTGTATTTGATTTAAGCAAAATCCTTGCTTCTCGTCCCTCATTCTTTTGGTTCATCTAATCCTCTTCTATCCTATCTAGCTTACTCAATCATCCTTATTTTCTGCAATTTCATATTGCAATCGCTCCACAAATTTACTATTACATATTTGATTGTGGTTTGGTAATCTATCAGTAATCAGTATTGTGTTATTCTCTATAACTTCATTATTCACAATCCAGATTATCATAAAATCAATCATTCTTGATTCACTCTGTGAATTGGAGTAGTATTTACAATACCTTTTACTTTTAATTACTATAGTTGTTAAACATATTCAAAAGACAAAGGAATATGACCAAGTGTCAAACTGATTTAAGTTCTGAGATTTAATACAGGTTTATGAAAAGGATATAGAAAGTGAGAAATAGTTGGATTTGTTTAAAGCCCTTTTTTTTTGTCTGTTTAATATACTAATTACTAATAATGAGTGAAGTAACGACAATGGATGCATCGAACTAGTAGATCCTTAATTTTGGAAACTTGAGGGGAAGTCCATTCTTTTGCAATCTAGTTAGCCCCTCCCCCAACCCCCTTCTTTTCTGGTTACCAGTTGTTAGTCACAAATGAGAACTTCTCAGCATTTCTCCAATAGGTCAAAACTTAGATGTTTAAAATAAACCTTACCATATTTTAATGATAAATTTAAGTGATAATGTATTAGCTAACTACTCGTATGATTTTGTGACAACAATATATATATATATATATATATATATATATATATATATATATATATATATATATATATATATATATATATATTCATTGAGCTGATGTAAGGGCGTAAGTTTTTCTCCACTCTAATCATCAGCCTTTCATCCCTTGTCTCACTGCAAGTCTGCAACACGATTTCCTCTTCACAAATATTCATCGTTACAACAATAAATTCCAAAATAAACACAACTGGCCGAGCCTTTGTGGATACATGTGACCGGGTAAAATTGACAGCTCCCAATATTTAAAAAATTGCATTTACCAAATTTATGGTCCTACACATTCCATTGTGCATATCATCATTTTCATCAAATTACCACTCCAAAGCCTAAAAAACTTCCTAATAAACCAAATAGCAAACCGTAAAAAATTCCAGCTCTCGTTATCATGTTCATTATTCTCTCCCCCTAAGTCAAGAGAGAGGAAGACAACTGGAATACACACACATGATGATATGAAACCATATGCCACTAGTTCATCCGTATATATCTCCATTGTAAATATTGGTGAAAATGCAAAGCTTACGCTGAGATCCTTGCTTCAACTGTAACCAAGTAAAGAATAGATCAAAACGTCATGCTCTGAAATTGCATATCAAGAATATTTTCAAATGCTGAAACCCTTGGGATAATCTAAAGCTACTATGAAACGACAGCCAAACTCCTATGACGCGTTGCATAGGATAACAAAGTAGCTTTCCCAGTCATAGCTTCCCAATTCAATAAATATGCACTTAGAGAATCAGCAGTAACCCACGAGGAGCTTTTTGTGGAATGTAGCATATCAAGGTGCAAGCTTGAATCTTCAAGTGTTATTTCTGTAGCCTTAGCTGGGCAGCAATCCTTTTAATACACAATAATGGGCACCATTTCCTCGATGGAACAATGTGATGATAAGCGACCAGAATGTGGTACGTAAATATAGTTGAATCATCAAATTTTGGATGACAAGTCCCAGGAAGAGCTAGCGCTTCATTAGGCTTCCTTGAGAGGACAACTATGCCTGACGAATAACAGTCCAAGGACAATCAAGATCAAGCTGTGGTTAATTCACTTTAGATTTTGCACAATTGGTGGAGCTCCTCATTTTCAAGAGGAAAAACTACCTCAAGATCTGCACTACGTCTATGACATCCGCCTTCAGGCTTTTTGAATCACTCTTAGTTTAGCACTCCGACTTCGAACATTTAATGTCTCCTCCTTTTCTGATGGTGTTATGGGTCTTTTTGTAAGGATAGTTCCATTCTGTCCTTGTATCACCTGTTTTATCCATGCTTCTTCTTTAACTCTATCAAGATTAATTTTCCTCAGCTCACGTAAGCGTGTCCCTTCTTCATCTTGAACCCCACCTCCATCAATTTCATTGCAGTTCATGATGTTGAGAAATACCTGCTTCACTATTCTATCCTCCAAACTGTGGAATGATATTACGGCAAGCCTTCCACCAGAACTGAGAGACTCAAAACAAGCACGGATGGAATCCTCCAGTGTCTTGAGTTCATCATTAACAGCTATTCGCAAACCCTGAAAAACTCTTGTGGCTGTCTTAATCCAACCTTGCCTTCCTGCTTAAGCAAGTAAGCAAAGTATAATCACATTTCACACTTCCAATGACAAGTATGTGCAGAGGATTATTAAGTACAAAAAAGTGCTAATCACACCAAACCTTGTTAGCAAAGACAAATTTTAAATTTATGAATAGAAACAAGGCCATCTGGAAGAGATAACCACCTTTAGTCCTAGATGTTGACTTCTGAATAAGGTCTACCAGCTCACTGGTAGAATGTAGTCCTCCATGTAGACGAGCCTTAACAATTCTGTTTTGAAGAGAGTACCAATTGCTTTCTTCTCCATAATCTCTGAGAACACGTCCTATTTCATCAGCTGGCCAAGAATTCAATATGTCTTCAGCTTTCAGTGTAGCCTGTCACAGTCCTGTGTCAGTTAATCAAGGGAAAACCTATGAACCAAGTTCCACAAACATCTATGAACTCTTTACAAATAGTATAGGAAAAAGAAATGTCTACTGAATTAGATATCTTGACAACAGACAAATAGTGATATCAACAACGAAAACTTGAATTGGATGATCATGATAACAGATAATAGATGTATATTTTATGTGAATCATTTCATTGATGACCACTGGACAAAAAAGGGTAAGAAAGAAAAAGAAGAAAAAGAAAGAAAAGACAAGTCCTTTTCAAAAAAGGAAAGAAAAGACAAGTCAAACAAAAATTTTAACCCTTCAACAGTGTCTAATTTGATTAACCAGTTTAATGCATACAACAACAACAACATCAACAACAACATAACAAGTACTATCCCACAAGTGGGGTATGGGGAGGGTGAGATGTACGCAAACCTTACCCCCACCAAGGTGGAGAGGTTGTTTCCGATAGACCCTCGGCTAAAGAAAACCAGTTTAATGCATATATATCAAAATTTGTAACCACATTCTTGGATGTATGGAGTAGTTCGTGCAATCGAGGATGCCACCACAAGTATATTTTGCTCAGTATAATGTTATCCACATTTAATCTTATGCTCAGAAAAAGGGAAGGTCTTAACTTTGTGTTCGAACTTAAAGCCTTCAAATCGTTACCACAAACTTCTCTTGCAAAATAATATTGCATTCATCCCATTCCTTTATTAATTCAGTTCCAGCAAAACTGGAAATCTCCCATTAATTCTAAGCCGAGAATATCACACTGATTACTTCCCACTTCCAAGTATTACGTACATCTAATACTAAAAAGATCCCTGAGCCACTTTTTTTAAGGTTGAATTGCCTCTTAAAGTTGTCTAAAGTCCTAGAACCCACCTTTATGATTATCTCACCAAGTTTCCCGAAATAATATCACACCAAATGATTATTATACCAACTACAAGTACATATATTTAACAGATACAATTTGAAGGAAGGGCGACAAATACATATATGATGATGTTTTAAGTATGTCTGCTGTAGAACTGTACCACCCATTAAACCAGAGGAATACAATCTCAAAATGAACATAGTTTCCGAAGAGTAACATGTTTCTCTTTGAATTTTCCCGTCCACTAACCTAGAGGAATACAATCAAAAAACCAACATAGTTTCCCAAAAGGTAGATACAGAAACCTTTACAAACATGAGCCCTTGTGTAATTCAGCATAAGATACTAGCGTTTTAGAGCTGGGCAAATCAGACTGTCAAAATCACACAGAATCTAGAATTAAATTACCTTCGGATTCATTCTCATGTCAAGAGGTCCATTCTTCAGCACGCTAAAACCTCTCTCAGCATCATTTACCTGAATAAAATACAGGAAAACAAAAAACTTCACGACACTGATACTATATTAAGAAATCAGTATCCTGAGACCTGATAGTCTCTATATATTACTCCAACAGATTTTTAACTAGAAGAAATATATGTCTGACCCAACCAAGACAGTAATAGTAAGTTATCAAATGCACCCGATTTTAGCCAGGGGATAATAGCCTATAGAGTTTCAAAGAACTTGGTGTGAACTTTTCTTCTCATTTTGCAGCCAAATCATCCAATCATCACGCAGATGAAGGAAGAAAGGTAGGGCCACAGAAAGAGGATTTTCGAGCAAACAACTTAAAGTTTTACAATAGCCTCTAAGATGTGATTCGTGTACAGACCTGCATAGATGACATACCCAAGTCCATCAAGATCCCATCAACTCCACAAGCCAATAAGTCATCAGAAACTTCACCAAGCACGCCCCTTACGTCCTTAAAATTCTTCAAAAAGGTATGCACTTTCAAGGCAGAAGTCGTATCGCAAGAGTCATTATGCAGGATACCCGTCAGCTGAGATTGAGCCATTTGATGCGCAATGGGATCAACATCTAGCCCAACATATACTTGCATTTCGGGATGAGCCCGAATTATCTGCATATAAAAGCAAATAACTTTTAATAATCAATTGCAAAAGTAAAACATCCCAAACTAAAAGAATGCCCCTCTCCATCTGATAGTAAACATTGTGTAATCACTACCTTAAAACAAATCATGCAAGTAACTAAATTGCACCAGCTTGCTACATATTCCAAATAGTAATAGATTTGCTAACAACAAATGACACTACCTATCTTTACATAAAGCGATGAATTCATAGCAGGGTTATGTTCTATGAAACACCACGAAGGTCACTACACATAACATGATATGACTTAATTATACTTTTCTAAACATACAAAAGCCAACCGCCTTTATCCAATTTATACGACATACTTACTTTTTACTCTATCCAAAAATAGAACTACACTTATCAATATTTATAAACAACTACGTACAAACTTCTCATTTTACCATCAACGAGATGATACACAACCACACAAATATCTATGACAGTAGTTTTAGCTTTTAAACTAGAAGATTCAAAAGTCTGTTTTCTTAAACTCCGTACCCAGTAACACTCACATAAAGTGGGCCAGGGAGTAAATATATATAAAACAAAAGATTATAAATTAGAAACTCTATACAGTTATTTGAAAAGGAAGCGAAAAAAAGGGACAAAAATCATGGGAAAAAAAGGAAGTACAACTAAACAAGCAAGGAGTAGAAATGTAAAAGCAAGGAAGTACAAGTGAAGAAGCAGGGAGTACAAACCGCAGAGGAATGACCAGCAGCACCAAGGGTACAATCAAGGAAGGAGCGAAGAGTAAGGGAGTTAAATACATCCAATACTTCGCCGAGCAAGACAGGGACATGAGGGGCAGAGTTGTCATTTCCATAGAGCTTCATGAAATTCTCCTCATCTAGCTCTTTTTCTGACCGAGTCCGCCGTTTCACTTGTGAAAGCTTGCTGCTTTGGTTAATTAGTACAGTACTACTGTTGCTTTTTTTATCCTTGTTTTTGTTTTTACGAGGTTTGCTGTGAACTGAAGCGGAAGTAGAGAAGCTGTGGAGACGGAGGAAGGGCGGCGATAGTGGTGGAGGAATGGTGGAGAACGAGTTAAAGAAAAGGTTTCGGATTAACCTTGCCATTTCCTGCTGCTTGCGGTTAATTGGGTGGAATCAATGCGTTCCCCTCATATTTCAAATTCAACAATTTTTATCCTACCATTTTAATTTCCACTATAATTTTATCTTGCTTTTTCAAAGTATTTGGACTCATGAATAGACCTCGGCATCGAGCTCGAGCCGAGCCTAACCGAGCTTACTATACTACGAGCCGAGTTGAACCGAGCTTTATATCATACGGAGCCAAGTTCAACCGAGCTTTGCTAGAATTTGACCGAGCTCGTGCCGAGCTTGAGCCGACTTTATTATTTTGTGTTCCCATACTTAATAATATAGAAAATAATATTTTTAAATTTTTTCTTTTGATCATAATCATAAATAAGGATAGAAGTAATAGTTTATCAATTGTTAATTATTGCATTAAAAAATTAAATATAATGTAAAGTTCTAATTTTTTTAGTAATCAAGCTAACCGAGTTGAACCAAGTTTTGACCGAGCTTATTCGAGCCGAGCCAAATTTTAAATAAGCCCGGGCCGAGCCTCTTTTCAAAATGAGCCGAACCGAGCCGAGCTAAAAGGCATTCGAGCCGAGCCGGCTCAGCTCTATGCCCAGGCCTACTCATGAAATACACCCATTTTGTTACAATATGAATGAACCCAATGTATAACGAGATAAAATTAAGCAAGTTCGGTTAGTATCAGGTCAAAATTAGATTATTTTCCTTTTTGTTTAATAATTATGCTATCTAATTTATTTTGTGTTTTTAATTGAATGCTTATCGCACCAACACATATATTGAATAACTGTATATATGGTGTATATTTGGCAGTTGAGTGCATATTTGGTGGTTCAATTAGGTAATTTGCATTCATAGGCTTGGCTTTTAAGTTATCAACTTTTAAATGTGTTACACTGCGAATGAAATCGATAAGATATTGGTTGTCTTAGTACTCACTTTAACGGGGTATCGAATGGATATCAGTCATTACACCTTAACGAATAAAAGTGTGATAGCTCGTGGAATGCTGCACATTCAGAAATAGTGTGATAGCTTGTGCTAATATTCCAACATTTTACCCAACCTAAAGCTATTAAACCATAAATATCAGACATCAACTTTGCATTCTTCTGCTGGTGTTATAGACGTAGAATGAGGAGAAAGGGGCAAGAAATTGATCAATACAACTAATTCCTTAAACAATGAGTTTCCACATAAAGTAACTGTAGGAACTGGATATAAAACTACAATCCAAGAATTTCTCAATTATTTCGAGTTTGTCTTTAGCTAGCCTGTATCTACACTAACATTATAACTTCCATCAAGAAACAGCAGCATTCACTCACAAGAGTGTAGAAGCATAATAGTGGCACATCAAAACATTCAACCAAAAGAAAGTGATAAGACACTAACTTAGAGCAAAATCACACTTACTCAAAAGACAAATTCAACCAAAAGAAAGTGATAAGACACTAACTTAGAGCAAAATCACACTTACTCAAAAGACAAAGGCAGTCGAGTTAATCCACTAAATGAACACCACTGAACTCGAGAATAGACATTGTGTTGTTCGATAAAATACATACAAGGATGTCAGATACAGTTCATTTTCTCTTCTAGGAAAAAGGAGTACATCTTTCTAGCATTACTATACTCATCAGCAGAACGCCCAGAAAATTTACGAGACATCAAAATTTTAACCTGAAATTGTAAAGGAGAAAACAGTGGGTGCTCGCCAACTATTAATGGCGCTTCTTACCGCCACCCTTTTTCTTCTTTCCCTTGTTCTTTTTACCACCTTTTCCCTTCTTACCTTTACTAGAAAAAAACTGCTTCTCATTAGATGCTTTAGGTGCAGAAGGTCTTAATAATTCTTTGACATCGAGCACTCCATTTTTGAAGTGACCTTCAGTTGCTTTCAGCACCCTATCCTCAGGTCTCCGCCTTCCTGCTGCTTTTCTGGAACTACTACCAGTGTTTCCTCCAAATCGTCCAAGTATTAAATTCTGCAACATAAATAAGTTAGCAACCCATGTTTATAGGAAATATTGAAAAAACACCTTGAAATTAAGCAGAGTTTTCAACCTCTTCTTGCACTTTCTGCTCCCTTTCTTTCTGTTTCTTCATCATTACGCGTGCTACACTAAGTGGCAACCTCTGTTTCTTGGTAGGCTGCCCAAAGAAGTACAAAATTAACAAATGCGGAGAATAGTACAGTGTTAAAGAATGCGGATCATAGTAGCCAACGTTATTATTCACAAAGGCTTTGCCTCACCTTTCCCCCAAGTGAAACTACTTTCTTGTTCTCCAGCTCTTTTTTCTCCCTCCATGTCATATGCGCGGAGCCTGAAACAGGATACAGAACCTTGTCAGTGCCAAACTGTCCAAGAAAATAATCAAGTACCTATCTATTTCCATAAGCCAGCATCACAATGAACATCAACTTAACTACACATCAAAACACATGCCATACAAAAAAAAGGGTTCAGCTTGAAATGAAGTGAAAGCTACGCAGTTTGATTCTCATCCCTCTTAGACAACCAACTAATTATAAAGTAAATATTATCATGTTCAGTATAAACTCCTCCCATCAGCACAGTGCTGAAATCCGAAGTGGACTAGTATAAATATCGATCAGCCAAGTTTCCTCGCTGATTATGTTTAAGAAACTCTTTGCTAGGAGAAACTGCTTTATTCTAAGACTTATACAACAAGTTCACCAGGAAATCTAAATGCAAAGAGCCTGTTGCATTCAATTAGCGTAAGGTAATGCACGGGCTATTACCCTGTCTCAGAAAGTTGGAAGAGAGAGTGAAGCTGCCAAAGCCACAAGAAGAAGAAATTGTGTTGGCAGTGGAAAGCAAGTCTGACGGATATTGGATTTGAATGCCTTGACAAGATATAACCAAGGAGGATTGGAGAAAATGGAAGGAGTACCACATGCAATGCTACGGGCAACAGGACGTTTTTTTATAGGTGCAGCTAAACCTTTTTGATAAAAGAAGTGGATCTTTAGTTGCTTTGTCTTATAAGGGGTAAAACTTCACACCATTAGTTGCTATATATGAGATATTAATTATGCATTACCTTGATTGCGTGATCAACAAAATGAATAAACCAATGACTTTTTGGTCCAATCAATTTTCTGGTTCAACAAATGGTTTGGGTTTCGATCATATCACCAGCTGTTGGTATCTATGGTGAGAAAATGAGTTTTTAACAATAAAAGTAATACACAGCTAGTGAATCATTTGTTGTCATCAACAGTTAGAACCAAAGCATAGCTTTCTTCAGTAACAGTGATTATTTACATTGCACTGTCCACTTCAATCACCCTGCCATGATCATACCGCCATAGAGAGTTAGGATGTAGCAAATGTGCCTGCTATATAGTTGTGTAAGCTGTGATACTTCCTGATTGCCAACATAACACTATGCTCAAAGAAAGTCACAATAGACCTACATATATAACAATGGTTATAAGCTAATTACACTTACCAATTGCTAGTCCTTTCAAGATTACTAAAGAAACCCAAAGATGAGTCAAGAAAAATGTCGCAAAAAGCCATAAGATAACTGAAAACCGTTGTCTGGTCATCCATTGGCCACTTATAATAGGAAAACAGCAACCATATTTCCACCTGATTTCAATCACCACGAGCCTACCCCATAAAGACCTACCACCAGCCAACACCAAGCTTACTGAGGAAACCTCACTTAGTCACCCCACAGAAAAACAAGACCAAGTCAGCCTCATTAACTTGACAACTTTCACTTTACCTGCTAAAAGTAAAACTAATTATTTTAACACAAGTTATCATATGGAAAGCTTGGTACCCTCTACGCCCAGCTTCATGGGATCATCAAATGAAGAGTCCTCTGTAGATGACTTGATCAAAGACCGCTGTGAATGACTTATTGAAGAAAGTATGGGTGAAGGGAGTTCCATTTAAACTCTCTTTTCTTTTCTGGAGAGTTCTTAAAAGGAAGCTCCCACTTGATGACATAGTTCAGGGAATTGGATATACATTGGCTTCCAGATGTAGTTGCTGCAAATGTCCTGGTAAGGAGACAACTGGCCACTTGTTTTTTGAAGGGAAATTGGCCTCTACCATATGGTCCACACTTGCACAGACTGCGGGAATCAATAATCAAGTTCAAACTTGAGAATGATGATTATGCAATGGTGGAACAGCAGGGCCATGAACAAAGCTTACAGGTCAATCCTAAAAATTGGACCTATTGTGATATGTTGGAGTATATGGAAGGAGAGATGTGCTGTTAAGTACGGAGATAAGAAACTCTCAATTTTGAGTGCTGTTTATCAGACAACTACTCTCATGAAGCCACTTACCCACATGGGTTTTCCTTGGGTTAAAATGGAACTAAAATGGACAGATTTTGTTCATCAAGTAGATAAGGCAAAACAAGTATTATCAATCACCAAAACTTCTTGGTTAAGACCTCCAATGGGATTAGTTAAACTCAATACAGATACTAGTTTAATGAGAGATGCACAACAAGCAGCAAGAGGAGGAATAGTGAGGGATCATATGGGAAATATGGTTTTTGCTTATAGCGTGCCCCTACAAACTGCTTCTATAAATGCAGCTGAATTGATGGCATTATCAATTGGATTACAACTATGCACTGATAATGGGCCAATGGCATAAATCAACTGATCGTGGAGTCAGACTCATTATTAAATGTCAACATGATTCAAGGAAAGTGTCAAACTCCATGGAAATTGAAGAACTTAATGCTGGAAATTACTATAAGATTGAGATTTCAAAAGGGCAATTACAACACTGCTACAGAGAGTGCAATGCTACAGCAGACAGCTTGGCAAACTTGAGTATGGAGCAAGGTGATTTCAGAATTTTTTGGAATGAAGAAGATTTACCAAATGGGATAAAAAGTCACTATCTGTTGGAACTACAACAATGTCCTACCTTCAGAGTAAGGATAACAAATAGAATCTCATTTCCTAACTCATGAAGACATCAAGAATAGAGATTATAGGATGGTACTGTAACAAAAGCAAAAGATGGAAATGTACTCTAAAAAATTTTGTGCATAGAGAAGCAAATGTAATTAGGAGGAGTTCTCCTACAGTTAGGAATTTTTTGCAAAGCTTCAGGCAATATGCTTAGATAGGATCAAATGTAAAGTTTGTGATTTTGTTCTACTCTTTTGTGTAATATTGAGAGTTATGGGTATGCCCTGCCTCATGTATCCTTTGGTGATCAATAGAAGTGCCCACACGGCGGGTTTGATTAAAAAAAAAAGACGATTGACTAAATGTCTTGGCACTTTTATACCTACTAACTGGCACCACCACTGTCCCTTCCATATATACTTCAGCCATGCATTTGAGTTTCCCCTTCCAAATGAATATGATGATTGAAGAATAGAATTGGTTTTATCGGTTAGAGAAGATGTTGTTTGAGCACGACCTTTTTGGCAAGAAAAGGTTGATGACGTTTTATCTATGAATAAAATCGTTGACATAAATTGGGTTAACGATTTAAGCTAAGACATTTATCACTGATTGTCGGGTTCTGTCCTAAAAGAACTAGTTTAGAGATGTTCATATCAAGCTCCTTCAAGTCAATATTTAAGGATACTCTTGTCATGGAGAAATAAACTAATCCCACCAGCCTCGTCCTTATATCAAATTCCTCTATCAAAGTATTCCTCTACCCTAAACCTCTTCAAGTTTGCCGGCATCTGACATTTCAGAAGGTCTTGACTTTGGAAAACACATTCTACCATTCAATAAAACTCATGCCCAGTGCATCATAAAGATTTGTATAGAGTCAAATGACCAAACAGCATTTGCATAATAATCCATGTTGGAATGTTGTCAAACATGCATAAGACTCAGGCCAAGTTAATTTAAAGTTTCTTCCAAAAAATAAGACAACCAATCAAAATGCTTTGTTGAACAAGATTTAAACTCAATGCAACTTGAGGTGATACCGTCAAATGACTCAAATCCCTCCTTCAGTTATTGGTTCAGCTAATACCATTTCTCGAATTCCTCATTAAATTCCTGTTTTGCCATTTCTTTTCCTTATTCTAATTTAAACAACAAATCAAATGAAGCAGCTCTATAGATGAAAAAACAGACATGAATTTAAGTTTCCATCAGGTAGGATATTAATCAAGAGAACACCAAAAGAAAAGATCATTACTTACCAAGATATTCGACCTCCTTTAATATCGACTTAAAATCCATCTTTGGTTCCTTCCTGTCCATATTTGACCAAATCTTGTTTAACCTATCTTTCCTTTCCTGCCTTTAATACTGTCGATACGAAGAAAAAAGAACAACAAACAATAAGCGATTCAATAAAAAAGAACAAAAATTATGCAGATTTCTCTTAGCTCTGGTGCACATGAACAAAAAGCACAACTCAAGAAACTGTTTAGACTTTCAGAGAAACTATTCTTAAATTCATCTTGGTATACCATCACAACTTTGCGCTACATAACGGAAAAAATAAGTTTCATATCAACTAGTAAAATTACGAACAGTGATATAGAAGCTGAGGTTGTATGACAGAAATAGAAGCTAAAACAGCAGTATAATCATATTCACCAAAAGCAGTCAAGCCTTTTGGTCTAATGGTTAGAGCTCAGCTTGCAATGTGTATGAGATTTCAAACCCAATCACAGACAAAAGTCCGATATTAATATTTAAGTGGAGAAAGGTAAAATGGCGGACATCAAACTGTATGCCACCAGCCCTCGGAGATTTCTCGAGTATTAAAAAAATACATGGTTTGGGGGGGACTCACAAGTGGGTGTCGATGGAGAGGTACAGTTATGAGCAGAGGCGCAGACGCGTAGAGCAGCAACAAAATTTGGGAAAATCCAAACTACAAAAAATTGAGTCTGAACAATGAATTTGAATTTGGGCTTCACGGGTAGTGGGGCACTTTGGGCGAGTATGATGTAAAATTTTCACCCATAGGCCACTTTTGTCACTAGTATTTAGTTTGAAGCCACCTTTTTTATTGGTCTTATATGAGAGGCCATTTTTTGGAACTTCAATCTTTGTGGGCTGAAGTTCAAACCTTGTGGGTTGAACTTCATGCCTAAATTATGAAGTTTCAACTTCAATCTGTAAGGGCTGAACTATTAGGTATAGATGCGTAAACTTCAACCCTTGTGGGCTGAAGTTGAACTACAACTTTTGTGGTGGGCTGTAGTTCAATTCTTGTGGGCTGAACTTGTGTGAAGTTCAACCCAAAAGAATTGAAGTTCCAAAAAATGGCCTCTCATGTAAAACTAATAAAAAAATAGCCTCAAACCAAAGACCACTGCCAAAAGTGGTCTTTGGTGCACTTCGCCCAACTATGATGCCTGGGCAATTGGTTTGTCATTTTGACCCGTAATAGTGCTTTAATAAAAATTATCTCTACTTGATTTAATGAATAAATTCTTAATTAAAATATCTCTATGAATCTTATAAAATGATGTCTGTATCTCTGCTCTCTCTTCTTTGTAAGTAGTGCTTAAGAGATTGCATTTGCCTTTAATCCCTCTTGCTTAGGCAACACTTGCACTTGAACTCTTCCCACATTCTCCCAGCTAACTTAAAGTGTGTCGTTGACATTCTTGCCTCAGAAACACTTATCATTAACCTCTTCACATATTTTCCCAGATAACTTGAAGTATTGCTTACAGATGAATCGGAGGTCATTTTGCTAAACTCATCCTAAAAGGAATAAACACTCAGAACCAGTCAACTTTGAGGACACCGAATGAAAAAATTTTGGAGCATTTTGTTAAATTATACAGAGAAAGGAGAACAGTAATATGTGGTTTGAACTTTTGGCCCAACTGAACAAAATCTTTAAAAAGAATTGAACTTTGTTCCCATTGGCATAAGTTATAGTTTTGCCTATTAGGCAGGTCCTATCCCACAACAAATGGATGGAAATTCTCCACTTTATGGCTCCCGCCTCTTCTATCTCCGGCGCTCTAAATATCGGCCCCTCCCCTAAATTTGTCGGGTGAACCCTATAAACTTTAACTCAACATAAAGAGATAGAAGGAACTTAAAACAAGATATAGAGGACTCAAAAGTTGATATATAACTCAAATATATACATACAAGCTACCTAAAGAATGCAGCTAGCTACCCAGTACGAAGGTCTAAAGGTTTTCAGATGAGACATCTAAGAAAGCAAGAAATATATACATCTCACAAAGGGAGAAAAATGACATATAACAATAACATCTATAGCTGGTGGCCTCAACAAACACGCTGGCTCACCACACGAAACTGAAATCGCCTCGTTCCATACTCGTGCTGCTGGCTGGGTCCTAGAGCGGAATCTGCCGAACAAAAGACACAACAAGATAAAGAGGGAGGGAGTCATAAGGACTCAGTAAGTGAGGAATAACCAGCTACCTCGAGGGATAGATAAGTTGTTCAGGGAAACAGAAGCAATAGGAAGCACACAGATAAGCCAAGCATAGATAATCTACGCAACAATTTCACATAGCCAGCAAAATACAAATAAAGACATGAAATGAATGAGTCATGATGCAATGGGGTCACATGTGCCCGAAACCTATCTCCGGCGCAGGACTCTCATTGAATACCAGGAAATATATGCAGTAATAATCCTTCACCAGCGTGGGACTCTCATCGACTGTCGGGAAGTACATGTCAAACCCATAACTGGAGTACAATACACATTTGCTCAATACAAAACCAATAACAAGTCATAACATATGATATACAGTGTAAACCCAAAGCTAAGGCGTAGAAAGTACGCTTATCAGCAGCTACACACGTAAGAAACACGTAGTAGAATATCCATAAGGCCAAAGGCCATCAAGAAGATGGATATAATCACTTACCACAAGTCCTAGGTCAATAAAGCTACTGCACAACCTCCTTTCCTGCTCAACGTCCCTCAGAATAATTCTTTTTTGAGCCAAAAAAACATATTCGCGCTTATAGGTGCCCGAAGAAGGAATATCTAATTTTTTTACGGAAATTGAAGGAAAATTACCAAAATACCCTCAGGTCGGGCTTAGCCGGAAGTCCATAAATTATATATTTTCGGACTCCTCATAGTCCCACGAGTCCAAATATATTATTAGTTTTTATATCCGAATTCAAATTCACAAAGTTCTCCAATTTCACAAATTTTAGGGTTCCAATCCAATTTTCCAATTCAATTTCAAGAAATTCTTGCTAAGATCATGAACTATCAAAATTGAAAGATCATAGGATGTTATCTGATAATTTTAGATATATTGGTATTTAATTTTTACCTTAGAAATGTTTTAGAATCAGTGGAATTGAATTAAGAATGAAATGGGCCAAAAAAGACCTTTTTATATTGTTTTAGAAAATACTGAAATTTGCACCAGCAATAGTTGGTGCAACATTTTAGATCCAAACAGGACCCTACAAAGCTCGGATTGACCCCAAATTTATTACACAAGTTATAAAACACTTATGTGACATGCTCGCAAAGACGGAACTCAAATCAGATCTCCAGAACTTAAGATAGAGGTCCACGGGAAGAGGTCAAACTCTTAAATTTAGGGATTTTTGCAAAGATTATCCAAATGGCCTTTGAATTCACTTTTGAAAGTGTCCACAGGTCACAAATGACCATACAAACCTAACGCATCTTTTGAATTTTGAATCGGGGCTTATTTACTTAAATCGAGCTCGAAAAAACCTCTTTTAAGCTTTATGGTCCACTGAAACGGAAACCTTCTTAGAGAACCTATCAAATGAGGTCCGAATCACACATGTCCTAATGGACCTTACGGAGTTTTTAAGACTGTCGGCACATCAATCGGAGTCCTAACTCCTGAAACGACTAACCAAGGTCGTTTCAATACATTAATAATCTCAAGTAATGGGGGTATTTTAGTAACCTAAATAGTTAATGAGATATTTTAGTAATATAACTTTACATTAAGGGGTTCTCGCTTTTATATATACAAATACCATAACCATCACTCATTCCACCAAAATCACCACAACCAAAACTAATACAAAGAAGAAAAAGAAGACGACGACGACGACGACAAAGAAGAATGAGGCAGAGGAGAGGGAAGGAAGAGGACGAGGATGGGTGGTGGTTATGGTAGTTTGAAGGTGGAAATAATGTAAGTGTATCTCACAATATATCTGGTGTATGTATGTGTACTAAAATATGTATGTCTATGTATGTCTATACTGAAGTATTAACGGAGCAATGGCAGCTGAAAGTAGATGGGATGAGGATAGTGGCGACGAGGATTTGTGTGAAAGAGAATAAAAAAATCCTGATATAATGAAGTTTGTTACAAGTTGTATATATTATGTAAAAATTGTGTTGTTATTTCTGAAGTGGGGGTAATATTAATATTTTTGAAATTAAGGTTCTAATAGAAACAACAAAATCAAATATAGATAAAATTTAAGTTTTACATAAATAATTTTACAATTTAAGTGTTCTGAAAAATAATCTTACGTGGTGAATTCCCATAAATGTTAAAAGAAAATCTTTACACATATCATTCAACGATATTATATATATCTTCAACACATAAAAGTATAAACACATCAAGTGAAATGGAGGGATACAAACATTAGACAGAGAAGAAAAATCATTCAGCTGTCACCCACGATTGTTTTCTTCACTATAAAATTCCAAATTTTTTTGTTTTATTAGAAGCTTTTAGATCTAAAAATACTCAAAAAAAAAAAACTTTTTGATGGGTTTATGAGTTGTTGGGTAGGAACAAATTGTGTCTTTTAAGAACTAATGATCACAAGAACATAAACGATGCACCTAGATCCACAAAAATATAAAAGTTAGTACAAATCAACAAAATTAGAGGTATAATACAAAAATAAGCATGTCTCCTATAAACCATTGAGAATCAGCCAATTGTTGTTTCAGTGATTCATCTTAGTTAAACCATAAGCTTATCTCCCAAACATCTCTTCAGTCTCCTTAAAAGAATTCATCACAAAAAGCCCTAACAATTTAGAAAGAAAAAAAATTCTAAAACCCTAAAAAAAAAAAAAGTAATGAGATGATTTACCTATGTATTTTCTTTAGTTGTTGGTGCAATACTTTTCTCATATAGACCACGTCTTCGCCAAAAGAACTCACAATTGATTAAAAATCAGAGGAATTTCTTCAGAGAAGAAATAAGTGCGCACACACTTCTTACATATGGGTTTAGAGGGCAAGTGAAAACAAGCAGAACAACAAAGAGAAAAAGAAGATGACATTAGATAAACTGTTTTGTTGAATTGGAAGAGAGAGGGAAAAAAAAGAGGGAAGAAAATGAAATAAAGCTGATAGAGAGAGACCACTTTAAAATGATGTACCCAATATAATAATGAGTAGTGCTAAATGACCAAATTGGGAATGGACAAAATGGAAAATTGAGGTATTATCGACTTTTTCTTTGTGAAGCAGGGGTATTCCTGACACTTTACTGCCTTTTTCTTTTAACTTTCCTACCCTTCTTCAAAATTTCAACTTTTGTATTCAATTTAAAGTCCTCTCTCCTCTTCCTTACACTCTGTTTGGATCATTGTTACCTGTTGTTTCATAATGTATTATTTTGTATTGTATTGTATCGTATTGTATTGTAAATACAACGTTTGAATTGATTGTATTGTTTCCCATTGTTTAGTAACATTCTTATTGTTTGTTTTGATTGTATTGTATCGTACTGTAACTAATTAGTTTACTAGTATACCCTTAGTTGTTCTAAATATTAGATTAAGTAACAAATTTTCTTTAAAATAATTTCAGACAGTTTAAATTTACTAGCTAGTTTATCACCAACTATACCTTGTAAATATATTAGCTACGAAATTCATGCAAATCATAATAAAAATAATTAAAATAAATAAATATGAGTTCTTTTGAAAAGTAAAAAAAGAATTTAAAAAAAGGTGTAAGAAAAGAAAGAATCAAAAAACGTATAAAAATAAAAAAGATCATGGAACGTACCAACAATGGAGAAGAAGGGAGACGAGGTCAAAGTAGCTACTTAGGTGTATTTAAATAAGAAAATAGGATAGAGGGTAGATAGGATTATAAAGTTATAATTAAGGACATGATGGGAAAGTGAGAAAGCGTAACAATCCAAAACCACCAAATCAGTTGTAACAAAAAATGGGTGTTTTCATTGTTACGTAAGAACAGAACTTAACAATACAATACAACGATGCCATGCAAACCCAACACCCTCCCTTACCGTCTAAGTATTCGTATTTTCTATTTTCCATTCATACGTAGCCTAATACATCTACAGAGTTTTCTCTATACACTTAATACATTTCCCCCTCCATATTCCACTTTTTCCCACCATACAAACTCCACATTACATATATCTATCCTCCACATTTATCCTCCCACATAGTTTTCTAGTTCATTTCTCCTCTTCTTCTTCTCTTTCACAAAAATATTACTAGTGTACTAAATTTTTTCAAAAATGGGCAAGATGCATGTTGTGTTTCGTGGTAAGAAGTCGGGTATATACCCTACATGGAAGGAGTGCTCCAAATATTATTGACGTGAAGAAGAAATACTTCAAGTCGTACAATTCACCAGAAAAAAGCTAGAAAAGTTTTCACCGAATTTCAGAAGCTCAACAAGGAAGAAGCTGAAGAAGCATAAGGTGCTTCAAGTAGTATTTTAGATACTACTAGTATTAGTACCCGCGCGATGCGCGGAATATATTTGATAATGTTAACATGGAATTCAAATTTACCTTCTCATCTAAAAATTGGAAAAGGGTCGTATTTGCCCCTGAATTTTTGAATTATAGTATAGTATTATCCTCTAATTTAGTATTCGAGCCGATATACCCACATTGACTTTTGAACAAAAACACCCTCTTCTTCACGGTGAGGGTATATCTGATTCTGATTGAATACTAAAACAAAGGATATACTATTACATTATATTCAAAAGTTGAGGTTCAAATATGCCCGTTTCCGAATTTTGGCCATATAACATTTGCTGGTTTTATTTCTTATATATCGTTGTTACATTTAGTATTGTTGCATTGTCAAATAGTACTTTTTTTAACGTATTGGTTGGTTTAGTATTATTGTCTACTACTTCTCTTTTAATATTTTATAAATATAGATGAATATCTCATTTTACTGGACTCATTGCGGTATGCCTCAAAATATCCACTCAGAGTCTTGGAGCAAAAATATATATATTCTCATAACCCATATCTAGGTATAATTTAAAATCTTATTAATATGTATTTATGGTTTAAAAATAAAGTACAATGTTTACTCCCATGCGCTCCCAAAAGTTAGTGCTTTTATCTCATTCTTTATGTAATAGAGTTACTTATTTTATTTTTTCATTTTGGTATTGCTTTCATTTAAGAATCCTTGCAACAGTGCATATTTAAAATTCTTTACCTCTATGTGGCCAACAATAGATATGCCTATACACACTTTCGAATCACGAACATGATTCAAAGACAACAACGTTTGAAATTATGCTTTAAATGATAAAACAAAGCATTATATGTTTTGTACTTCTAAATACATCCAATAAGATAATCAGATTTTCTAATAAACATAATTAATATCAACCGCATATTCATCATCCCAAGAAATTTAGGATTCAATGAACATGTCGAGTTGAGAGCCATGTTATATAACATTTACTATTAAGAATAGCCGACCACCATGTGATTTAATATGTTGAGAAGTTGACCCTATATATTGTGCTACAGTCATGAGTTCAACCTTAATAGACCAGAACCTCCAAATTCTCTTAACATAGCCTGGCAAGTAGTCCTTTGAGTTCTCGCTCGTGCGTTTCTAATCAAAACAAATTAAATTCAACCACGTACACATCCCAACAAATCTAGGATTCGGTGAATTATATCAAATTGAGAGCACCATGTGACCATAAGACAATGATCAAGTACCTGAGCATATTGGAAGACTGAGCAAAATGTATTTTTGTTCAGATGATAAAGTTTATGTATATATTGTATTTGTATATCCCTTTGATATTGGAGGAGCTGCACCTATAACAAACAGTTACAATTGTTAGAAATCCAACTATTTTAAAAATATCGGTCCACATCAATGCTCTAGTTCCACTTGAAAAAATATAGTAAGGACCAAACAATAAATGAACTGATTAAAGCATAATGCATAAAGAAAATTCATAGTCAAACTAATCTGTAAACTAAGAAATCATCTGCGACTTTAGAGCAACTCAAAAAGATTTATACCCTCCAATATCACAAGATGCGATGGTTGCATAATAGTGAGGAAAGAAATTATTTTGTTGAAGAATGTTTAACGTGAGATGTTAGATTACTGAAGCTTGCGAAGAACATAATCAGGTCCAGGACCAAGAGAGGGACTTCCATCATAATAGAAAAAGATCTGTGTAAGCAAATGTAAAGGCTGGACTTCTAAAGACTGTCCTATGAAAGTTTTCTCTATATAAATTGCTATGTACCGTATAAATGGTGTTTTATAACTTGTTTCTCGTGGCAATCAATAAGTAAGCAGCGAGAAAATATTCAACTTAATTGACAGTCAATAAACTGAGATATTAAATAAAACAAATGAAATCTCAACACTAATATATTTAACTATCCAATAAACTTAGATATAATATAAAAGTTGTGATTCTTGACATCCTTTTAGTACTGAACTATGCTTATAGTATAAAAATTTGATTTTTTAGCTGCTTCTTGTTTAGCGAAGCATAGGTTAAAAATGATACTCCCAATTGATTCCTCTACTACACGAAAAAGAAGAAAATACTTATGAGTTTGTGTCACTTCTTTTCTTCTACTATCCCTTCTCTTTTGCTCCTTTTATTTACCGAACAAATCATAAACCTTTTATTAGGAATGAAAAGTTGATTAGAGACAGAAAAAGTGAATACACTGAAGCTGCCATCTAATTACTAAAATTAAAAGAAAATCATAAAAAGTACTACTAATTTTGTTTTGGTCACTTAGCTCATATGGAGTGAACTCACATGATCTTTCTGTCATCTTCGCACTCTTTGCTCCAATTGACCTTAAGGTATATAGCAAGCTTTTCTTCGGACATCAATAATCTTGGCCACCAGTTGATCCTTTTGGATAGAGCAGAGGCTGTTCGTCAATAAAATTTGCACTGCTGCACCAAAAAGCACTTGTTTAACAAAACAAACCCAACTTCGTAAACTTGATAAATAGTTTGTGATTTACTTACCCACTTTTTCACCTTAATTAATCCACAAGAGAAGTTTGCAGAAAATGGAGTGTTCTAATTTAGTTCCGTGGTTGTGTATATTATATTAAAAGAAAAAAGGTCTATGTAATTGAAGAGTGTTCATTGATTTCTCTAACCTATTGAAGGATCTGAGAACTTCTCATTAGATTTGAGAGATATATTTGCTATGTCCTGCATAAAGGAAGACACGGGAAAAATAAATAAGTGAATTAAACTAAATCAAATTCACCAACCCAATGACAAAGCACAAAAAAGAACATCAACCATCAAGATTGATTAAGGAGAATGAACGAAACAATTAGCAGAATATTTTTGCAGCCCAATTATCAAGAGTATAAGAAGAGACATGATTTCTCAATATAACTTCCACAATCATACAAATTTTCAAATCATACACATTTTTCTATAAAACTAATTCGTAGCCATGGAGTAGATTTGACCATTTGAATGAGAACATAATTTGGTTTATGCATATGTCTGACTAATTTTGAAATTATTTGTTAGCAAAGATTCAAGTTGGAGAATCGTGGTGTTCAAAAGTTTATCTTAGCAAAATAAAACAACCAAAAGCTTCCTGCAGTGAAACTCTAAGCAATAGAGAAGTGCACGAAAAATGCAAAATCTCTCAACTTGAAACTGATAAATAGAACAACTTTAGTAAACACATTTTAATTTTAGACAAATAAATAGAACTCCTTTCTTGATTCTGGACTTACCAGTAGTAAATTTTTTGCAGGCCAATCATCAAGAGTATAAGAAGAGGCATGATATCTCAATATCACTTCCTCAATCATATACAATTTTTAAATCATTTCTTTAAGAAATTATGACAATATTATGTCTATATGCCAAACAAATTTTAAAACTTTGTGCTAGTAAAGATACAAATTTTAACACAAAGTTTCAAGGCAGAGATGTACTCGTCATGTTGAAAATTTTAACTTAGCAAATGAGTCACAACAAAAGCTTCCTGCAATAAAACTCTACAACTCTAAGGAAGGGAGTAATGAGTCATTTGATATTGCTTTTATATTAAATTTCTCAACTTGAAAGCTAATTCTGAATTTTAGAGTAAATATATACCACACCTTTCTTGCTTCTGGACTCAATAGCAGACAGTTTTGCAGGCCAAGAGTTATAAGAAGAGGCAAGATATCTCATGTATCTCGACTTATCTAAAATTGATTATACAGACCTTTTCGTCTTGCAAAATCATCTCGAGCGAATACGGATTGTCTGGATTTATGCGATCAGGTAACATCCAGAGTCTTGCAACACGAACCTTGAGGGTCCATTGCGTAGATGTACTGTTAATATTGCTGATGAGATCTTTTATCAGTAACTTTGATATGATGATGTGTTTTGATGTGAAGAGATTGATTTCTATCTATTCTAGTAGGTTAAAATCACGTAGAAGATGAGATAATACTTTGGAGGCCACAACAATTTTCAGGAAACTTATCAATCGTGGAAGGTAGTTTTAAAACTGTCAAACATACAATTGCATTCAGATAGGAGTTTTTTTTTTCTTTAATAAAAAACGAAAAGCGGATAGGTTTTTTCCATCGTGCAGAAGAGTCGTTCTTAAACTGTCAATTGTGCTGAACGTGTTCATTAAGAGCATTCAAAATTGGGTTATTTTTTTAAATATTCAAATTTCGAAAATTAGGTTATTTCATGCAAGTTAGGCCACTTGTCGATTTTTAAATTATTTCCACATATAATTTATTTACCTAAAATTGTCAAGTGGCTTCCTACTACATTAACAGTTGCCTACTTCCCATTGGCTTACTGCCCTCATTTTAATAATATATAGAAGATATAGATATTGATAGATAGATTTTTGATAGTTATCTACGATTGTGAAGTAACCACCGAATTCATCTGTCTAGTTTTTTTGTCTTTATTATTTATCATTTCTTTTATTTTTTACTTTCAATTTAAAAAGTAACTAACATTTCAAATATGAAAACTAACAACCAAAAATGGTTACCTTCTAACTAAAATTCAAAAATTAACCATTTTATCCTAACTACTAACACATGTCTCTTTCTTGATATGCCACTTGGCTAAACATGATTGGCTACAACACTCCTTTTAATATATATATAGATATAGATTGTACTTGAAATATCAGTAGGCATGAGGATATCAAGCAATTGATATTCTCTTTAATATATGTATCAATAATAAAGGCATGGGGATATCAAGCAATTGATATTCTCTTTAATATATGTATATGTATCAATAATAATGAATGAAAGACGAAACTCATAAAAACAAACCTTAAACTTTACTTGCTTTCTAAATTCGTAGCATTAATTACACAAGATTTAGAAAAGGGCGTGTTAGGAAAGGAGAACCCTAATTAAAAAGTGTGAATATTCATCCCCACAGGGTGATAGATATTTGTTTATCTTGTGTAAGAATACTCTTAAAAACTACACTATAAGTATTAGGGATTAAATTTGCACACGATTGCAAGTACGAAAATAATGTTATTTCTTCTCTAATTTACTAGCAAAGCAGAAATCGTTGTGATTTCTCTTTTTTCGTTCATTTAACAAATAAAAAAATATTGATTAATGCATATAGGGGTCTAGGGGTTGTTTGGTTACCCAATTAATGAGCCAATTTCCTCATTGAAATCAACATAACTACTATACCATGTTTGGTTACAACTTTTTTTCATGACAAGGGACCCCGTTTTGGGTAAACCCCGCTTCTGATGCAATAGCCTGCAAACCACACATGAGAGGTGAACCGCACTAGACAAGTCCTGTGTGACACTGAAAAGGCTGTTGGCAGCGGGGTTAGAACCCAAGTCTCCCATATAGGAAACCACTTGATAAATCAACTCAGCTACTCTTGCGGATATGGTTACAGTTTTTGTTAGCATCAAATTCAACATAATTTTTATACGTTGTCTCGTTTAAATTTTGTGTTTTCTATAAGTAATACTCATATAAGTTATGTATGAATTTGTGTCTTAATATATACAGGATAAAAGTGGGCATAATAATATGTGTATTAATTATATAACTATATAACTGCACATAGAAGCGGCAAGACGAGCTAAGCTATTTTATTCTTCTAACTTATCTTTTGTAAGCTCCACTATTATTGCCAATTTACTTTTCTCTTGATCTTTTGCATAGTTAGGTTGCTTTCCAAATATTTAACTATCTTTTGTACGTCATAGAGCTAGGTTCCATAGCATTATTGTGGTCGTGGAAGGTCTAGAAATGTCACGAGCTTTATGACAAGTTTATTTTCATGTACTGATCATGAAGTTTTGAGATCTTTGATGCCGTACTTAATGTTTTCTATAATATTTAAGATAACTCTGGTGTGCCACATGCTTTTAAACTCAAATATTTTTGTCTTTATGTATTACTATGCTTGAATATTCATGTGTATGAATAAAAATGTATAAATCGTTCACTAGATAGAAAGTTGAAGGCATTGGATGCCAGTCATGCACTCTTCTAGAATTGAAGCGTGATATTAAACACTGTTTGTCTTGATCACAAAATAAGAAGTTCCAAGATTGCAACTCAAAATTGGAGTTGTTGCAACCTCCGACGACAACCTCTTGGCTTGCATCTATTCACTATATTAAGTTTAACCTGATTAGCATCAAAGATGCAACGAAGTGTCACAAAAGTCATTGTTTGCTATCTCCATCTAGTGCCATCAAATAATCAGAAAGTTCAATACGTAAATGTCTCAATCTGTTGGACTTTATTTGACCTTTTTTCTTCCTTTTGAGTGGAGGGATGTACAAATAAAGAAATGTACGGTTGTTGGGAGAATTATAGATCAAAATATGATTTCAAATCTATTGCAATCACAAAACACACTTGAAGACTTTGTCCTTCATCCTTCTCAAGCAACGTCTACGTCCATTCTGCTATTCATAAGATTCATCATAGTTACGAGTTCTCTCCTCATTTATTCACACAGAAGATTCAACATAGTTACGAATTCTCTCCTCGTTTATTCACAAATATAAGCGTGTGCACATACACAAACTAACTAGTGGATGCCTTTATATCCATTCTGCTACTTCGATGACTCATTGTAGATACATTACTTATGTTGGTCGTCAATGTACGATATCCCTCTCGTTTATTCTAGCTTTATAATTTTTGAAAGAAAAATCTGGGATTCACATATCGATAGGTGGAAAGGGGATGGATAAAAAATTGTTTGCAAATGACACAAAGCCCGTTAGACTAGAGACAATGTGGTTATCTCATCCAGATTTTAGAAATGTCATTAGAAATGCTTGGTCCAGTCGATCCTTATGTGATGCTATAAGATTGTTTGAAGATAATATTAAAGTGTGGAATAAAAATATTTTTGGCAACATTTTAAAAAAAAAAGGCCGATACTCTTGCCAGATTAAAAGGTGTTCAATTTTTCCCTAATTACCCTACTAGTAGCTTCCTACAAAATCTGGAGATATCTCTTATTCTTGACTACAATAGTATCATAAAACAAGAGGAAGAATTTTGACGCTTCAAGTCTAGAATTAATTGGTTAAATGAAGGAGACGCTAATACCAAATTTTTCCATATTACTACTTTTAATTGTAGGAGAAAAACTAGGATTACGTATTTTCAGGATAATACTGGTAGCCTTATTTTCGACCCCCACAAAATTAAGATGCACATCCAATCTTTTTTTGAGGAACTTTACACCTCCAATCATACTTCTAGCAACTTAATTCCCTTAACCAATAGTGCCACATAGTATAATGGGACAAATTTGTCTAACTTAGACATGCCTCTCCTTGATGTAGAAATTACTAATGCTATTTTCTCTTTTAAACCCTATAAGGCTCCTGGCCCAGACGGGCTTCACCCTATCTTTTTTCTAAAAATTGTTGGGTTTAATGGAAGAATGTGAATGGGAAATGGGTGAAAGGTGAAAAGGTTCCCTTTTGTAGGGAAATGCACTTTCTCCCACATTGGTAGAGGAAAAGGATTTTGTTGGGTTTAAATAGAGATTTACTTCTCTTAGCTCTTAAAAGGGTTGAGAAGAAGGGAAGCCTCGCGCCGTCGTCGTCGCTCGTCTCGGCTTCGGCTTCGGCTTCGGCTTCGGATTCGGATTCGGTCAATTGATATGATTGATTGACTTAATTTTCAGTCATTAGTGGTAGATTAATTGCTCCACATTGAAGTCAGTCATTAGTGGACAATTAAGTCTCCCACGTTTTCTCATTAATCACCAGCTGTGTCTCTTCGTCCCTTAGGTGTCTATATAAAGTGGTCATTTGTCAGTCCTTGAGACATCGATACATAGACTAAGACACAGACTGAAACTCTGAGATAGAGACTAAACCTCGGACAGAGGATAGACTCAGACTCGGACAGAAAGACACAACCTCGGGCAGAAGATAGAAACACTCGGGCAGAGAAAATCACTGACAGAAAGCATATCTCACTGCATCCCCTCCCTTTCTGCATATTAAGTGAGTCGTGTGATTTGCTCTGTTTCTTTGTGTTCGCCGTGTTCTAACCGTTTGAAGTGCCGCTACGGTAGAACTGTTATCCCGTTCCATCCTGGGAGAAATTAACCCGTGAACCTTGGGCATCGTGAGGGGGTTAGATTTCTTAAGGAGACACAAGTAACTTGTGGGCTCGGGATTGTCCTATTACTAACAAATTATATACTGCAGGTTTTTTATTTCTTCTAATTTTATTTGAGTGCAGGAACAACAAGCTTAAGAAATCTATTGTTATTTATTTTCTGCGCTTAAATAAATATTGTTTAAGGAGACTGGTTAAGGAGACTAAAACCTTTGTGGTTTTCTACTCCTGTACTGTATATTAATCTGCTCGGAGAGACTAAAACCTTTGTGGTTTTCTGCTCCTATACTGTATATTAATCTGCTCGTGGGGACTAAAACCTTTGTGGTTTTTCTACTCCTAATTACTGTTGAATAATCTGTTTGTGGAGACTAAAAGCCTTCGTAGTTTTTCTACTCCAATTGTTTAAACAGTTTATTGATATTGTTTCTACTCGTGTCATTTTGCAGAAATGACAAACGGAGTGGATCCAATTGTCCCTGTTGGGAGTACTAATGCTACCACAGTTTCTGGTGCTGCTGGGCCTAGCCGTGCTGCTGCAACGGTTATGCCACCTGCAGAAAAGCCGGGGAAGTTTTCTGGTGTGGACTTTAAGAGGTGGCAGCAAAAGATGTTTTTTAATCTGACCACCTTAAGCCTGCAAAAGTTTATTAAGGAGGATGCTCCAGTCCTGACTGATGAAACACCTAAAAACGAACGCTTCCTTGTGATTGAGGCTTGGACTCATTCTGACTTCCTATGCAAGAATTATATTCTTAGTGGCTTGGAAGATGACTTGTACAACGTTTATAGTAACGTTGAAACGTCTAAGAAACTGTGGAATGCTTTGGAAAAGAAGTATAAGACTGAAGATGCTGGACTGAAGAAATTTGTGGCTGCCAAATTTCTGGATTATAAAATGGTGGATAACAAATCTGTTGTGTCCCAAGTCCAAGAACTTCAAGTCATTATACATGATCTCCTTGCTGAAGGTTTGGAGATCAACGAGGCGTTTCAAGTTGCAGCCATGATTGAAAAGTTACCTCCTTTGTGGAAGGATTTTAAAAATTACTTGAAATATAAGCGCAAGGAGATGACCCTTGAAGCTTTGATTGTTCGCTTAAGGATTGAAGAGGACAACAAATCAGCTGAGAAGAAGGCTCGTGGAAATGCTACAATAGCGGGAGCAAATATTGTTGAGCATAATCCAAATAAGAGGAAGAAGCCTTCTGGAGGGAAGACCAACCCTAGCAAGAAAAAGTTCAAGGGAAATTGCTACAACTGTGGCAAGAGTGGACATAAGTCCGTAGACTGTCATACTGCAAAGAAGGACAGGAAAAAGGAAAAAGGTCAAGCAAACATGGTTGAAGACAATAAATTGTCTCAAGGAGTACAAGACATTGATTTGTGCGCAACTTAGTTGGAAATCCTAAAGAGTGGTGGATTGATTCAGGAGCCACCCGCCATGTTTGTGCTGTGAAGGAAGCCTTTGCTTCATATGCTCCCGCTGGACCTGATGAGGCGCTCTCTATGGGCAATTCTGCAACGGCCAAAATTGAGGGATATGGAAAGATATTCCTCAAAATGACGTCTGGCAAGGTTGTGACTCTGAACAATGTTCTTCACGTTCCTGAAATAAGGAAGAACTTGGTGTCAACTGCACTTCTCGTTAAAAACGGGTTTAAGTGTGTGTTTGTCTCTGACAAAGTTGTAATAACTAAGAATGAGCTGTATGTAGGAAAAAGTTACCTGACTGAGGGCCTTTTCAAACTCAATGTAATGGTCATTGATAATATGAATAAAATTGCAGCTTCTTGTTATTTACTTGAGTCAAATAATTTATGGCATTCTCGTTTGGGACATGTCAATTATAAAACCTTGCGGAAAATGATCAATTTGGAAGTATTGCCTAAATTTGATTGCGAGAAGTCAAAATGTCAAATATGTGTTGTGTCTAAATATACGAAACACCCTTACAAGTCTATTGAAAGGTATTCGGAACCATTAGACTTAATTCATACGGACATTTGTGACATAAAGTCAATACCATCTCGCGGTGGAAAGAAGTATTTCATAACTTTTATTGACGATAGCACTCATTACTGCTATGTTTATTTACTTAGTAGTAAAAATGAGGCAATTGACGCATTCAAGCAATACAAAAATGAAGTTGAAACGCAACTTACCAAAAAGATCAAAATGATAAGAAGTGATAGGGGTGGAGAATATGAATCTCCTTTTGAACAAGTGTGTTTGGAATATGGCATTATTCATCAAACAACTGCCCCCTACACACCTCAATCTAATGGGATTGCAGAAAGGAAAAATCGAACCTTAAAAGAGATGATGAATGCCTTGTTGATAAGTTCGGGTCTACCCCAGAACTTGTGGGGGGAAGTCTTATTCACGGCTAATCAAATACTCAATCGAGTTCCCCATAGCAAAACACTGTCCATTCCACATGAAAAGTGGAAAGGAAGGAAGCCCAACTTGAATTACTTCAAAGTGTGAGGGTGTTTGGCTAAAGTGCAAGTCCCAAAACCCAAAAGGGTTAAGATTGGACCGAAAATAATTGATTGTGTTTTCATTGGGTATGCTAGAAACAGTAAAGCATATCGATTTCTGGTTCATAAATCAGAAAATCCCGACATTCATGTTAATACGGTGATGGAATCAGATAATGCTGAATTCTTTGAAACCATATATCCGTATAAGAAGGAATGTGAGTCAGTTGGTGAAAGATCCAAACGACCTCGGGAAGGAAAGTCACCAAATGAGGAAGAACCAAGACGGAGCAAGCGTCGAAGAACTTCTACTTCATTTGGAGATGATTTTGTCACTTTTCTTTTGGAAAGTGAGCCTCGGACGTTTAAAGAAGCTATGTCTTCTTCAGACTCTCCATTTGGAAAGAGGCAGTCAATAGTGAAATAGAATCTATTTTGAGCAACCATACTCGGGAGTTGGTTGATCTTCCTCCTGGAAACAAACCATTAGGTTCTAAGTGGATTTTCAAAAGGAAAATCAAAGCTGATGGCACTATTGACAAGTACAAGGCAAGGCTTGTTGTTAAAGGATAGAGACAACAAGAAGGTCTTGACTACTTTGACACATACTCGCCGGTAACCAGAATTACATCCATACGGATGTTAATAGCGTTGGCCGCTGTGTATGGTCTTGAAATCCATCAAATGGATGTTAAGACAGCGTTCTTAAACGGGGATTTGGAGGAAGAAATTTACATGGAACAACCTGAAGGGTTTGTGGTTCCTGGTAAAGAAAAGATGGTGTGTAAACTTGTTAAGTCGCTTTATGGCCTAAAACAAGCACCTAAACAATGGCATGCGAAATTTGATCATACAATGTTGTCAAATGGCTTTAAAATTAACGAGTGTGACAAATGTATTTACATTAATAACACTCCTAATTTTGTAGTCATTGTTTGCTTATATGTAGACGACATGTTGATAATGAGCAATGACATTGCCAATATAAATGCTACGAAACGCATGTTGACTAGCAGATTTGATATGAAAGACTTAGGAGTTGCGGACTTAATTCTGGGTGTTAAGATCCATAAAACTCCTCAAGGTCTGGCGTCGTCTCAAACTCACTACATCAATAGTGTGCTTGAAAAATTTAAGTATTTGGAGTTTAAAGTTTCAAAGACTCCTATTGATGTAAACTTTGCTCTTAAGAAGAACAAAGGTCAAAGCACGTCGCAACGGGATTATGCACGTGTTTTGGGAAGTTTGATGTACGTCATGAATTGTACTCGACCAGATATAGCTTGTGCTATAAGTAAACTAAGTCGATACACGAGTAATCCCAATCAAACCCACTGGATGGCAATGAAACGTGTTTTGGGGTATATAAAATACACTCAAGATTTTGCATTGCATTATAACAAGTATCCTGTAGTCATTGAAGGATATTGTGATGCCAATTGGATCACCGGCACAACTGATTCTAAGTCCACAAGTGGATATATTTTCGCACTTGGTGGAAGAGCGGTGTCTTGGAAATCGTCCAAGCAAACGTGTATTGCCCGCTCTACAATGAAAGCTGAATTTATAGCTTTAGATAAAGCCGGTGAAGAAGCTGAATGGCTTCGGAACTTTTTGGAAGACATTCCGTTCTGGCCTAAATCGTTGACACCAATTTGTATACATTGTGATAGTCAATCGGCTATAGGAAGAGCTAGGAATGTCATGTATAACGGTAAGAATCGTCACATACGACGAAGGCATAAAACCGTTAGGGACCTACTCTCTAGAGGAATTATCACCATTGATTACGTGAAGTCAAGGGATAATGTGTCGGATCCGCTTACAAAAGGCCTAACTAGAGAGGCGGTTGAATGTTCATCGAAGGGAATGGGACTATGGCCAAGGACAAGTCATCACGGCGGCAACTCTACCGAGGAGACTGGAGATCCCAAGAACTAGGTTCAAGGAGAATACAAAGTTGTGTATGACAGTCCAACATTGTCAATTAAATGTTTGGTCCATTCGCGTGATGAGACAATGTTCAAGTACCAAGGATAATGCTAGAATGATTATCTAAGTTTGATATTGTGGTTATCAAACAGTGTATATCTATAGGATTATACGTTTAGAAATCACCTATGTAAGTGTGAAGTGGAAGCCGCTTCAAGGAGTATTTTGTATGGCCAATTCTCTAAGCACTTATGAAACCAGGCGGTGTTCATGGCTGAAACGAACACAACAGTGAGAACCAAAGACGGTTAAGGGTTAGTTGTGTGACTTACGTTGTCTAGGTATACACCAAAGCTCAACGGTTCAAAGATATCAAATCTACCGATTGACCGAGTATATTCGATGTATGTTCACTACGGAAAGTTCAAAGGGAAACCTACTTATCCAGATGCAACTAATTCTTTCTTGCAAATCACACAAGTCTGTCATGCATATGTCCAATACAGCCATTCCCCATTCATGTGGGGGATTGTTGGGTTTAATGGAAGAATGTGAATGGGAAATGGGTGAAAGGTGAAAAGGTTCCCTTTTGTAGGGAAATGCACTTTCTCCCACATTGGTAGAGGAAAAGGATTTTGTTGGGTTTAAATAGAGATTTACTTCTCTTAGCTCTTTAAAGGGTTGAGAAGAAGGGAAGCCTCGCGCCGTCGTCGTCGCTCGCTCGTCTCGGCTTCGGCTTCGGCTTCGGATTCGGATTCGGATTCGGTTAATTGATATGATTGATTGACTTAATTTTTTAGACCAACAAAACTAAAATATTAATTAATTGATATTTTAATCCATTTGTGTAACGGGCAGCTGAAGTGAGTCAGCAACGGGCAGCTGAAGTGAGTTCAGTACCCGGGCAGCTGAAGCGACATCAGCAGATTAGTTCCTCCACGTTTTCCCTCCACGTCTTCTCATTAATGTCGGTCATTAGTGGTAGATTAATTTCTCCACATTAAAGTCAGTCATTAGTGGTAGATTAATTGCTCCACATTGAAGTCAGTCATTAGTGGACAATTAAGGCTCCCACGTTTTCTCATTAATCACCAGCTGTGTCTCTTCGTCTGCCCTTGGGTGTCTATATAAACTGGTCATTTGTCAGTCCTTGAGACATCGATACATAGACTAAGACACAGACTGAAACTCTGAGATAGAGACTAAACCTCGGACAGAGGATAGACTCAGACTCGGACAGAAAGACACAACCTCGGGCAGAAGATAGAAACACTCGGGCAGAGAAAATCACTGACAGAAAGCATATCTCACTGCATCCCCTCCCTTTCTGCATATTAAGTGAGTCGTGTGATTTGCTCCGTTTCTTTGTGTTCGCCGTGTTCTAACCGTTTGAAGTGCTGCTACGGTAGAACTGTTATCCCGTTCTATCCTGGGAGAAATTAACCCGTGAACCTTGGGCATCGTGAGGGGGTTAGATTTCTTAAGGAGACACAAGTAACTTGTGGACTCGGGATTGTCCTATTACTAACAGATTATATACTACAGGTTTTTTGTTTCTTCTAATTTTATTTGAGTGCAGGAACAACAAAAATACTGGGACATCGTTGGAGACTCAGTTAAAACTTTTTGTCACCATGTTTTTTCAACTAGCACTATGCCCCCCTCCCATGTTAATACTACCTACCTATGCCTCATTCCTAAATTTAAGAATGCAGTCAATTTAAAAAAATTTAGACCTATAGGTCTTTGTAATACCATCTACAAGATTGTTACGAAAATTATTTCAAACCGTATCAAGCCTTATTTACATGACATTATTAATCTTTGCCAAGCTAGTTTTATTAAAAATAGGAGGGCATCGCATAATGTCATTATAATACAGGAGGTAGTTGCTAAATTTAGTCGTATGAAGGGCTCTAAAGGAGAAATGTTAGTCAAAATAGACCTAGAAAAGGCATTTGATCGAATTGAGTGGTCGTTTATTCGTACAATGCTTGCCTTTTTTAAATTCTCTAATAAAATTTCTAAACTTATTTTATCTTGTATTACTTCTCCTACAATTTCAATTTTAGTTAATGGTTCTAAGACTGCCTTCTTCTCTCCTTCAAGAGGAATTAGGCAAGGCGACCATATGTCTCCTTACATTTTTATCCTATGTCTAGAAGTCCTCTCAATTTGTATAAATAATCAAGTTGAGGCTATCCTTTGGGAACCTATTAAATTATCTCCTCAAGGCCCTGAATTGTCTCGCTTATTATTTGTCGATGACCTCACTTTCGCTAAGGCTACTGACAAATCAGCCAGGACTATTCATAATACTATGAAATTATTCTGTAAATGGTCAGGAGAAAGAGTGAGTAATGCTAAATCTAAGGTCATTTTTTGAGTAACACCAATCATACCTTAGCTACTAATCTAGGTGGGATTCTTAATATTCAAATAGGTAGTCATTTTGAAAAATATTTAGGCTTCTCAATTTTAAACCATAAACCTAGGCATGCTGACTACAATTTCATTCTTGATAACCTTAACAATCATCTAGCTGGCTGGAAGAAAAAATTTCTAAATATGGCTGGTAGAACTACCTTAATTAATTCTACCCTTAATACAATTCCGAATCATGTAATGCTCAGTTTTTGCCTTCTAAAACTTTGAACTCTATTTACAGAATTCAAAGGAATTTTTTGTGGGGTACCACTAATCATAAGAAAAAGTTACATCTTTTGTCTTGGGATATCGTCACAAAACCTAGGCATCTTGGAGGTCTTAATATCACCAGAGCTCGTACTAAAAATTTGGCTATGGTCACTGAATTAACTTGGAGGCTATTGACTAAACCTGATACTACATGGTCTAGGACCATTAGTAATAAATACCTCAATCGACTACTCCACAAATCCAAATCCCTAGTCTGGAATAGCATTAGTAAAGCTCTGCCAATTTGCATAGCCAATACTCATTGGATCCTAGGTAATGGTAACAATGTATCCTTATGGGACCATAGTTGGTTGCCTAATAGAAAAGGTCTTAGAAGCCAAATCAATGGTCCTCTTCCTTTAAACGAATACAATTTGAAAGTGTCAGATATAGCCTATGGTCAAGCATGGGACTGCTCATCTATTTCTTTTACTTTTCCTGATAGTATTAATGAACTTTTTCATAACATTAGCCCGTTATTGACTCCTTGTGGTATTGATTATCCTATTTGGGATCCTAATAGCAATGGTCTTTTTTCTGTTAAGTCTATGTACCCAATTTTGGAGAATCATACTAATAAGGCAAAAGACTTTATGTGGATTTGGGAGATAGATTCCCTTAATAAGATTAAATTCTTCCTATTGCAATGCCAGCATGATAGGCTCCCTACAAGAAGTTACCTTAGCAAAAAAGAAATTAATATTGACCTCGTTTGTCCAGTTTGTAAGAATGGTATAGAGGATCAATACCATATCTTTTTAAGATGTCCAATTGCTACAAAATTTTGGAGAGAAGGGTTAATAAACACGAGTACCATCAACACTCAGGAGTGGTTGTCTGATCTTAGGAATTTAGTTACTCGCACTTATAATAGATTTTATTCATGGGTCGAGTTCATATCTTTTGCTCTTTGGAATCTGTGGATAAATCGTAATCACAATAATGTTAACAATACGAGTTACGACCTTTCTTTTAACCAAGTGCATCATCGCACCTTAGAATTTAAATTACTTACATTGAAAGAGCCTCGCAGAAATATTTCTAAAGCCATTCAAGTTCGATGATTACCCAACGTCCAAACTTTATTAAACCTAATATAGACGGATCATATAAACCTAGTTGCAATAAAGCTGGCATTGGTGGGGTTTTTCGAAATTCACATGGTGACTAGATTTTAGGCTTTCACAAAAAAGTTGTCGGTCTTAACCATACTCATGTCGAATTACTAAGCCTACAACAGGGCTTACAAATAGCTATCCAAAACAATTTGTTTCCTCTCGAGGTTGAAACAGACTCAACAGATATTCTCCATTTATTAGATAAACCAACATCAACTTATGCTTCTATCATTGATTCGTGCAGGTTAATGATGTCCAAGATGCAAATGCCAACAATCCGACATAATTTCAGGCAAGGCAACAAAGTAGCTCATATTTTGGCAGAAGGGGCTCCCTCACAGTCCAATCCAAATGTAGTTTTCCATCATACAGTGCCTCCTACCTTAGTTTATGAAGCTTTTGTGGAAGATAGGATGGGCACGAATTTTGCGACCACCACTTCGGATAGTACTTTTCATAATTTATCTTCTCTAGGAAATTTGAATGCGCTTAATGTCATTCCTATGTTTTGTATAAACTCTAATGGGGTGGATCCTACGGGTATCCATGCGAACTTATTATATAATTCACCTTAAGTATTAATATATTATCGTACTTAACCAAAAATAATAATAATAATAATAATAATAATAATAATAATAATAATAATAATAATAATAAAGCATTAAGAATTGTGAATGTCTAGTGCATGACCTTGGCAGGCCCTAGCAGTGTCATGCTTAAAGGAACATTTCTTTCAAAAGCTATAACGACATGGAAAATTGGCCGTCCTAAAATACTACAATACCGAACCATTGCATAGAAACCTCTTGAAAGTCCCTTAGCCTTCATAACTAGCAAATGCACATTATACACTTCCAATAAGATCTTCGGACAAAGACGCGCAATGCTTTTCCTAGTACACTTTTTATTGTCAATCACTAGGCCACAAGTCAGGACTAAACAATGCAAGCCAAGCCTTCAAAAAGGCTTCCACACAAGAACATCACTACCATTAACCTTGCTTCTGAATACACAGTTCGAAACTTGGATAACTAAAACACCAACGTTAGTTCAAGAGATACAACTTATAGCTAACAGTATACAAATTTAATGCCCCTTTTACAGAGGGGTAATAACTTTATGCTTTAGTATTCACTGACAAATAGAGGGAACACCAAAAGTTACGAAAAGAAAGTATTCCACAAAAAAGAATAAATGGAACAAATTGGACAAATTAGAATATGTGTCAGCTCCCACTGCTTCATATCTACACTGACTCCCACCTATACTCCTCTCTATTTATTCTACCACGTTGTATATAGTGTATCACTTGCTGCAAAACCCTCCCACAGTACTACACATCAAATGTCTGGCCGCGAAAGGGAACTCCAACGATGGCTTGCTGGAACATTCTTGATTCAATGAAGTCTCTGTAATTTTAGGCTAATCGTCACAATTCAATCCACAGACTTCTAGCACAGGGCCATCTCTTGAGACAAACGGGTTGACCCGTACCCACAACAAGGTCAAGACTGAAGCAAGAAGAATCGACCATACGACAACTATGGTCGGGGTACGCTGTTGCTTTCCCATCAATCCTTTGAGGAAGGGGTAAAGATGAATAATAACCCACAAGGCAAAGAATAGCCTACCAAATAAGGGTCCCCAAGAATCATAACCGTTATTTATTGCATCTGAGATACCAACCACAACTCCAATTATGTTTATTATTAGCAAAGTCGTTGGTGGAATTAACAATGTTGTCCACTTGAAGATATAGAGTTCGGAAAATTCCCCATCATCCCCTCCTTTGGATGTGACGGTGAAACTTGTCTCCACACCAGCCAAAACCTTGAACAATCCTTGCAAGAGAGCGAAAAAGTGCGAAGACGAGCCTCCAATAACCCAAAACTGCTCGTTTCTCCACCAATCATCTATACCAACACCACCCCACTGCATCTCAAGTATACCGGTGGCAGCAATAGAGATGAAGAGTGCCATGAATATAATGCTGGCATAATTGCTGATCTGCGAATGTTAAATACAATTAGCAAACAGCCTCAATAACTTTTAGAAAGTTGGAAGTCATTAGGTAGCAAATGATCAGCCTAAATGAGAGTAAAATCACACTTCTCAGTGAGTTAAAATTATCTAGTTGGTGTCTCCATCATGCCATGCAATTCACGTGACAAGCATTAAGCCAATGAATGTTATGAATGAGAAACTTCGAGTTACATCTTTCTTTTTGGCCGAGGTTATTGGATGAATTAGTAGTATGGTTCTGGAACAAAGGTTCTCAATGTAGATCCGGCTATTACGCTTTAACAAATATATAAAGGGGTAAAGCGAAAGCCTTAAGCTTATATTAAGACTAAAGAGTCTCTATATATGCACCTCATCAGCTGAGCATTTAACTGCCCTAAGAAGTTGCATTTTCCAGTAAAGTTTTTTTATTTAACAGGTATTGGCAGATATAGAAATGATTTACCTCAGGAACGATGAATTTTCCAGTGAGAAGGCACAAGGCTGGCAAGGAACAATAGGCAATCAAGGGAATGGATGTCAAAGGATATACAACTGAGTTTATGTAAGAGAACCTCTCCAGCCACTTCAATCCTCCTCCATAACCATACCAGATTGGGCAATGCTTGCTTAGCAAGATTTCAACCGATCCTAGCGCCCATCTAAGAACCTGATGGAGACGGTCTGAAAGATTTAAAGGGGCTGAACCCTTGAAAGCAGGCCTCTGAGGCATACAATAAACGGACCTCCATCCATGGCAATGCATCTTGAATCCAGTCAAGATATCTTCCGTGACAGAGCCATAAATCCAGCCAACCTAGTTAAAAGTCGAAGATTTCTGAGCTAGTGAACCAAATTTATTACATTGTTCAATAACAAAAGGCAATCAATGGGTATTACCTCCTTCCCCCATTCTGTTTTATCTTCATAACCACAGCTAATAACATGAATGGCTTCCTTCAAAAGTGACGAGGTACTGGCTTCCTTCGGAAGGCCACCATCTTCTAGAAGTGTGGAGGCAACAAAAACAGGAGACTGTCCAAATTTTTTCTCTAGTTTCACCTGAGAAGCCTGACGTGAATCCACATTTGCTCCTGCAACGCAACATAAATCAGTTTTTTTCAGCTCTATTGATCAGTGCATTTCAGTAACTTTATTGTTACATTTTGTGGTAATAATGTATAAAAGACTAGAACAACTATTGTTCCTTAAAAGGATAAATGTCAAACCTTCAACTCCTTCTTCAATTGTTTCAAGAGCATATATTTGCTTTGATGTCTCCCTGTGCTTTGGCTTCTTCTCCTTCTTTGTTTTCCCTTTCTTGTTTGCTTTCGATCTGAAACAGCAACAGCAAAAGCACAATTTTGGCCAGCAGTTACAGGTCTTGCTAGGTCGCTTCTTCTTGGCAGGAGCACTATATCCATAAAGTGCATGCCTTCTGAAAACACACCCCGTACCAACATATATTGGTCCTTGTATACCATCCAAACCTTTCATGTTTATCTGTAAACAACTTTAAGAATCAGTCTCTGCCTCGATGGATTAACAGTTGAAATCTAGTTTAAAGCAACTAGGGTATACATACATCAAAGAACACGACATTTCTGTTTGAGTATCTGTCGTGACGATCAATCCCATCAAACCTTTGTGGAAATTGCACATAGCAGATTTTCTTTCCTGAAGTGGGATCCATCAGGAAACACATGGCTTCCCTCAATGCTTTGCTATTGTTGATGTAGTGATCACAATCAACATTTAGCAGGTAAGGAGCATTCGATATGACTGCTGAAACCCTCATCTGAAGACAGATTGACAAAATCAGAAAACTGTGTTCATGAATCAGAATTTTCTCCCCTATTTCAAGAAACATAAAGGTTAGTTGAATTACCAAAGCATTCATGGCGCCTGCTTTCTTATGGTGATCGAACCCAGGTCTCTTTTCACGGGAAACATAAACCAGGCGAGGTAACTCATTCTCTTCAACATCTCGAACACCATCTTCACCAAGGAATACCTATTGAAGAGCTAATCAGAAAAACTGAGGTATAAAAAGAAAAATATCACCTAATACATTTTGCACTCCCCATGTAGAGCATTCCACTAAATTTATGTTGATGAAAGTTCAAAAGATCCATTTCTTGTTATTTTGGCTAGGAGGGTAAATTTTTCAAAAGCACTTATCAACCCATTGAGTGCAGAACCTGTGCTGATACTTGGTGAAATTATGAGATATATTTCTTGACAGACAGGGGTAAGAAATAAGAGATCCACAATAAAATTGGCATCAAATTAGAAGGGTAAAGCATAACATGCCAACAGAAGTTTTGAAGAAAGACTATGGTACAGATTTTGAAGGGTAATGGAGTCATGGAGAGCCTCGTTCAGTTGTGCGCTGAATTTATGACAATAAACTGTTCTTACCTGTATCATACCAGGATGGTCTCGGACATTGTTCCCGGGCCATGGTGTGCCATCCTGCATTGTCCATCCATCCTCAGGAACTTTTTGAGCAGTTGCCACCAGACCGTTTATCCGGACTTTAAACTCTTCATATTCTCTCTGCAAGCCATGAACACAACAAAATATTCAGCTCAAGAATTGAAGCTACAAATTAAACGCACTGATAGAGGTTTTGATGCATGTCAAAAGAAACAGATAGATAAATATATGCTACAAACCTTGATAGCACGACGTTCCCTTACAAATTCAGGATGAACTTTATTTTTCAGATAGTCCATCTTCAGAGAAAAATACCATTCTGGAGCACGGGGTTCAATATTGTACTTCTTGCAGAAAGGAACCCATTTTCTGGCAAATTCAGATGTCTCAGAAAGGGCTTCAAAAGTAAGCATCGCCGCACCATCATCCGACACATAGCATGTAACTTTTTCCACTGGATAATCCACAGCTAGAATGGATAAAACAGTGTTTGCAGTGATTAATGGTGGTTCCTTCGAGGGATCAACTGTGCTGACAAAAATGTCCACAGGAGCTAACTCCGAAGGCTTTCCTTCTTTCTCATACCTGAAATGATAAATACGTGTGAATCCACAACAGCAATTCTTCTCTAAAAACCAATGAGCCCATTAGGATATTCCAATAGTCCAAGATAAATTAACCGCAAATCTCAATTTCAAGAAAACCCCAAAACATAATAACAGCAGAACCCTACCTGAGTGAAAGCCGATCAAGGTATGTTTCTCGCACTATAGGGCACCACTTTGGGAACTGATCAAGAATCCATGAAGCAGCAAACCATATCTCACAAATAACCGATGTCAACCACAAACCATATGCATCATTAACCGGATGAAGAATTCTATAATGGAAGAAAAGGCCAAGAATTGCAAGACGGAGTAAGATTAGAATCCTGTACGGGTTTATCCTGCTTGACTTTATGGGCAACTTTCTTGATAGCGGCTGCCTTCCTTCATCCATCCTGAGAGAGAATTAATGAAAAGTTTGCTTAAAACATAATTTTGAGAATAAAAAAGGTTGCTAAGAATATTCGCTGAAACATTAGTGAGCTAGAACCACAGGATGCAGAAACAAGTGAAGTTTTTTTTCCCTCAGGGCATGCTTAAGAAATCTCTGGTACAAGTACTCTCAATTTAAAATTTGTTTGTAGTAACCCCACAAAACTGACTTCATGAACAGAAAATGCAGAAATTGGAGAATAACCGGGATTAAATTCATGATTCTTAATCCCATTAGCAACTCAATCTTGCCCAGAAAGACAGTTCAAGTATCGTTTAAGTGCATCTAGTAAACCTTCTATTCAGATAAAGAGCTGTCGGAACAGTAAATATATTTCAGGAAGAATAATACTACTGTCTTTTATCCTGCATTATAAAAAAAAAAATCCTGAACCAAACTTGTTTGGTATTGAGGCATAAATTAGAAGGAATTGCAGTCCCCCTTTCACACTTTCACTAACAGAGCCACTAACAACATAAGAAACTGAAAAGGTTTACGTACATAGGCAAATCAGGATCATCCAGATCATCCCCATAAAAGCCCCCACCGCCATCTCCTTGATGCTTGATAACCTGTAGTTTATCGTTCTGCTTTTTCTTCCAGTCTTCCATTCGATCCTTCCAAGCAACACTTCCATATCCATACAGTGCAACGTCTTTCTGTGGAACCATTGGCCTCGGATGCACTACACCATCAAAAGAATGTTTAATCACTCTCATGTAATCAGGTAAGACAAATCTAGAGAAAACACAATTAAGAATGGGGTAAAATAACTTACAGGATGCTGATGACTCCGTATGAGGATTTGGATAAACCCCATTTCCAGAGCCAATAGATGGGGGCACTATGAGAGCATGCTGATAAGATATCTGAGTGTCCTGGAATAGGAAATTGCAAGCATTAGACTTTACATCCCACAGATAACGCTAATGATTACCTTTTTACTTTCATTATTCAGAATAAAGGCTTACAGGGCCATTTACCTCTTCACCATAGGTTAGCAGAGGTATTTCTACTCCGGGAGTAGATGAATCTTGTCTCGAGGACATGGCATTTTCATATGAACCAGCATGACCGCCATAGATGGAGGGAACTGGACCCGAACCTTGGCGGTGTAAACTCCCAACACCATAATCAAACTCATGCTCTATGTCATCAATGTCATCTTCTTCCTCATCACCCTCAACGCGCGGACTACCTGAAATTCAAACCATTATATCAGTGTCCATACTCAATGAGGTCAGCTGGGGTTTCTTGTGACGTTCGTATAAAACAGCAAGCACGCATACCTTTAATTCGTTTATATCTAGTTTTGCACTGAGGGCAAGCTTGATTTCCCTCTCTTCTTTCATACTCATAGCATGGTCTACAAACAGGGAAAGCACATTCATTGCAAGCAACAAAGGGCTCTCCATCTACAGTAACTTCAATTTCATCCCCACAAATCTTGCATACTTGTCCACTTAATTCACACACTGACTTTATCTGGACAACAGAAACATCAAGTTCACAGCAGTCAGCATCCAATCACCAGCTCAAACATCCCAAAACAAAATACAATCTTCACAGAATACAATATCATCCAGCATCATAGAGCATATAAGTGGAAACCTTGGGTTAACTTTATTGACAAAAAATCAAGCTTTACTAGTAATTCAGAAGGAAAAGGGGAAAAATGTAAGAACTTTGAAGTAAAAAAGGCAGAATCACAACAACGGCAAGTCAATAAAAAGGTTGTAATTCATCCATTGTAATTTCATTGGTTAACGATATATTTGCCTACAATTAGCAACAAAAGGTGACAACTCATAAGACAAAGTAGTTAAAGTCTTCAATAATATAATATAGAAGGGTAATTATCAAGAAATAGTCCAAAACATCCTCAAATTTAAAACAAAACAAAAAAAATAATAAGTCAAAAGCATATCAAGGAACACTAACAATCACAAAAAATAAATCTCCAATTTTTCCAGAAACCCTAATCAGTTAGAACAATTTATCCCTAAACCAAAAGCACCAACAAAGGGCAAAATGGTATATAAAAAACTCAAAACAACAAACCAGTATAATCTTATGAGTGGTGTACAGGAGGGTGAAATGTACAGGAGGGTGAAATGTACGCAAACATTACCTTTACCTTAGTAAGGTAAAGAGACACTAAGGTAAAAAGACTGTTTACGATAAACCCTCTACCCAAAAAGACTCACAATATAACAAAAAGGAAGGATTTTTACAAAGACTTACCCTTCCAATTTCATCAGCATTGATGAGAACAAACTCATTCCTATTATGTGAACCAGCAATGAGTCTTCCTCCAGTATTCATAGCCATATTTCACAATCTAACCAAGAAAATAATTAAATCTTGAAATTTATCAAAAACCCCACTTCAAAGATTCAACCTTTCAGTGCCCCAAAATCATTAAAAGGTGCCACCTTTTTTTCACTAATAACTAAATCTTGAAAAAAGTGTAACCCCCCATTACAAGATACCTAAAAAAACAAAAATATAACAAAATGACCAAACCCCAATTAGTAGAAAACCTACGATATTGTAAAATGGCTAAGACTTATATACTACTTTACAAGTTAAGACTTGACTGTAAAATGGCCAAAAAGTGGAAATAGTCTATTACAATGACACGAGTTTAAAGAATATTAGTAATGAAATGTGGACACAAATGTGTAAATTAAAAAGGTGGTCTAAAGCCAAAGCAGAAGTAGATATACAGAATGTGAAGGTGGGTGATGTATAGAAAATCTTGATTCACCCCACCCCCCACATAGAACACCCCCCCTCTGACAAAAACAAAACACCAACTTGTATGTGTGATTCTTGTAGTAAACAAATGTATAAAGGAAATTAGTACAAGAAGAAAAGTAAAGTGGGTCCCAGTTATCGTAATGGCGTGTCCCCACAAAGAGTTGGTAACATTTAATGCTGTGTACCAAAATGAAAAAAGAAAAAATAAAGAGACGGTGATGTGATAATACTACACAGCTAAGAGGAAAGAAACGTTTTGCTAGTCTTTTTTCTTTCTTTTTCCTCTATCTTGTTTAACACTACACTTGTTTTGTGTGTTTGTATGTGAATAATACTCCTAGTAGCAAGAAATAAAAGCAGAAGACTAATGTATGGAGTTGTATTGGCTTGTTTCTTGGGTGTGTCACAATTTTAGTGTGATGGAATATATGTTACTATACTTTTTGTGTATATAAAGTGTAACAAATGTGTGTTACAGTGAGACAACAGAAGGACAATAATTGAGAAAATATATAAATAAAGGGAAATACAAAAACGTGTAATACAGAAAAAAGGGAACTAAACCGCGTGAGCAGATCCTACTTACTAGGTTTTCTTTTCTCACTATGTGGGTGAGAGGAGAGACTGAGAGAGAATATTTTTTATTTTGTTTTTTAGTTTATATAAGGAGAGAAGTTGTTAATATATTTATGGAATGTTACAAATGCAGTGAATGTATGTAATGTGTAAGATCGTAATATAATTATCTGTTGTACTGTAGTACTTGACCATTGACTAATGTGAGTATAACGAGATAGGTAAGGACTATTCACTGTCTTTTTACTGTTTGTTACTGGTTTTATTTGTAGTGCTTCATTTTGTCTAGTTTTTCTATTGTTTACGAGAATTTTTAAAAAAGGGAATGGAGTTGGCTTTTTATTACAGCAAATTGTACAGTGCCAAAACAAATACGTAGCGGTAAAAAATAGCACCTCCCTTTTGTTATTATTTCATAGAATATAAATATTCATGTTACACGATTCTGAACACAATAATTTTACAGAAAGAGTAGATATACTTGTAGCCGAAGCATTAGCGAAAGCGTTGTAATGGACAGCGGGATGATCTATTTATAGAATTGTACAATTAATTTGGTACGTTCATCAAGTAAGCAGCGTACAAACAAAATTTATGCATTATTAAAATATTAAATGTCATGGTTTAACCTTATTAAGCCACACACAGTAATAGAAAATCTAACACATTTCTCGTGCTAGAATGAATAATCTCGAATTAGCTTTCATATTTAAAATATTTGACTCTCATCGAACCAACATTTATGAAATCAATTTCACAATTGGATGAGCAATCGTGTTTAATCAACGATTCATTTACGAAATCTTGCTAAACTAAATTCATTCAGAGGAATAAGTGTAGGACTCCAACGAACTACTCAACCTAAGAGTGTTTATGGCTGGAACGGTTTAGGTTTTAGCTTATTAATAGCTATATCGGTTAACGGTATGTAATTATACAAAACCAATACCGTACTGATAAGCTATCCATCGATTTCGGTTCTTAACGATTCAGTAATAGTTATTACTTGTACCACCGAAGTAATGAGAGAATTTTCGATGATCGTATTAGTGTAACGCTACATATGAGGCTTCCAAGCAACCACCAATTAGTATGTAACAATAAGAAATACAAGCTGATACTAAAACACGAAGATTCACTTACTTTGTCCACTTAAAAAAGTCTTCAATGCTGAACGTTGTTAATTATCACCATCATTGGCATTATTCCACCATTGATCCCATCAAAGTTGTTCTCTCAACAGCGGATAGATTCCACTCTACTTTTAAACTTATTTATGCTTATGCAATGCAAAATTAACTCATATCGGAGACATTTAAACTCTTAAATCATGCCAGAGGTCTTCAATACCTTCACACTGGCTATGCTAAAGCATTAATACATCGTGATGTCAAGTCTGCAAACATATTGGTTGATAAGAGTTCCATGGCAAAAGTTGCAGATTTGGACCGTCTAATGAGTCAGATAACCCGAAAGTGGATGTCTAGAAGCAGAATCAAATGTATAAAATGGGCCAGACCTCATAACAATAGCAATAATAGTTCAAGTTTAACCTATAAACTAAAGTTGTACTAAATTAAAATTTTAAAAGGTTAATATATTAATAATAAATAAAATAAAATATATATAAAAATATAAAAAATATCTTATCGGTTATCGATACGATAACAGTAAAGATATATAAATACAGTTATCGTATCAATATCTTATTGGTGTTAGAAATCTATACAATTACTGAACCGATACACAGTTTTACCGATACGATTATGCTTATTGATAACGATAGTGATTCGACTATCGGTACCGGTTCTATTTTGCACACCCCTAACTCAACCAACCCTCGAGGTATTAGAGCCATGATTCTGCCAAATTAACTCAATCCTTTTATCTCGAGGGAGTCCATATTAGAATGCACAATCGATAGATATTAAATCTGAAAGACAATGTATAATGGATAAGTATAAAATTCTTTGTCATGAACTTTCTACTTTAGAAATAACTCGGTACGTCATGGTTAATTGATTTGCTCATAGCCTCATAACCCATTATTATTTTTTAACTTCGAATTACATCTTATTTTGCTGATTATTTTGCATTTACTTATTGAATTTGTTTGGTTCTTCTGATAGAATTGTGAAAAGGTGTGCTTACCCTAAACAGGGTAAGTATTTTATATTTATAAGTTATTATATGTACAACCTTATATGCAGAGCGTACAATTCCCTAATGCACATTACATAATATAAATACAAAGTACAACTCTACAAGTATAGAGTACAACTCCTATTCTAACACGCCCCCTCAATCGACACATGGATGCATGTGGAGATTGTCCCTAAGACGTTTAAACCGGTGTGAAGGAAGACCTTTAGTAAGAATATCTGCAAGCTGCTAATCAGTAGATAAATAGCGTACTAAAATAGAACCAGAAGCAACTCGTTCACGGACAAAATGAAAGTCCACAGCTAGATGATTTGTCCGTGAATGGTATATAGGATTCACAATGAGATATAATGCACTAATATTGTCACAGTAAATAAGTGGAGGGTCTGGAAGATAAATGTGAAGATCACGTAATAACTGCTGAACCCAAAGAATATTAGCAACAGTATGTGCCATGTCGCGGTACTCTGCCTCAGTTCTAGAACGAGAGACAGTATGCTGCTTCTTAGAAGACCAAGGGATAAAATTATTACCAAAAAATAAAAGAGAATCGGAGGTAGAGCGCCGAGTGTCGGGACAACCAGCCCAATCAGCATCAGAATAAGCAATCTACGAGATAACCGCTGAAGGGCGAAGCAAAAGACCATGATGCAAAGTACAAGCAACATACCGCAAAATACGTTTGACTGCTGAAAAATGATGAGGTTGAGGGGACTGAAGATGCTGGCTAGCACTGTTAACTGCATAAAGGATATCTGGACGAGTTAATGTGAGATATTGCAGTGCACCAACCAAGCTGCGATAAAGGGAGCTATCAACAGTAGATGAATCTGAAGAATCTAGAGAAGAAGAGGAAGAAACCGGAGTTGCAACTGGCTTGCAACCAATAAGACCAGCCCGATCAAGAATATCCCGAGCATATTTTGCCTGAGAAAGATGAAGACCTGCAGAAGTGCGAGAAACATAAACTCCAAGATAATAGTAAAGATCTCCAAGATCATTAATAGAAAACTCAGCATGTAATAGGTTAGAAAACCAAGATATTAAAGAAGAATGAAAGCCAGTAAGGATAATATCATCAATATAGAGAAGAAGATACAAATATCGATCTCCAGATCTATAAATAAACAATGAACTATCAACCCGGCTATTATGAAATCCATGAGAAATAAGAAAATGACCAAAACGAGAAAACCAAGCCCCAGGAGCCTGCTTAAGGCCATATAGAGCCTTATGAAGCTTACAAACATAATGAGGATAGTGAGTGTCCTGAAAGCCCTGTGGTTGCTCCATATAAACAGTCTCAGTCAACAAACCATTAAGAAAAGTATTTTTAATATCAAACTGACGAATATGCCATCCACGAGACAAGGCAATAGAAAGCACCAATCTAACAGTAGTGGGACGAATCACGGGACTAAATGTCGCACCATACTCCACACCATAAGACTAAGTATAACCCTTGGCTACCAAGCGAGCCTTGCACCGATCAAGAGAGCCATCTGATTTCTGCTTAACCCGATATACCCATTTACAACCAACCACATTAATATTTGGGGGGCGAGGAACAAGAGACCATGTGTGATTGGCAAGAAGAGCATTAAATTCATCAGCCATAGCATCACGCCAGCGAGGATCCTTAACAGCAGAACTATAACATGAAGGCTCAACAGGTAAATCAGATAATGACTGAATAAGTAATCAAAACTTTGGATTGGGTTTGACAACACCAACTTGTAACCGAGTAACCATAGGATGAGAGGGGGGTGCCAATGGTGGAGGATGCGACATAGAGGATTCTGATGCAAGATGAGAAGAAGATGAAGGAATAGGTGAAGCAGCGCTGGATTGAGGTGATGGAGAGGAACTATAGGAAGCAACAGAAGTAACAGGTGGAGTCTGACTAGATGGAGGTAAAGTAGAAGAACTCTGGGGAGAAATAATGGAATGGCCAAGCAATGTCGGAGACACAACTAGAGGAGCAGGAACAATAGGAGAGAGAGTAGTAGAAGACGTCGTAGTAGGTGCTACAACTCGGGAGGACAATGGCAAGGGGTGGAACAAGCTGAGGAAGAAAAATTAAGAAATGAAGGAAGAAAATGTGGAGTGGCATAAGGAAAGCAGTGTTCGACAAAGCGAACAGAGCGACTTGTATAAACACGTTGGGTATCAAGACGAAGACAACGATATCCTTTATGGTTGGCACTATAGCCAATAAAATGCAAGATGAAGATGGATTATCGAGTTTGTGAATGCGATAAGGACGCAAGTTGGGGTAACAAAGGCATCCAAATGGACATAAATTCGAGTAGTCAGGATCAACCCCGTAAAGGAGACAGAAGGGAGAAAAATTATGAAGTAAGGGAGTACGTAAATAGTTTATTAAGTATATGGTTGTGTGGAATGCCTCAACCCAAAGATTTAATGGAGTTTTTGCATGATAAAGAAGAGTACGAGCCACATCAGCAATATGACGATGCTTGCGCTCAGCTACACCATTTTGTTGCAGTGTGTGAGGGCAAGAATGCTGAAAAATAATGCCATTGGCAGCAAGAAATTTCAAGACTTGAGTACTAGTAAATTCACCCCACCATCAGAACGAAGACATTTAACAGAAGTAGAAAATTGCTTCTCAACAAGAGCTTTAAATGTACAAAAGCAATGAAAAACTTCACTTTTATTACGTAAAGGATAAAACCACACATATTTAGAAAAGTCATCAATAAAAATAACATAATAACGAAAGCCAGTAACAGAAGAAATAGGTGTCATCCAAACATCAGAATGAATCAACTCTAACACATGAGTTGAAGAGGAGGTACTAATAGGAAATGGTAAAGTAGAATGCTTAGAAGTCAAACAAGAATTACAAAAGAAGGACCTAGAGTCCATTTTATTAAAAGAAATAAATTTCCTAGACCTAAGCGACTCAAGAACTGCAGATCCTAGATGACCAAGACGAGCATGCCAAGCAGATGTTGGAACTGAGGAGACAACAAGAGCTTCTGACAAAGGAGGATGAGAGGAGCACGATCCATGTTGAAAAAATTGGTAGAGAGACTCGTCACTGTGGCATGTGTGGAGAATTTTCCCCGTCTGCAAATCCTTCACAACAAAGCCCCAGGGGAAAAAATTAATTGAGCAATTATTATCCTTGGTAAATTGACGGGCAGAAAGTAAATTCTTACGAAGAAGTGGAATACATAAGACAGAGGGGAATGAGAAAGTACGGGAGGGAGTGGACAAAGAGGATGAACCAATAACACGAACAGGAACAGATTCACTATTTCCAACAAGAATATAATTATTGAAAGTAGGAGTAGAGAAAGAAAGGTTACCTCGGTCAAAACACATGTGTGAAGTCGCTCCCGAATCCAAGTACCAATTCTTGTCAGTCGGAGAATTAAGAGACAAGGCTGCTAAGTGTGCCTGAGCGGAAGTAGGAGTAAATGAGTAATTATGACGTCGTGGACATGAGAGAGCTATATGACCAGTCATACCACAAATCTGACAAATAAGCATAGGAGCAGGTGGAGTGGGCATCGCAAAAGGTAGAAGCTGAGCCGGGGAAGAACCAAGAACACCTCTATTAGATGAACGAGGAATGGTGAACTGCTGGTTACTTAGTATGTTGAAACTGACCACCATAAGAGTGCTGAGAAGGAGAACCACGAACTCTACCACCATAACCACGACCGGATTGGCCACGGTTGAATTGTCGGTTACGAGCAGAGTGACCACGACCAGTGGAATGACCAATAGATGAAGCACCATCAGAGTATGAACCAGTCAATATGGCAATAGGCAGTGAAGCAGAGACCACATCCTTAAAGGGCAAAGTACATACCTCATGGGTAATGAGCATAGTCCAAAGTTCAGAAAAAGTGGGCGGAGGGCGCATATTCGAAGCCATAACAATAAAAGAGTCATATCAGATAGGAAGACCATTGAGAGCACAACGTACCAATTCAAAGTCATCTATACCACGACCAATAGAATGAAGGCAATCAGCAAACTCACATAACTTTGCCATATACGAATCAATAGACTGGTCTCCTTTCTTAAATGTCTGAAAACTATGTTTGTATTGTATCTCACGAGTAGTGGACTGATGAAAAAAATGTGTCTTAAGCCTAAACCAAGCATCAGCAGCAGTAGAATAATCATAAAGTAATGGAATGAGATTATAATGAATAGTAGCTTGGATCCAAGTGATAATAAGTCGATCAATCTTACGCCACTTTGTATACTCAGGATCGACTTTCTTAATAGAAGTAGGAGTCTCGGTACTTTTCTCATTGGCAGGCAAAAACTCAGAAGGTGCTAAATCAGAACCGTCAATGTGACCAAAAAGATCATACATCTCCAACACTGGTTGAATTAAGTGAGTCCATTTTAAATAATTGGTTTGGTGTAGAACCTCAGGGACCAAATCCTTGATGTGAACAGAGAATGGAATAGTAGATGTCATAGCTTATGTTAATGCTAAAATTAACCAAAATAAAGGCAGCAACCAAAGATTCCACATTGCACTAACCAAGCAGACAACAGTAGAAAGCAACTAGAAAGATCACCACGTTGCAGATTAGCACAAGGCAAGTAAATAGATAAACTAAGATGAGAACCAACTGATATCTACTACAGTAAATAGCCTTAATGATAATTCAAGTATAAAACTCGAACAACGACGGAAATAATACCACTAACTGATGCAAACCAAGAGAAAAATAACCTTGTAGAGTCCAACAAGATCGAGAGAAAAGTAAACGTCAGGGAAGAGCCAAGCTTTGGGAAAAGTACTGCCGAACACCAGAAAAGACAGTCCACAAAAGAGAAAAAGAAAAGGGACTGTGAGGCGGTGAAGAGAATTACCAGCGAACAAATTAAAGGAAGAGTCGAAGTCGTCGGAGAAAGAGGCAAATGCTGGAAGAGAAAGCCAACGAGAGAGAAGGCAGCGGAGGGGTTTAGGATCGCTGCATATCTGATACCATGATAGAATTGTGAAAAGGTCTGCTTACCCTAAACAGGGTAAGGATTTTATATTTATAAGTTATTGTATGTACAACTTTATATGCAGAGCGTACAATTCCCTAATGCACATTACATAATATAAATACAGAGTACAACTCTACAAGTATAGAGTACAACTCCTATTCTAACATCTTCATTATCAAATCCCAAAGGTAGCAATTGCCTGTTAAGAGGTGCTCTCTATTTTAGGAAAGCATTCTATATTGAAAGATAATGTAGTCGTAGATAATAGAGATATAATTTTGTAATCCATAATAAATAGGAGTAGTAGATAATAGTAATCCGATTATTGCACTTTTCAGAATGCATCACTAGCTAGTGATACAATTTATATATTGAATTTACCAACTCACTCTCCTTTTGGGATTATTCAAAAGTTTATTGCGCCTGGTTTTCCATTCAAAAGATCAAACTCCCTTCTTCTTATCTTTTCTTCCATTAAATTTAAAAAAAAAAAAAAATTGAGCCTCGTTATTCGTGTTCTATCATCAAGAAAAGTCCAACTCCCGTGTTCACGGGTCCAATAGTCTTGTCTAGTAATCCCTCTGTGTTTTTTCTTTATTTTCTAAAGTATATTGGATTCATCATATAACTGAAATGTAAAATGCTATACCAGTATTTATTTTTGGTTATTCCTGTTGACGACAAGAAAACTAGGCCATTAGTTGAAAATAAAACTAAATGACATGACCAAAAAAAACACAACACCGAATTTATTATATATCAAGATAAAAATGTTTAAATGTTTAATATACGCACTGTTATGAAAATCGAAGTAATTCATTCTTCATAGTGAAGATAAATGCAATTCCATTTCATTTACTATATGCACAAGAAGAATCCTAATAATATTTTTCTAGCTAGTACCATTTTTCTAAATAAAAAAAATGTTTCTATATTTATATATGCACAATTGCTGGGGGAAAACCGACTTCACTTTACAAATTAGTTATCAAATGTCAAGAAGTAATTAAGATTTTAATAATCTGACTATATTCTTAAACTATGTTGCTAAAAGAAATTTTAGTATTGGAAATTTTCTAACTTTGATATTTGGAAAGGAAAAATCATTGTTAGTGTGCTTTATTAATTAAGAAATTATGAAAAGTTACAAACCTGTCGAAATGTAGTACTATTTTGTACTTTGAGTACAAATACTGAAAAACATTATGAACTTAAATGTTACGAGAATAAAGGACAAAAAACTACAACCATGAAACTGTTATGAATACGTTGTATTATGGATATCCATTACTCCCATAGCTTCCTGAAGAAGCTAGATCTACAAGCAGCTTACAAGCAGACAGCTGACAAGCAGCTTTATGAAAAGCCTTGCAGCAGCTTCTAGAAAGCCTTGCAGCAACTTGAAGAGGCTTGCAATCAAGCAGACAGCTTACAAGTAGCTCAAGCAGACAGCTTGCCAGCAGCTTCTGAAAAGCCTTGCAGCAGCTTCCTGAAAAGCTTTGCAGCTGCTTCTTTTCTTCTATAAATAGGAAGTTATTTTAGTTTATTCTGTACATCAGTTTGAAATGAAATAAGATATCAGTTTCTCTCTATATAGTATCTCTGTTTGATTTACTTTGCAGCTTTTATTTTCACAGCACGTTATCAGCACGAGGCTCTGCTATCTAGAAAAGGTATAAGGTAAGGATTTTACTTTCTAAATTTATGGCTAATATTTCTAAGATTGAATTTACTGCCCTGGATATATCGGGCAAAAGTTATCTTTCATGGGTTTTAGATGCTGAAATCCATTTAGATGCGATGGGTCTTGGAGACACCATCAAGAATAATAATCAAGCATCTAATCAAAACCGTGTTAAAGCAATGATATTCCTGCGCCATCATCTTGATGAAGGTCTAAAGATGGAATATCTCACGGTTAAAGATCCACTCATGCTGTGGAATAGCTTGAAAGACAGGTATGACCACCTGAAGATGGTCATACATCCACAAGCACGTTATGACTGGATCCATCTGAGGCTACAAGATTTTAAAACCATCAGTGAATATAATTCTGCTATGTTTAGAATTATTTCTCAGTTGAAATTATGTGGAGAAAATATCACTGATAGTGACATGCTTGAGAAAATATTCTCCACTTTTCATGCCTCGAATGTGCTCCTGCAGCAGCAATATCGAGAGATGAAATTTAGTAAATATTCTGAGTTAATTTCACATCTGCTTGTTGCTGAACAACATAACGGATTATTGATGAAAAATCATGAAAGTCGACCCACTGGTTCTGCTCCATTCCCAGAAGTGAATGAGACGAATTTCCACCAAAAACGTGGAAAGTGGCGTGGCCCCAGTCGTAGCCGCGGTCGTGGTCGTGGTCGTGGTCGTGGTCGAGGAAGAAACTCCTATCATGATGATCGTTATGCACCAAAATCCCCTGACCACCAGCAGTGGAAAGGAAAGGATAAAAAGCATGAAGTGGTGCAAACGAAAAATTCAGAAAATAATTGCTACCTTTGTGGAGCAAAAGGACATTGGTCATGTACCTGTCGTACGCCAAAGTACCTAGTTGATCTCTATCAAGCATCTCTGAAAAAGAAAGGAAATAATGCTGAAGCCAACTTTATGTCTGAAGATAATGTGGACTTCACGCATTTAGACATAGCAGATTTCTTTGAGATCCCTGAAGGACAGTTCCCTGAAGGACAGTTCCCTGAAGGACACATCCCTGAAGGACAGTTCCCTGAAGGACAGATCCCTGAAGGACAAATAGATCATCTGATTGGTGATGGATCTGTAGCCAAAGAGACTTAAATATATTTTAAGTTATGTCGTTTGTAATAGTTTGTATGCTTAATATTATTGTAGTAATACTAGTAAAGTTTTGTTTTAATAATAAAGCATGTATTATATGATGTCTGTTTTTATCTATGTTATTTTATTTTGAAGAATACATGGATATCCCTCAAACTTTATTTGGATCAAAGATCGAAAATATTTTTCACACTTGATAATGAGAAAGGCAAATGTTTCTACTATTTCTGGTAATACTAATTTAATTGAAGGCTCCGAAAGAGCAACTATATTTCTGCCTAAGGGAACAAAACTTATTATAGATGATGCATTGTTCTCTTCCAAGTCCAGAAGAAACTTGTTAAGTTTTAAAGATATCCGCCGAAATGGATATCATATTGAGACAATAAACGAAATGAATAATGAATATCTTTGTATTACAAAGAATGTCTCTGGCCAGAAATATGTTTTAGAAAAGTTGCCAACTTTATCTTCTGGCTTATACTGTACAAAGATTGGTACAGTTGAAGCACACTATGTCGTAAACCAGAAGTTTACTGATTTAAATAATTTTGTGCTTTGGCATGACCGTTTGGGTCATCCTGGATCAATAATGATGAGGCGAGTCATTGAAAATTCAAGTGGGCATTCACTTAAGAACCTGAAGATTCTTAAAAGTGATGAATTTTCTTGTACTGCCTGTTATCAGGGAAAGTTAATCACTAGACCATCACCAACAAAGGTTGGGATTGAATCTCCTACGTTTTTAGAACGTATCCATGGGGATATATGTGGACCTATTCATCCACCTTGTGGATTATTTAGATATTTTATGGTCCTAATTGATGCATCTTCAAGATGGTCTCATGTGTGCCTATTATCATCTCGCAACCTGGCGTTTGCGAAATTGTTGGCACAAATAATTCGATTAAGGGCACAATTCCCTGATAATCCTATTAAAGCTATTCGCTTGATAATGCTGCAGAATTTTCATCCCAAGCTTTTAATGATTATTGTTTATTAGTCGGAATAAGAGTTGAACATCCTGTAGCTTATGTTCATACTCAAAATGGCCTTGCAGAGTCATTTATTAAACGACTGCAATTAATAGCAAGACCGCTATTAATGAAAATAAAATTGCCCACTACTGCTTGGGGTCATGCTATTTTACATGCAGCATCACTTGTTCGTCTCAGACCGACATATTATCATGAATTCTCCCCGTCACACTTAGCACCACCACAGCGCACTAAGATGGGACCACAGAGAAGGCTGGGAATTTATGTTGGGTTTGAGTCCCCCTCTATTATTCGGTATCTTAAGCCATTGACGGGAGATTTATTCACTGCTCGATTTGCAGATTATCGATTTGATGAGACAACTTTCCCACAATTAGGGGGAGAGAAAAAGGAAATAAATAGAGAAATTGTGTGGAAAGTTCCATCATTATCTCACTTTGATCCACATGCCCCCATATGTGAAAAAGAGGTCCAGAAGATCGTTCATTTGCAAAATATAGCAAATCAAATGCCTGATGCATTTACTGATTTGAAAAGGATTACTAAATCACATATCCCTGCAGAGAATGTACCAATTCGGATGGATATCCCAGTAGGACCATCTAGTAGTGTCATAACTAGTGAACCTAAAGCACGCCTGAAGCGTGGTAGACCACTGGGTTCCAAAGATCGAAATCCTAGAAAAAGGAAAGTGACAAATGATCAAGATGACACTATGAAAGAATCTCTTGAAGAGAACCAAGATCTTATTAATCCTGAATTTCCTGAAGAAATTAATGAACCTGAGACTCAAGTGAGTGAGGAATATTTAATAAATTCCACTGGTGATGGAATAAATTTGAATCGATCAGAAATAGAGGTGGATGATTTTTTGCATATAGTGTTGCACTTAATATTATGCAAGATAATGAGGATTTTGAACCTCAATCTATTCAACATTGTCGACAAAGAAATGATTGGCCAAAATAGCAAGAGGCAATTCAAGCAGAATTGAGCTCACTTGCCAAACGTGATGTTTTTGGACCTGTAGTCCAAACACCTAATGGTGTAAAACCAGTTGGCTTTAAATGGGTCTTTGTGCGTAAACGAAATGAGAAAGGTGAAATCATAAGATATAAAGCACGCCTTGTTGCACAAGGATTCTCACAAAGACCTGGTGTCGATTATGAAGAAACATATTCACCTGTTATGGATGGGATAACATTTCGATATCTCATCAGTTTAGCTGTACATGAAAAACTTGAAATACACCTGATGGATGTAGTTACGGCATACCTATATGGCTCACTTGATAATGAAATTTATATGAAAATCCCTGAAGGATTTAAAATGCCTGAAGGATATAATTCAAAGTCTCGGGAAATGTACTCAATCAGATTACAAAGATCTTTGTATGGTTTAAAACAATCAGGGCGCATGTGGTACAATCGCCTTAGTAAGTACTTGATGAAGGAAGGTTATATAAACGATGTCAAATGTCCATGTATATTCATAAAGAAAACAGCATCACAGTTTGTTATACTTGCTGTTTATGTTGATGACATAAATCTCATTGGAACTCCATAAGAGCTCCAAAAGGCAATTGATTATTTAAAGAAAGAATTTGAGATGAAAGATCTCGGAAAGACAAAACTTTGTCTTGGTCTACAAATTGAATATTTATTAGACGGAATCTTTATTCATTAATCTGCCTATACAGAAAAGGTCTTAAAACGATTTTACATGGATAAAGCACATCCATGAAGTACTCCAATGATTGTTCGATCTCTTGAAGTGGATAAAGATCCGTTCCGGCCTCAAGAAGAGGATGAGGAACTTCTTGGTCCTGAAGTACCATATCTAAGTGCAATTGGTGCACTTATGTATCTTGCTAACTCTACTAGACCTGATATAGCATTTTCTGTTAATGTTTTAGCAAGATTTAGTTCTGCTCCTACACATCGACATTGGAAAGGTATCAAACAGGTATTGAGATATCTAAAAGGATCTGTTGATATGGGTTTGTTTTATTCTAACAAATATGGTGCAAATCTTGTTGGTTATGCAGACACATGAGTATTTATCTGACCCACATAGGGGTCGATCTCAAACTGGTTACCTCTTCACATATGGAGGTACTGCCATATCATGGCGATCTACTAAACAATCAATGTGTGCTACTTCTCCAAATCATGCTGAATTAATAGCTATTGATGAAGCAAGTAGGGAATGCGTATGGTTGAGATCAGTGATTCATTTCATTCGAGAAAGATGTGGTCTTAAGTGTGATACCAAAATACCCACGATCTTATATGAGGACAATACTTCATGCATAAACTAATTGAAGGAAGGATTTATAAAAGGAGATAGAACAAAGCACATTTCACCAAAGTTCTTCTTCACACATGATCTCAAAAAGGATGGTGAAATTGACGTGCAACAAATATGTTCATGTGATAATCTGACAGATTTTTTCACTAAATCTTTGCCGCCTGCAACTTTTGAAAAGATGGTATACAAGATTGGAATGAAAAAACTAAAGCACCTTGATCGAAGTTTTCATTAGGGGGAGTAAAATACGCGTTATACTCTTTTTTCCTTAACCATGTTTTTTCCCACTGGGTTTTCTTGGTAAGGTTTTTAATGAGGCAACTGATAATGCGTATTACAAGACAAGTGTACTCTTTTTCCTTCACTAAGACTTTTTTCCCACATGGTTTTTTCTTAGTAAGGTTTTAATGAGGCACATTATCTATTAATGAACATCCAAGGGGGAGTGTTATGAATACGTTGTATTATGGATGTCCATTACTCCCATAGCTTCCTGAAGAAGCTAGATCTACAAGCAGCTTACAAGCTGACAGCTGACAAGCAGCTTTATGAAAAGCCTTGCAGCAGCTTGAAGAGGCTTGCAATCAAGCAGGCAGGTTACAAGTAGCTCAAGCAGATAGCTTGCCAGGAGCTTCTGAAAAGCCTTGCAGCAGCTTCCTGAAAAGCTTTGCAGCTGCTTCTTTTCTTCTATAAATAGGAAGTCATTTTAGTTTATTCTGTACATCAGTTTGAAATGAAATAAGATATCAGTCTCTCTCTATATAGTATCTCTGTTTGATTTACTTTGCAGCTTTTATTTTCACAATAGAAACAAACTTTTTTAAGTAGTGGCCGGTTACCACAGATGGTTTTTCTTAGGAATTTTTACGCAAAAGTATAATTTTTAGAACTTAATTACCAAACGTAGCAACATTTTAATAAAATTACCCTATATAGAGGAAAACATAAGTTAATTACAAACATAGCAAAAACATAGCAATATTTTCCCATAACATACCAAACCCTTATATTTTTCCTCCTATTTTCCCACTATCACTTTTGCTCCTCCCATTTCCCCCTATTTCACATTTCCTCCCACCATTTCCCCTAATTTCACTTATTCTCCTCCAATTTCCCCCAATTTCACTTTTCCTCATCCCATCCTCACTGTATCTCACCGTATCTCGATGTTTCTCAACTACCAACTACCTTGTATCTCGTTGTATCTTTCCGTATCTCACTGTATTTGCACTGTTCTGCACCGTATCTAACTATTTTTATACTATATCTAGTTGTTTTCAGATTGTTCTAGCATTTGTTTCATCCCGTTGGTGCGTTGTTTCTCACTATTTCTAAACAATTTCACCTTTTTTGCGTTATTTCACATTATTTTTTACATTTTGTTTTAGACTTTTTCACTAGTTGTTTCAAATTTTTTCAGCGTTGTATCTCACTGAATATGCACTATTTTTTCTCTATATCAAACTGTATCTTACTGTATCTACGATGTTTCAGCACTGTTTCAAATTGTTTCGGCATCGTTTTAGGTAGTTTTGCACCGTATCTAACTATTTCTAACTGTTTTTAGACTGTTTTAGAGTTGTTTCATCCTGTTTGTGCGCTGTTGCTTACTGTTTCTAAATTATTTCACCTTTTTTGCATTGTCTCACATTATATTTTACCTTTTATTTTGGACTTTTTCACTAGTTGTTTTAGATTGTTTCAGCGCTGTATCTGCGCTATTTTGGCTCCGTATCAAATCGTATCTAACTGTTTCAGCACCGCTTTAGTTCATTTCAGTACCGCATCTAATTGTTTCTGCATCGTTTCAACTGTGTCTGCAGCACTATATCTAATTGTTTCTGCACCGTTTCAACTGTTTCTGCAGCACTGTATCTAACTATTCCTGCACCGTTTCGGTTCATTTCAGCACTGTATCTATCTGTTTCTGCACCGTTTCAACTATTTCTGCATCACTGTATCTAACTGTTTCTGCACCGTTTCGGTTCATTTCAGCACTGTATCTAACTGTTTCTGCATCGTTTCAAATATTTTTGCATTATTTTTGCTCCATATCTAACTGTATCTAACCGTTTTTGCACTATTTTTGTGCCGTATCGAACCATGTCTAACTGTTTCTGCACCGTTTCAGGATTTTTCAGTACTATATCTAACTGTTTCTTGCACCGTTTTACTGTTTTTGTACCGTTTCAAACTGTTTATAGAAGCAGTTTCAAAAAAAATTCACGTTTATAATCAAACAGGCTAACACATTTCGATCAATAATCAAAATCATTTCCACGTTCAAATAGGGACAATTTTTCAAAACAGCCCTAAGAATAAAAAAGTTCCCGTTAAATCAACCCCACCTCGCCGGGAACCTTCCCTCCCTAATTATCAACAAACTGAACTTATCGGCGAGAAATCGTTTCCAATTTCTTCTGATTACTGGCCGAAGCTTCTAGAAAGTTCCTAATTAATCTCCATTGATCTTCCAATCGTGTTCAACAAGCACTGCAGAGACTTTATTGTAAATTTTGCTTCAGAGCAAATAAAAAAATCTCCATAAAATGGACATACTTTTTGCACAGATTCAAGCGGATCTCCGATCAAGCGATACACTCCATCAATCAGGTACATTACTCCGCCGGTAGAGACATTATTTTGATTGAAATAATGAAACCCTAAAATGGATATATGGAATTTGAAATCAGATCTACATTTTGAAAAGGGAAAAGTGGAAGAAGAGTGTGTTGTTGGCGATTGGCGGCAAGGCTGAGGAAATAGGTTTACCGCCGCCGGCGCCATCGACCGCGACAGTGAGGTAATCGATCTACGCGTTGCTGGCTTTGGAGGGTTTTCTGATGGCGGGTGCTGTGGGGGGTTAGAGGGGAAGAGGTGAGGGGGTAGGGGCGGCAGGGTGTTCCTGGGTGGGGGGCTGGTATTAATGAGGGAGTGTGTATGGGTGGTGGATTAGGGTTAGAAGAAGAAGTGAGAACAAAGTGAGATATCGTAATTTTGGGAAATGAAATTGAAATGTGTTGATTGGTGTAAAATGTGCTAAAAAAATATTGTTATACCTTGTAATTTAAAAAGTATTGCTATTTTTTTGTAATTAAGTAGTCAAATTTGTATATTTGTGTAAAAAATCCTGTTTTCTTATGGAACATATATACATTTTTTTAACGTGGAATGAGCGCTTTTGTGTCTAGTCTTGATTTGGTGAGCTATTTTTTATTGGTCTTTAAAACATAAGAACTTTTAAGAATATTTTCACTTTTACCCCTAATCACTTTTCTACAATTAATTCGCATTCATACTTTCTCTCTCTAGAATATCATCTCCCACTTCTCCTCCTTCTCTCTAGGTTACTGTCGTTGACCGCCGTTGGGCCACCACCAGCCGCCTAAATGTTGCAAAAATTACATCTGTGGATTCGTCTTGGCCTCCTATTTCCTTTTCTACCATTAGTTTTTCAAAAATCATACTAAATTAGTTAGATCTGGTTGAAGTATAGGGATCAAAGTGTAATTAAGTTAAAGTAGTTAGTTAGTTAGAAAATATTTTAGTAAGTTAGTGTGTTAGCTATAAATAGAATATAGAGGTAGTTTGTAACTAACTTGTATCATTTCCTTCTTGCTTAATAACAAAGCTATTGTTTTCTCTATGATCTTAGCTTACTCTAGAAGCTTCCTCCATAGCTGAGCTTCAACATGGTATCAGAGCTTGGTCGTATGATCTTAAAGCTCGGTTGATTGGTAACGAAGCTTCTCCTTCTCACTTGTACTTTTATTCTTAGGTCATTTTCTGCAAATTCTATGGTCATTTGTGCAGTATTTGCGTTTTCTTTACGAGTTTACCTAGGATATTTCCCTTATTGTTGCTGATACTCTATAATTTCTCAGAAATTACTTAAAATTCTGAGACATTTTGTGGAAAATTTTTAGTGATTTGACCTAAAACTGAGACATTTCTGTAAAGTTGTAAATCTGTGAGAAATCATGACTAATATTGCTAATATTGCAATCAATTCTAATGCGCAAGCATCTAGATCCCTTTGATAGAATTCATCACAATCATCCCTTGTATATTCACCCCTCATATACACAAGGGTTAGTTCTTGTCTCCATACAGCTGCAAGGCTCTAAAAACTACTCTATGTGGAGTAAGTCTATGAGGATTGTGTTAACGGGAAAAAATAAGCTAGGGTTTGTATTAGGCACTTGTAAGAAGGAAAGTTTTGATCTTGTGTTACATGAGCTATGGGATAGGTGCAATGCAATTGTCTTAGCATGGATTATGAACATTGTGTCTAAGGATATCTTGAGTACAATGATCTATGCCTCAGATGCATACAGTGTTTGGGAGGATCTCAGGGAAAGATTTGACAAGGTAAATGCATTTACGGCTTTCTATCTACACAAGGAAATAACAACCTTGACACAAGGAGTGTTATCTGTGTCCACTTACTTCTCTAGGCTTAGAGAACTCTGGGATGAGCTTGAGGCCCTCATACCACCTCCATCCTGTGGTTATTCTGAATCCAAGGCCTATGCTATGATTATCACTGTGGATAGTCCGAGGATGCATACTTCAAACACTTCATTTGAAGCTGGACCTAGTAATCCCTTTGATCTTTTGAGCAATAAGTTGAACAATGTGAGTTTCAATAAGTCCAGCTATAGGCCTAAAAGTAACTATAACAGGAACAACTCAGGCAGATCTGGTAAACCACATGTCCAATGTGACTACTGTTCTGGCAAAGGACATGTTAGAGAAAATTGCTACGAACTCATTGGCCATCCTGATGAATATAAGCCAAAGAAGAAAAGGAGAAACTATCAAGGACAGCAGAACCATGCTAATGCAGCAAGCTACAATGATAACTCTCTTGACTTTCAGGCTCCAGGCTATGTATCAGGTGGAAGAAATGATGTTGCACAATATCACTCCTCAAGAGGTATGAACTACAGCAACAATGGTATTTTTCAGTACAATGGTAATCAAGGCTATAACTACAATAATCAGTACAAAGGTGGAAATAAAAGTTACAACAGCCAGTACAATGGTAACCAAGGTTACTAAGGTTGGAGCAGCCAGAACTCTGTAGCAGGGTCATCAGGTGTACCTGCTTTTACTCAGGATCAATACAGTCAAATAATTCAAATGCTGAACAAAGGCAAGTATGTGGATCATGAAGCCAATGCAGCCACTACTGGTTCTGCAGTTACTGTAAATGCCTTTATGTCTAATCTAGTTAGATGTAACTGGATAATAGACACAGGGACTTCAAACCATATGGTGAATAACCTAGACTTGCTAAGCAAACATCAGGCAATCATGAGCAGTGATAGGAGTAAAGTGAATCTACCTAATGGTGGACAGGTTGATATTACACATACTGGTGCATCTGCTATATTTGAAGACCAACATGTCCATAATGTTCTCTACATACCTGAGTTTAAATACAATCTTCTCTCAGTATCTCATATCACTAAGGAGCTAAAATTTATTGTAGCTTTCTATCCTGACTTCTGTGTTTTCCAAGACCTCTCAAATGGAAGATATTGGGGATTGGTAAGGAGGAGCATGGTCTTTACTTGCTAAAGGGAGGAGTACCAGACAATACCATCTACCAAAAGACTGTTTTGCCTTTGCCTACTACAAAGCTTGAAAACTTCAGTGATTCTATAAATAACTCTGTACATAGTTTTCTCAATAAGACTGAAAAGTAGCTCTGTCTAGTGCTTGTGAAATATCTGCCTTGTGGCATAGAAGACCGGGGCATGCCCTCTTAAGGTGTTGAAGACAGTTCTCAATAATGTACAATTGGAAAATCATCATTGTTCAGTTTGTCCTGTTGCTAAACAAACAAGACTACCTCTTCCTTTAAGTGAAAACAGATCCATGTTTGCCTTTAATATTGTACATGCTGATATATGGGGCCCTTATAGGGTGTCCACTCATGATGGTAAAAGATTCTTCATGACTCTAGTGGATGACTTTTTCCAGATATACTTGGATTTTTTTGTTTAATACTAAGTCAGAGTCAGTAGTAGTCCTAAGGCACTTTCTACTACTTGTTTAAAATCAATTTGGATATGGAGTTAAGTGCATCAGATCAGACAATGGCACTGAGTTCCTAAATGTGCAAGTTGAGAGTCTGCTGAAAGAATTTGGGGTGATTCATCAAATATCTTGTGTCTACACACCTCAGCAAAATGGTGTAGTAGAGAGAAGACATAGGTATATACTGGATATGGCTAGAGCACTCAGGTTTCAAGCATTCATCCCTCTGAGATTTTGGGGAGAGTGTGTGAATACTGCAGTGTATTAGCTCAATAGACTTCCTACAGCTCTATTGAAAGGGAAATCCCCTTTTGAACAGTTGTTTCACAGAGTTCCTTCTCTACAACACTTAAGAGTGTTTGGCAGCTTAGTGTATGCTGCAGTGATCAAGAAGCAAGACAAATTCTCTCCTAGAGCTGTCCCAGCAGTTCAATTGGGTTATTCTACTACTCAAAAGGGTTATATTCTGTTTGACTTGCACTCCAAGACCTTATTTGTGAATAGAGATGTGGTGTTCAAGGAGGATATCTTTCCTTTCAAGCACCTGCACAAGGTGCATTCTCTTATGTTCCCAATATTGAACCTTCATGAGACAGAAGATCATCAGTATTTCACTGAACCACCTTTGAATACTTCACACATATCAGTTCCTACTCCTGATACTGATCTACTGGTCCCAGATTCACCACATGCTCCACCTTCTCAACAACCTACAAACTTTCTGCTACCTCAGGTTCCACCTCCTATATCTGTGCCAGTGTCTGACACTAGGAAAACTTCCAGAATATCTAAATCACCAGCTTGGATGCAAGACTATATTGTCACTACCAAGAAGTCTGCATGTCAGTCCCATCTCAAATCATGTATGTTATGATCATCTTACACCCTCTTATAGGGCTTCTCTTGCTGCTTACTCAGCTATTACTGAGCCTACATCCTTTGCAGAAGCAAGCAAGGACCCAAAATAGGTTGAAGCTATTAAATCTGAGATTCAGGCTCTAGAAGAAAATCATACTTGGACTGTTGTTGATTTGCCAGCTGGAAAAGGACCTATTGGGTGCAAGTGGGTGTTCAAAGTGAAGTACAAGTCCACTGGTGAGGTGGAAAGGTACAAGACCAGACAAGTGGCTAAAGGTTACGGTCAGCTAGAGGGTCTTGACTACACTGAAATATTCTCTCCAGTAGCAAAGATGGTTATGTGAGGTCAGTGGTTGCCTTGGCTGCTTCATCAGGCTGGTACATTTTTCAAATGGATGTTCATAATACTTTTTTGCAAGGGGACTTACTAGAAGAAGTCTATATACATATACCTGATGGCTTTGCAAGCCAGGGAGAGTATGGGAAGGTATGCAGGTTGCAGAAGTCCTTATATGGACTGAAACAAGCTCCTAGACAATGGAATCTGAAGTTGACTGAGGTCTTGCTGGACATGAACTTTGTGAAATCTCATTATGACTATTCATTGTTTACTCAAGGAATTTAGGGTGACCTAATTATGATACTGATATATGTTGATGATCTGCTGATCACAGGCAACAATCTGTCCCTCATAGAGAAAGTAAGGCTAAGGCTGCAAACCAAATTTAAATGAAGGATCTGGGAGAGTTAAAGTATTTTCTGGGCATTGAATTCTCAAGATCTCATAGTGGCATCCTCTTGTGTCAAAAGAAGTATGCTCTTGGCTTAGTGTCTGAGATGGGACTCCTAGGAAGCAAACCAGCTTCTACCCCTTTGGAGTTTAATCACAAGCTGACTTCCACTGAGTTTGACAAATATTTTAAAACAGAAGCTTCTGAGTTGGATTATAGAATAAAAGACAAAGGGGTTTACCAAAGGTTGGTTGGCAGGCTGCTTTATCTTACAATGACAAGACATGACCTTTCTTTTGTAGTGCAATTACTCAGCCAATACATGCATGACCCCAAACAATCACACATGGATGCAGCATTGAGGGTTGTAAGATACATAAAAAATGCTCCTGGCACAGGGTTGTTCATGCCACCAGATGGTAAACAAGAGCTGGGTGCTTACTGTGACTCAGACTGGGGTGCCTGTATAGAAACCAGGAGATCAATAACTGGTTACTTGGTGAGGTTACCAGTTACTGTGTTCTGTGACAGCAAAGCTGCTATTCAGATTGCTACTCATCCTATCTTTCATGAACGTACTAAACATATTGACATAGACTGCTTATTCATAAGAGAAAAAGTAATTGATGGCCTGGTTCAGACTCAACACATTGGTACCAAAGAACAGTTAGCTGACATTCTAACCAAAGGACTGTGTAGACCTCCACATGATTATCTGATGAGCAAGCTGGGACTGAAAGATGTGTTTCATCCTCAGCTTGAGGGGGAGTGCTGAAGTATAAGGATCAAAGTGTAATTAAGTTAAAGTAGTTAGTTAGTTAGAAGATATTTTAGTAAGTTAGTGTGTTAGCTATAAATAGAAGATAGAGGTAGTTTGTAACTAACTTGTATCATTTCCTTCTTGCTTAATAACAAAGCTATTGCTTTCTCTCTGATCTTAGCTTACTCTAGAAGCTTCCTCCATAGCTGAGCTGCAACTTGAAAACAATTTGGAACCAAACAATCTGTATGTCAAGTAAAGCCATTCACAATGACGTCTGTAAATCCATTCATAATGACGTCTTCAAAGCCACTTCAATTGTTCATCCCTTCTTTTTTTTTCTTTTCAAGAAACCTTCACAGCAAATAACGAACCACTTGTTAGTAAAAACTAATAATTCAGTACGCTATTCATTTTTAAGTAGTTAATTATTGGATTTTCTCTTGAACTATGTACGGTATATAATGCTAGCTGGGTGTATGAGTTTTAAGATATTGGTTTTATATTTGATGTGGTGAAACATTTATTTCCTCTCGATGGAAAGTAATCACAATTTGTCTTCATTTCTTCACAAAATGTATGTAATATTTAGCTCATTTTATAAGTAAATAATGTCGAATTGACCCTGTTTTATTTTTATTGAATATGATCATGAGTTGACCATGAATTTATGAAAGTGATGACAATTTGGACTAATGTATTTGTAAAATAGAATGGACAAAAAATGTCGGATTGGCTTAATTTTATTTTTACTTTGGATTTTGCATATGGACAAAATGATGACGATTTGATGTCATTTGCTTGTAAAATAGACATAGCAATTTGACTCACTTATAAGTAAATGCAGACGAATTGTCTTCATTTTATATTTTCATATATATTTTTATGGATGAATGAAATAAAGATGATTTGGACTCATTTATTTGTAAAATATACATAATATTTGGCTCACATTATGAATAAATAACGACAGATTGGTGTAGTTACGTTTTCCTTTGAATTTTTGTTGATTTTTGTATTTTTATATGTTTTTGTGGATAAATGAAGTGAAGACGATTTGGGAACACCTATTTACAACATTAATATAAATATATAAGTATTTGAAGTTTTTTTTTTTGGATGTGTGAAGTGAGGCCGATTTGGCATCATTTCCTCAGAAAACTGACAAAATTATATGCATAAACATCAATTAGATTGTCGTTATTTTTAAATATATAAGCGCTTGAAGGTATATTTTTGTGAATCAATAAAGTAAGGTCGATTTGGCATCATCATTTATTTTCAGAATGAACAATTTTTTTTTCATTGTATGAAGAAATGATGCCGGATTGGTCTAATGTTATGTTTTGCTTTGATTTTCGTATATGAGTGAAACGATGACGATTTGACTTTATTTATTCACAAAATGGACGTGAAACACAGACGGATTGACTGCCTTGTATATGAGCGAAACGATGCCGATTTAACCTTATTTATTCATAAAATGGACATGAAACACAACCGAGTTGACATTGTTTTCTGGTGTGCAAGAAGCAGTGGCGTTTTTCGTTATTTCAGAGGTAAAAACGATGCGGTGATATTTTTATAATTACGGAAAGTTCTATATTAGTAAGGGTATTTTTGTACTTTCAAGACCACCAAAAAATAGTTTATCAAATCAAGACCATGTGCTTTTTAACTTATTTTTGTAATTCACCCATACATTTTTTTATGTGGAATGAGCACTTTTGTGTGTGGTCTTGATTTGGTGAGTTATTTTTCACTAGTCTTTAAAACATAAACACTTTTGAGTAATTTTAAGAATATTTCATTTCTTCCCTTAATCACTTTTCTACAATTATTTGCATTCATATTTTCTCTCTCTAGAACACCATCTCCCACTTCTCCTCATTCTCTCTAGGTTACTGCCGTTGACCGCCGCCGGCCACCACCGGCCGCCGCCTAAATGTTGCAAAAATTACATTCTCAGATTCGTCTTCGTCCTCTATTTCCGTTTCTACCATTAGTTTTTCGAAAATACGTTCAAACTTTTCCGACGACACACTATCTGCAAATCTCGTCAAGATGATTGAAGCAATGAAGTTATTCAACGCCAAGCCACGTATAGGACGAAAGCCACACCAAACAATCTGTATGTCGTCTTAAAATTACTTTTTTGTAACTTGACATTCAAAATAATTATTGTAAAGATTATCTAAATACAATTTATTTAAAAAATATTTTTTAAATAAGTTGGCCAAACACAAACTGTTTATTTTTTCAAAAATATTAATCTAAAAAATACTTTTGATGAAAATCTATATATTATTAAAAGGAAAGAACGCTTAGGACAAAATGTAGAATAGGACATTAGGACAATATTTGTAATGACATTTAATTCAAATTCAAATGGAAGATAAGTATTTTTTTAAAAATTGGATGGAAATATACTAAATACTTTTCAAAGATAAATTTTACTACCTTATCTTAACTAATATAGAGTATTTTAAAATTTAAATGGTCTAATCGAGCATTGTTTTGATGTCCTGCTAATTATCTTCTGTTAGTTAAATGGAGAGTTCAAAGAAGAACTTTTGAATTTTTAAAATTTAAATAGAAAGTTAACTACTTTCCGTATCTTAACAAATTATCAAGATAAAGCTAATTGTAACAATATTAACACCCTTACTAATTACTAATTACTAATAATACTAATTCAAACTTTGATAGATAATATCAAACTGTTAAAAGTTATCCTGCTAACAATGGATATTGTCGATAGAAAGAAAAATCTTTTGAATTAATGAGATAATTCTTAAATCTTGAATTTAAGTTGTAAGCAATTATGGGTATCTTTCTTTGAATTTAGGTTGCAAGTCTTTCATAGGGTTAACTTTTAATTTGAATTTGAGATAATCGTTCAATTTGAATTTGAAAAGAGCAAGATAACATTTAGATAGACTTAACGAAAAAGAAATAAGATTAGAATTAAGATTTAATTAGTTACAGCTAATCTACCATTTTGTTCTTATCTCTAGAGTTTTAAAATTTAAAATCTTTAAGAAAAATTTAGATGGATAAGTAATACTTTGAATTCAAATATGAGGTATCTAATAAAAAGATAAAGTAGTGGAATTTGAATTGAAAAATATTAATAAATTTTATTTAATATTCAAAAAATTTCAAAAACCCTCCTGCCTTTTCTATTTAACCCCTTCGAATCCAACGTGAAGGTGAGACATACTCCTTCAATGCCCATTGTGTTCAATATTTCATGAAGCTCTTTTGGGTTTTGTCGTATATCATTGTTTTTCGTTTTCATTTTTTTGTTATACTAGGCCTCCTATTTTAATTCTTATATCCATATCTGCATGTTTGTAAAATTTACAAATTTGGACTAACATTCACTCATATTGTTTTCTGTTGCAGATATATTATCGTTTATCTTTTTATCTTTGTGGTAAGTCATTTTCTTCTTTTTCAAGTTAGATATTATGTTATTTTATGGTGTTGATATTTTAAAATTTCAATCAATAAAAAGATGTTGACAATTAGGTAATTCTTCAGGTAAGCATTACCAATTGTCTAAGTTGGCATTTTGATGGTTAACATATTCTTTGTCTCTTCAAATTCATCTTGCATTTCAATAGTATAGCTTTGGTATTTAGCAATCATGGTTCTTTAAATGATTGAAGAAAACCCTTGAAGACCAATGGCCTTTCTCACTAGATTGTAGTTGCACATTCTGCTTATGACCCTTATTATATACAATGTCTTAATACCGAAGCAGATATCTTATTCTGTAAACCTTTTTATTTAAATGTATTATGTGAGGCTATTCTCTCTTCAATTGTTTTTGAAAATTTGAGAATAACGTTATTAATTCGTGTCTCTTTTGTATTCATCTAATTACTAATTTGAAATCAAAAATATTACTTTAGTGATGAACTGTGTAAATGTTTGAATCTGCTTCAACATTTTTATTTTTGGCAAGATACTAATTATTTGTATTTATTAGTGTTAAGATGTGGAAAGAGTAGTGTGTATTCGTTCGTATCAAGAATTGTAAATATCTTGCCAAATAGTAACTTTAATTTCTCATGTAAATTTCAGGTATACAATATTGACTTTTACATGAATGAGGTGATTGAATTTTTTGGTTAATTCTCTAATTTTTGTAGTAGGTTAAAAATTTCACCATGGTAAGAATACAAGCCTTCTTCCGTTTCATAAATTTTCAAAATTAATAAAATCATGCCATTAGAAACTAAACTGCGGATTGAGTTTCCTTTGCATGAATTTTTTTTTTAAAATAATTGTTATGAATTGCCTCATCTCCCTGGATTTGTTTCATTTTGTTGGTGTGGTTGTTACCAAAGAATACTTATATATAGTTTTATATTGAATAAACATTATTATTAGAACGACAGTATAAGAAAAGAGAAATATGTCGCATCCACATTAAAAAATAAATAATGTAATTATTAACTTTTTCCATCACATAGAATTATTATTTTATTTACAGGTGCATCATGAAACGATAATGATCTACTTAATTATCATCTTAAAGAAAATATATGTCGAACAAATTTATGTACTTCTACAAAATACTACTTTTATACTACAATAATCTGCTGATCATCCCATAGTTATGTCGGGATGAAAAGAAATTTCTGTTTAAGGTTAAAAGTTATTTTACTTTTTTGTTTCAATTCATTTTGCTCAAAGTAAATTAGCATAAAATTGTCTTCTTAATTATGGTCTAAAAGTTTCTTCGTGTCGACCTATTCAAAATGGTGTACGTTGAATATAGTTATGTCATCGAGATAGAAAAATATTTCAAAGCTTTGAAAAATGTGCAAGAAACTTGGAAAATGTAACAAAGGATATTATCTATATTTGCAATGTGAGAGTACCTGAGAAGATGAGATCGAAGAATCGTCGAGATTATGGTTTAAGTTGTCAGCTTAAGTTATTATATTAGGCCGCTTGTGCTTGTGATTAAGATTACTTGCACTGGATAGTTTACCTTTTGGTGATTTTAGTAATCATCTTAATTACCAATTAACTAAAGCAATCATTTGACTGTAAAGTAACAAAGTTCATTATAGCAGGGGTAAGTTTGAAAAAGAGAAGTAGGTAAAATTTTCTTTACTTAAAATATAACTTATTTGGATTATTTTTAAAGTTTTTAAAAAACAATTAAAATATATTTAAAAATTGGATTGCATTATAAAGTAATGAATTAAAAATCTATTATAATATAATTTTTTTTAATTTGTAATTCAATTGCATGTGATGCGTAAATAAACATTAGTTTTACTGTTTTAACAAAGAATAAGCTTAGTGGATGTATAAGCACAAGAAAATTAAATGTAAAAACAAATTCATTGCGAGAAGGTTTTGTTTTCTAACTTAAAATTTTAAAAAAAAACAATTCAAAAGAGGGGCTTAAAGATTTAACTTTTTCAAGGATTTTCATTTCATATAAGAATTCGGAATTGCATTACAAAGTAATGAAATATAAATATTATTTTAATTTATAAATAAATTTGGTTACATGTACTGTGTAAATAAATCGACCAAATCATCCATGAGTTGGAATTACAACATATATAAAAATCAGATACAAGTTCCATCAATTTTAATACAGTGTAGTATTTGAAGTCAGATAACTATTCTTTCACTAAATGTTTCATAGCTTTGAGCGTGTTGATAGAAAAAATCATATCTCCTTGGAGGCGTGTCTGAATCGCAATCTTCTTACACCATTGTAAAGAGCACTCCTGGAAATACAACATATCTGAAAAGAACGTACATCTTCCATCCTGATCTACACAATTTAATTTTTGCAGTTAGATATGGATTCTGTCACTTCTTTTATAACAGCTTTGAGTATCTTCATAGAAACACACCATATCTCCTTGGAGGCGAGTCCGAATCACAATCTGCTTTCACTGTTGGAAAGAGGACTTCTGAAACTACAATATATCCGAAAATCAGGTATAGATTCTATTTCGATTAATACAGTTCAATATTCTAAGTCAAATATAATTCTAGCACTTTATTTGCCATAGCTTTATGGGTCTTGACGGAAAAAGCCGTATTTTCTTGGAGGCACATCTAAATCACAATCTTCTTTCTCTATTTGAAAGAGGACTCCTGGAGCTATAAATCCGAAAAGAACGTACCTTTCCATCCCAATCAATACAGTTTAAGATTTGAAGTTAGATATGAATTCTGGCACTTCCTTTATTGCAGCTTTGAGCGTCTTAATAGAAGACGTCATATCTCCTTGAAAGTGAGTTTGAATCACAACATCGTTTGAAAGAGGACTCCTGGAACTATAACATATCCAAAAACTAGGTACATGTTCCATTAGTTTCATATTCTAAGTTAGATCATAATTTTAGCACTTTATTTGTCACAGCTTATAGGGTCTTGGCGGAAAAAATTGTATCTTCTTGGAGGCGCGTCTAGATAACAATCTTCTGTCACTATTGAAAAGAGGACCCCTGAAGCTACAATATATATGAAACGTACATCTTCCATCCTAATCAATATAGTTTAATATTTGAAGTTGGATCTTAATTCTGACACTTCTTTTATCACAACTTTGGGCGTCTTAACGGAAGACGCCATTTCTCTTTGGAGGCGAGTCCGAATCACAATCCCTTTTCAATCTCGAAAAGAGGACTCCTGGAACTACAACATATCCAAGAACTAGGTACAGATTCCATCTCAATCAATATAGTTTCATATTCTAAGTCAGATCATAATTTTAGCACTCTATTTGTCACAGTTTTTAGGGTCTTGACGGAAAAAACTGTATCTCCTTAGAGGCGCGTCTAAATCACAATCTTCTATCACTATTGGAAAGAGGACTCCTGGAGCTACAAAATATATGAAAAGAATATACATATTTCACCCTGATCAATATAGTTTAATATTTGAAGTTCGATTTGAATTCTGACACTTCTTTTATCACAACTTTGAGAGTCTTAACGAAAAACGCCATATCTCTTTGGAGGCGAATCCGAATCATAATTTCCTTTAACCTTTGGAAAGAGGACTCCTAGGACTAGAAAATATCCAAAAATAGGTACCAATTCTATTTCAACTAATATAGTTTCATATTCTAAGTCAAATCATAATTCTAGCACTCCATTTGTCACAGCTTTTAGGGTCTTGACGGAAAAACTGTATCTCCTTGGAGGCACGTCTAAATCAAAATCTTCTGTTACTATTGAAAAGAGGACTCCTGGAGCTACAACATATAGAAAAAGAACGTACATCTTTCTTCCTGATCAATATAGTTTAATATTTGAAATTGGATCTGAATTCTGGCACTCCCTTTATGACAGCTTTGAGCGTCTTAACGAAAAACGTCATATCTTCTTTGAGGCGTATCCGAATCACAATATCGTTTCACTCTTGGAAAGAGGACTCCTAAACTACAACATATCAGAAAACCAAGTACAGTTTCCATCCCGATTAATACAGTTTAATATTTTAAGTCATATTAGAATTCTAGCATTCCATTTTCTACTACTAGCTAGAATATAAATGGTAGAAGCTTTGGTCGTAGATATTGTTAGATCACACCAGCATTATACTGTCCAAGTTAATTCAATATCTTATTTGGGTGGGTAATTTAGATTTCCAATAGCTTATTCATATACTAAATTTAAATGAAATTTGAGTAGGATTAAAATTTTAGATTCTTATATATATATATATATATATATATATACCCCTTCAGTGACACCCACCCTCCGCGCATCGCGCGGGTGTTATACTAGTACTCCTTAAACCAAATGACCCGAATTACCGCTTATTGATCGTTAGTCAGGCTGTCGCGATTTTGGTGCAATTCGGAGCAATAACAAATTAAAACTGTCAAATTGCAATAAAATGTAATCAACTAACAAACTTGTGCTGATTAAAAAGAATAAAATGTCTCAAGGCGCAGTTATTTGGTAATAATTCATAGGAGTACTATTTCATATCATCACTGGAACCAGCTGGAGAAAAGGTACTGAGAGTAAACAAGTACTCGAGAATAATTAATGTTTGTCTGTCTTCTAGTTTTGTTTGCTTCAATGAGCTAACCTAACTACAACGGTGAAGAATAAATATCAATTCATATGGAGTTATTAAAATTATGGAACAAATCGTACTCTTGTTTTAACAACTATGAGCTAGCAGTTAGTTTACATGTAATTTTCTTCTTTCCTCATTCTTATAAAATCTTCGACTAGTTTAAATTCTTCAACTTCTGAAAATTGACGGGACAAAGGAAATTCCATTTCCAAGTTATGTTAAAGGTAAATAATGATGAATTTATGATTAGTTAAACAATAGTAATAATATTGGAAATGCTGAGAAAAGTCTCATATTCATAGTTGAAAAAATTAAAAAGGTACATATAATTAAGAAATAATTTCACGAAAATTAAAAAGGTACATATAATTAAGAAATAATTTCACGAAGTTTAGCCAATATAGATCTTCCGCCAGAACTTCTACTCCTTCTTCTCCCAACAAATTATATTTGAGTTAACTTTATCAGTGGTCACTCAACTACTGCTTCATTACCACAAAGTCACTTTTATTTTTTTTGTTATCCAAAAGTCACTCATCTTTCCTCCGGTCTACACCAAAGTCACTCTAGCTGGATTTTACTTAAAACTTGCCAAAAAAATAATTTGCCATCATTAATTAAAACTAATCTTTTTAATTATAGGTTAATATTAACCCAATTTATTAACCCATTACACTAGCTAATTCTACTCAATATGCTCATTCCTTAACCCATTACACTAATCATTAATTAAAAATAATCTTCTAAAATGTGGCATCAACTATTTTAAGATTTCTTTTATGAATAGTTGCATCATTTTACAAATTTATCATGGTTGTCAGGTTAATGAGGTACTAGTAATTATACTTTTTATCTACTGAGCACAAGTATTTGGGAAGTATTTAACCTTATAGTTGCTGGTGTCAAAGTCACTTCTTGTTTGTTGTAGTTGCAAGTTCAATTTTTCACTTAGAACTTAATGTGTCATTCCACAGACCTCATCCCACAGGTAAACTATTCAATATTTTCTTTTTTTTAAAAAAAATCTTCATTTCAACATTTAAAATTTCTGTTGATATTATTACTTTGTATAGTTAGAACTATATAATCTGCTTATGAAGTGCACGTGTCATTTGTAACTTATCAACCATCTCCCAAATTAATAGGAAATGAGCGATATAGTTTGAAGCGTTTAGTGCATTTATTGTTTAAGAATGTGTTTGGGATTTAAAGTAAAAAAAGAACTTGAATAAATAGTAAAATTGATTTGGGTCTAGATTGGATAGAATTAGTATAATGGGTTAAGAAATTAGATTAATATATTAATCTATAATTAAGAATAGTTATTTTAATTAATGATGCCACGTCATTTTTTGGCAAGTTTAAAGTAAAATCCGGCTAGAGTGACTTTGATGTAGAACGAAGGAAAGGCGGATAACTTTTGGGTAACAAAAGAAACAAAAGTGACTTTGTGGTAATAACGCAATAGTTGAGTGACCACCAGTAAAATTAATTCAATTATATTTCATTGGGTTTAGGCGCGGATGAAGAGTTAAGCGTATTGGTTTTGTCTAATAGCTTTAGTTTAATCCTTGATTTTGTGTTAGAAGTTCCATGAGTACGCACAAAAAACTTTTACAATCAGTTGCGAGAATTTGAAGTATTTGTCCTAGAATTTGGAATATATGCATGTAGTTTTAATTCTAGACCCGCCTTTGATTGAACTTATACTATCTATCTCCAATAATTTGGACCGGTTTAGTTGAAGAACACCTTGTTGGATTATTAAGTAGACATATTCGTCTGCTAATAAACACAATTAGGCTACAAATGTTAAATGTACTTAGTATTACTATGTACTATATTTCATCTCATAGTAGGTGCACGTAAATCATGTGATGCTTCTACGTACATTATTTTGCATTGACGACGTATGATTATAGAAGTACCACATTGGTACTATATCATGCCTTAAATTTATGGATGGATACTTACGCTTTATTATAGAAATTTGTCAAACTGTTTTATGTAATAATAAATCATTTAACTCCACATAAAATACGTACATAGTATGAATTAATGCATCTTTGATGTGGAGATTAAATCCTCTTAGATCCCAACCAAATATTGTTAATTTAATGCGGAGTTTAAGGAGGAGATTAGATCTCCTTGATTCGAAGAGAATTATTGCAGAATTAGTAATTTGAGGATTAACTAAACAAGCATTGACTATCACGTGATTTGTTAAGTAAGAATTAGCAATGCAGGTTTAAGTTACGTAGAAGCTAACAATATGATTAGTTATGCATATTAGCAATGCAAGAGTTATAATGTAGGAATTGTAGTGCATGCATTGTGTTTTAAGGGATGCTTTGTTTGATGTATTAAAAACTGTTGGGTTTTTGGAATGTGAAGAGTGTGAATGAGAAATGAGTGGAAAGGTGGAAAGGTTCCTTTTATAAGGAAATTGCACTTTCTCCCATAATGGTAGAGGAAAAGGCTTTTGTTGGGTTTAAATAGAGAAATGCTTATTCTAACTCTTAAAATGGTTGAGAAGAAGGGGAGCCTCGCGCCGTCGTCATCGCTCGGCTTCGGCTTCGGCTGATTGACTTAATTTTTTGGACCAACAAAAACTAAAAATATTAAATAATATTAATATTTTTGAATAATATTAATATTTTATTATTAATATTTAATATTCCATCAGAATTCAATCTGAATTCATTTCCTCTCTATTAATATTTTCCCATTACTTTATTAAAGCCAGCCATTTACGTGCCCTTCTTCAGACTTTTTCCTCACCAAAAATCTGACTATCTCCTCCCTTTCTTCTACATACAAACAGTAAGTGCCGTTTGATTTGCCCCTCTTCTTTGAGTTCACCGAGTTCTACAGTTTGAAGTGCCACTACCGTAGAACTGTAATCCCGTTCCATCCTGGGAGGAATTAACCCGTTAACCTTGGGCTACAGTGAAGGGGTTAGATTCCTTAAGGAGACACAAGAAACTTGTGGGCTTGGGATTGTCCGATATATACTGTTTATATATTTCTGTTTGTCCGATATAAGAAGGAATGTGAGTCAGTTGGTGAAAGATCCAAGGAACTAAAGAAAGTACACAAAATGAGGAAGAACCAAGACGTAGCAAGCGTCAAAGAACTTCTACTTCATTTGGAGATGACTTTGTCACTTTTTTTTGGAAAATGAGCCTCGGACGTTTAAAGAAACCATGTCTTCTTCAGACTCTCCATTTTGGAAAGAGGCAGTCAATAGTGAAATAGAATCTATTTTGAACAACCATACTTGGGAGTTGGTTGATCTTCCTCCTGGAAACAAACCATTAGGTTCTAAGTAGATTTTCAAAAGGAAAATGAAAGCTGATGGCACTATTGACAAGTACAAGGCAAGACTTGTTGTCAAAGGCTATAGACAACAAGAAGGTCTTGACTACTTTGACACATACTCGCCGGTAACCAGAATTACATCCATACGTATGTTAATAGCATTAGCCGCCGTGTATGGTCTTGAAATCCATCAAATGGATGTTAAGACTATTTTTAAACGGGGATTTGGAGGAAGAAATTTACATGGAACAACCCGAAGGGTTTGTGGTCTCGGGAAAAGAAAAAAGGTGTGTAAACTTGTTAAGTCGCTTTATGGACTAAAACAAGCACCTAAACAATGGCATGCAAAATTTGATCATACAATATTGTCAAATGGCTTTAAAATTAATGAGTGTGATAAATGTGTTTACATTAAAAACACTCCTAATTATGTACTCATTGTTTGCTTATATGTGGATGACATGTTGATAATGAGTAATGATATTGCCAATATAAATGCTACAAAATGCATGCTAACTAGAAAATTTGATATGAAAGACTTAGGAGTTGCCGACTTAATTCTGGGTGTTAAGATCCATAGGACTCCTCAAGGTCTGGCTTTGTCACAATCTCATTACATCAATAGTGTGCTTGAAAAATTTAAGTATTTGGATTGTAAAGTTTCAAGGACTCCTATTGATATAAACCTTGCTCTTAAAAAGAACAAAGGTCAAAGCACGTCGCAATGGGATTATGCTCGTGTTTTGGGAAGTTTGATGTACATCATGTATTGTACTCATCCAGATATAGCTTGTGCTATAAGTAAACTAAGTCGATACATGAGTAATCCCAATCAAACTCATTGGATGGCAATGAAACGTGTTTTGGGATATTTAAAATACACCCAAGATTTTGCATTGCATTATAACAAGTATCCTGCAGTCATTGAAGGATATTGTGATGCCAATTGGATCACCGGTACAACTAATTCTAAGTCCACAAGTGGGTATATTTTCACACTTGGTGGAGGAGCGGTATCTTGGAAATCATCCAAACAAATGTGTATTGCCCGCTCTATAATGGAAGCTGAATTCATAGCTTTAGATAAGGCTGGTGAAGAAGCTGAATGGCTTCGAAATTTTTTGGAAGATATTCCGTTTTGGCCTAAGCCGTTGATACTAATTTGTATACATTGTGATAGTCAATCAGCTATAGGACGAGCTAGAAATGTCATGTATAACGGTAAGAATCATCATATACGATGAAGACACAAAACCGTTAGGGACCTACTCTGTAGAGGAATTATCACTATTGATTACGTGAAGTCAAGGGATAATGTGTCGGATCTGCTTACAAAAGGCCTAACTAGAGAGGCGGTTGAGTGCTCATCGAAGGGAATGGGACTATGGTCAAGGACAAGTCATCACGGTGACAACTCTACCTAGAAGACTGGAGATCCCAAGAACTAGGTTCAAGGAGTATACAAAGTTGTGTATGACAGTTCAACATTGTCAAATTAAATTTTTCGGTCCATTCTCGTGATGAGACAATGTTCAAGTACCAAGGATAAAATTCTAGAGGCGTTTTTTAATGATTATCTAAGTTTGATATTGTAATTATCAAATAGTTCACATCTATGGGATTACACGTTTAGAAATCACCTATGTAAGTGTGAAGTGGAAGCCGCTTTAAGGAGAATTCTGTATGTCCAATTCTCTACGCACTTATGAAACCAGGCGGTGTTCATGGCTGAAACGAACACAACAGTGAGAACCAAAGATGGTTAGGGGTTAGTTGCGTGACTTACGTTGTCTAGGTATACACCAAAGCTCAACGGTTCAAAGATATCAAATCTACCGATTGACCAAGTATATCCGATGTATGTTCACTACGGAAAGTTCAAAGAGAAACCTACTTATCTCGATGCTACTAATTCTTTCTTGCAAATCACACAAGTCTGTCATGCATATTTCCATAATATAACCATTCCCCATTTATGTGGGGGATTGTTGGGTTTTTTAGAATGTGAATAGTGTGAATGGAAAATGGGTGGAAAGGTGAAAAGGTTCCTTTTATAAGGGATTTACACTTTCTCCCATAATAGTAGACGAAAAGGCTTTTGTTGGGTTTAAAGAGAGAAGTACTTCTTCTAACTCTTAAAAGGATTGAGAAGGAGGGGAGCCTCGCGCCGTCGTCGCTCGCTCGTCTCGGCTTCGGCTTCGGATTCGGATTTGGATTCAGATTCGGATTCAGATTCAGATTTGGTCAATTGATATGATTGATTGACTTAATTTTCTGGACCAACAAAAACTAAAAATGTTAAATAATATTAATATTTTTGAATAATATTAATATTTTATTATTAATATTTAATATTCCATCAGAATTCAATCTGAATTCATTTCCTCTCTGTTAATATTTTCCCGTTACTTTATTAAAGCCAGCCATTAGTGTGATCGTTTCTGTAACAACCACATTTGAAAGGTGGTGTCTCTTCAGTTTCAGCCTTCCCTTGGCTATAAATACGTGTCCTTCTTCAGACTTTTTCCTCACCAAAAATCTGACTATCTCCTCCCTTTCTTCTACATACAAACAGTAAGTGTCGTGTGATTTACTCCTCTTCTTTGAGTTAGCCGAGTTCTACAGTTTGAAGTGCCACTACCGTAGAACTGTAATCCCGTTCCATCCTGGGAGGAATTAACCCATTAACCTTGGGCAACAGTGATGGGGTTAGATTCCTTAAGGAGACACAAGAAACTTTTGGGCTCGGGATTGTCCGATATATACTGTTTTTATATTTCTGTTTGTCGTATTTTCTGATTTTTTTGAATGCATGACTAACAAAAACTACTTTGTATACAACGTATCATCTAAAAGAATATGTTTACGTCATAACAAACGAAAAGGCTGTTTACTATTACGCGGATTAATTTTATCATATAATTATTTTAATTCATATATTGTTAATGTACTTACTTATTCTTATTTCGCATAAAATAGTAAAAATATTCCTGCATAATATATTTATGCAAGCTTTTCTTAATGAGGGAAAGAAAAGTAAGAATCAAACGTTATACCAATGCAAGATTCTATATGGAATGAAACATATGAACCAAACATTGAAATACTAATGCAAGATTCTATGGGGAATTGATGATTGACACCAAATATAGTATTATTAATACAAATTTTATGTGGTGACGAATATCCTTGGCAAAGCGACTATACGACCCCTTTACAACTTGTTTGGATGGTTGTAACCCATTATATTGTATTGTATTGTTATCATGAGTACGATGTTTGTTTTGATTGTTACTTTAATTACTATTGTATTTTATCGTTAAATCCATAGTTATGTAACCATGAAAACTATCACTTTACGTAACGATCGATTTGATGGGATCACGCCGTTACTTGTTTTTCTTTCCCATCATGCCCTCACTTATTATTTAATATTCTCATTTTATTATTTACCGTATATTCACTTATTAAACCACGATAAACAATACAACCTATCCAAATGTTGTACAACACAACACAATACAATATGATACGATACAATACAATACATTATGAAACGATGGATAACAACCATCCAAACGAAGTGTTAGGGTCGTTCGGTCTGCCACACTGCTTGAAATAATACAAGCACAAAATTTACTAGTAGCATAACAACATTATTGGTTGGTTTTACAAAATAAAATTGTCACCGGATATTTTTTAAACTCTATGTTGGAAATACTTGTATAAATCATTATTTTATAAGAGAAATATAGAGTGTGGAATAAAAATGTAAGTATTAGCAATATATATATTAATATTTTAAAATAAAAAAACTAACCCTCAAAATAATAAGAATATATAGTATATTTATAGTTTGTTTACAACAGAAAAACATTTCAAAGTAAACATTGTATATTAATACTATGTAAAATAAAAAGGATTCGCCAAGAAATATGCTATGCATCACAAGCCTTATATTATTAACCCCGCATAGGCAGTTCCAACGTAGTCAGTTCATATATATTTTATTGATGCCTAACTTATGTCCAAATCCGTAGGTACACAAGTACAGCTTGCATAATTTGCTGGTTGTTCAAGTAAGATTATGGAGAATGTAGTTATCCCATTTTAAGTAAAATAAATGAAGAGAAAGGCCAGCTTTTTGGTCATTGTCTTAATTGAAAAGGACCATTCTAGTAGAATTAAATAAATAGAAAAGGCTCAATTTTGCCCTCGGTCTATTGAAAATAAAGTATTATTGCCCTCCATTAATATATTGGCCCAAAAATACCACTAACATTATTTTTTTGGCTACTAAATGCCCTTTCACTGACGGAACAATGACAAAGCAACTATGTGGAATTTCATTTATTGCGTGACATGTTTAATTGGTCCATGTGAAAAACGATCCAAACACCCAATAAACCATGCCCAATTGTCAAATAACCTGACCCAAACCCAACCTACTCACCCGGCCTAACCCCCAACAAATCCAATTATCTCATCTCCTCCCATTTCTCCAAAGAAGAAGCAAAATCCATCAAGAACATTAGAAATCTCCCTACCATTTTCGACGTGGCAAAAAGAATGCCCCAGCTAAAAGTGCAGCCTCCGTTGTTGTAGCTTCCATTAACAGATCTCTGCACACTTGTCACCTTCATCTTATTAAACTCTTCTCTAAATTCACCCGCATAGCTACTCCAAAGAAAACCTCAAGAAAACAAGGATATCAGCTTCTTGGCAAAGTTTTTGATGAATCTACAAATGAGAACAATCTTAGGCGATCACTTTTTAATGATGAAAATGCACTTCCCCCATTAGTGTCACCTGAGAAGAAAATCATTTTTCTTGACTTGGATAAAACTTGAGTGCATTCTAAACTAAACCCTCCTCCAGAATAGTATGATTTCATTGTTAGGCTAGTGATTGATGGACACAGAGTAAAATTTTATGTGCTGAAGAGACCATTCGTGATTGAGTTGTTGGCATTTTTGATTGAAAAGTTTGAGGTTGTTGTGTTTACTGCAGTGAATTGGAGGAAAAAATTGAGCATGTTCTTGGTGTTTTTGATGGAGTTGGAGGGCAAAATTGAGCCTGTTTTTGATGGAGTTGGAGGGCAAAATTGAGCATGTTCTTGATGTTCTATTACTGTTGTGTTTGCCCTCTGTTATGAGTTGTTGGAGATTTCTAATGTTCTTGATGGATTTTGCTTCTTCTTAGGAGAAATGGAAGGAGATGAGATAATTGAACTTGTTAGGGGTTGGGCCGGGTTAGTAGGTTGGGTATGGGTTGGGTTATTTCGCAATTGGGTATGATTTATTGGGTGTTTGGGTCGTTGTCCACATGGACCAATTAAAATATGCCACACAATAAATGAAAATCCACTCAGCTGTCTTGTCATTGTTCCGTCAATTGGAGGGCATATATTAGCTAAAAAATAACGTTAGTGGTATTTTTGAGTCAATAGGTTAATGAAGGATAAAAGTGTTCAATTTTCAATAGATCGAGGGCAAAATTGAGTCTTTTCCGTTAAATAAATAAGTAAAGTACTCACTCCGTTTCAAAATGGATGTCACTATTTCCTTATTAGTCAGTTTAAAAAAGAATGACACAATTCTAAATTTGGGAACACTTTTGAGTTGAAACTACTATTTTACCCTTAATGAAATGCTTTATAGCCATATATTTATGTAGGACTTATTTTGGACTACAAATTTTAAAAATCTTACCATATTTTTTAAACTCCGCTTTAAGTCAAACTAAGACAACTATTTTAAAACAAAGGGAGTAGTACTTGAGAATAAGAAATCATAAAATTTGCTTCTATGGAAACATGTGCGGGTGGGGCACAAATTTGATTCATTTTTGCAATTTCTGTACAATTGTTGTTTCAGAGTTCTTTAATTCCCTGCCAAATCATGTGGCATGTTGGGCAGAACGATACCTGAATGGGCAAACAAAGTACAAGCTTATCAATTTAGTTCCTCAATTACTACAGTCTACAATATTTTTCCAACTCTTTAATCTCCTTGGCAGCTGAAGAGAAAATGAAAAAAGAAAAACACAGACGCACGAATACTCATGTACTTTTGGGTCGTTTAGTTGAGATAGACTTTACACCGATATTAACAATGCATGTATTAGTTATGCAGATATTAGCTATGCAGGTATTAGTTATACATGTATTATATCTTGGTTAATGAATAATTTGTTGTATTAAAAAATTATTATACATTTAAAAATTTAAATTATGTGTTGTAATATTTAATCTTCAATAGATTTATAGCTTGAATGATACAAAGCGTATAATGTAAAGAGAGACGAGGACATATTTGTCCTTTTAATATTTTAATACCTGCATAACTAATACCCGTATTATTATTCCACCTCCTATCCCGCACAAAATAATACATAGATTCCCTCATTAATTTATGCGAGTATTATTAGTGCAAGTTTATAAATCCAAACCAGCTGCATTATTAGTGCAGATTTTTATACCTTCTTGCAAAACAAACCAAACACTACATAAACTTTGTGAGGAATTTAGTGCAGGTATTAACTTTTAACGCGGCGTACCAAACGACTCCAAAATGATACTTTAAGAGGGTACTTGGCACAAAAGACGTCATTGTAAAAAAAATATTTCTCACGAATAGTTTGTAATATTTGGTTACTGAAAAAAAAAGTTTCTCTGAACATGTGGAAAATGATTTCTCCTTCATGAATGATAGTCACGTGTCATAAAACTAGTTTGATTTTTAACTTCATATTACTTGTTTCAGTTAATACGCATTTATATTATTATTGGTCTTTAGTAGTTGAAAATAATAATAATAATATGTACATTTAAATATATTAGTTTTATTATACGTACGTTGCACGTGTCATTTTACGTATATAATTAATATAATACTCAAGTCAAACTTAACCGTTCTTGAAAAGAATATCTTTTATTATAAATAGAAAAACTTTATCTAAGAGCACAAAAAAAAAAATCATAAGTTTATTATGTAAACTATTTGTATGTTACTAACTTGTGGAGAGATTAATATAAATTAAATAATTTTCATAATAAACTTATGATTTTTCTAACTTATGGAGAGATTAATAGCTTTCACTTTGTAAGTACCTGGGACATATTGACATTATATAGTGGAAAAAGGTTAGTTAAATCTCAAAAATTTTGAAAAGTAAGAAAAAATAAAATTACAGATACCAAAATGAGAATAAACCATTGAGTGCAAAGTCTTTATCTTTAAAACTTACGCCTTCGGTTGTGAAAACTTATTAAAAAAAAGCATAAAGTTATTTCAAATTAAATTAGTTCAAGCAACGTGTTCTTATCTTAAATTTCAAATTCAAGGTGAATAAGTATAGCTCGAAAATTTAATGAAAAAATCCCTAACAACAATTATCTTTTACCAGTATCCATCGTTAATGATTAAACTTCATAGCCATAAGTTAGAAAAATCATAAGTTTATTAAACCAAGTAACAAAAGACTAAAGACACATCTCAACCTAAGGGTTTTTATTTATTAAACTTGAATTATTTTTCCTTTTGTTGTGTATTGGATAAAAGCTGACTGGACTTTGAAGGGTGACACGTGTCTTCCACGTGGCACGAACTGACGTTTCAACGGACAGACATTCACCGGATAGGTATTTCCCACGAGCAGACCTAAGGAGGTTACGGAACATTTCAACAGTCAACACAGTTTAAATGAGCAATTATTCACATTATTGTCCACGATCATTCATTAAATGGTCATTAAGGCAATCATTACAGCCCAACGGTTACAACTTCGCTGAATAAGTGCCCAGCAGTTACTTATCCAGACGGATCCACGCCCAACGGTTACTACAATCTCAACGGGCGCCTATCAGGCCTATAAATAGCGTTTATCTTAACCAATTGTAACACAACTTTACTTCTTGTCTACACTATCAATAAGAATACTCTCTCTCTCGCTCAGATATACTCATTGCTCATATTCCGATTACTATTTTAACGTTTGGATCATCTGAAGTGTTGTAAGATATTGACCAACTCTCCCCGGAGACGGAGAATACGATACGTTTGCCTCTCTTTGCTTTCGTTTATATTCTACTTTTATGGTTCAATATTGATAGTATTTAATTCTCCATATAAACTCTTAATCTCAACTATTGATCGTGACTCCACAAATACAAATTTAATTGTTAATTGGTCTAAAATCGGATCCAAGTTAAACATGTTGCACCATCTAGAATCAATTGATTAGCAGTCCACAGAGTAAAATGAATATAGATTTCAACATTCAAGGTTACCATTGAAATCGTTACATCATCATCTTAAAAAGATTTCAAGTAATTATCACATCAACTAACTCATCATTTAAGCTTATTCAAAATTATATGACCAAAAGTACAAAGTACAAAGTTCTTATATTGCTAATGTTGTGCATAATTCTTATCACAAAACCAAGCACAATAAACACAAATAGAAACATTTAAATTTGGCCACATACATAGAGAACGCAAGGTTTTGTATCTTAAAAGAACTCTGGATTCTAGAAACATACACAAATTTTGAAGCTGAGATTAAATGGGAATAACCACATGCACATGATTCCCAAATAAAATAAAATAAATAAATAAATAAATCTTACGGAAAGTAGCACGAAATCACACATGAACATTAAAATAAATACACAATAATAGAGCCTCCAATTTTTTCCAATGGCTCTTGCCTATATAATTCTTATCTTTACGGGCAAAACATACTTTAGCCAAACATGCTCTTTTTTGGGTTGGTCCAACTTTTTCCTAAACTCCTCCATGTCGTGCTATAAAAATCTCTCATCGAAATCAAAATTATATTCACATAATCTCAGGCCACAAATTAAATCTTGGTACAGATCAAATTGTTGTGCTAATAATTAAGAGTGCTGGATTCGTTTGCAATTGCTACGGGACTACTATTCATGAGTCAAAATTTTCAAATAACAATGAAAGTGCCAAACTTTTGGAGATATAGCTAGTTATTTAGAGATAAAATAATCTATTACTCTGTATATGAACATTGCTAAAAATTAAAATTCTCAAAAACATAGAAGAAACAAAAGAACCAAAATCATACTCAATACCAATTTAGTTAGTTCTGGAACCAAAGACCATCATTTATAGCTTTGAAAAAAAAAAAAACAAGCTTTGCTTGGTTGAAACACGGAACCAAATCAAAAGGAATAGAAAGTAGTCTAAGGAGAAATATTAAACGAAATTCAAGTCAAAAAAGCCAAAACTGGACGTCTTATACAATTTGATCATATTTTCCATGTAAATGGATTAATATTCTATGCATATCTAATCCTAGAATGAACATGAAAAAAAATATTATTAAATAGAAAAGTTTATGATTTACTTACTTGTGTTGTAATGAAAACGTAATGCAATACATTAAACAAAGTCACATTCTCAATTAATCAACCAAAAATAAATCTAACATATAGAAAAACTTGAATAGCGTCATCTACGATATTAAATATCAATAAGGAACTTCGTAAAATCTAAAAACTAAAGTACATATTATATGCAATTTGATCATATATTGCATATAGGTGGAATAGTATCATATGCATGTTTAATCCTAGAATGAAGAGAGAAATAAAAGAAAGACATTATCAATCAAAAAGGAAAGTAACTCCTGCAGCGATGTAAGATTGCAATGTGCTAATCATTGGCATTATATAAAGTTAATATGTGTTTAAAGTATTTTTATCCATCTAGAATTCGAGTGGCTTTCGAACTTTAATATCAGTAGGACATTGCCATTCCTAATAGTCTTGATGGAGTTTGTCTCCCAGTTGAATTCTTTAGACGTAAACTAACTCAAATTCATATCCGTGATAGGATCATTTATTTTCCAAATTTAATTGATGTAAATTTTGGAGAAAATAAATGTAATAAATAAAATTAAATATAGGAAAATAGCAAAATGACGATTTGCGTATGTGCGTTGCACGTGATATTAAAACGTGTATACAATGAGTTTGCATGTGTAGAAACAAATTTGAAAATATACTAAATTTCAACAAATGATTTAAGTAGGAATCGATAAGTTATTAAAGTATAAATGAGTAAAATATCCCTATGTAGTTAGTGCCAATTTCATATATACATGGTCAAGTTTTAATGCCTTCCCTAAATGTACCTCTTCTCCTCCTAAATTTCCATACCCTCCACAGTTCAAAACTTTAATAATAAAAAAGTTGAAATCAGTACCTAACGGTGGAGTTTATGAAAGATATCTGCGGATAAAAAGCTAACAACACATTGCCATGTCAATAATATAGTGCTGCTTCCTCCGGACAAACTATGACATCGTATTATAGAAGTATCATTATTCTGAAAAGACATTATTCTTCCTAAACCATATAAAATGATAAATACAACAACAAATTAAAGAAAACCCTTCTTGGTAACCAGGACAACTATCTAATTCGTAGATAGTATTGAGAGAGGTTTGATAATGATCTCCATCTTCACTATGTGCAATATATTCTCAACAATTAAAAACAATACGATGTTATAACAAAAAAATACAGGCATGCTCAACTGTGGGAGATACTGCCAACAAGCAAAAGGTCGGCTATTTTGTAAAGGTCAGCAATACATTTATATTTTGAAGACAAGTTTGATCATTCTTAAAGTTTTATTTTATCTTACACATAATAATCCCATATTTTTCATGTATATTCCTTTGCATCTTAAGTTTCTTTTTCATGATCAACATCTCCAATTAAAAAATTATAATAAAATAAGTATATAAATTTAGTAATAGTAGGGATGAATGAACACAATAAAAGAGATTGTTATCTAACTTAACACGTACTGGATAGAGTTCTACTTTCATGTATAACCAAATCATGATATCTCATCATTCATTTTCAGGAAATCATGATTTTTTAGTTTGTTTAAAAATACAAAAAAGGCAATCAAACTATATACAAAATATCAACTCCAAAATGACATAACTTTTGTTCTAAAACCAAATCTATATAAAGCATAAACACACATATAAAAATAAACATACAACGATTGCACAAACCAAACTTCGACAATTTATCAAAATTCAAAATAATAACGAAATTCTTTCGGCCATCCTAGAAAAATGACATACTGAAGCATGCTATATAGTATATTTTAAATATAAAGGATATTGTCTATGTCAAAATATAAATACCAATTAATATATAAAATGACATAGCATAGCATGATGACACAAACAGAAAGTAAAATTAAACTCACTAACCTCTTAAGTCCTGGCCAAATTCCATGATTATAAGTCTACTATTACAGTACTGCATTGAAAATATATAAAAGATATTAGATTGATTAGAGAGATTTACTGCACTATGATTTTTTTTGTCATCCAAAATAGTTTCATGAGCACCTACATAAAGAATTAAATTAGAAATAAGATATTTCTTTTGATGATCTAGAAAATATTTCCACCACACAGCAAAAAAATTACTGAAATATCATTTAAAAATAGATCAAAAAGTGTGTACCTTTTCCAAAAAATAATCTATCTGAACGAAATTCAACAAAGAATTGATAATACATTTTTGCAAGGTTTATAAAATTTGCACGTTACAAAATTCAATACAACTTCGTACAAAGAAGTATTTCTTTAACTCAAGTAGGATTTATATATTTTGATCGAAAAGTTATAAATTTACCTTATATACTTGGATGTTATGAAGACTGTATTCATGCGTCTATGACCTTCAACCATTAGCCATATGCCCATATATAACACCCCATGAGATGATGGAGCCAATCACCAATGTAAGATTAACCATAAAGGCCAATGTAAACCAAGCATCCCGAAAAATAGAACCTACAAGTAAATCTGATGTGTTTAAGATACAAATATCCACAGACCTTTCCAAAGCACACTATACGTTTTCATCACTTGTTTGTAGACGCCACTCATTGAACATCACGCCAAATTGAAATATACCTGAAGCAAAGAATATACAATGCACATATTTTCCTCATAAACTGTGAATTAATACCTCTCACTTAATTATTCATAAAACTACTTGTCATGTCCTTACGCTTGTTAGCTAACACATAAATTTCTACGGTCTAATAGAAAAGCACATCAGAAAATTCAAAGATATTTGAATACAGGACTTGAAGAACAAAATAAATGACTTAATATCGCAATAAACAAATGAAGAAAGTACACAATTGGCATTTTCCTCCATTAGTGTGTATATACTTGAATCGGATGCTCCATAGAATCATTAACTTTATATAAAGTTGTTCTGAATAGTTTACAAGCATGAAATCAGGTTTATAGCCTATAATAGAAATAGAACTGGCTTAAGAACATTAATAATAGTCTTTCAAATTTAATTTCTCAGATACTATTTACAATTTCTGTCATTTATTTGTAAAACATCAACATAGAACATTTTATAACTTATAAATCTTGATTAAACACAAAGATCTAATTACCTTCTCGCCGTAGAATATGTCTTCATCAATTCTCTTCTTAAGCTTCTTCTAGAATAAATAAATAAATAAATAGCAAAGTTACCTTAGTAAAAGTTAGGCGTTGGTCTAATTGATACGCCCGTTGAAGTGATAGACATATCTTAAATTGAAACAAACTAAATTTAGTTATATAAATATTTATGTTTCTTGACTAAGAGAACAACGAAACTCACATGTCTTCACAGCGGCACCGTTGCTACTCGTACCTGGGATCGGCTGGAAGCATATTTTATCCTAAAGATACCATTCCTTATGTGAATGAAACTTAAGTGATGTATTTGGTTTCAAATATATAAACCAGATCGAAAAATTTTTAGTTTATCGTGCACTACATAAGTGAATACAGAATTATCAAATATCATAATGATAAGTATCATATAATGTGTTTCAAATATAGAATAAAAACTATAGGAAAAATATATGTATTCATGAAAATGATATTGTTGATTCTATTTAGCAAACTCTATATATATTTTAAAAATATATACAAAGCAATTCATTAATTTTTATAGAAGATATTTAATTAAAAAGAAGATTAAAATCACCTTACAATCAGCTATATATGGATTTTCATCATGCGCCAAATTGCATAGATCTGAAATTTAAAAATAGAAAATATTTAGTAAAATATAGCTAGCATTACATAACAACAAATTAAGAATATTCAACTATGTAATTCAAAATTAGCAGAAGATTTTCATCAAACTTCTAGTTAGTTGTTTACCTGACTGTATGAGATCAATTCGTGCTAGAAAGGAAACATCAAAATGAGTGCAAGAAATTGAATTTGAATTAAAATCATAAGAATAATATAGAACAACCACCAGATCCATGTCGTGTTTATTGAATGTTTTGAATTATCAAAAGGGCCCTGCAAAAGGTTGATAGAAAATTATCTAAAAGAATAAACTTAGTGCAAGATGATCTGCTTCTCATAATAAAAATTAAAAAAACATCGAAGAACACTTGTTGCATTGAGGAATACTTGTTGCACCTCTAAAAGTAAAATCCAAATGTTGCCTAGAGACCAATCAACCAAGCAAATACAAACAAGCAATAGTTAATAGTTGGAGCTAAATCAAAAGTGTATGAGTCCTAATTAAAGTTGACTTTAATAGAATAATATCAATCTTTGTAGGTATCCCAATTCCCATATAAAACTAATATAATTGGACTTTGAATAGTTGGCGTGAGATCAATCAATTACCCACACCTAAACAAACTCAAACACGTCCAAAACTTTGAAGTTCTGCATGAGATAAATCCTAAAACTTAAATTAGGAAAAAAATTAAATGTAATAAATAAAATATAAAAATAGTAAATGACAATTTTGTCTACTGTAGAATTTTTGAATGAAAGGTAAAAAGTTCAATCAATATTTGCTAAGGGCCTTCGTGCTTTTAATATAAATATAGAGTATTTTGATAGTAAAAAATTTACTACTAATTACTTTGGTGAATATAATTTTTGAATAAAGATATTCTTGTCCTACGAAATTTAAAACTTTTATTTTTGAAGAAGCTTTTATCAACTTAAAAGCTGATAAACAGCTTCTGCTACTATAAAAAGAAACATATTCTTCCACACAATAACTTGACAAACACCTTCATTCTTTAAAATAAGAGTTTTTTTAAAAAATTGAACACTTTAATCCCCTCAAAAACTTAGCTAAACAGGCTGTATATTACACCAAGTGTGGTAAAAATAGAAGCCAAATATGTTAGGCATCGTATTGCATTATCTAAAATTAGGAGCGGTTGAACAATTTAGACAGAATTAATTAAAAATTTCGATATAAAGTTTGTCCGAAAAGAAAAACTGTTTGGATAGCTGTACTTCTCATAATGAGGGGAGGAAGAAAGTTTCTTTAAAGAAACACCCTCAAAACCAATCTTTCAAAATTTTCCTTTGTCTTTTTATAAAAGCTTCAAGAAAAAATTGTATTTATTACTGACCAGGTCCATGACGGGTATGTCGCATCGAGTACCAAAATGCATGTATCATGTAAACTTGACCTCTTCACTTCTCTTTTTAATTTTATTGTAAAATTCATTTAAGATATCATGACTCATGTGTACCTTATTTTCAGAAACTTGCCAGCATATAAGACTACGGTTGGTTGACACTTATCAAATCGCCCTTTTATCAGGTGCGTCACATACACCTCCCCGAGGGACTCAACATCTTTAATGAGGTTTGTCACACCATCGTATATAGGGAGAACTAGATCTGACACCATATTTTTCATATCCCATGCCCACAATGCTTATTGTTGCTTCAGATATATGTCCACACGAATTCGTCTTTCGAGTATACCATATTAAGCCCCAAAAGCGTTCATGAAATGTAAACTTGAGATATGTCTTATGAACTTCTTCGATTTCCTCTCGAATTCGGATGTGAGATTCGCCTAACAGGACATGTGCACCTCATTTTCAGAAGCTTGCCAACCTAAAAGCCTGTCACAATGCTTGCTCCTCCCTAATCACTAATCAGCCCCCGCCATCAGAGGCGTCACAATGTTTGAACAAAAATATTTTTGCAATATCCGAACATAAATTTTACAAATAAATGCCACTTAGTCTTCTTGATATATTCATGGTGTAAACTTTTCACTTCTATTTAGGGTAATTCATAAAAGAAAGCCAAGACTGAAAAATATCTACAAGTTGCATTCTTTGATCTTTCTTCTCCAATATCCTTACTTATTACTAGTAATAATCTTTTTTCTAAAAGAAAAAAAAAAAAAACAGCCAAAACAAATGGAAGACGTTGTATTGGAAAACTTGAACTTCCTTATTTCTCCTCTAGGAAGCTAACTACCTGTCACTTTCCTTCAGAAAGCAATTTTTTTTTAAAGAAGAATGAAAGGTACGCATGAAGATGACTGATAACAATCTTTAATTTGATAAGGTATACTCCATTAACTAGTTCAATTTGGGTTCATGAACAAATGAAAACATCTGTTTTGCTCAAAAAGGAAAATTAATACTTAGGAGTTAGGACATTGAAATGTTGGACTTTTTTTGTTGGCATCATTTAATTAATAAAACAATAAAAGTCAAGTATTGATACATATACACCTGAGCAAATTTATTCAAGATGGAGTCATTGTTGTAGAACTAAATGAATAAATAAAAATGCCCATACTCAAATAATTTAAGCTCTTAAATTAAGTGGCCACATAGCCTAACTAGATTGGATTAGGAGAAATTATCTAATAAAAATACCCATTCTCCTAATCCGTGTGCTTGAACATTTAGGAAAAGAAAGGAAGTGCCAAAATCAATTTCCTTAAAGCATCATTACTCTAAATATTAACTTTCCATAATAACAAAGGAAACACACTCTTTCTCCATCATTTTCCTTCTCTTTGTTATATTCTTTTACTTTGATGTATTCCACTAGTAATTTCCAAGGCACACCTTAAGAGTTAAGTCACAAGAAAATTGCCATAGCCACCTACAAACTTTTTGTGCTATTTAAAATGTACCTAACAACTTTTACATGTTGCTTCCTAGTGTCTCCCTTTATTTAATGCATGAAAGTGCCCATAGATCTTCAAAAAGTGGGAAAAAGGGTAACCAATCAATTTTGAGAACTATTACATAGTAAAGCAAGCAAAAGGGAGCTTATGATTATTAAATCACACGTGCTCATATTTCCCTGGTTTCTTTTCAAAAGATGGAAAACATTATTTCTACTTTCTGCTTCTCTGAAATCTTGAAACCAAAGGTTGAAATTGAACTAATAGTTTCCTAAAACTAACACTTGGATGTGCCGTTTTGAGAAAGGAAAAAGTGTGACTTCTATGCATCAAATCATTATTTCTAAAGTCCCCAGTTAAAATCTTCCACTTTGCAGAAAGATTATGGTTTAGTTGAGACCTAACAAATCTTTATTAGAACCTTTTTTTCCCCTCGAGGATCTCCGACCACCATCAGGCGACCGAAAATCGGTCTGTCCAGTTGTGCGACCGATTTTCGGTTGCACATACCACTGAAAAAATAAAATTAAAAATCGGTCGCCACTTCGACCGCTTGTGAGTCGCTGAAAATTGTATTTTTTTAGTCACAGCTATGCGACCGAAAATCGGTCGCATGTCGGTCGCTTAACTGTGACTAAAAACGGGGCAGAACCCCTTTCTCCCCCATTTCAACATACCCAAAACCCACCCAATCCCTAAAAACCGAACCCCCCCACCCCATAACCAACTATCCACCATTACATACCCCATATAACTTTAAATTACTACTCTATAACCTCCAACATAACATCTAACACAATCTACACCTACTAATTCAAGGTAAATTTCATTTTTTAGTAATTTTTGTTATTTTTTTAAAAACTCATATAATGACTTTTTAATTCACTTTTTTTGTAGTTATTGGGTGGAAAGCACATTGGTAACTCATAGTTACATGCGATTGGATCCCATACAAAGTTGAGGTAATTTTTTTTTTTTTTTTGGTTTAATAATCCAAATTTAATTATATATATATTTTTAAATAATGGAGAGCCTATATATGTTGTTTACATATTAGTTGTTAGTTATAATTGGTTTATTCCATATAGTGTGATGTCGAGTAAGTTGTTTTGGGTTGATGAACTTTAAATATAGGGTTGTGATGTTTGGGATTAATTATGGTAATTGTTGTGATATGTTGGAATTGTTTGGTAGAGTTGTTTGCAATGTGTTGATGCCTTGTCATGGGTTGTGGTGTTTGGGATACTTGCTATGCATTTAAAGTTAGGGTTTTGGTATTGTTGTTTGGATTGTTCATGTTTGGAACATTTTATGCCTAAACCGGATAAATTGTATGCGCTTTGTATTGCATTGCTAATAGTAATTAATATGGAATTCAAACGGACCAATGGATATTCAAAAAAAGGCTAGGATTATTAAAAATTGGTACCAATTAGATTGTTCTCAATTTGGCAATTTTTGTGTAGATATGGACTTTAATGCACGTCGTTTGTGGATGGACAATAGACTTTTCCCCGGTCGGCGGGGGATAAGGCCTGAATTTGAAGAGGGTCTTAAGGAATTTGTTGCTTTAGCAAAAACAACCGAACCTTTTATAAGGCGTGGTACAATTAAGTGCCCCTGCATAAAGTGCAAATGTTGCACCCTCCAAGATATAACGACCGTACAACTGCATCTGTTAGATAGGGGGTTTATGCCAGATTACTATATTTGGCGTTATCATGGAGAGCCGTGGGATTTGCAGGGGTACATTCAAATTTATTCATTCTCAGCACTTTAGATTTATGTATTCTCATAATTAATGTGATAAATCAATTTGAATGTTTCAACAGGTATGGACAAGTTATGCTCTAAAGTTTTTAGAAGAAGGCCGGGCAAGAGACCTGTGGGCGAGACTTCAGCTTCTGCGGGTGATGACAGTCAGACCTCACAGGTCCCACATTCGCTGCCTACTGATGCCCCATCTAGTTATGATCCAGCTTTTTTCAGGCCCCCTGGCCCATATCAGGTACCACTTATTACCCCGTCTCAGTTGCCTCCTGATTGGCAGTGGACATTCCCTAGCGTTGATTGTACTGAGACACAGGTCCCTCTCACACAGGGCGATCCCTCCCAGGCTGATGACAGTCCTACTCAGCCCCCTGAATTCCCCTTAGATAGTTGTGACGACCCACCGGATCAGCAGGAGCTCATGGTGTATGATCCGCATTCGCCTTATTACATTGGTGAGCCTGGCACTCGGGTAGAAGGCAGGATGATTATTTATCCCAAGGCGGATAAAGGGTAAGCTATCTAATTTCTTAAGTTCTTGTCTATTAAATAATTAGTTCCTACTTTAATTGCTAGTATTAAATAACTCTTGTTAATTTTTTTGTAGCTTTTGCCCAAGCGATGAGTCCACTAAGGTACTGACTGCGTGCATGAGAGCGCACTGGAACCAGCCTTGGCGAAAATGGAGCGATGTGCCCCAGCAAGTAAAGAAGCAGATATTGGTAGATTTTGAGGTGATACATATGCATTTGGTTTAAAACTAATTGCAGTTTTTAAACCATGAATATGTTTAAAGAAAATATTTTGATATACTTTCAGGGCAAATGTATCTGGCATCAGGGTCTGGATTATAACATTCGTAGCATCTTCCCCAAGAAATGTGCTGCGTTATTCAAACAAACACTTTACAATGCGCGGCATAAAGGTACAAGGCCCGGCTTCCTCGATGCTGCTCAGTAGGCGGAGCTGGATGAATATTGGCAGTCGCCCGAGTTCGAGGCGAAGAGCGAACAAGGCAAGGCTGCGCGAGCGTCGAAAAAGGGTGGATCGCTCCATACCGGTGGCTCAATTAGTGCGGCTACACAAAAGATGCGCTTGGTACAGTTATTTAATTGATTGATTATTTACTTGAACAGTTGATTTTTTGTCTAACATATTATGATTTTTAATTTGTAGGAAAAGAAAGAAAAGCGCACTATTCCCGTGCTCGAGCTGCACAAGATCAGGCATACAAAGGGTGCCAAGAAGGGCGGTGGAGAGTGGGTCGAGCCCCGCGCAAAAGAGGCATGGGTAAGTTTGTAAAATTCGATCTTTAGTCGCGCCAAACCTTCAACGTTTAGTGTTTCTATTAACATCATTAATATATTTATGTTATTCAGGAAAAGGCTACAAAGGTTGTGGAAGACTGGACATCGACCCAAGCATCGGACGCCGGAAGCAGCACCCCGGCTCCCTTGACGTTCGAGAAAGAAAAGCAAATATGGGTCGATACTGTTGGAGGGGTTAAGAAGGGGTATGCTTATGGTCTTGGATCGCTATTTGCTCCGGATAAGCATAATGCTCGCTTTTTGGGCACTTCAGCTACTTCTTCTCCGTCGAGCTCCGTTGATCCTGCTGAAATGGCTCAAATGAGAGAGAAGATCGAACAGCTGGCGAGAGTAAATCAAGAAACGCAAGACATGATCAAAAAACTCCTTGCCAAAAAGGAGAAAAAAAAATCGAAAAGAAAGCATAAGAGCAGGCATCGACGCAACTCCTCTTCCTCTTCCGAGTCCGGGTCTAGCTCTGCCTCGACCGAGTAGTCTTTTGAATGTTTGTGGATAACTGTCTGTTAAGCTTTATTGTTAACAATTTCAGGATATAACTAATGATGTTGGATGTTTTTGAAATGTTTGGTTTATTGCGTTGTATTGGTGAATTACTGTTTTTAGTGTCTTCGAAATGCAGTTTTCTATTGATTCCAGGTTTTTTATTGCTGGTTTTTGCTGTTGCTACTGCCTGAAAACAGGTTTTTTATTGCAGGTTTTTTCCAGTTTGGCGACCGATTTTCGGTCGCATAGCGGTCACCATTAATTCCCACAACTGAGACCAAGTATGCGACCGATTTTCGGTCGCCTAAACGGTCACTGTTTGTATGCTATTGTGCGACCGAAATTCGGTCGCATAGTGGTCGAAGTATCGACCGAGTTTCGGTCGCAGGGCTTTTTGCTACCATTAATTCTCGGACCACCCGTATCGGTCGCCGATCGGTCGACCTGGCGACCGATATGCGACCGATTTGGTGGTCGGAAAACTGTGTTTTTTTAGTAGTGCTCTTTGAGTTAAATTTATAGGATTCCAAATAAAAAGTAATAATAAAAGAGTTAAAAGTTTCTATGCCCAGATACCAACTTAAATTCCATTGTAACCTGTAATTAACTTCATATTTTTAAGATATGAGGGTAACCGAAGAAAATGTTCAGTAACTATTATAATTAGTTAAAACATACTGATAACGTATAAATTTTTTCAATGTCATTGCATATAATAAACCCAATAAATAATAAGACAAATCTAAATACCGTTGCTCCCTATAAGATAAGGTTGATGAATAATTTATGAATGATTTTTGAGGAAATGAAAGGTGATAATGTATATTATCGTCATTTTACTTACTATTAATAAAGGGGAGGACCCCAAGTTTTATCGTCCTCAATGCAAATTGCTACCCCAACTTCACTCCTCATAAAGTCCCCATGTGTCAATATTTCTTATGCCTTTTGCGGGAATTTTTGCCCCTGTATTGGTGCATAACTACCTCTGTCATTGTACAATCAAGTTAATAAAGGAAACTTTTGAGGGCATTTGCTATGCCCACGTGGACCGCCAACAACATATCCTTTTTTTCCTTATGAAAAAGTTCCTTCACCTTCTTGTATTGTTTGCGTGAAAAAGTTGAAAGATTTCACAAATTATTTTAAGTTTTGAAAATAACCTTTTTAGTCTCACTGTCAATCTTAACTCTCATATTAAAAATAGGAATAAGATTTTTCGGACTTTTATTTTTACGCCAAAATTTTATTTAGGTAAAACACTTTAAATTTAAAAGTGTTGTAAAATTAATAGGAAAATAGAACAACAACAAGAACAAGATAAGATATATGAGGAGGAGAATGAAGAACTTATTTTATTCGGAAAAGGGCCACATTTACCCCTCTACTATCAACTATTGTCTGGACCAATCCCTAGTTATACTATCGGGACAGATTTACCCCTGCCGTTAGCATAGTAGCATATATACCCCTGTTTTCAAACGGCCAGCCACGGTGAAGTCCATGTGGGCGCCATGTCATCTCCCACTTGCATGTTGGACGCCATTTTTAGTCCATGTCGTTTCCCTCTATACCCAAAACAATAAATTTCTCCTTTAAAGTAATCCATCATCCTACTATATACTGCATAATCCTCAATACTCAAAGCTTAATGATTGAACAAATTTTCAATATCACCCACCGAAATTGCATCGTGATGTGCTATTTCAGTTACCACTGAATTACGGTACGAACATACTTTGCAAAACTCAATACGCAGTGCTTAAGCCATTGAACGTGATTCTAACATCAGCCACTAAAATAGCATATATGCTAAGAATTAACAAGAACTGAAAACTAGGCTGGTCATAATTACCTCTCTCCAAGTCTCTCTATCTCACTCTTCTTCTTTAGATCAGCTTTTCTAGCTAAAAATCTTCTCTGCTCATGATCGGTGGGCCAGCGTTAAATCCCATCCCAAAGTCTGCTGCAAGGTCCCTAAAATTTGGTGGTCATTTCTTCAACTAGTCAGGTACCAAAAATCTCATAGGAGCAACAAAGACACATATTGATACATGAATATGAACGTAAACTACAACATGGAGGTGGTCTTTGGAGAATCTTATTGTTTTGGGTATAGAGGGAAATGACATTGGACTAAAAATGGCGTCCAACATGGAAGTGGGAGATGACATGGCGCCCACATTGACTCCACCGTGGCTGGACGTTTGAAAATAGGGGTATATGTGCTACTATGCTAACGGCAGGGGTAAATCTGTCCTACTATGCTAACGGCAGGGGTAAATCTGTCCCGATAGTATAACTAAGGATTGGTCCAGACAATAGTTGATAGTAGAGGGGCAAATGTGACCCTTTTCCGTATTTTATTCTCAAGTGTGTCTTCCATAGAGCAAAATGTCATTTATTTATAGGACACTAATGAATAGGAGATTACAAGTCATCCTAATGGTTACGAGAATTAAAGGGTGCCTAAATGAGAAATTAAGTAAGAGGACTAAGAGGAGTGTTAAGCCGTAGGTTACAAGTGAATAAATGGTGAGTAGTGATCATCCACATTTACAATAAATACATAAATTTATAACAAAAAGGTGATTTTAGATAACTCATCCAATTGTAACAGGCGTTAAAAATAACTTAATACGTCAAAAAATCATGCGTAATACATATATTAAATCTTTGATTGGGGTAATTGAAAAATATTTTATATTACAAATTATCGTGAAAAACTAAATTGATTCATGAAATTTGTTTAACTAGATTTTTCTTGAAATTCGTCTAAAATCAAGGATATATCACCATAGTTAACTAATATGAACTCAGTTGTCTCCTGAAATCACAGTAAATATTTAACAAATATCAAAATATGTGTTTCTATCTGTTAGTAATGAAGTCATATGCTCATAATTCATAGAAATGCTAAAAATTTCATTTTCCAATTTATGATCATAACTTGAAATTAGTTTATAGACTTTATATCGTTTTGGTTTATCAGATATCAACCAACTTGTGTCTTGTATTTGTTTATTCCTTGTCAAACTTGCTTTGTTACAAAAAACATTGACCATATCCAACGTTACATGATTAATATGTTATTGTTTTAACAGAGTTGTGTTTAATAAAAGCGCGGCACAAATGATTATCTAAAGATTTATTACTCTCTTAATTGAGCTCAGACCCGGGCTTAGCACGGGCCAAAACCTGTCTAATATTATTATAAAGCCATAAGTAGATCAACCATTGGTTTGATCAAACCAACATACATTTTGCAAGAGCAAGCAACCATGGAAACAAAAATGATTACCGGAGCATTGATGAAAGAAATGCAATCCTTTGTTCTTCAATTATTGGCTACAATCAGGGAAGTGCTTTTTGTGGGGACTTTTTGAAAGATTACTTTGTGGGTTTCTCCTCGTCTTCTTTTCCCACGGACTAGTATAAAGCATGAATTCTTTTTCATTTTATTTATTAATTTATTTATTTTTACAAGCAAAACTCTCGACTAAGCCCTTTACGGTGGATGAAATATTTGCATACAAAAGTTAACTATAATATTTTTTTGAAGGACTAGTACTTATTTGTTCCAAAAAGAATAACGTAATTGTTGGTTGGAGAATCAAGCTTTTTTTTTTATGACAGTTTTGAACATTTAAAATATCATTAGATAAAAGAATTTGATCTAAAAATAATCTATAAAGTTTTAAATTAAAAATACTAATTTTATTAGAAATTATTTAATCGGTGTCGGACAAATACAAAAATTAGATGTTTTGTTAGAGATATGGGATGATTGCTTTTGTTAAACAAAGTGAATGAAAAAAAGATAGATATATGATTATGGCGGTCTTAAAATGATTTTTATACGTGAAATGATTCACCATTTCAGCTTAAATCTTAATTAATAGCATTCAAGAGGAGCTGAATTGACTAATAATTTATTTTACGTGGCAAACAGTAAAACTCAGAGATTAAGCTAATAAGTTCTCATTCTAAACGTTAAAAAACAAAAAGAGTGTGTGGCTGCTGGGATTCGAGCCCAGGTCTCCACGGCCACAACGTGGAATTCTCACCACTAAACTACAGCCACTTTGTTGTCTCCATCTTTCATATCATATAATTTATTGTGAATATTTAAATTACAAAACAAAATTTTGAGCACTGTTCCTTGATTTGATTAATATGTATAATACACCTGCTTATAATAATCGATGAAGCTTGATCAAAGATACATAAGTTAAAAGATTTGCCCTTTCTTTTCTTTGACTTACCTCTTTTAGGCTCGGTTCAAATACCTCTTTATTTCTACACAGCTACTAATACATGTATTATTCTACCCTTTCTCTATCCTTTTATACTCTAATCTAATTCTACAACTTGAATTATCTGATAGCAAAAATAACCTTTAATTTAGTTCATTCGCTAATATTATTTTATTTGAGGTCTTTTTACAGGGTTGAACATGTTATATGACTGGTCCTACCTTGCAAAGGAAATTTATTTATTGGAGTATAGTAAGTAGAAGCCTATACGTACCTTGCAAACGGGACTTGTCGATGCCCATTTCTCTATATTAATTAATACTAGTAAGTAGTACTCCACTTAACAAGATAACAAAAGTAAGGTGGTTCAAGATGGTTGTTTTGGGCTTCTAGTAGGTTCTTCCCCGAATATTCTTTTTCAATTGAATCTATAATATACAAATATATATACTGAAAAAAAAAATTGTATCTTGGGTAACCATATAGCTATATTAATTTTACCAACACAACTAATTCAAATTTATGTTGTATAAGGCTCGTAAAAGAAAAAGCTCCATTACAATTACTCAAATCTCTAATTGAACAAATCTCACCCATCCAACCGTGCTCCTTTATTATCTGTGCAAAACTATCAACCTTAGTATCGTTTTTGTTGTTTCATATTATTTTCCCAAAATGGTGTATCCACCAAATAATTCTCTTAGGCCAGCTATGTTGTATGAGGTTGAGTGTTGGCCAGTCAAAAACACTCACGTTCAAAAGATGCATGTAGCCGAAACGAGGATGCTTAGATGGATGTGCAGGCATACTAGGAAGGATAAGATCAGGTACGAAACCATTCGAGAGAAGGTGGGAGTGGCCTCAGTGGTACATAAGATCCGGAAAGCGAGGCTGCGATGGTTTGTACGTGTGAGGAGGAGGAGTACAGATACCCCAGTTAGGAGGTGCGAGAGGTTGGTAGTGTTGGGTCTACGGAGAGGTAGAGGTAGACCGAAGAAGAATTGGGACGAGGTGATTAAGCAGGACATGATTCAACTTTAAATTACCGAGGACTTGACCTTAAATAGAGGAGCTTGGAGGTCGGGTAGGTTGGAAGGTTAGATCACAATGGAGTGCTTTCTCTCATTTTTGTGGGGGCATGATTCTAGGGTGGATCTTTAGAGAATCTTAGGACCCGTTTGTCCATAAAATTTTTTTTGCTTTTTTTCAAAAAGTTTTTGAAAAACATGTTTGTCCATGAAATTTTGTGACTTTTTCAACTTTTTTTGGAAAACAGTTTTTGAAAAACCAAAAAGTGGTTTAGAGCACTTTTTCAAGTTTTTTCAAAAAAAGTTTTTCTGTACTCACAAAAGTCTACCTTTTTCTCAAGTGAAATGTATGTCCAAACACAACTTCAACTTCCAAATACCATTTTTCAACTCAACTTCAAAAACTCCTTTTTCAAATATTTTTTCAAATTTATGACCAAACGGCCACTTAGTTGTAGTGTTGTTATTTTCATATCTTTATGTTCTTCGCTTCTACTAATGTTGTTATCCAGGGTAGTTGTAATATTTTATATCAGGCGATTTTTTAATCTTGCATTTTGAGCATGTATTTTCCTTCCTCTTTTTATACCATTTTCAAAATTATCGTTGTCTCCTTTACTTACTACTTTTTTCTTGAGTCGAGGATTTTTCGAAAACATCATCTCTACCGCATTTGTTGGTAGAAGTAAAGTCTGCGTACACTCTATTTAAAGAATTTTACTGAGTATGTTGTTGTGTTAAAAGCTCACTATGTAAAGTATACCAATCGGTTCTATAATTAAATCTTGTGGTGTTAATATATATTATGTCATGTCATCTTTATGGAAAAAGCGTTATTAGAAATTAAACGAAAATGTTGAATCTAAAGATTTACCTAATTATTAAAAACTAGTTACTAGTTATAAAAATATAGTACTACATTATTTTTCATGAAACGGAGTAAAGAAAGTTAGACACACTTGAACAGATAAGTATTAATAGTGTTTTTTTCTTTCTGAAAAAGTTCCTTATTGTTATTGAGTACAAAGAATATTATGAACCCAAAGAAAACAAAAGTGTAAAAGTCAGCTAACTGAGGCATCATTCAATTTGCCAAAACGAAAACAGCTGTAACGGTCCTCTTTCCAGCCAATTTTTGGTACGTGAGTATGTGACAAATTTGACCAATCTTTTCCATGTGCTAAGCTGAATGACTTCCGCCAATTATTGCAAACTACAGTACGTTACACTAGTCAATTACTCCCTCCGTTTCAAAAAGATTGTCACAGTTCGGATTTCGAGAGTCAAACGAGTTTAGCTTTGACCGTAATATTTTTATATGTCTTTTAAATATTTTGAATTATTAATTATTGTGACTTATAGTACTTTTTATGTAGTTTCTAAATATATAAACATCGTTACAAAAAACTTAAAGATTATATGTTTAAATTCACGGTCAAAATGAACTCGTTTGACTCTCGAAATCCGAACTGTGACAATCATTTTGGAACAGAGGGAGTACTTTTTTATAGTCTTTTGTTTTTTATTTGTTGAAGACTATCTATGAAATTTAAGTGAAGAAAAGGAGAATTGGTTGTATGTTGACAAATTCCCCCATATTATAGTCTTTCAGACCGTTAAGTAAAATCTTAAATAATTCCAATCTCCAACACCCTCCTTTGCGATTTTAATTATAGTATATTACATTCGTTTTCAAGTGATCTATAATATGATATCATTATCACATATATGTCCTAAAGAGTTGTCACTTTCGGGATTTAGAATTTTAATACTTCCTCCGTTCCACATGTTTCGGATTTCGAGAGTCAAACAAGTGTAATTTTGACCCTAATTTTTTCATATGTCTTTTAAATATTTTAAATTATTAATTACTGTGACTTATAATACTTTTTATGTAGTTTCTAAATATATAAATGTCTTTAATTTCACGGTTAAAATGAACTCATTTGATTCTCAAAATTCGAAACATGTCATCCATTTTGAAACAGAGGGAGTACGATCTTGCAACTATTTAGCCTAGTCTGGCAGTAAACTCTCTCTGCTTTTTTGTTTTGTATTAACCACTGGTTTTTTTTTTTTAACTTTCTATATTTTCCCTTATCTTCTGTAGTAGTTTTCATAGAAGCAAAAAATTGAAGTGCTATTGCTGTAGAGTAGGAGAAGTCTCTAGGCTAAATAAGCAATTTGTGAGTATTAAATACTTGGAAAATAATATTAAATGGCCTCTTCACAAACACTTGACTTATGGTCAAGTACAATAGTATCATCAGAATAATGCGCGAAGTGGAGCATGATGGCTAAGAAAGTACAATTTGAAACATAAAAAACTTAAAAAGAGACGGTTAACAATAGTATCGCAGAACTGGAGAAAAAGACAAAGGGAAGGCACGTGGGAAAATTCTGGAACAAACAAGAAGCAGGTATCCAACCTAAAGTCACTAATTTAGGCAACACCACTCTATTTAGGAGCCTTAAACAAGAGGCACCACATCTTTCTTATATTCATTTATGTTTTTCAATCTAATAATCAAAGATTCAACATTCTATTTGGCACATACAGTCACGCATCTTTATATCAATAGTCATTTATAATAATATCTTATTGGACCAAATTTTTTTTAGAGCCAAATTTTCACTTATATTACATGTTTTATGTAACGACACTTCATTATAGCAACAATTAATTGGACAAATGACGCTATTATAAAAATATTTGATTGTACCATATAAGCTAGATCTTTTGGGAGCAAACTACACCTTTAATGAGCTGAAATGGTCGGTGGTTGATATAGAAATAGCGAAATCACTCACTTCCTATATCAATTTATCGTTTGATCTATTTCTGACTTTTGCATAGTTATGTTTACTTGTCAACTGCAACTGGACTAGCAGCTAAAGCTTGGATTATCTATAACTCCATATTCTCTATAGAAACTACTCCGCATACAGAACTGACAGATAAAATACTGTTCATACGTCAATTCAAAAGTCAAATTTTAGTTTTGATAAAATTATATTTATGTAAATTATTTTGAACCTTGCTACTGTTGTTGCATATATGAAGGATTACATTTCAAAATAGGCTCGGAAAATAGAGCCCAAGTCCCAAAAACAAGGTAAATGAAGGATTACATTTCAAGCTTATTATTCACAATCACTAAGAACCAATTTCTTGGACAATTCATAAACTTGTTTTATCTACAAACATGCGCGGCAAGATGAGGTCACTAATAGACTCAAAGCTAGCAGAAAAGTAGCAATAAAAATATAGGTAGTTTTGAGTCTCTGTCTTTCTTTATAATCATCATCGAGTTAGAGAGCTACTTTCTGTGTTTACATCATTCAAGTGAAGAGATTCTTCCGATAAGCTACATCATCCTATCCAAACACACGACACTCCCAGTGAATAACAGTTGAGAGGAGAGAGGAATTAGCTCTACATCACAAAAACAAATTTGGAGGGATCACAATACAACCACATAAATAGTACTTCATTACAAACTTGAACTGGAAAGAATCAAGCTCACCTACTAGTTCAAACTCCAGATTGACACCTTTCTGATGGCATTGAGGCATTAACTTTGCATTGATTCACATGCCCGTCTGAGTGGTATTCACATACATTGTCGATTTGATCCAAGTATACAACTTTGTTCATGTATGGTTATCTGGGAAGGATAGATTGCATTTCATTCCATCTCTCATGCTTTCCAAACTCGGACGGTGCCATCTACAGAAGAGGTTATCATGCTGTTTTCTTTTGGGTGATAACTTACGCTAGTTACCTGAAAGGGAGAAGCAACAATTTGAATCTCTTCATGTATGAAATCTCACCAAACTACTTAAGCTTCTCTATTTTTCCTCTAGCACAGTAGCATAACTTTGGAGCACTTGATAGAAGAGTGTGGATCAACACAGGAAAATCTCACGCAAACCAAATTTAATTTATCAAGGAACCATTTAATTAAGTTTCTTCAGGTCAGAAGCTTTTAGCATGGGATCAAGAAATCATGAGACTGGACTGGAATATATTGATCAGGCAGAAAGTTAAGAGAGCTGTAGAGCATGATCTTTTTTCATATATTGGCCTGAAGGGGATCTTTTTTCTACTTCAGTATGCGGGATTGTCCTATTTTTGGAGGATAAAAACTTATCTACTGGTCAACCAGAAGACAACCCCAAAGAAAAGAAAGAAGATGGCAACCAAGAATATATGCAGATTGATGGATAACCAAGTATAGAGTATGCTATGCAAAATACAGACCATAATACGCAGCATGCTGTTATAAAATACTGTTTCATATGAACGCTAACAAATTGACATGGAGCTAAGTAGCTAACAGAGAGCTGTATGCAGGGGCAAACAGATTTAGAGCCTTAGTCTGCAAGTATATATTGGATAAGGACATCAAAAGCACTCCTTTTTTTTTTTTTTTGATAGGAAAAAGATATTTATAAATAATTGCACTAAGCCAGTGCTTCAGGCATAATTACAAGTTCTGCAAATCAGCTATTGTGTCTAACATTGCATCTACATCTTGTACAACAACTAATTTGCACCAAAAAGATAACAAAACAATGCATCTATGTTTAAGGCTATGTATGTTTTTTTTTGTTGCCTTAAAAAAATCTGCAATTTCTTTCGAGCCAAATAGTCCACCAAATGACTTGAGGAATAGTGTTCCAAGTCTTTTGAGCTTTCTTACACAACCCCTCCCTGGTCCAGCACTTCAAAAATTCTGTAATCGAAAGCACTCAAAACTTCTATATCTAAAGCTTTTTCTTCCCCTCTATTCTTTTCATTGTGGCTTGCCTTAGGATGTTGAACCAAAGCTTTTGTGTGCTTGGGTATTGGTAAGAAAAGATTGAGACAAAATATCAATATATCCATAATAAAGCGGCTCTTTTCCAAATTCTAATATTGCCTCACTCATTTAAATCTTAGAACTCCTAAATCCATAAGAAAAAAAGAAGCAGCCAGAAATGACTTCTTTTCTCCTTTGTTATACTGAAAATGTTTATTCTGAAATAACTGGGATGTTAGAAGGTGCTTTAGTGATTTGAACACTTATCTTGACACTCTCCCTTTCTTATCCTCCTACCAAGCCTTGAACCTTGGACCTAGTGGTGTGCGGTGACTCCATCAACCACTATGACCCACGTGATAAGAAGAAAAATTGATCCTCTAATGGGCTCTAACAAAATCTACTAGAAGTGAATGATTAAGATGGAGGTTAGAATACAAGGGCTATCTGCTGTAACAGAAGTAAATTGGTCCTTAAGTCCCACTAAGGAAATTAAATTTTTATTTCCTAAATAATCAGGTTGGGATCCTCCAGGAAATAGAATATGTTGTGTAGCTAGTCTGTTAGGTGCATCAACATAAAATACGTACCACCAAATCATGAGCTCGGAAGCTGGACACAACTGAAGCATCGACAAGATCCCAGAAGTAAATATTGCCATCTTCTGAGCCGCCAGCCACATGGGCATCACTGTTTGTAAGGCAGCAGTCTGTTTTAAAAGACTGCAAGGAGAAAATAGTTGAACAGAATAAGTTAGGAGTTTTCACACTGGTTTATCTGAAGTTCGACAAATCAAGAAAAGGGAAAAGGAAAACCACCAGAGCATAGCTAGGATATTTCAGAAAACGGTTCCTACTTATTTATGTATCAATTTATTTACTTTTTGCAACAGATAGTAGAACTAATTGCCACAAACAAAACCAGGTTTCCATCCTAACCTTGCAAATATGGCCCTTATACTCTTGTAATAGTTCGCCTGTAGTCCTGTTGAAAGCATTTAAAAGCAAGACAATGAATAACAAGGGCCCTCAAATGGAAATGGATACGAGAAGACAGGCTTGCAAAAGAAATTACCTATCCATAAGTCGTAGGGTTGAATCTAAGCAACTGGCTAATACACAGTTGCCATCATTTGAAAGAGAGATACAGTTGACAGGCTGCCCCAAGTTATCAGATATCTCTCTACAGAACAAAACTAAATTAATTAAATAACTCTTTTCGAATATCACATTCCTGAGCAGAAACAGGAAATTAACAATTTTAACATATAAGCTCAACATACCTACCAACTCTGATGTCAAATGTCCGAACAGTTCCGTCAACACTTCCAGCAATTATCTCAGTTTTTGTGAGACAAATAGACATGACACTATCTAGAAAGGTATCAATGATCTGCATATTAAATACCAAAAAAGAACCTTAAATTTCTTTTATTTTTATAAAGACCAAAAGGAAAGCTCAAAGCTTAGTCAGCAAATAGAAGATGGTACCAGAATCTCATAAAAAGCGGACGAATTGATTGCCTAGAATTCCTAATCCAACAGTCCTATGTCCAATTTCTCATGGAGACAAATTCTCGTCAGTACTTATCAAGGGAATGGACCCTTACCTCAGATGTCCATATAAAGAACAAGGCAAGCATACATACCCTCTTTAACTTCTATAACAGGAGGACATGTATGGTTAGGTCCCATTTGTACATTTAGTGGAATCTAGTATATCTTGACCAAACCCTTCACATGGGCTCGTTGCGCTATTCACCAATTTTCAGTTGCCAAATCTCTCTCTCTATCCCCACATCCATTATCCTTTTCCCATTCGATCGATCACCTGCAGAACGTTGATACTGGAAATAGCCTACGGATTGCATCTTATACAACATTTTGCATAAAGTTTATATCCGATGTAAGATATACCTGTACTATACTACCAATTATAGATGAAGTATTTTTTCTTCATTTTAGTTTTACTTCGTAAACAAGCCAAAGTGCACACATATGCCAATGTGAAGATGTGTTCTGATTTTTGCAACTTCCTATAGGCTATAGCTGGTCTCTACAGTTTTACAGGGCATTGAAATAGAGATAATACTCTTCCAAGTCTTTGAGGTTCAATTGCGGCACAAATCTTTTCTTCCATCTGAAGCACCACAAGAGATAAAAGCACCATTCATAACATAAAAGAAAACTCAAATCACATAGGCCACCAGACATGATGTTTAAAATGAAACGTTTTTCACACTTGATTGTTCGCTAGTTTATTTCCTCAGAACTAAATTCTTTCGTTTTGCTGAAATTTTAATCTTAACTTTCTAGTCCTACAGAGAACCTTGCAAATAAAAGGTGAAGTTATTAACCTGGATTGGCTCAGTGCTGTGAGATTTGCAATCCCAAACACGCAATGATTTGTCATATCCTGCCGATACTACGACAGAAGCATACTCATTAAACTTCACAGCATTTACCTGGCAAAGATGGAAGAAAAAGAAAACGTTAAACAAGCAGTAGATGCAGTACTGAATCATTTAGAGGCAAAGTAGAATAATTAGATATTGGCTTCCGAAAAAAACCCACCAAAATAAGTCGCGCTATCAAGCATAGATACCTGAATAGCTCTTCTATACAATGACATTAATCCCAACCCAGAAAAGATGTTCAAAGGGAGAGTAAAAGAAGAAAAAAAGTAGACTGGACACAATTGTTTTATTTAGATCTTTTGTGCATTATATGGTCACACACTAAGATAGTGAAACACTGGGTATGTTGCTGTTGTTGTACACTAAGATAGTGAAACCAACACTTAGCAGAACTTCGAAGAGATAATTGAAATGGCAACACAAAGAAACAGGTTTTGCTGCAGCATTAGACCAGCAGAACTGGAATTCATTCTTTTAGCGGCAAGAAATTTGACATACCATTGGAAGGTTCACAAAAGGTTTACCGTTTACAGAAGAATGGCCTCCAAGGCACCAAGTTCACAAAGAAAATGCCAACAGAAAAAGGTATGAGTGGAATAAACTCGGACCAGATTAACGTTACAAAAGAAGGGCTACAATCAGGAACCAACAATAAAAATTTAGATACCTTATTTAACATTCCACCTAGAACTTGAAAAGCAAAAACGAATTCATTCACTGGGATTGACCCTCCAACAAAGCTGCTTTGCATTCTGAATGTAAGGAATAAGAACTTGTACCAACCTCACTGTCATGGCCACGGAATTTGCGAATTACACGACCAGTTGAAACATCCCAATAGAATACTTGTCTATCTCCACCACATGAACAAAGTTTTGAATTGTCCCTACAATATTAAAACAGTAGAGCGATTGTCTGCCATCAAAATTTTGCATCATAAAAACACTTTTGGCATGAGGCCAAAAGAATGATAAAAGTAAATTGACTGCCTACAGGTTAACGTATGGCTGTAATACACACCTATGTCAAGGGATTCTTTAGCTGACGACTTGACGCAGGATTAGTCTTTGCCAAAATCAAAGAAACAAGAATATATACTCTATCCAATACAAAAATTAAGTCTACTGAATAACCTTCATAGTTTTAATATCTTTTCACAGACTATCTAATATCCCAGATATCATAAACCTCTAAACAAATTACAAAAAATAAGTGCAGCATCAAGTAATGTAAAAAATAAGAATCTCTTTATATTTCATCGTGATTAATAAATCGATTGATTTTCAATCAGTTGATCTCCAAAAGAAAAAATTGGCGGAACAAAAATTTCAATATAATATGCAGTTTTAAACAACGATTACCGAAGAAATCTTAATGGATAGCAGCTTTAGAAGTGGCAAAGAGCAGGAGAGAGATCAAGAAAAAGAGAAAGTAGAGAGAGCTGTGAATTTTTGCACAGAGAATGCAGAGGGAACGGTGGAAAGTGAGAGAGATAAACTTGGACAACGTGAGACAGGGCAGATGTAGCTATGTTTTGGTCTATTACAATTTGTTGACAAAAATACCCCTAATGACCCAATTGTAAACGGATGCAGCTGTGGGATTTACCGGAGGCAGGACACTTACGGCGTTTATATATAGGTACTAATATATGCATGACATGCTGTCATCTTTTACAAGTTTGCAAGATATATTATTCACCATTCCTATATCAAAGTTTTGTTCTTCGCCCGGTTCATTATCAGATCACCAGTGGACAAGACCAGAAGCGTACAGCACTTAAAAGTTTAAGCTTTTACAAAATTTGGCAAGATGAACAGTAACTCATATTATATCTTCAGGTTCCAAACCTGGCCACACTCTGTCTAAGATATTAACTCACAAGTTTGACCACACTATTAACCAAAATAGGAATTAAAACTAAGTCTCAGGTTCTCAGAAAATATCCGCGGATCTTCTTATGCATTAACACTATGTTTGAATGGAGTAAATAAGGAGAATAAGTGAAAAAAACCGGGATGGATTGGATACCTTTATAAATCAGCTTTTTTCAACTCCTCCACAAGTGGACCACAAGGAAGAAATATATACTCTCTCCTTCCAAATTCAATGTCCACATTTCTCTTTTAGTTCGTATCAAAATTATGTCCACTTTTGCTAGAATAAGTATTTACATGTAATATATTCCACAAAGGTTTGACAATGGAACCCCTTTCACAATTGTCCAAACAACTCTACTTTATTTAAACCGAGACATCCCCACCAGTGAAGCATAGTTCGAAACTCGGTGGATGATGGACCCGCCCCTCTACCCTTTTCCACTTAAATACCAAACTTTTGTATACGACAGAATTCAAACTCGTGACGCGCACCTAACTCACACATCAGGCACTGCAATCTTACCGTTAAACAAATGTCCCGGGACTAGTTATTCCACAAACCAAAAGGCCTACACATGAATCACATCGTCTCAACAAATACTATATAGTGCACAATCTCAACTTTCTTAAGCTCCCTAAGAAATCAACATTAGACATTGTATTTTCCACCATAAACATTGTAGTCAATGCGTGATGCCCGGGACATTTCACATCCCCGGACCCTGCGTGATGCTTTGTGCACCAGGCTGCTCTATGCCTTTTTTGTTTGCTTTATTTGCACAGTTAAAAAATTGACAAGCTTAATCAAAATGTATTTAAACACAAGTATACATATATTATAAAAGAAAAGAAAATTACTGAGTGACGTGGACATCGCGGACTTCACGGCCGTGAGATTTGTAAGTTTTGATGTGAATTCCACGGTGAGGATTCCATAGCCTTATCGTACGGTCTTTGCCGCAGCTGAGGCAGTACTCTCCGTTGCTGTTGAACCTTGCTGCTAATACTGCTCCCACGTGTCCTTCTAGCACGTGTGCCTTCTGCTTTGGCAGTTGTACCCCCGTCATCTTCAATGGAGTTGCTCTCTGTAGGAACCAAGTATTGATGCCTGGTGTTTGATTATAGGCTTTCTGCACTAGACTAGACGACTTTAGGCCTACCACCCAAAAATTAGGGGGGCAAGTGTACCAAGAGCCTATTTTAGGTGTTTCATTTAATTTTAGTTAAAACTTTAAAAACTATTTAACTTTTACATGCTACATTGCACTTCACAGCTTCCGATCTTAACTTCACATCCGATCCTTTTACACGACGATTCCACCTTTCTCGATATGTCACCTTTTTCGAACATGTGCCTTACTACGGAGCTCCGGACTTTACGGTCTTAACTTCAAAAAATTTGAAGTTCAACTTCAGCCCTTCAAGTCTAAAGTTAGCATAGGCAAGTTTGTAGTCTACTATAGCAGTTCAATTTTTTTTTAAAAAAAAAAAAACAACAAATTTGGCTAAAATCTAGATGGCACGCCTAAAATAGGCTCCCATGCAAAATTTTACCAAATATACAAAGGGGAAAACTACAGAAATATAGCAACACTTTTGGGTGAAATTTTGCTAGGCAATCTATTGCACTAGGCATTTAGGCATTACCCACTTTGTTTTGTTTGTACCATTTTCAAACAACTTTAAACCATGATTAGATTATTTAGTGTGAAAATGAGTCAAATTCATATAAAAAGTATGAAGTTGGGCTTTAAAAAACACCATCATATTTCAACTTCACACCATAAAGGGATTATTTAGTGTGAAAATGAGTCAAATTCATATAAAAAGTATGAAGTTGGGCTTTAAAAAACACCATCATATTTCAACTTCACACCATAAAGGGCTGAACTTAGTTTAATGTGGATTGAATTTCTACCCAATGGTTTAACGATAAGCAGTTTTGGTATGAAATTAAACCAAAGTTAAGAGAAGGTCATAGGTTCTGAAGTTAAAGCTTACCTCGGAGCTGATTTTTATAAAGTGGTCAGGTTTGCAAAGTATGTTCAAAAGTAACTTGCGCTAGCGCTTAAATTGCATGCCCAAATAGACAAGGATTTTTTACATAAAAGAACAAGTTTTAGAAGTTATTTACAAAACATAGCAATATTTTAGCAAAATTATCCATTATAGAGGAAATGAAAAGTTAATTACAAAACATAGCAAGAACATAGTAATATTTCCACATAACATAGCAAACCCTTACATTATTCCTCCTATTTTTCCCAATATCACTTCTGCTCCTCTCATTTCCCCCTATTTCACTTTTCCTCCCACCATTTCCCTCAATTTCACTTTTACTCCTCCAATTTCTCCCAATTTCACTTTTCCTCATCCCATCCTCACTGTATCTCGTTGTATCTTACTGTATCTCGATGTTTCTCAACTACCAACCACCTCGTATCTCGTTGTATCTTTTTGTATCTCGTTGTATCTGCATTGTTCTGCACCGTATCTCATTATTTCTAGATTGTATCTAGCTGTTTCTAGAATGTTTTAGCATTTGTTTCATCCTGTTTGTGTGCTAGGCTAGGACGTGGATCGATCACCCCTCCCACCCAGGGGCGACTGGTCGGGGCCCCCCTTAGGGGAGGCTGTTGTTTCTCACTATTTCTAAACTATTTCACTTTTTCTTTTGCGTTGTTTCATATTATTTTTTTTATATTTTGTTTCAGACTTTTCGCTACTTGTTTCAGACTGTTTCAATGATGTATCTCACTGTATATGGACTATTTTTTATCCGTATCAAACTGTATCTCATTGTATCAACGCTGTTTCAGCACTATTTCAGATTGTTTCAACATCATTTCAGGTAGTTTTGCACCGTATCTAACCATTCCTAAACTGTATCTAGCTGTTTTTTTACTATTTTAGCCTTTGTTCCATCTCGTTTGTTGTTTCTCACTGTTTCTAAATTATTTCACCTTTTTTAAATTGTTTCACATTATTTTTTACATTTTGTTTTGGACTTTTTCACTAGCGGTTTCACACTGTTTCAACATTGTATCTCACTATATCTGCACTATTTTTGCTACGTATCAAATTGTATCTGCGCTGTTTCAGCATTGTTTCAGCACCGTTTCAGCGCTGTATCTCACTGTACCTACACTATTTTTGCTCCATATCAAACTATATCTCACTGTATCTACGCTGTTTCAATACTGTTTCAGGTTATTTAAGCACTGTTTCCAGACTGTTTCTAATCTGTTCACGCTGTTCAGACTGTTTCAACGTCTTATGTCGCTGAATCTGTATTATTTTTGCACTGTATCTAACTATTTCAGCACTGTTTCTGGGTTTTTTCACTGTTTCTAAATTATATCTAACTATTTCTAGACAATTTTTTCACATATAAATGGCAAAAAATACAACCAGACAATCACTATTTTGTCATTGTATCACACCTTTTCTCTCTTCCTCACCTCATCCATTTAGATCATAGTTTTTGTTTCATCTTTGTCGTGGCCGCAGCCGGAGCCGTTGTACAACTCTGGCTGTAAATGCCCACTATGAAACCCCCAAATTCGAAACACCAAGCATTATTTACATTGCAACAACGGAGTTAGAGGTGAAAGAGAAGACAAAATTGAGGGCATGGAGATCAGTGAGAAAGCATAAACACAATTTAACACCTGTTACAAAACCTGCCACAAGTAAATATCTCCAGAAACACCTCCATCAGTAATATAACTTCCATCACTATTCGAAACAATCGGATGTATCAAAACTTCTAGAAGAAATGATGAAGAGATCGAGATCAGCGAGACAACCGGCGGTGAATTTCCTCTCATGTCTGCCGTCACCGGCGGCAACCGCGACGCCGACGCCAATCGAGTTGTCGACGATTGCTTTTCTAGCCGAATTCGCTGTTGGTTGCAGCGGTTTCTCCATTTTCCTTTTTCATTTTTAATTTTCAGTTATAGGGGGGTCTTTTGGTCCGGTCTCCGCCGTCCACCGCTGCTTTGATATCTGTTGTCGTTCAAATTTCGATTTAGAAATCCTATAGTGGACTACTCGTAACCTCTTGAACGAGAGTCAGGGGGTCGATAGGGGGGTTTTGGATTGGGTGGAGTGAGGTGGGGTCGTACGAGAGTCAGGGGTGGGAGTTGGTTTTGGGGGTGGAAGGCATTAACGGGGAAGATGATTTTGGGGCTGGGGCTGGGGTTGGTTTTGGGGGTGGGTAGTGGATTAGAGTTTATATTTGTGGTAGGAAAATAATGATATAGTTTGTAATTTGATAAATATTGCTATTTTTTTTTTTTGTAATTCAGGGATGTAGGTTTGTACATATGTGTTAAAATCTCAATAGACAATTTGTGCACTTTCCCTTTTTTAATTCACAATTCAGGGCCTGGGCTAGCAGCTCAACCGGAGAATTACACAACTATGACACCTTAGGCAATGGTTTGCCTAACTGACCTCGCTTAAAATAGTTTGCAAGAATGGCCTCCACTAACTTTAAGTAAGTGATACCACGAGGGCAACACTTCAAGTTATAAAATTGACAAGTGCTACCTTGGGGGCAACACTTTAAGTATAAATTGACAAGTATTATAAGTGCTGCCCCTGTGGCAGCACTTGGCCTTTTATCTCTTTCAACGTTCTCCCCATATAACTTGAAGTCTTTCTTTGCAGGCAACACTTGTCAATTTATATTTGAAGTGCTGCCCCCGAGGTAGCACTTGTCAATTAATAACGTGAAATGTTGCCCCTCGAAGCCATTTTGCTAACCATTCTTAGGTGGGGACAATAACCAAGGATAAGGGGTATATATAGTGAAATTTTTGCAAAGTTGAACCCATTTTCCCATATGCATCAAAAGCTTTTGACTTTGAGAATATTCTGAAACTGTAAGGACCTTGATATTTTGTTTTAATGGCGAATTTAAAACTTAACTGTGGCGGATTTTGAATTGAAGAAGTGTTGCAATATATATCTACTTTTGTTTATACTAATTTAGTATGTCTCGAAACACTGAATTCTGCCGAATGCGTTAATCACCAGTTGATCTTTTTCTTTATCAAGCTGGTATATAAAGGGCCTAACAAAATCTAATTGTGCAGAATTCAGTGTGCTCTCTATTCCGAGTTACTAGTATTATTTACCCTTACATTGCACCATGAGCTAAATGTGTTCTGAGGCCATAGCTATCTTTCCACATGAGACTTCTCATTGAATATTCATTTTATTATATTATACTAATAATCCTATTCTCCTAATTATTATTACATGGCTTTTGGGTGCCGTAGCATTAACACTGACATAAGTTTCAAAATGTCGTTTACTCAAGGAGTCCTTTCATCTCCCCCTAAATCCCTATAAAGGCACTAGTTTACTCCATCTTTCTCATATTTTCCCTGCTCAAAAATACACATTCCTTATTTCCCCTTTTTCACCATGGCTTTGAAATGTACTTTCTTCTTAATCTTACTTACTTGTTTGATGACAAATTATTTGAGCCCTATTTCAGCTAGAGAAATACCACTACTAGCAAGACTGGATGAAGGTGATCAAGGAAGTATACTAGAGTGTTGGAATGCACTAGCAGAGATAAAATCTTGCACAAATGAGATAGTTGCTTACTTCACAATTGGCACAATTGATATTGACTTACCTTGTTGTCAAGCCATTTCTGTCATCACACATCATTGTTGGCCTACTCTGCTTAGTACCCTAGGGATCACTCCTGAACAAACAAATATTTTGAGAGGTTATTGTGATGCTTTTAATTCTACAATTACTAAAGTTTCATCTCCTGGTCCTGGTCCTGGTCCTGGTCCTGCTCCTGCTCCTTCTGCTTTGGTGCATGCTGCCTTTGGATATAAAGATTGATTAATTAGGGAAGTGTCAGGGTGCATGTTCTAATTACCACTTAAGTTTTCTGTAGAATAAAGTAAGAGGATTACTATGTTTGGGAAAACCTTGTATTTCTCCCTAGCTCCGATTTTAATATATGGTTGTTAATTTGTGAAAATTTATATATGGTGTTGGCATGTTTCAATATCGTAGTAATAAATTTGGTTAAATATCTCGCAAGTAAAAGACGACCATAATTTAATTTTGAATATGTCGCGCCTCATGCCATTCTTGTTGCTCTTCGAATTTGTCACTTTCATACCATGGAGTACTATCAATTGCTTAATATAACAATACTACAATAAATATATGAACTATTAGTGCAATTTAGCATAGTGTAAAAAAATTTACTCAGTATATAGAGCTTAATTAATTATCAGATACTAGTATTTCTTCCATCTTCTTAGAGCTAAAGGAATCTAGACTGCACCATTTATTATTGGGGGTACCAGGTGAAGACTCAACATCTAACAGTGTCTCCCAACCATTAGGATCTAAAGGTTATGAGATAGGAGTACAATTTAAGGACAGAAAACTGTATAAATGGAGTATAACGTTTTAATGTGGTAGTATCATCAAGTCGGGTCAATAAAAGTGAATCACCTCCTGATTATGTTGATTAAAATAAAAAATAACTTTTAAGATTGATTTGTAAAATTTGTAATTAGTCGAAGGTATTATAATTGGAATTATACCCCTTATGGTGCAGAAAAAATTGTTAGCGTGGAAATTAAAGTACTATTATTGGAATTTTGGTTCCAAATTATGTTAGGGCAATGCATAGTTGGAACAAACATGACAAGTTTTTTGTGCTAATTGAGATTAATGGTCAAATACTTTAAGAGCAACTTCGAAATTATTGCCATCGGATTAGTCTTGGATGGTCAAATATGGAGAAACAAATAAAAAAACAGAAGAGATAAAGAAAACTTATCATGATTTTGATCCAAGGACATCCTTCCAAAGCTAAAGATTAAATTAAGACAATGAGGATGCAGTGATCTTTTTTACTTCATTTCAAGTATCCTTATTCTTTTTAATCTTTCACACAAAACTATGAAAAAGAACAAGAAAAAAAGCAGCATCTACGAGTTTCACCTTCAATGATAAATGATTAATGTGGGTCTCCGAGTAATAATTAGCTCGTACATTGTACTGGGAGTGTACGTTTTAAACTTTTGATACTGATAAGTCTAATTTGATCAAATTTCTTTTAATTTAGTTAGATAAATTACTCTAATCACTACATGAAATTAGGGGGGGGGGGGGGGGGATGGATTTTAAGCAGTACTCCACTTCATAATATGCATGAACAGTGATTTAAGTATTTATTTGATCAATAGCTATTTACTAGTAATAATAATCCTAATTAAATCAAGCTAGTCGAGCGAACCATCCTAAAGCTATTTTATAACTGATCATAACTACATCTTCAATAAGTAGTATCAGAATTAACGAAACCCTTGAGATGCCATTGTTTAATAATTGGACAATTAATCATATGATCTATCCTTTCATTTCATTTCAGTTACACAAGAAAACTCTAATGTATTTGTTTGTCCTCAGCAACTCTTCACCTTCCTATCCCCATATATATATATAAGTTCGGATAGCTTCCTCCCTTCTTCATATAAAAAATCCCGCACATCCCTTGCGAATTTCTCCTACAATCGTCACACGAATCCCACTCCATAGTATAACTAGCAACATGAAGAATACTAGTAATTATTTCATCCTCAAAGTAGTTCTACTACTAACCTTAGTTTCATGGATTAATATCCTTGAAGCTCGACCTTTAACCACTAAATCAACCCTTTTGGCACGTTTAAAAATACAAGATGGTTCAACACCATGTTGGGATTCCTTATTCGAGCTCCAAGCATGTACTGGGGAAATCGTGCTTTTCTTCATAAATGGTGAAACCTACCTTGGCCCTGATTGTTGTGGTGCTATAAGAACTATTGAACGTCAATGTTGGCCATCTATGCTTGGTTCCCTTGGTTTCACGTCCGAAGAAGGCGATATATTACATGGATATTGTGATGCTAGTGAATCTCTTTCAACACCAGAGACACCACCTTTGGCTCCATAGTCGAATATTACTTTTAATTATTGATGCTAAACGAAACTATGAAGGGCTTTTGAAGTGTCTTTATCTATCATGAGTAATAATATAAAGCTTTTGCATGCTTGAGTTTATTTCATACTTTACTACTTTTTGTTTACTAAAGCTATTGGTAGTGTATGACTATACTCCAAGCGAGTTTCATATATATGATTTTTCCTGCTCGTAAAAATAAACTAAACTTTCAATAAGACCACATCAATAAATTTCATTAACATAAAAAAAAACATAATTTAATTAATAAGGGAAATAAAGGAATATACTAAAATTTAATTTGAAAAAGACTAAAGATTTCCATTTATTTGTTTCTCAAGGGGAAATGACCATTATTATTTCTTTACAGCAAACAATTAGTACTAGTACTCATTACTCAATACAATTTCACTATTTTCCACTTATGTACACCATGTTCCCAAAAAGACACTTTCACCCCTAAAGAAATCAAAGATTTACAATAATGCCCCTAAATCATCTTTTCAAACAGGCACTTTCACCCCTAAAAAATCACAGATTTACAATAATGCCCCTAAAAATCGTCCTTTCTCGAAACCTTGCGATACTGCAGTTTCCTTTGCTTCCTAACAATTCTTGAAAACCCAGTCATCTTCACCGCCGGATCCACCGTCGCCGCCGCTTTCCTCGGCGTCGACGTCGCAGAATTCCGGCCAGAATAATTCGCCGGAGCAAAAAAACCTCTTCCCATTTCACCAAGAGAATCCTCATACATATTAAACCCAGTCAACAGAATCCCATCCAACCCATGCACAGCAAAACCCGACCCAACATAAAGATCCGGATCCGAAACCCGAACCCCATCAACAGTTACAAACGAGTCATCGCTCTTTCCTTTTCCAACCAACACACTGTAATGGGGAAGTAGGGTTTCTAAATATGGAAAGGTGGTGGTGAGGTTGCGGAGGTTGGAGAAAGTGAGGCGGTGGGAAGGGATGACGTGGCACTTGAGTGCTGCCACGTAAGCGTCGGCGTCGGTGGCCATGTCGAGTGTGTAGAGGAAATGATCTTTCGGAGCGAAGAGTGTGAAGGGTTGTGATGGGGTGAGAAGTTGGAAGTGGACGTCGGAAGTTGATATTGCGTTGCTGAAGAGTGGGTAACCGGCGTATTGGAGGGTTTGAAGGAGGGTGTCTAGTTGTTGTGGGGTGATGATCATGTTGTTTGTTGGGTGGGTGGTGGTGGATGTAGTGGAGTTGATGGTGGTTGTGGTGGCGTTCTTGGGATGTTTTGTGGAGTTATCGGTGGTGGTGGTGGTGTTCTTGATAGGTTTTGTGGAGTTCATGGTGTTTGTGGTAGTGTAAGTGGTGGATATAGTGGAGTTGGTGGCAGTTGTGGTGGTGTTCTTGGTAGGTTTTGTTGAGTTGACGGTGGTTGTGGTGGTGGGGATTGTGGAGTTGATGGCGGTTGCGGTGGTGTTAATGGTGGGTCTAGTGGAGTTTATGGCGGTGGCTATGGCGGTTGTGGTGGTGAAGAGGGTGGTGAGGATGAGGAAGAGAGTAAGGAGAATTGAGTTAGCCATGAGAGTGCGGTTATTAGATTTTGGCGGTCTTTTTTTCTTCTGAAATTGGAGTGAATGAGTAATGTTAATGTGGGGACCACCTTGTATATATAGGCAGTTATTGGCGGTTGATAAGATTAATTAACAGATTATAGAAAAGAGAAATAGGCGAACAAAATAGATTACAGTATTATGAAAAGGGGTTTTTTGCAAAAGTTGAAGGTAAAATAAAATCTTGGAACAAAGACTACAAAGTAGACTATTCAATTACACTTATTTGTACTCCACGGTATGATTTACCTAACAAAACCATTTAATCATAGATGTATCACCCATATAAGGGAGTAGCTAAGAAGAAGAAGAGGAGTTCCAATTGAAACTCATTTTTTTAAATATAATTGTACTTCCGAATAGGAGAATAAAATGGGGTATAAAGTACATTCATGTGATATGTTCAAATCTGTAGCGTCTCCTTCTTTCTTAAAATCTGTTTGTGTAACTTCTTAATAGAGTCACTACAGAATAGACACGATATACTAGAGATGAATCTTAAAAAGCTTTTTAACTTTTATACGAAAACTTCATCGACTCATCGATTCTTCACGAGAGAGGAAAACCCATGACAGAAATGTGGAACTTGAAACTCAGGGAAGTGCACCAATAGCCATTCTTAGGCTCACTATATAAAATTTAGTCAGAGTTGCAAATTAATTTAATATTAGCCCAACTTAAATATGGTAGTACACCGATAGCCACTACCAAACTTAAAGGACACAATGCAATAATGTTCTGAACTATAAAAAAAAAAAAGTGAACTTAAGCACACTATATCCTGAAATCTTAAACGATATGAACTTAAGAACATAGTTTTCTAAAGTATTAAACTGAAAAATTTAGCTTCATGATACTTGAGGAAGCGTGAAGAAGGTGGATCTCCATCATCCTTCTAAATTGTGGCTAAATTTCAAATATATTGCAAAATAATAGCTAAATTGTGCAACCCAAGACTGGCTACCTGGTGTGGTTCCATTTCCAATGTGAGGACCCATTCAATATGTAATTTTCTTGAAAGGCCACTCATATGGTAGTGTCTGTTTGGAAACTGTTTTGGTATTGAGATTCAACAGCTTTTGTGACCTTGGAGGGGACTATATTAACTTTTTGGGCGGAAATTGTTGATTGTTTAATTTAAAGTTTAGTTTCATCGCCAAAACATGAAGAAATTCCTAATGATTGGTCAGTTTGTAGAGAAATTATATACACTTTATATATATTCAATTTAATAATAACTATAAATAATTTTGTTAATTTCAAACATTTTTCTTCAATTGCTTAAACCAAACAGAGAATACTTTTTCTTGAATTATTATCTAGTCCAAGAACTTCAAACAGAATTTTTTTGTTGGTAAAAACTAATATTAGGTGTTGTTGTCTGAACAACAAATTTGATGATTCTTTTTTCCGCTTAATTTTAAACTTAAAGTTTGAATTTGATTTAAAGTTGATCACATTTGAAGTTAAGCTCAACTTCACATTTTGGGTCTGAATTTGGATGAATTTTATTTTAACAAACGGAGCAATTCCATATCAATAAATTTAAGTTTCTTAAAGTTCGACAAAAGATGGCTAACTTTAGCTCTTGATGGTTTGAAGATAACTTACCAATGGTTTGAACTTGAATGACTACTCTTGTAACAGTTTTTTAAAAGTGGCTAAAAACTAAATGATATGGGTAAGCTGTCCAACCAAATTTTGGGCTAATTACAAATATATACAACTCTAACACAAAAATTACAAAAAATAACAACATTATTCCACTTTACAAAAAATACCAACATTTTTTTACACATTATATACAAAACCAACAAAACTAATAAATTAGGGTTTGTTCCTCCTTCTTCCTACTGCCCCCCTCCCACTGCTACCACCCCAGGCGGCGGCGCCGCCTAGTCACCGCCGGCCGCAGTCGCCGGCCACCGCCGGATTTCTTTTTTGTTTTTTGAATCTAAAAAATGAAATACACATATAAACATTGATTTCTCTTTGAAAAATACGCTTGCAACATACATATAAACAAAAAATATATGTAAATACACAAAAAATATGTTTGACATACACTAGACACACATACATACAAGGATCTACGGATCTACAACTTAAAACATACAAATTTATGTATGTCAGACATACACTTGACATACACACAAAAGCACATATAAAAAATACAATAGATGCTCAGATATACCCGTTCATACAGTGGTATACACATACATACACTTGTGTGCTGAAAACATTACATGTATATACACGAACATACAGATACATACACCTGCATCTGAATATTTATATTCAAAAATAAAAAAGAAGAAGGAGAAACAGATATGAATACATACATACATACATATATATATATATATATATATATATATATATATATATATATATATATATACACTAGTCTGTGGGCACGCACCACGCGCGTGAGGCCCATAGATATAAATAAAATACCTTTTAAATATACATAAATATTACCATAAAATGTGTTTGAGTTATAAAAGAGTATATGTTGGTGACTATTATTTGAGTAGTCCATCAATTTTTCGATCGGCAATGGCTTCTGAATGTTATATGTTTACTCGACAAAAAGATTTCTTAATGTATTGTCATAGCTAAACTTTTCTAAAAATAATACAAGTGCAAGTGTATGCATCTAAATAGAGATATTGCTATCAAAAACCATGATAAAATGAAGATAAATTTTTAACTCGTGATATGAATGTACTTCTAGATTGTCCGAAAGTAGTTGAATATATAGATAAATGTCTAATTATATTGTCTAACATGTCAAAGTTATCTACTACTAATAAATGTCTAATTATATTGTCTAACATGTCAAAGTTATATGCTACTAACTTATTATTTTCTACTTATCACGTGCAAAATTATTTCAAACCATGAGAATCTAATAAGGACCAAAAAGGAAAGCAAAAAATGTGAAGAGATTAAAGTTATCTCAGTAGAATTAAGCCAATTGCCACTCTCCATCCCGATGATGGCAAGCATCTCTTGTAGTCCCGCATGGAAAGGTCATCTTTCTCTAAATTGAAAAACTAAAGAAATAGAAGATGATAGAACAAAAGGCTATTGATGATGTAAATAAGTACTCTTAAGCAAAAAGATTGAAGTATGCATTGTGTTGAATGTTGATATTAATTAAGAGGATGGATAGACTTAACGGTATGACAGTAGGACACGTGAAAAAGGAAGTATGGAGTAAATCTTAGATGTAAAACTCATTTTTTCGCATTAATCATAGAACACTTTGAACATTTGTATTTTATGAAAAATATTGCATTTGTAAAAGTTACTTGTTGAAAGTGATACATGAATCTTAATAAAAAAAATTAAACTTGTATACTCTGAATATTACAAATACATGTATCTTAATAGTTCTATGAAAATCCCAAGACATAATTCAAATTTTCAAGACTAACCCTACAGCAAAACTTGTAATATACTAAAATAAAAGGTATTATTTAGTTTTTGAAGGACAAAATGGTCGTTTACTTTTTATTATAGGTATTGGCTCTTTTAGAATAGTATGATATAAAGAAAAAAGATGAGAAGATCAGCTGTGATGGCAGCCCAAAAATGAAAGAAAACAACAACAACTCTAGTTTGCCGGAGAAACAGAAGCAGCGGCGGCCGACGAGGGAGGGTGGGGAACGGCAGGAGGGTGGGTGGGTGGAGGGGAGAGAAAGAGAGAGGGAGAAGTTAGGGTTTTGGGTTAGAGAGAGAAGGAAAATGATAAAATGGTATGTTTTGTAAAAATTATACAAATATCGTTATGTTGGGTAATTTCTCAATAATATCGGTATTTTTTGTAATTTAACTGTTTAATGCGTCAATTAGCGTAAAAATCTCCCAAATTTTACAAGCTCTTGGATGTGTTAACCCAAATTGACCCATATAGATGATATATGACCAGTTAAATTAGCGTGTTCAAGTTTGGAGAAGAATTAGGTGAGTTACAGTTTTATTGGCTGAAATTAACATCCTTGATTTGAGGTTAAAATACATATTATCAGTCACATGAATAGGAGAAGTTTTCAAAGTTCACATATTACACGTATGGATATCTGTTTAGGTAAGCTAATATTTCCCAGCAGTCCACCACTTTTTCTGCTTGGAGTTGGATGTAGAAAGGCATGGTTACTCCAGCTATCCTTGCAATTCAACGGCACTTAACAATAGAGTTATATAATTGCACTTCAAATTAAGCCACCAGTTCTCTTTCAAAATTATAAATATAAAAAAACACCTACCTTTATACTACACTAACCTATTATGTTTCCGGTCAAAAAGATTCATGAGTTACTAATTAAAAGGAGGGAGATTTCAATTTACTGTTTCCTACGTAAAAGTCAACTATCGAGATGATACAGTCTAAGAGCCCGTTTGGGTAAGCTTAAAATGTTACTTAAAAGTATATTTATACCTTTAAGTAAAAAGTATGTGTTTGGTAACTAAAAAAACAAAGTACTTATAAACACTTTTGTGCTTAAAAGATGCCAAAAGTTCTTAAAAATTACTTATAAGTAACTTTTTACTTTTAAGCTACTCAAAATAAGCCCACCCAAACGGGGCCTACATCTTAACTGAGAGGGGCTTCATGTGCTTGTGAACGATTGTACATCCAGCTGTAAAGGGTGCACGTACCTAGACATTTGGAATAGTTACTGATGGGAGTTGCACCAAAGTTGTGGAGCTTCCACTTTGGTCCGTAATGCTTTATATCCAATCTCTATGTTGTTACACACCAGTCCCTTATTTTTCCTTTTGTTCAGATTCCATCTCTGGCATATTAGTTAGAAAATGAGGTCAGCATGACTTTTTTGGTGCGCACATTTCATCCATTTTCTCGTAAAATTATGCTTAGTTCTTTCCATAGATTTTCCTTTACATCATATATTGTACTCACAATTTACTCAAAAAGCAAATTGACAAATCTTTTTTCCTAATTCATATAATTTTGGAACTTCTTAAGGCCAGTATGTGACTGCATGCCTAACTCATGTTGTGCCTGTGAATTCCTCATCTTTCTTCATTTGGTAAATTCTTGTTTTCTTTGTCTGCCATGTATTTATAGCCATTGCTCTCCATCATTGTTCTATGTAAAGTTAAAACCACTAAATTTGTCGTTGCATATATTCTTCGTTAATTAGCATCACCTCATTATTACTCCATCCGTTTCAATTTATGTGGCAATATTTCCTTTTTAGTCTGTTCCAAAAAAGAATGACAACATTCTAAATTTGGTAACAATCTAACTTCAAAATTACAGTTTTGCCATTAATGAAATGATTTACAACCACACAAACATCTATGCCTCATTTTAGACTACAAGTTTCAAAAGTCTTCTTTTATTTCTTAAATTCCGTGCCTAGTCAAATTATGACACATAAAATGGAACGGAGGGAGTATGTAGTATTAAGTGACTGCAGTCTAGTCTAGAATTAAAATACTACCATATATAGTTTGCTGGACACCTTGTCCGCACTCTGCGTAATGTTTATCCATTGAGCAAATTCGGCATGTCACAGTCAAACAAAAAAATTCTAAAAAATTAAAAAAAAAATCTCAAGTCCTTTTCTCTCCTTTTTTGTTGTTGTTGGTTTTAACTTGCCTAACATTAAGGTTCATGCTAATCATAATACATAGTTAGGTCTTGTAAAACTAATAACTTTCTAATGACAAAAATTTACAATAACTATTGATATGCTTAATGGCTGGGAAAGTAAATGGGATTCGGCTGGGAAAGTAATGGCTAGTTTATCTCTATTGATTTGTTTATTTATTGCTACAATGAAATAATACGCCACAAATTACTCCGTATATTGTGTGGTCCCATTCCAAGAGATTCTCTCAATTAAAGTACTAACTTTTGACCAATGTATTGTCACAGTAAAGTTTAGGGGTAATGTGTCGAACCTTAAATAATACTACTACTAGTATAAGGTGAAGAAAGGTCCAAGTATAGGAATCAAGGATGCTTTTAACTCTATCTTCATCTAGTTCTGGTAGTTGATGGTCAGTTTTATAAGGGTAACTTTTATCCGATTCATTTTATAAGTAGTGGTTTTTAAAGGGTGCTTTTATTACCTGATAAAATTCAAACAAGAAATGTGACAGCCTAGATGAAATTCTGCTATCATTTGATCATACATTTCAAATTTAAACCCGACAAAAGAGAAATTTCTAATGACAACGTAAAACTTCCCGTATAATGTGTCATCCATAATATAAAATTAAATTAGTCGAGGTAGTGAATTTTATATTCTAAATGATTATACCAACCGTTTTTCTATTTATTTGAGTTCTTTTTAGGAATAACTAAAGAATAGGTTTGCTGGTTCAGCCACTGAAACTGCAACTGCTGTTCTTTTCTTTTTTTATTATTTGCATGTTCTTTGAATTGATTATGACTTGTTTCATTAGAATGTAGTGGACCGAAACAATTGGTCTATTGCCTCTAGTTTCTCCATCTTCAAGAAAGACGGCTAGAAAGTTCTTACTGAGACAACTTTTTTCTGTAGAATGTGCAAAAGTAAAATCGATGATTAAATAAAAAAAACTTCAATTCACATATAGGAACACTAACAAAAGAAAATTATAGGATCAAAGGGTAAGCATTAAAAATTTGGTGAATTAAATTCATAAGAAATTTGGATTAATTCCTAAATTCAAGAAAATACATTGTCATATATCAAATTATGTGGCGCCAAGTCAAATAAATTACAATGAAGTTATGCCAAATGGTGAGCGGCATGGCATGACAAGTCAAGTTAACTTGCCAATACAAATACGTAATGTGTACAAGTGATAGACTACAACTATTTAAAAGGGAGGTTATCAAAGATTGGCTTGCAATTCAAACGGCCAATCAAACTAAAGCAAATAAAATTTGGTTTTATCACAACTTCTCTATTCAATCACTATAAATAGAGAGCTCCCATAAGGCAAAAAGGATAATTAAAAAACGGATGGAAGAACATCAAGGAGGAGATCAGAAGGAAGCCATATGAAGGGCAATCAAAGAAGCTCCAAAGAAAAGCATTCAAAGTTTTTTCCTATGTTCGTGATCTACGTCCTTATTCAAGTTCAACAACGGAGGCTACGATCTACGTCTCTGTTCAAGTTCAACAACAGAGGCCACAATCTATATCTCTGTTCAAGTTCAAAAATAAAGTTCAAATCAAGATTCGGCGTGCACGAGTTCAAGTATCTGTTCGTGACAGTTGAATCTCAAATCTTGTTCGTGACGGACGCCGAAGTGTTCGTGACAAACAACAAATCCAAATCAATCTCTTGAGTCAAATACAAAGGCCATCAAGTTCAAGATCAAGCTTTCGAGCCCTTGAACCGATGTTTGTAAGGAGAAGAATCAGAGGACGTCATTTACAAAATTCAATGACATTCTAGAGATTGTAACCACATATTCAATTGATATCAAATACAATATTTTGTTATATATTTCTTGCCTTGAATTTTCTAGACTACAAAACTTTGTTATTACACAGAGTTTTTTGTTTGAAATTTAAATATAAATGTTTTACTTGCTTGAGGGTCCTTTTTTTTTTTTTATGAGATGATTCTCTAAGTTTTCTAAATACATACTAAATATTCTATTTTTGTAATATACTTTACACAATTGTGTAAGTAGGACATAGGACTCATCAAGATTCTAGAGTCTGTTTTTGATTAACCGATTGAATTAAAATAGTCTATGAACAAGTGTTATTAATCATTTTGGTGAATCTAATTTTATATATAAGCAGTTATACTTTATAAAAAAAATTGATAAGATATAATTGGTGCATCTGATAAAAAAAAGTTATATTAATAAAAACTTTTCATGTTTAAGTGACTGAAATATGTTTAAAATTAGTTACAAAAATTATACATTTGAAAGTATTATAGAGTTTTTGCCTTTTCACCTTTTCAACTAGTGTATACTTCATATGGTTGGAGAGTGTATATTATATAATTATAATTTTGGGATTATAATCCCTTATTCCTACGACAAAATGGCCCTTTTAATTCATATTTGATTGGAAAGTGTGTTACCTCATCGAAGACATATTGTTGACACGTTGTCAATTAATATCTGGTTAATTTATTTGAAAAAATTGTGTCATGTAATGTTAAGTTGCGTCTTTTTTGAGATTAATGCGGGTTAGCTATCCTAACTTATCAGAATATAAAAATACCTTATTTTATGACTAATTTGATTAGATCAATATCAACTTATGTATCCTTCTAATATATATATATATATATATATATATATATATATATATATATATATATATATATATATATATATCAGATACTTGGTTGAATAAAAATACTTTCACATTTGACTAAAAAAAAAAAAAACTTACCGTCCTTCCATTTGTTATTTTTGTAGTTGAAAAAAATATTTTTTTTTAATAAACAAACTCATATGAATAATTTGTTGTTTCATCAACATATCTCTATTTGCAATGGTCACTCTTCTAATCTGCCGTACCTCCAATCCTCTTTAATACAAAGGCATCGTAACATATACATCAAATCAAGATTAAATAAAAGATTCACCATCTCTTCTTTATATTTGTCTATCCCTCCATCAATTAGATGGACTCGTTAGAGCATTGAGAGGACCTTCTCCTAGTACGAGAGGACCGGAAATGACACACTTTTGATGTACCAGTTATCGCGCCTACCGTAAACACTGGGTAGCCAAGTGCGGATCGAATAACTGCAGCATCACACATATAACATGTGAGCTGTGAGTGAGAAGTCAATCACTTTCAGCTTTTCTTTTTAAATTCTACGACATGATTAGGGATGGCAACGGGGCGGGTGCGGGGCGGGTTGAATCATAACCCGCAAAAGTTAAACCCGCCCCGCCCCGCCCCGCATAGCATTTTTGTCACTTCTCAACCCGCCCCGCCCCGCCCCGTATTAACCCGCCCCGCCCCGCCCTGCTATATTATTTTTATTTTTATTTTTGTTAATTTTATGAACTAATTAACGAGTTTCTCAAGTATTAATCATCTTATCTTAGGTAAATTATCATAGTAATTTGGGCAATAATTTTATTATTCTAATGATAGATTTTAAACATACCCATATGTATAAGTTTGTTGTAAAATTAAGTCTCTTATATAAAAACACATATAATTTGATTACGATTTAACTTCTATTTAAGATAACTTTTATATAAAAACATATATATACAGGTTCTACAAGGATTTGAAAAAAAAAAAAATTAGATAAACCCGCAACCCGCCCCGCCCCGCCCCGCCAAAATTTTAAAAAAATTTGTCCCAACCCGCCCCGCCCCGCCCCGCCCCGCAAATGGCTTAAACCCGCCCCGCCCCGCATAGAGTTGAACCCGCCCCGCCCCGCACCCGCCCTGCCCCGTTGCCATCCCTAGACATGATGATGAGCTCTTATCGGCTCGAACCTTCTTTTTTATCTCTGTCAACATATCATAAGAGATGAAAGATTGTAGCGTAAAAAAGAATGATGCGTTTAGCTAGGTAACATAATGAAAATGTATCGGAGTGCAAATCCTAGAATAACAGTTTAACCCTGTCTTGGCCTCGAGAAGTGCTGAGTAGCACAGAATTTTAATCTATCAAATGTCATGATAAGATTTTGTACTTATATTAATATATAATCTAAATAGTAATTTGAACCCATCTGCTTATGTAGTTATGGTCATGGATATATAATCAGTACAGTAAAGCAGTGTCGTGCGCTCAAAATTTGCTATCTGAGCGATTTTGTTCAATTCGATGGTCAAATAACCACGAACGATTATTACATTTAAAAGAAAAAAGTGGCAAATCCAATCAACTAAAGATCGAACAAACCCATGAGAAAGATCCAACCAAATCAAACTTATTAAAATCTAATTGGATTGAATTTCTCAAATTGGAACTATAAAACTTAATCCAAATAATATAAACCAATGTTAAAAATGAATGCACACTATTTGGGTTTTGCTTTAAATATATATTTTGGAGATTATAATAAAAATAAAGAATTGATTATAAATCAAAAATGATACAAGCCGATCTATCTATATCGTAAACTATCGGATCGGGTATTACTTAGAAGTGAAACTTGCAGACCTCATAGGTTGTTATATTTTTCTTACGGGGGAACGAAATCAAAGAATATATAGACTAGTACGTATGAATGACCAACTTATGTATTTTGACCAATGTTTTCTTATGTACATTTTTTGTGATTTGTAACTTCATAAATAAGTCAAAAATATAATTAAACTGGTCAAATGAGCTTGTAATGTTATCCTAGCACCCTTTTGTATATCCTAAAAATCGATTTCATGTATTACAATTAAATTTATATTTAGTTGAGCCTTAGGAGACCGTTTATATCGTGATTCAACCGATTATTAAGTAATTTTATGCTAACAGGTGATCGATTTAGCGAGCACTTAGCCGATGTTGACATGCAAAATACCGATTCGATGGCACAAAATACAACGAACTAAACAGTATACGAAATAACAAATTCGATTTGGAGACAATAAAGTAATCGAACAAATGAAGACAAGTAGCAAGTTTATCGATTACGATAGTACACGTAATTGACTACGAACAGTTGATTGACTGACTAACTCCAAACATATAGATTATGAACAAAGTAAATGAATAAGCAGATCAGACTCTGACAATGATTTATCGAAGGAATACTTAGTTATCAATTGAACTTGTCAAACTGACGACTTTGCTTAAACTAGATTTCGATCGAAAATGTATTTACGGAATTACAATGACAATAATTGCAAATGAACAAAATAATAAGAATCAAATAATGATCTACTTAATTAAGATGATGAAAATATGACTTAGAAATCGAGCAGCAATCTTGTTTAGTCAATATTGCGATCAGAGCAACAATTAACAAGATTCACGATGATAAATTGACACATCAAACAATCGAACTAGCAAGTAGACAATTAAGCAAATAACTAATAAATAAACGAAAGCGATAAAACTTATTGTATTGATTGATCGAAGGCTCGTGCTCCGTTGAAAGAGAAGAATCCCCCTTCCAAAAATGAACCAAAAAACGATTGCACGAGTATATTGTGATCACAATGATGGTGGTGTAAATGACAGTAATGGTGGTGATATTATAGTAGTAAAATAAAGAGGGATGTTTTGTTCAACTGAACATAAGCTTACAAGTGAGGGAATAGAGAACTATTTATAGGGTGAGAAATACAAAGTGTCCAACCCTAGGAGAACTCCACTCTCACACGTTTCTCCATCAGTCACGTAGTTACCCACGTCTAACAGATTCAGTTGAATATGGCCCGAAAAAAGCGGGATAAGATCAACCATTCTTATCTGATGTAGCAATTGTCTTCGAAGTCTTCCGATCACGGTTTAGTTGAATCGATCAACCGTTATCGATCAACGCTGTCTTCTTCCGATCTCGTATTATGTTGTCTCCGATATTCGCTCTCATCTTGCCATGTTGCTGAGTACGTGTTACATATGTGATCGGGCAAAATCCGACCAGTACAGATAGTCCCCCAACTTGCCAAGTGAGTGTTCGGAAAAATTGGCAAGTGGTATGAAATTTAAAGCGGGAAAATACGTGGAACATTCGTGGCCTTTCATTTTGAAATGCCAAACTGTCATTTCAACTTTCCATCACTGCACGTGTCAGACATCGTGCGGACGATGGTTTTTCACCGATTACCGAGGTAATGATGACTCTTCGCCTTATAATTACTACTTCAAAACCAAATTTTCAAACTTTTACAGTTTGTTGATCAAATATTCTCTCAAAAATTCTTGTTGTATTCTTGAAATTTCTGCTGCAAATCCTCCATTTTGAAGCTTTAATCTTTGTTACCGCCTTACTTTTAAGTCGAACTTTACTAAAAAAATGTCTTCTACAAACACTTCATCTGCTCAATATATCGTTGACGTCGTTAGTTCCACCACCTCTTTTGTCGTGATACCGCCGCAGTCTGTCGCGGTGGTGGAACAGGCCGCCGCCAATTGTCCTTCTGAGGACAAAAAGGGTAAAAAGCGAAAGGAGAGGAAACCAAAAGACTTTGGCCCAAAAAAACTTTATTTGGAGATTCTTCCTAAGAAGTTTACTTACGACAATGATTGCAAGGTCAATGTTCAGAATGAAGCAGAGAAGAGGAAGAAGAGAAACATCCCCATTGACTCTGTGTTCAGTGCAATCACTCCTGATTCAATGCCAAGAGTTCGGGAGGACTGCGGTTGGAAAGTAGATGTGGTCGACGTTGTATGTCCTCCGAGGAAATCCATATTGGCCACTCATTATGAAGACCATTCAGTGGTGTCAACTTATCCGTTTACAATCGATTTTACTCTTCCGATTGATCCTTTGATCGAAGAGTTTTGTCAAATGTACAACGTGTGCGTTGGACAACTTTCCCCGTCGATATGGCGAATGGTGGTGATAATGCGCTTTATTGCGAGGAAGGCTGAAGTGGAGCCGACACTTCACCATATTCTCAACATTTACTCCCCTTGAGTTTACAAAGCAGGGGTGATTACCCTTGCAAAACGAGGTCAAAGGGCTTTGATCTCTGACAACGATGACAATCTCCAAGGATGGGATCAACGCTTTGTTTTCATCCCTACAGATCAATTGACTGCCCCTGGATCAGAGCCATTTCCCAGCGCGTAGAATCGAACTCGTAAGTATTCGACCATCTTATGTTCTTTAATTTATTTTAACCTTCTAACTTCCTTACATTTTCGCACCCTCAGCCGACAGGGTTTTGTTCGAGTTGGTTCGTGACATCGAGCAGTGGTTAATTAAAGTTTTGGATGAAACAACCAACGATGAAAGAGCTTGGAAGCCGATTGCGGCTCTGTTGATGTTGAAGGCCAAGAATCATGGTATGCCTCGTTCTTTCAATGATAAATGTATTTGGTCGACCTCCTCTATTAACAGAAATTTACGTAGGCATTACGGGTACCGGAGGTGAGCCCAGCGATGAAGAGGATGATGTCGAGGAGGAAGAAAAAGCCGATGACGTTCCTCATCCTCCTCCTCCTCAAAAGAAGAAGTCTTACAAGGACCTCAAGAGCAAGTATTTTGCCAAGAGTGTGGCAAAAGGGGATGGCTCATCGACCAAACCCCAATCCATCGAGGAAGTGGTGGTTGGGGCGACTTCAGCTGTTGCAGTGGCGCGGGCTGTCGAAGAGATTGCGCCGGTCTGTGTGGTCCTTGATGATGAGGCATGAGAGGAATCGGGGTCCAAACACTTGATAAGGCACCCCAAGAAGTCGGTGAAAGAGAGGCTTTAGGAACAGCTTAGAGTGGCTGAGCAAGTCGAAGACTCTTCATCTGACCTTGGGGGCAAAGGTCGCCTTCCTTTATCTCCAATACCTTAAGGTTTATAAGTCACATTAGGATCTGGGGGTTTCCGCAGCAGAGATGGTGCTATCGTTTCTTTAGGCGTTGTCCCCGAAATTGGGGAAATAATGATCGAAGCGATGGACCAAAGCCTTTAGGAGAGGGACCCAAGGAAAGGGAAGATGTCGGCTCTAGATCTGCCAATGGTCACGACGAAGTCAAAATACGATGAAAGTACAGGTTCATCATTTTTTGTCGTGGACCATGCTGATCCATTGATCCATTTCCCTTGAGGTAAGGATGTTGCAGCTTTTGCTGCTTTAGGTGATTCTGAGGAGTTGGGTGAAAGGTCGGTTACGGTGATCGTGCCTGGCAATGTTGATTTGTTTAGGTGTCCACGACGCCTTGCTGACTATCTCTTTGAGGTGATGGGCCCGATGGAACAAGCTCGATTGAATGTGCATAGCGACTTGAGTCTTCCTTCGCAAATCGCTTTTGCTGGCTTCAGGGTAATTTTTTCGACTTCTCTTTTCATTTCCTTCAAATAAAACTACAACTTTTTAATTCCAACTCTGGTTCATTTTCAGAACACGATGATGGCTATCGAAACAACTGATCTAATTCGTCAACTCCAGGATGGCGCCATGGTTTTGAACGATCAAATTGCCCAGCTTACCTCGGCTAGGGAGAAGTGGCATAGAAAATTGAAGACCTTGGAGGCGGAACACGCTGAGCTTGAAGCTAACTTCAACAAGAACACGAAGGAACATGCTCTTCGTGAATCTGAATTAGAATCTCAGATTCAAGCTTTGAACGATCAGCTCAGTCAGCACGAGGCCAATATGGAAAGCAAGTGTGCCGAATTGAAACCTGCTTTGGAAAGCAAAGATCGAGAGCTTGCTAAACTGTCTGAAGAACTCCAAACTCTCCGTGGGAGTAATGAAGATCTAAACGCTCAAGTCAACAGCTTAACAGAGAGAAATCAGGTTCTTCAACGGGAATCAGTCACTCTGAGGCGCGACCTTGAAGGAGAGTTTGAGAAAAAGAAGGACCTAATTCTTGTTGAATCGAGGCACGATGTGCTAAAGAAGATGCTCGAGCGCAGTGTTGACGTTCCCACTGAGTTGGATGAAGCCATAGCCATCGTGAAGCTTGCTTGTGAAGACCTCGGCCTCCACCCAAGCTCCTCCGGTGAAGGCTCAGATGGGGATGATGACTGAATGCTTCAAGACTTGGTTTTCATTTTGCTTGTTTTTAGCTTTTTTGACCAGTAGTTGTGGTCGTTTTTCATTTAGGAATGATGAGGTCGTTGGCCGATTAATGTAAATATTTCGTTCGAATGAATGAATTTCTCTTTCCCATTTATGAATATTTCTTTTCCATTTATTGCTTTAAGTATTGTTTTTTCGAAGATAGAGTTTTGTCTTGGCTTTTTTACGAAAGACAGGTTAATTCAATCGTTCGAAGTTCTAACGTTTTAGCAATAGTCATCGAAAAAGGATGAAGTGACTGGGGCCCAATGTACTTAGCACGTAGTGAAGAATGATGTCTCATTTTCACGTAGTGCACTCTTCGAACATTTCGAGTTCGGGAAGTCGCGATTTAACACTTAGTCATCATTGAAATTATGATAAATTTAAAATAACGTAAGGAAATTGGGATAAATTAAAAATAGCACAAGGATCGATAAGATGATTGACAAAAGGTGTTGTATTTTATTGAAGTATTGGCCGTTGTCGGGCGCTTGATACATCACTCGACCGATCAAGTCGATTGATTACAAAATGTGGCCGTTTTAAGGCGCTAATACTTGGAAGATTCCTTGGTCGCTAATGGACCGTTTACATTTTGCCTATATTTTGATCTAAACGAACAGTCCCCAGTGTGAGTGTTCGAAAACATTGGAGCTTAAACTTTTCCTTTGGATTCGAGCGAGTCCCCAGTTTCTTCTTTAAACGATCACGATTTCATCTTCTAAAGAAGTTCCCGATTTCTGGGTGCGCGATCATCTTACCACCTCCATGTCCCCTAGTGCTTGGGTGTGAAGTATGAGCAATCGAACACTGAAATTTATTTAATGATATCTGAAACGAACACGTCGAAAAAAGAAATAAAAAAAAAAAGAAGCCTTGAAGATGAAGACCACGTTAGAGTATTCGTCAGACTTATCGACCCCGATTGGAGCATTTCGAGCTCAAGTATTCGTGGGTGATGTTTGTCATCATTCGATTCCAAATATGCCTATCATCTAAAAGTGTTAGTACCAAACAATCGATAATCAAATATGCCCGATAGAGGGAGAAAGAAACTTAAATAAGGAAAAATGTAAAATTTGATCATACGATACCGTGGCATTTTCAGAAGTAGTACTTCTTCAATTGTGTAACATTCCAGTTGAAGTCGACTGGTTTTGAGTCTACTGTTTAAAGCTGATATTAACCCTTTCCGACTACTGCTTTGACCCAATAAGGCCCTTCCCAATTTGAGTCCAATTTGCCATCGTTAGGCTCATCTTTCTTTGACCGTTTTATCTTTAGCACATAGTCACCTACATTGAAACTTCTGCACTTAAGCTTTTTGTTGAGATAATTTTCTGCCCTTTGTTTTTGTGCCTGTATCCGAACCAAGGCTAGATCTCTTTTGCCTTCGAGCAGGTCCAACTCTACTAACATTGCCTCTTTGTTCGATTCATCGGCAGAGTGTGCAAACCGTAGACTTGGTTCGCCCACTTCAACCGGAATCAAAGCTTCTGCTCCGTAGACAAGCGAAAATGGAGTCTCACCAGTGCTATTTTTCACCGTTGTTCGATGAGCCCACAACGCACCTGGGAGTTCGTCCGGCCAAACCTTTGATTCATCCATTCTTTTCCTTAAGTATTCCATTATTTTCTTGTTCGAAGACTCGGCTTGTCCGTTTGCACTTGGATGGTATGGAGTCGATGCAATCCACTTGATTCCCCATTTCTTCAAGAAAGCTGTAATTCGTTTCCCAAAGAATTGTTTCCCGTTGTCACAGGTGATTTCCTTCGGTATCCCAAAACGGCACATAATGTTTTGATGGATGAATTTAATAACTTCTTGCTCTCTTGTCTTCGCTAAAGCAATTGCTTCCACCCACTTAGAAAAATAGTCAGTTAAAATTAATATAAATTTTATCCCACCGGGCGCTGTTGGTAGCAGCTCGGCTAAATCCATCCCCCACTTCATGAATGGCCGCGGTGATGTGACCGAATGAAGGGGCTCTGCTTGTTGATGTATGAGATTTCCATGCCGTTGACACCTGTCACACTTTCGAACGAATTCCTTTGTATCATCTCCCATCGTTGGCCAATAATAACCGGCTCTGATTAGCTTTCGTACCAACGACTTGCTTCCGGAATGATTGCCACATTCGCCTTCGTGAACTTCTCTCATCACATAACTTTTTTCATCTGGCCCAACACATTTTGCTAAAGGGCCACTGAACATTCGCCTGTAGAGTTGGTTATCTAAAAGGCAATATCTAGCCGCTTTAGCTTTGAGTAATCAGACAGCTTTTTTGTCTTCGGGTATAATACCTGCCTGCAAATAAGACAAATACTTGTTTCTCATATCCCAAGTGCGATTGACATTGTTTACCTCTTTAATACTTCGACAGAGTGCTGACTCGAACAAATGCACGACTGTTTCATCGAATTCTCCTTCGATGGCTGCTGCAGAGCCAAGGTTAGCCAAGGCATCTGCTTCGATATTTTCTTTCTCGAGATTTGTGCTATCTTCCACTCCTGAAAAGAAGCTAAAAGATTTTGTACCTTGCTGAGTAATTGTTGCATCCTTGTGTCCCGAACACTAAAGTCTCCTTGGATTTGATTCACTACTAGTTGGGAATCACTTTTGATGTCCAACCGTTCGATTTTCAAGTCCTTTGCAATCTTAAGACCTGCAGCGAGGGCCTCATATTCGGCCTCGTTGTTAGTTTTGGCATGTAGTTTGATTGCATACCTTAGTTTTTCACCGGTTGGTGCTATCAACAAGACTCTGATGCCAGTTCCTTTCACGTTCGATGCTCCATCCATATACATCATCCAGATTCCGGGGTCTGAATCCCTCATCATAAGTTCCTCCTTTTTTGCCTCCGGAAGAATGTTAACACTAAAATCTGCTACAAAATCAGCCAAAACTTGTGATTTGATGGCAGTGGAAGGCAGGTAAGTGATATCGTACTCACTCAGCTCGACCGCCTACTTCATCAATCGTCCGGAGAAATCCAGCCGATGTAAAATACTTCGTAAAAGAAAGGTAGTTATGACAGATATAGCATGTCATTGAAAATATGGTTTTAGTTTTCGTGCTGCTATAGCTAATGCAAGTGCAAGTTTTTCTAAGTGTGGATATCTTGTTTCCGCATCAAGTAATGTTTTGCTAACGTAATAAATAGGAAATTGTTTACCTCCTTCCTCGCGAATGAGGACAACACTCGCAGCTACTTTGGTAACAGCCAAATATATCAGCAACACTTCTCTTTCGATCGATTTTGAAAGCAATGGAGGATTGGACAAGTATTGCTTCAACTCTCTGAGGGCTTGTTTGCATTCCGGCGTCGAATCAAAGCTAGTGTTCTTCTTTAGCACTGAGAAGAATTTGTGACATCGTTCAGACGACCTCGAGATGAACCTGCTGAGATAGGTTACTCGACCATTCAGTCGTTGAACTTCCTTCACCATTGTCAGCTCATTGGGTATGCTTTCTATTGCTCTGATATTGTCTGGATTGGCCTCAATTCCTCTTTGTGATACGATGAATCCCAAGAACTTGCCGGATCCGACCCCAAACACATATTTCTCTGGTTCAGCCTCATGTTGAACTGCCTCAATATCGCAAATGTCTCCTTCAAGTGACATAAATGATCTTTTTCCTCCAACGACTTAACTAACATGTCATCAATGTATACTTCCATCATTTTCCCAATCAAGTCCTTGAACATAGTGGTGACCAACCGTTGATAGGTAGCCCCGATATTTTTGAGACCGAAAGGTATGACCGTATAACAGTAAGTCCCTATGTCTGTGATAAAAGAAGTCTTTTCCTGATCTGCTGGGTCCATTGAAATCTGATTGTAGCCTGAGTAGGCGTCTAAAAAGCTCAACATTTCATGTCCTGCCATCGAATCTATTAGTCTATCGATGTGAGGCAACGTAAATGAGTCTTTCAGGCAAGCTTTGTTTAGATCGGTGTAATCGATGCACACTCTCCATTTTCTATTCTTCTTCGGAATAACAACTGTGTTTGCCATCCACTCCTGATACTTAACTTCCTTGATAAATCTATTCATCAATTACTTGTCTACTTCGTCATTAATAACTTTTCTTCGAAAACCACCATTCGGTCGCTTCTTTTGTTTCACCGGTCGATGTTTTGGATCGACGTTCAGCTTATGCGTAGAAACTTTTTGATCGATTCCTATCATGTCCGTGTGGGACCAGGCAAAACAATTGGAATTATCTTTGAGGAAAGATATAATTTTTGACTTTATTTCGAGATTTAACTCTACCCCGACATACACTTTTCGATCTGGCTTGTCACCGAACAACACTACTTCTTCCAATTCCTCTATCGTAGAGTCTCATGCTTTCTATTTGTTCGGTTCCCTAATGCATGCCGGAATCGTGGCGAAGTCCTTACCCGTTGGACTTGGCTCCGTTTCATCATCTTCGACCATAGATTCCGATAGCTGTAGTTGCTATTTCTTAGCGCCGTCCTTGACGGCCACTGAGTAGCATTCTCGAGAGGTCTACTGTTCACCTCTAATTTCACGCACTCCCCATGGAGTAGGAAATTTCACAACTTGATGCAAAGTCGATGGAATTGCTCCTATAGCATGGATCCATGGTCAACAAAGTATCACGTTGTAAGCCATATCTCATTTCATCTCCTAGAACAAAGTTTCATTTTCAACACCTTCCGCATATGTTTTCATCGTAATTTCCCCTATAGTTATTTCACTCGAGTTTTTGAATCCAGATAAGATCGTCGATCGAGGTACGATTTTATCGTTCAACTGTAACTGCTCCACTACTCTTGAGTGAATTATGTTGACCGAACTGCCTGCGTCGATCAACACTCTTTTCACATCGACGTCATCAACTCCCATTGTAACTACTAAAGCATCATGATGGGGATGAATCCTTTCATCGAAATCCCTGAATACGATGTCATCGTTCATATCCTCTCGCGTCCTCTTATCTCGTGTAAACGAAACCTTTGCATATTTCTTCGTAGTATAAGTTACCCCACAGACATCATCCCCTCCGGTGATGACATTCTTTCTTCTTGTTGAAGTTATTCTGTCCCCTTTCGGTCAAGAGTTCCACCAAGTGCCCCTTTTCTAACAAATTGGCTACCTCATAACGTAGTGCTTTACACTCTTCGGTCGTATGACCGTGATCATGGTGAAAAGCACGCCATAAATTTTCATCTCTTGTGTTCGGATTCGTCTTTATGCGGCCGGGTAATTTCAGAACTTTCTCACCCATTCCCCTCAAATGATTCACCAAATTAGTTGTCGACACACAAAAATTATACTCTGAAATTTTAGGAGGCAGTGGTCGATCTCTTGGAGCTAAGGATGGAGCCGACTGCTCTTTCTTTGGTTGATTCCTTGAACTACCAGCTTCGTGGTTATTTCCTCCTGTTCGAGGGAAACTGTAGGGTTTCCATAGTTGATCCATGTAGTTTCGCCTATCGTTTTCGATTCTCCGTGGTAGTCGTTCGTAACGTCTATTATACTCAGCTAACTGCAACTCCTCATCTTTAGCTCGAATCTTTGGATCGCATTCGAGTTGAAGAGCGGCAAACGTCGTCAGAGTGACTTCCCTCAAACATTCCCTCAGCTTCCTACAAGTCTCTGAAGCGTGCATACTTAGATTATTTTGGAACGCCAAACAAGCCTACCTCTCTTGGACATGTGGTATGTTAATCTTTTCAGCGTTAAACCTCTTCATGAATTCTTTGATCGTTTCATTCGGACGCTGCTTGATGTTCAAGATGTCCTCGACCCTACGCTCAACCTTTTTAGCACCTGTATGGGCCCTAATAAACTTCTCCGTCATCTCATCGAAACTCATGATCTCGTTCTCGGGCAATTGCATGTACCATTTCAATGTTCCCCCTCTGAGCATTTCACAAAATTTCTTGAGGCTCACCAAATTTATCTCATCAGCTGCCAAGTCATTCGCCTGCACTGCGACCGTAAAAAAATCGACATAATCTGTTGGATCCGTGGTTCTATCATATCGGAGATTCTCCGGTAACTTGAAAGTTTTGGGGATCGAGAAAGGAGCAGCACTTGGTGGGAATGGTTATTTTGATATCGATTTCGAGGAAGAACTGCTCGTTAACTTTGGAACCCCTGGCAATCTCTCCATGAATGTTTTTATTTCTTCGAACTTCCTTTCTACTGAATCATTCACAACTGTACTCACGTTAGCCATCACTCTTGCTTCTGTCATGACGGAGGCCGGAGCTCCCATAGGCACGATGGCCGTACCTGATCCTCCAGATCCAACCCCTACTGCAAGTCCCCTGTTACGGCGCCCTGAGGAACCGAAGTTGGAATGCCTGCGGGAGGTGTGATCGGGGAGGGAGGCACTCCATGTCCGATAGAGCCAGACAAAATCTCCAATTTCCTGTGTATCAACTCAAATTATGCATCGTGTTTCTTCAAATATTCCATCAATACCATATTAGTATCCACTGATGTAACTTCGACCACGGGTTCCTTGCTGGGTCGACGTCCTCGAGGCGCGTTCAATTGCGAACCAGTAGGAACGTAGTCATGAGGCGGATCCTGCTCGTGTTGGGTTGATTCACCGGCTACTTCTTCAACCGCTGGAGCTTGAACACCGTCATTGGGATTAAGCTGTTGTGTGCCGTTCAAAGCTGTGATAGGGTCAACATTCTGTTCATCTGCCATTGCAAAACAAGAAAACAAACGTGAGTAGTATCAATAATCAAATCTAGGAACAAATCGATTGCCTAGGCCCCACGGTGGGCGCCAAATTGTATATCCTAAAAATCGGTTTCAGGTATTACAATTAAATTTATATTTAGTTGAGCCTTAGGCGACCGTTTATATCGTAATTCGACCGATTGATAAGTAATTTCACGTTAACAGGTGATCGATTTAGCGAGCACTTAGCCGATGTTGATATGCAGAATACCGATTCGATGGCACAAAAGACAACGAACTAAACAGTATGCGAAATAACAAATTCTATTTGAAGACAATAATGTAATCGAACAAATGAAGACAAGTGGCGAGTTTATCGATTACGATAGTGCACGTAATTGACTACGAGCGGTTGATTGACTGACTAATTCCGAACAGATAGATTACGAACAAAGCAAACGAATAAGCATATCAGACTCCGACAATGATTTATCGAACGAATACTTAGTTATCAATTGAACTTGTCAAGCCGACGACTTTGCTTAAACTAGATTTCGATCGAAGATGTATTTAGGGAATTACGATGGCAATAATTGCAAATGAACAAAATAATAAGAATCAAATAATGATCTACTTAATTAAGATGATGAAAATACGACTTAGAAATCGAGCATCAATCTTGTTTAGTCAATATTACGATCAGAGCAACAATTAACAAGATTCACGATGATAAATAGACACAACAAACAATCGAACTAGCAAGTAGACAATTAAGCAAATAATGAATAAATAAATGAAAGCGATAAAACTTATTGTATTGATTGATCGAAGGCTTGTGCTCCGTTGAAAGAGAAGAATCCCCCTTCCAAAGTTGAACCAAGCAACAATTGCACAAGTACACTGTGATCACAATGATGGTGGTGTAATGGAGGTGTAAATGGCAGTAATGGTGGTGATATTATAGCAGTAAAATAAATAGGGATGCTTTGTTCAACTGAACGTAAGCTTACAAGTGAGAGGATAGGGAACTATTTATAGGGTGAGAAGTACAAAGAGTCCAATCCTAGGAGAACTCCATTCTCACACATTTCTCCATTAGTCACGTAGTTACCCACGTCTAATAGATTCCGTTAAATATGGCCCGACAAAAGCGGGATAAGATCAATCATTCTTATCTGATGTAATTGAAGTCTTCCGATCACGGTTTAGTTGAATCGATCAACCATTATCGATCAATGTTGTCTTCTTCCGATCTCGTATTATGCTGTCTCCAATATTTGCTCTCATCTTACCACGTTGCTGACTACGTGTCACCAATACACCTTTAAACAAATACAATCGAATTAAAGACAGAAGTGAAGATCATCGTTTTTGTTTTATGTTTTTCCTTTTACTACCTTTTACAATCCCTTTTTAATTCTGATGGAAAGCACACAGAAATGGAGGGAAATATGTGTCAGATAAGTATTAACCCGCCAATAGAACAGCCAAACTACTCCCCACCCACCCAAACTCCCACTTGCCAAAACACATGTTCCCTTCACTTTCCTTTCACGTCATATACAAACAAACCCACTTTTTTATAGTGAGAGAAAATAAAGAGAGAGAAAGAACAGAAGCATCGTCCCATTTGCTGCTTCACAGCTCACCCCTATTAATCACACAATAAACAAACAATCCTACTACTAAATACTTACTCGGTGTAATTTTATTTGTGCTTTTCTATTTTTACACTTCCTTCAGAAATTATTCATGAGGATAATTATTAACTATTTGATCACTATTTATATCTTTATCTGGTGTTTGGACAATTATAATATTAATCTATAATTGAGACAAATATGCTCTTCAAGAACAATTATCGCTATGGACAAAATGAGAAAAAATAATTAATTTTACCTCGAACTTCTAAAATTATTTGAGACGACTATTTATAATAAGGAGGACAAATACAATAAGACGGAAGGATTAACATCCAATTAAAATAATACAGCTTCTACTTGATTTTTCTTTAGTCAGTCTAAAAATGAATACATAACTTTTAAATATAAGATGGTGTACCTTAAAGTTTTAAATTTTACCGTTAATGAAATATTTTATCACTATACATGGCTTAGTATAACATGAGTATTAAGTGTTCGGTCAAATACCGTATATGTTACATAAATTATGGCGAAAGTAATAATATTAACAACAACAATAACAACGAATTTGAAAATAGTGAAATGTACGCAGAGTTTATCGACCATAAGTGAATAGACTGTTTTGATAGACCCTCCACAAACAATAAAATTAATACCTCATTAATTAACGAATAAACAAAAGCCAAAAAGAAGAATCAAAAAGCATTATTCCAAAAAAATCCCTTCAAATTCTTCTCCCCTTATTTTCTCTCTCTATCTCTGTTTTTTTCAGAAGAACAAAACATCATCTAAAATCCTACAAAAATCAGATCTACAAATAAAATGCTTCTATTATATCCTCATTTTATTCCAATTCTTCATCTATAGATCTGCTGATGTAATTATTCCAAAAAATAAATATTTTCCATAAATTATCTTCTTTTTTTCCAAATGGATTTGGATGAATTTCGATTAATTTTATCAGAATCAAAAGTAGATGTGTGGACAATAATCGACACAGCAATTTCCGTAGCATCAGTTGACTGCGGCGATGAATTGAAAACTCGCCGTGACGGAATCGTCGAGAAGTTGTATTCCACGCGCTGCTTGAGCTGTAACGACGCCGTTGCTAACGGTAACGGCCAAAGAGTTAGTAAAAGTCCGTTAACACCAGAATCAAATCATTTAAATAATAATAATATAAATAGTAATATTAAAAATGATGAAGATGAAGAAGAGGAAGAAGTAGATCCATTTGGAGGATTATTTGATGATGATGAACAATCTAGAATTCTTACTATTAAAGAACAACTTGAAGATCCACAACTGGTATGTTTTTAATTTTAATATGGGATGTTTTGTGCATTGGGCTGGCTTTTTTATAGTAATAATATTGATTTTTATTTGTTTGTTTGTTTTATTAGTCTGATGAAGCTGTAGTTGACTTGCTTCAAAGTTTAGCTGATATGGATATTACTTTCCAAGCTCTTCAGGTGAGTTTGTTTATTTGTCTGTGGCACAGAGTTTAGTGAACAAAGTAAGATTGTTGAAACTTGTGGTTTAAAATGAAATATAAAAGTTTAAAGTTGACTTGTTTCTAAATATAGAAATGTATTTGACTTGGCACAGAGTTTAGTTAAGATTTTTGGAACTTGTGGTTTAAAACGAGATATAAAAGTATAAAGTTGAATTGTTTCTAAATATAGAAATGTGTTAGTTCTTTTTCGATTGAATGAAATGGGAAGTGTGTCGGGTAAATTGGGATGAAAGAAGTACTTTCTTTGAATTTATTTGGTGTTGTTTGGATTGAAATTTTGGTTTAGGAAACTGATATTGGAAGACATGTGAATCGATTGAGGAAGCATCCGTCAAATGAAGTTAGGAGATTGGTGAAGATGCTAGTCAGGTTTGAATTTTTCGTGTATTCGATATTCTTGTGTTTAAGTTCTGTGCACTAACAATGTAAGAAGTATTTACACTATTAGGTCGCTTGTTAGGTAATTACAAAAAATATCTTGATAATCATTAATTGATAATTTGAGAAAAGTGGGAAGTAATCTTCTATCACAGGTTAAAATTCATTGATAGTGTGATATAATATTTACACTGTCAGTGTGTATAACTTAAATCGTTGTTAGAATTGTATGTTTGATTTGATTGTTCGTTCTTTTGTTGTGGCAGAAAATGGAAAGAAACTGTTGATGATTGGGTAAGGCTGAACCAGCCTGAGCAACATGGTTCTTCAAATCTTATAGGTAATATTATCCACCTAAAGCATTTTAGTTTCTCCTTTGTGTGTTTTTTTTCTTTCACCAAAACACACACAATAGGTAGATGATGAAGGTAACTGAAGAATTAGTTTGTTAATGGTAATGGGGAGCAGCTGCTGATGGAGACTCGCCCCAACAGAATTTACCGAAAAATCAACAGAATGGCCGTCATCAGGTAAAATTTAAGGAACACTAATTTCTGGTTTGTTATTTCAGTTGTTTCGGCTTCCAAGTTTGACTGTTCCGATTTTTCTTACAGGTTCCTGACTTTGCATACTCACCAAATCCTCGAAGTAAGTATCAGAATGGAGTCTGATTCTAGCTTTGTCAATTTGGTCCTTTCGTGTAAAAATTGCTTTGGTATGCATTTCATCAATTTGACCAATCGTTTTCTTTTTAGATGGGAGTTCAAGCTCGGACAGGAATAATTCCGAATCAGAGTACAAGCCTAAACCAGTTCCCCCGCGGAATGTAACCCCTCCTCCAAGACCGCTGCAGTCTACCCCTAAACCTACTTCTGCTCCTCCCCCAAGTGTATTATTCTCAACTCTTTTATTCTTACATGGTTAGTTAAAGTTTGCTGATTAATATGAGATGAATTGGTTATCCCGCTCCTATGTTAGAATATAGTGCATGCTTCTCTAACCTTGAAGCTCTTGCAATATTTGACTTAAGATTAAGTTGGTGTAGTTTAGCTAAACTACTTGGCAAAATTATAATGGCAGCAGGTCTAATTCGTCTATAGTTGACTAGTGTTGCATCATTTATGTTCACATGCATCTGTTTTGTACATCAAATATGGTTTTTAAGTTGTATTTGTTGCAAAGCATATATTGCTTGATGATCGACTTGTGTGATCGAATATGACTTACTTGGTCTTGGTCACTGGGTGAGTTGTTGTATCTGGTGGTGCTGACTATTAGCTTCCTGACTTGCCTAATATATACGTAAATGTCATGCGGCCAAACTGGTAATTGCTGGTGAGCTGCAAGACAGCAAATTGCTTTAAATATAGAGTTTATGTTAAATCCATTATAGGAGTAACGGCAGGCTTTCTGGTGGGATGGAGTTTTATTTTGGAATGGCCACGTCTGTTCTGCAGAAAAACCCAATAAATGATCACATTTTACTGGATATTTGCAGAGACCTCCCCCAAGAGAATCAGCCATAGATCTTGAAAAGTTGAATTCTGCGAGAAGGCGGCTTCAGGAGAACTACCAAGAAGCTCAAAATGGTCTGGTTTGCTGTATTACTAGCAATAGCAATACTAGTATTCCTTTTACAGTTCCTTGCTCTATTTGGATTATTGACTGGCCTTTGTTTTGGTGTATTGTTTTTGCTTTGTGAAGCTAAAAAGCAAAGGACAATACAGGTGATGGATATTCATGAGATTCCAAAACCAAAGAACGGCTTCTTTGCCAAGAATAAAGGCGGCTTTCAGGGCAGGCATCATCGTTGATTTTGTCACAGAGCCCGTTTGTGTGTACAATAATACTCTATTATTTGCACGCATCTGGTCTTAAAACTCAGCATTTGTGATAACGGGATTTTACCGAACGGTTCATCCCTGTTACTGCGTTTTCTTTCCAATCGAAAACAGAAGCATTTTATTAGTACTTCATTCTACTTTTTGGTAAATAAACAAAAGTTTTTGTTCAATCTCAACTTTTTTGCAACAGGGATCATGTTACTTGGACTTGCCAAAAAGAACTGCATTTCAAAATTTTCCTTAAATTGGTTTTTCAAATTTCCAGACAATATAAAAATATTTACACTATTTTGTCGCCTTTACCTAATAAAGTACATGTTAATTTTCAAGATTATAAATTTCACATTTTGTGGAAGGCAACTAGTACTAGTACTAATTTTTTGGGGGAATGATACTGTGAATTTGGATTACAACAGTATACAAGGTAAACACTTTGTCCGCAGATTCTGCACCAATAGAAATGGAAAACAAATGAAAGTAAGCCAGTTCCCCCCCTTCCTCCCCCCAAACCCCGCTCCCCCTCCCTTTTTGTTTGCTTTTTCACTCATGTCCGGTTTTCCTTTATGGGAAATGCAGATAAAAAGTTGACTAGCATAGTCACCCATTTGGTTGGGACTGGGAAGGGAATGAAAAAGGGTACGTGAATAGCGGTAAAATACTACTTCTAGCTTTTATCTTGCCTGTTTAGCTTGGGGAAGGAAAGTACTTTATACAGAATGGTTGTCACTTTCAGTTGTTGAAGTAAAACAGATTACTCAAATTATTTAGTACAGTTTGACTAGAGAATTTAATTAAGGATAAAAGAGCTTGATATATTTCGTGGGTTTCATTTTGTGTTTTTGTTTGATTACGCTTGAAAGTTTTAAAAAAAAAAATAGAAAGAACTTTGGAATTTTGTAATTTTAAACCAGAGGTGTATAACATATTAAAATTCCATTTGATTCTATTGGTTTTTGAACATGTCATGTAATTACTATTAGGAAGCATTAAGAGTGAGCTGAGAATGTTGGGGGATTGAAACTTATAAGTACTATAAAATTCTTTTCTAAATAAGCAAAATAATGCCCTTTGTGCGAAGCAGTTTGTTTAGTACTTTCTGAAATGAACAAAAGTGCAACTTATATTATGTCTTTTTTAAAAAAAAAAAAAACTGAAAACCACTTTTTATCTTAAGAAATGACTAGTTTATTTCCAATTTTTGCTCTTAATTTAGTAAAATTAATCTTCGTTTAAAGGAAATCACAGGGGAAATTAGGAGGGATGCTGATATTGGACTCTTTAAACCCTACATAGTTACAGCGGGAGCATTGCAACAAGGAAAGATAAGAAACTTAAACAAAATTATTATAGACTGAGTTTGAACGAGAAGTTGCAATCCTATTTGAGTGTTTAGAAAACTTCATATTTTTAAAAAACCAAGTAAATGCACCCACCAGTGGTCTATGCAATTATAGGAGAAAATGTGGAGCCCCAGCAGTCCAAGAGTTCTTTTCATTGGGTCCAAGTCGAACTGTCCAGGAGATCCGGATCCTTCTTTTACTTTGGTCCACCATGAAGAATGGGCTTTATGTGCTTGAAGTCCAACTTGGCCATTAATGCTTCTGGATCTTGCAGCTAAGCTTGCCATATGACAACAAGATGTGCTCCAATTTTGGAAGACTGCTGCCTTATAATTCAGGCCACATAGTTGGGGACAGTATAAAGTGGATGCATGCAGTGATGCAGTTGACATTTTTCTTCGAATAATATAGTTAGGAATATCTTCCGGATTCCACAAGTTCTTTCAGTTACAAAGTAGGATTAGAAACAGTAGAATTGTAATAAAAGAAGACCCAATGTATGACTCGACTTAGAATATAATTCATGAATTTGTAATTGGGTTACAAGCAATTCGTTGTATTAAAGTTGCAATAATAATCAAATGAATAGCAAAAAGTAAGCACAATATTGAAGGCAAGAACAAATGAAATATATTAACTTCTTTGAGATTACAAATGGGTAGAATTTTGGCATATATTTGTGGATGTCTTTCTACAATACAAGAACTAGTATTTATAGTACAAGGAAATAAAACAACCCCAAGTATTTATTAGGCCACGTCTCCCACGATCTGATAGTGGGAGATTCTTAATCAGCCACTCAATTAATGCTAGATCGTGGGACTGCTTCAGTTATAGAGTGTCCGGCCATCGTGTCCCGGACACTTTGTCAAGTTTTGGCCCGGACACATGCCTTCGAGATATTACTTCGGCGACCTCTTGATCTAACTCCTCGAGACTATCACCCCGAACTTCACGCTCCGATCACCACGTGTACGAATTGAGATTTCTCCAATACACCCAACAGTTTAGAATAGATAGGAGGGAAATAGGAGTTCGAAAATGTTTCTTCAATTCTCTAGAGTACCAAAGTGTATATGGGTGTTGCTCTAACTACTTTGCACTTCTAGTTAAAGCCTAGTTTGTACTAACTAGTTAGCACAGCATCTAGTTAGACTAATTTAAGGTAAGGTAGAGTAATAAATGATAAACTAAAAAAAACAAGGAACGTTTCCTTTTGAAATATCCATTAATTCTCAACAATGTTGAAGAAAAATGAACCCTTTCATCATACATATTCACAATGACTTTTGTTTGTTAGTTGCCTATGTTTATGCTCTACGTGATTTACCTTGGATTTGTTTCGCTTCACTGATTAGAAAAGATTGTCAATGCTTGTAGACATTGTTGTCACAATGAATAAAGTTTGATCTCAATATTGAACTTAATTGATAGAGGTTCTCGACCATACTGCTAATTATATTAAACAAGGCTAAGTTGATACCTCCAAAATATAAACGATGTTGCAAAAGCAATAAAGAACAAGAGACTCGTTTATAGGATTCTCCTCGAGTTCCAACACTCCAAGTCCAACAACAAGCAGCTCCATGTTTCTTGTTAGTTTTGCATACCATCAAAAGTTGAATACTAAATTAAGTGCTATTTGCATACCATATTCCCCGATACACTAGCCTAGAATAATCATAGATCAATAGCAAAAAATAGCAATATATATTTGCTAACCACCTATCCTACAAACTGATGTAAAAAAGCCAGATGCCTGACGGGTCTGCTGAACCATCAGATCTATACCCTCGACTCAGTCGACCTCTCACCTGACTTCTTTAAGCTGCCCAAGATACCATCAATCAACTTATCCTTAGTTGTATCCCTAGGTTGATCAGTCACAAATGAATAAGTCTTCTGCCTCCTCCCAGCAGGAGAAGTTTCCATTTTGTCATCTGACACTGAACTAGATGATTTTGAACCATTGGTTGAACAATCTACCATGCCATCAACACTTTCTGGGGCATCCTTTCTACTGTACCATGAGTCAAGAATCTGTAACAATGAGCTATCTTCCTCCTTCACTTTTGACTTCCTATTTTCCAATTTTGTGGAAGACGAGGTCTCTTCATCTGAATCAGAGAAATCACGATCCAATGGGGCTTCATAGTTACCATGTATTTGTTCACTTGATTCATCTTTGACTTTCTCGTTCGACCCCAATTTTATTTCATCCTTCAAAGGGTCTGCCTTGGACACTGGACCTAGTTCTTCCCAAGGGGAATCAGGATCATTATATTTCCCAGGCAAACTCGATGATTCACTATCTAAATTGGCTTCTGAGCCACTGAAATCACTTTCTTGATCAGACGGCTCATCTGTTTTTAGACCAGGACTTTTCAGGACTTTAGCAGCAGAGGGTAGAATGTATGTAGATTCTATTTTTATACCAGGCATTATCTGAAGAAGATTAACTAACTTCGTGTAGCCAAGCTTATTTACATCCAGTGGATATCCATACCTTTCTAGGAATAGAGGCCTGAATGATCCCATGTTGTATCCTTCTGGATAGTTTTTTACAATGTCATCCACCAGCTTCTGACAGTCAATAAGCACCTCACTTCTAGACTTACCAAAAGAAGTGGCCTGAACAACAGGTTGGGAAACTCCTGTGTGAGGGGGATTTTGGTATCTTTTCTCGCCATCAAGTTTCTGCGAGCTTTGCAAATTAGATGTATCCTTGGTGTGCCTAAACATAGAACTCAACCCATTCGAAGTGGAAGAATTATTGTTCAATGAAGTTTTGATAGCTGGGCGTTGGAGTTTGAAAGGGAAGGTTCGGGATGGACATTCCTCCACCCATTTCTTATCTGAGATTATCATGTCTACCAACCAAAGAATATCACGTTCACTAAGAGAATTCAGAAATGAGGGACCTTCTTCTTGGAGGTTCTTTGCCATCTGAGCCCTGAAGAAAACAAAGTAGCACAAGGTCAAAAGTCATTATAGATATATAAATAATGTCAGATTCATAGAAATGTTTTTTCAGTTGAAGAATAAACAAGAAGTCCACTATAAGCCTATCCCTCAGAACAAATGACTTTCTGGGTGGAAGGTGGGAAAATATTCATGATCACAAGGTGATAGTTATTGCTTAACATCTCGAACAAAACCTCTCAACTTCGAATCCAAATGCAAGAAAGTGGGTCTATTACTTGGCACTGCATACTAGGTATACAACTTGTAGAACTAGACATATGTAAAACCCGGTATTGAGAAATACATTTAGACAACTTCATCAAAATATGAAATACATTCAAACAAAAGTTTCAAGAGGTGATTTTGTCAAACTTTTGGCAGTTGTTTTTCGCTCAACGAGAAACGATCCCGAGAACATTTTGTATAACTAATACAACGTTGCATTTCCAGCATAAAACTCTACAGTATTAACTGCATGCCACCCTTACTGTTGTGGAAGATAATAATTTTGCCAACTAAGCTTGGTTAACTGTGGAAGTATTCGCCAACACTTTCAACACTGTGAATCCCAATTTATGTTGGAGATAAGTGTTGAGGAAGGCACTCTCCTCCTTAAATATGGATTACTAGGATCACTTCAAGGAAGGTCCTATGTAAATTTGTAGGGCTAGATTGTGAAGGGTATGAATGTAAGGTGAAAGCACATAAGGAAATGGCAGAAATGCTTGGTATTTGAATCGTAACGAGAGTGCTGTTTAAGTTGCAATGAATCAACTCGAATCGATAAACTGAAAGTAAATTACAAGATTTAGATATGTGTTGTGTTGTATGGATGATGTTTATTCGATGAATAATAAATATACATCTACAGGACCAGCTACTGTATGCCTAAACTCGACATTTATGGTAAGTGTATGCCTAAATTATTGTCGTGCTGCAGATTGCTGTCGAAACCTCAACACTATATAAGGAAGTGTATGAGTAGTGTGCTTGTTTAACAGCCCCGTTCACTCTTGTAGCAACATCAGCTAATCACTTCAATTCCACGTCCAAATGACATTTCCCTGCTCAGTGCTCCCTGGAGAGTCAGTTGCTTGCCTCACTACTCAAGGGGTTAAAATATTTTTAGAGCTTGCTCATTTTTTATCCAGTCCTCTAAGGTGGATAACAGACTTGGATTTTCAGACTCGGTTGGATTTTATGTATGGTTACACATTCTAATAGGTCAAGATTGCTTTGGTGTAGCGGGCCCTTGTCCAACAGTGATGAAATGATTCGACAGGCCAAGATCCAATAAAGTAACTGCAGCAAATTTGGCAAGTCCCATATTGATATTTGTTTGGCCTTTGCCCAATTCTTCACGTTAATACGTGTTGTCGTATTCATCGCACAACAATCTCTCTGTGTCTATAGATATAGATACACACATACATATGTATATATCACTTATACGTATTCCAGAGGGACTACAATCCCTGCATAACCACCGAACAAGTCAAGTATATGCTTTAATAAGAAAACCTAACAAACTGAGTTCTAGCTCCCACAATAAAAAGAAAAACAAATTGAAAACCATAAACTAACCAAATAATCATTCATTATCGAAGGGAAAACAAATATGATGAAGAATGGAAACCTGCATGTCAAGCATAGGAGAAAAAGGAATTGCAGCCCTCAAAACATCCTAACATATAGAAGGTTACTCAAAGCTGTAGGGCATGTAAGAAGTCCTACGTCACACAGTATCATGATCAAAGCAAATATTACACCATAAGTTTAACTTCTGAATACATCTATCCTTACGAACAAAATATTTTCCTCTCTTTCATCAAACATCTGTGATTCACTTCCAACCATAATAGTTTTTATTCTTGACTCAAAATTCTCAATCACCTTTTTTTTTAAAAAAAAATCAAAAAAAAAAAAAAAAAAATCATTTAGAAGGTTCTCTGTTGTCTTATTTTTTTCATCCTTTACATATCCTAGGACCAACAGAAAATACAGAGAGACCAAAATATATTTAATACACAACATATAATGTACAGTATCCAAATAGAAGAAAGAAATGAGAGAAATGCAACTGACATACAAAGAGACCACAAAAGATATTGACTTCTAACATATTGCTATATCTCAGAAAATAAGAGAGAGCACAGAAATGAAATTCAACATACGGTTGTGAGTATTGAAAAAAGAATTCTGAATCTGCGTGAACACTTCACAGGCTGAGCACAACATCCTTATGCACCCATTTCACATCAAGTTATTTATGACTGGACGAAACCAAGAAATAACCCCCCAACCCCAACCCCCAATCGTCTAAGTCAGGGTGCATGGTTATTTGTTATATTTGTATATTTTCAAATGAATCGTATTTTATCCAACACAAATAACGAAACCTAGATGGTATCTGCATATATGGAGAGGTATTGACTGTTAAAAAAAAATGGAAAAGCTAGCAGAACTATGAAGCAACTAGAAGTCAGATACCATAAATATAACCCGGAAAGCCTGTTAGGTGTACCTAGTTCTTGATTGCAAGACCAGCACTGCACCATGGCTTGTAATTATGAATGATCCCAATGCCTTCCAAAAGGAATCCTTTGAGAATAGTTCCTCTGGCGCAGGACAAAGTTCTCTCTGCTTGGATTCTTTATGGGATTCCAAAGCCGACTCATCTGAGAGTCTGGAACTTCTCCAAGACCTACACCAATTCTTAATCTGGTTAAAAAGGCCGGACTCCTGGCTAGGCTTCTCAATTGTGTCCTCTGAATACATAGCGGCTTTATCTTTAATATTGGCATCATTATTAGGAGCAAAAGAAGCGGGATCCTCCATTTTCTCAAAATGACTTTTAAATTCTACATCCCTTTCTGCAGTTTTTGGCTTTTTATTTGAGATCTTTTCCCTTGAAGCAGTCTCCTTGTTCCCAAACCACCTATTCCATAACTTCTTTAAAAAGCCAATTTCCTGTCCAGAACCATGGCACTCTGCAATTTGCAATTGACCCTCAGTGGCCTTAGCAACCACATTCTCAGCATTTGGAGAAAGCTCCTGCTTTTCTCCAGGTGGTACATGCATTCTTGCAGTGGTTTCTTGCACCTTCGCAGGTGAAGGCTGTTGAACTTCTGTAGATACCTCTTGTACTTTCTGGGGACCCTGCAACATTCTCGGAGATGTTTTCACCTGAGGTGGAAATAACTTCTCATTCTTCCCTTGCATACAACTGCCTATCTCACCATTTAATACAGGAGAACTAGCAAATTCTGCCTCTGCATTACTTTCAGGCTCGGTGCTTATGCCTGAACTGTCACTTTGTTCAGGAACTTTAGGATTGACACTCCGCACAAGATATTGGCCATCACCTATAAACTGGAGCTTTAGAATACTTGGCATGGCTAAAAGAAAACGAGAGAACTTCTTATTTCCGTAAAAATCTTTGTCTATATTCAAATTGCTTTTTGCTAATTCTGCACGAAGATCTGTAATAGAAATTCCTTTGGGGTATGAATTTAAAATATTGCGGATCTGCTTCAATATTGGCCTTGGAACTGGCCGAAGTTTTGGCTCTGCAACAGCCTCGGACAGATCGTCAGAGCGAGGAGTAGGGGGTTGTTCTGTAACTGCAAAAGGGTCTTCAAGGGGTGCCTTGTAATGGCCATACCAAGAACCATAAGGACCATCTGGTGGCTGGTTAAAGTGCTTTCCCATAATGTTTTCCCCCTTAAGTAATGCATTCCATTGCCACATGATACTAGCTGCACTGCAAAGAACATTAGGAGCACTTCCTGGACTAGCTAGCAAAATATTGTAGTTGTTCATTCTCAGCCTGTGTAAAATTCCAGCAAAATCCCTGTCACCTGAAATTAAGAAGAGGTGTGCTGGTGGAGGATTTTGAGAAACCCAATACATCAGATCAACGAGGAGAGACCTGTCAGCGCTATTCTTTCCACCTGAAATCAACGTAATTTCAAGGCCATTATATCTTCCAATACTGCAGCTACATTGATTTAATAACTTGAAACCTAGTGAAGCCATCATTATCACAAACTACCACTGATATACATCTAAGAAATTGAACAAATATTTTTCATTCCTCCCCAGTTAAAACCCCATTTTACTTCAAAAATCATGCTTCGGGCAGATAAACAATCATCCATCACAATTGGTTGTAAGGAACCCTCCAGACTAGATCAGATGCTAAAATGGCAGGACAAGTTTCTGAAGCCGTACGGAAGGAAGATATTACAAAGTCAAGAAATAGGATTAGGGACTGCCATAGGGAATTTCAATTATCAGCTCAGCTATGGATACTCAAATTCCGGCATCTATAATTGACATGCAGAGAAAACAACTGATTATTCAGTCATATAAGTAATTTATCAGTAAAATGTGTTGAAGACATAACAAAATAAATAAAAGGGTGGTCTCTCCAAAAGCTTAAACTTTTAGATGAGACGGTCACACACTTCAACATGGTCTCAGAGCAGCAAAAGTCTTGAGTTGGAGTCTCACCGCCATCCACAATCAAAAGAATGTCCACATGCTACTCCCATAAAAAAAGTAGGCTCGTACATGAGGGGTGTGTTGAAGACATATTTAAATAAATAAGAGGGTCTTTGTTTAGTAGCTTAAGCTTTTAGATGAGATGGTCACACACTTCAACAACATGTCATGAGCATATACACTATCCAATGGTGTGAAAGCAGGTTTATGGTAAATATTCTTCAACTGCATTAGTCATTTCCAGCAATGTCTTCAACTTTCATGATGGTTTTAAGCCTCTTTACCATTTCCCTAGGAATTGCTTCGTCATATGTGCATCCAAGGCAATATAGTCTGGATCATTAGTGCTACCAAATGATCCTTACAGTAGGTGGCACTTCGGGACACTAATCTCATTTAACACATTTCGGCCACAGTTATGCTAGTCTTAGAGATAGCCTCTACTTTCGTAGTTCTATATCCTGAGGCTGCACTATGATATGTTATATAACTGCTGTTCTATATGTTATATCTTAAATAATGAGCTAAAAGTGCTATCAAAACATTTGCATGCAAATATGTATGACAAATATACATAATTCATGCAGATTTGTCTTCTGCTAACAACCATGTCACACACACTTAATCCTCCACACATTTTGCACAAGTCACCAGAAAAACATCCAGTGTAATCATAAATCGGAAACAAGGACTTGGCTAAAAATCAATTTCTAAAACCACACTGTTCCCCCCCCAAAAAAGGATCTTTACACAAATAGCCAGACAAGTCGCTATTTACATTTCCTAGCCAGTATACATAGATTATACATAATTATACACAGGTGTACACAGGCTTATACATATACTATACGTTTGCCGGCTATTAATTGTTCAAAATTTTACATTTCAAGAAACCAAAATAACAATTAAAAATGAAAACTTTACCATTAGGAACATGAGCAAGGATTATACATACATTATACACGGGTATACACAAAATATACAAGGATTTTACATATAATATACACAGGTATACACATAATATACATGTATTATACATTCAAGAAACCAAAAAAAAAATTAAAAATGGAAACTTTACCATTAGGAACATGAGCAAGATTAACACCAGTAGAAGAAAGTGCTTCTTGATTGACCCTAGACAATTGCATTACATCACCAAATGCAGTAATTTGAACAGGTCCTTTAATCCCATTAGCCCTAACAGCAGCAGTAATACACTGTGCAATCTTGAATACATTAACACCAGCTGGTGGTGAACAGTTCTCGAAATCCCACCATACTGATACCTTCACCGTTCGGCTTTCCTCTTCATGGCGTCGGGACGGGTAAGAATTTGTGGCTATATTTTGAAAATTGGAGCTGAAATTGGCTATTTGATGAAAACAGGTTGTTGGTTTTGTAGTAACTGTGGTGTTGGTGAAAAGGGTTACTGTAAAAAGGGTTCTTGGAAAATGGGGTTTCATTTTTTTGAGGGGTTTAAGGTTTGATGATGATGATGATGATGATGGTGTTAATTCAAGAAATGATATATAAAAGTGGCCATGGAAGTGAAAAACCTCTGTGAAAAGAAGTCGGTTTGGAAGAAAGGGTTTTTGGGGAAAGTGTTGGAGCTAAAACCCTTCTTAAATCCCTACACGTGCATATCACGTGATTTAATTAAGAAAAAGAAGAGAAATAGAAAGTTGCAATAGACATGTTGCTTATTGTTATTATCAGAAAGAACTGTAACTTTATATATTTTAGTGTAATTTTTTTGGTAAATTTATAATCACGCAAATATTATATCAGTTTAGATCCGTTAAAACTAAAAAATTTAAAAAAATTTGCATTCATTTTTTATTTCAAACTCGACTAAATTATGTCACATAAGTTAAATGGAGTAGACTTTCATGTAAAAGAATAAGAAAAATGAAAAAGAATTCAAGTACTATAAATACTACTCCTAAATTGAAATGAATGACATAACCCTATCGGTTGCTTGTCCTTCTAACTAGGGCATATAACTCAAGTTCATGTAAGATAATTGGGTAACTATTATCAGGGGCAGATTTAGGATTCGGAGGTAGCGGGTGTCATTAAGTCTAATCTTAGTAAGAAAAGTTAAATAGGAATGGTGGGTCAAGTCGGTCATAGGTTGATTAAACCATTTATTCGTAATGGACAATTATGTCAGGTTCAACCTATTATTCTTTTTCATGTTTTAGATTCTATATTATGGAAGAATATTGCAAGAAAAAAATGAAACAGGCCCCAACAAAATATTCTAAAAAGTAGCTTAATTACAATACAATATTTTTTATTTGAGTAGAATAATTACCTTTAATAATCTCGAATCAATTTTTTTCATGTTAATTATCAACTTTTTTGGTTTTTTAACAGCAAAAACTATAAAATTTTCAATATTTGAAAATTAATTCAAAAATTTAATAACCAAGTCACTTAACTTTTAAAAAGACAATAGAAGATATTGGTCAAATCATACCAATATATATATAGATTAATATTATATCAACAAAAGAGATAAACTATATATCAATTAGAATTAATTCAATCACTTATCAAAAAAATTGCTAATGAAGTAAGGTATGATGGTAGAAATAAAATAAAAAACAACAAAAATTAAAACAAATAAGAAGAAGAAAACGAAGAGAGGGAGAGATATTCTAGAAAATAAAAAAGGAACAAATAAGGAAGAAAAGGGATACACGCCTATAGTGGGACCGTAGGCTGTTCCCGTAATTAATGCTAGACATAAGAAAGCTAAAGAAATAAAATGTTGAAAGCTGGACTCGAACACCAATCACTTGTGAGAAAACACGAGCCCTTTGCCACTGGCACAATAGGGAGTTTTTGAACTATGGGTGTCAATACCAGCATTTGTAGGTTTTCTTATGTAAGTATACACAAATATACAAAGACTCCGCCGAAATTAGCGGATGCCGTGTCCTAACCATGTAAATCCGCCCCTGACTATTATCATATAGTTATGATCAGCCTGTCCAAGCAATGAGTGTGAAATTTAGGCAGAGTAGCCATTTTTAGGGCGCTTATCGACTACTGCTTATGTGATATATTATAATCAAGTTTAAAGGAAAAGTCCAAATTTTCAAGAAAAAATCTTGGAATTCTCAAATTTGGGGAGTTTTCCCTTCTGAAGTTAAGAATTTTTCTCTTTTAAACTCCATGATTTTTTATGTGGGATTTTGACTTGGAATTTTTCCGTGACTATACTTTTAAAATATTGCAAATGCTGGTTGCCCCTCGATTAGCATTATAAAAAGTGACTATAAGTCAAAATTTCATGCATTGAGTTGGACCATTGGGCATATCCAAAGAATTTTTTACACAAATATACAAACTTATGCTCCTATATTACAAAAAAATAGCAATATTATATAAATTACAAGGCATAACAATATTTTGTCTAGCACAAATATACAAACTTGAGTCTCATGACTACCAAAATAACATCTCCACGCCTGAATACTCCACCGCCCAAAATTACCATAGTGTCACCGGGCGCCATCGTACACCACCGACCAGCCACCACCGGAAAATATCAAAATACACCCCTCGACTCCTCTCCACCTCTGTCCATTCATGACCTTGGTTTTCCCAAAAAGTCACTGATTTGGCCTAGATCGTGACTTTTAAAGTCGGATTCATCATATTTTCTAGGTAGATCGAGGTAGAGATTATGCCGGGGATATAACGGAGCAGATCGGGATAAAGATTATGTTATGAATAGTATGATGTATTTACATTTTCAAGTTTGAACGAACACATAAACTATAAGAATCAATGCTCAAAATACAAGGTTTGTTCTCTTCTAATGCAGACATTATACCCTTAAACCAACAACTAATCCGCCAGCTATTACAGTATCACTCTTGGATTTTGATAAAATTGCAGCTTTGCGTACCAGTAACGGTCCATTCAGAGCAATGGTACACGTGGCTCATTAGTCATTATTGGAAAAATGATCTGATACAGATTTAATGTACAAGTGTATAGTTTCAGTAGAAATAATCTCTATTTCTGTTCATTAAGTTTATATTCCCTCTGTTTATGTTCGTTTACTGTTGGTCCCTCTCCCCGTTTCAAGAAACAGTCTAAACGCCGTGAAACAGTCTGATTTGTTCATAGAAAAGTCGTGTATGATTTGTTCAAGTGCTTGATACAATGAGATACATCAAAATACAGTTAGATATGGTGCAAAAACGGCGCAAATACAACAAGATACAACGAGATACAATTAGATACGGTGCAAAAATAGTGCAGATACAGCAAAATACAGTGAGATACGAGGTGGTTGGTTTCTGATATAAGCTGAGATATAATGAGATACAACGAGTTACAAGGTGGCTGGTAGTTGATATATAGCGAGATACGAGGTGGTTGGGGATCGGAGGAAGAAAAGTGAAATTGGAGGAAATGAGAGGAAGAATGTAAGATTTTCTATGTTATGCTATTTTTTATTATGTTTTGTAATTAACTTTTCATTTCCTCTATATTGGGTAATTTTTCTAAAATATTGCTATGTTTTGTAAATAAATCATCAAAAGTGTATTTTTCCGTAAAAATTTCATGTGCAAAAGCATGGGCTGAGTGGGCTTTGAATGGAGGTTAATGAGTTGGGGGCAGTTTCATGGAGAAGTGATAAGGGAACTTTTTGGAGATAATTGTCATAATCAATATACATGGAATACACTTATTATGCACATAATTTACAGAAAATATGCATGAAAAGAAAACTATTTTGTTTATTTAAATGGTCTAACTATTGTTCAGACAGTATAACTTTTCAAGTGAAAACCTTTCATAACATTTTGGGTTAACTGTTAACACCATGCAAGCAGCCGGTACCATCCCAACTTCTTCATCAGGTAATCAAGCAATTTGATGAATATAAATTATTCATGTATTTTTATATATAAATTTAAATATTTTAAATATTATAACAAATAAATATATTATATTTTATTATATTTTCTAACAAGTTTTGCGGTGAAAGTTCAATTGAGGAATGAAGACTACAAGCAAAAACAGAAGAAAAAAGAACAAAAAAGAGTGATGTATAAAGGAAAGAAGAAATGATATTAATTCATGTTGCGAATTGAAGTCGCGACACCAATTCATGTCGCGACGGTAACTGTTGAAATCAGAACACCAACTCATGTTCTGACTTGAAATCGCAACACCAACTCATGTTCTGACTTGATGTCGCAACACCAAAGATTTTTCTATAAATAGGAAGCAAAGTTGTAAAGAGAAAACAACTTTTCATTAGCCAAAATCAAGATTTCTCTCTTGTTCTTGTTTTCTCTCTTTTGTAGTAGAATTATTTCCAAAGTCTTCTAAATTTCTTTTTTGCTTTTATCACTCCTTAATGGAGTAATTTCCTTCTGTTGGGATAGTTGATGAAACTTGGTATATTTATAATATCTACCTCAGTTTTAGTACATGCTTGGCCTGAAACTTTATATCTGCATTTTCACACTGTGCTAGAGTGATAGTTCTGTTACTCTTCATTTTCATATCTATTTATTTTTAGGTTATTGTATATTAATTTTGTAATTCTCACGGAGCAAAATTAATATATGATGACTGATGAATAAAATAGTAGAGTGAGAATGGAACCTATAGTAACCTATCATTCCAAGTCAGTAATCTTGTTTTCCTCAGTTTTAATTCTCACGGAGGAATTGTTGTACGCAAGATTGTTGGTTTTAGTGAAAATATTCTCACGAAGGTTTTGCTACCTTTTAGCACAATTCAGGCAAGGATATTATTTCGGTTTAACCATCACAAAGTCATAAATCAATTAATATACATAACCTCACGGAGTGTATTTAATTATTATTTCTGAGTGAGCAAAATAAAATTGTATTAGCAATAAGCAATTTTTCTTTAGAAAAATACATGTCAAAACTGAGATTGTATTATGAATATTACCAAGTGAATTCAATTACTCCCAACTCTTTTTAAATTTGAAATTTTTCTAAAGTTCTTTGTTTTAGTTAAAATTAATTAAAAGTTCAAAAACTCACCTTTCATCAATTTGATTCTCTCAAATAGTAGTGGAAATATTATAAGTCTGTAGAATAGATTTACCCAATCTCTATGGGACGATATCTTAAACTATATTATAATTTGACTTAGCACGAGCATTAATTCCTATGCACTTTGGCCTCGTCACAATTCAACATATTCAGCGGGGGAAAGTGCACGAAAGGCCACTTTTGCCACTGGTCTTTGGGCACATGCCACTAATACCAAAATATTTAGTTTGTGGCCACTTTTGCTTAAAGAGATAGAACTTCAGTCCAGAGGCCGGATTGAAGTTCAGTCCTTAAAGATTGAACTTCAATCCAGGGCCATATGGACTGAAGTTCAGTCCAGTCCTTAAGATGGAACTTCAGTCCATATGGCCATGGACTGAAGTAAGTCAATATTTATTTAGTAAAGGCCCAAAAGTGGCCTCTAGTGTAAGACCAAAGAAAATAGTGGCCTCAAACCAAATACCAGTGTTAAAAGTGGCTGCTGGGCGAAATTTTTACTATTCAGCGGCATAATGTGAAATTTGTGTCAAGTAGCCACTTTTTAGGTGTTAAATGATGAATAACCAGCATTTATAGATTAATTAATGAAATGTACAATTAGAAACACGGAAGGTATTTTAAAAAATAGCTAGCCTGACATCAAAATATTAACCTAAATTTTATTGTTACAAAATCTCAAAATAAAAAATTCTGATTTTCAAGAAATGACTCAAGTCACTTGAACTAAATTCTATATCTTTTATCCCCGAGTTTGTGCCTTTTGCTTTGTGTTGAGTACAAACATTTTGAGATAAACATATGAAGGCATCATCATCTGCTAAACCAAAGAATGCATGCTACAGGGAGAATGACAAAAGAACCGCCAACCCAGGGACTATAAAAGATTTCAGGCAAATTTTCTATTGTACAGTGCTATACCAGCTCATTTCTAAGGTCCCAGCTACAAGAACTCAGAAGGTTATAGCTTCTATCATTAATAAGGCTCATGCAGGCTTCATCCCAGATAGGAAAATTGGAGATAATGTAATTCTCGCTCATGAACTTTTCAAGCCATGTACTAGAAAGCATATATGTCCTAGGTGTATGATCCAAGTTGATATGCAAAAGGCTCACGACTCTCTGGAGTGAGTGCATCTTGAGCAGGTTATGGAAGGGCTAAAGTTCCAAATAAGTTCATAGGGTGGGTGATGCAATGTACAAAATAGTGAGCTACTCTATATTGGTGAATGGAGAACCTACATAACCTTTTGAAGCTGCGGGGCCTAAGACAAGGGGATCTTATGTCACCCTTCCTATTTGAAATCTCAATGGAATACGTGAGTAGAATCATGCATACTCTCAAAGCAAACAAGGAGTTTAAATACCATCCAAGATGTGCAAAGTTAGGAATCACTCTTAGCTTTGCAAATGATCTATTGTTATTTATCAAATGTGATGTTGCAGATGTTGCAAGCCTTCACAAAGGATTCCTTCAGTTCTGTAAAGCATCTGAACTATAAGCCAATTTGAGAAAAAGTGCAGTATACTTTAAAGGGGTCAATAATGTAGGAAAAGAGAAAATCTTAAAGATTATGGGATATACAGTTGACTCTAGACAATTGCATTACATCACCAAAAGCAGTAATTGAACAGGTCCTTTAATCCCATTACCCTCAGCAGCAGCAGTAATAAACTGTGCAATCTTGAATACATTCACACCCGCTGGTGGTGAACAATTCTCGAAATCCCACCATACAGATACTTTCACGGTACAACTTTCCTCTTCGTGTCGTCGAGACAGGTAAGAATATTGGGCTACATTTTGAAAATTGGAGCTGAAATTGGTTATTTGATGAAAAGAGGTTGTTGTTTTTGCAGTAATTGTGGTATTGGTGAATAGGATTACTCTAAAAATGGTTATTGGAAAAAGGGGTTTCATTTTCTTTTTTGGGTTTAAGGTTAGATGATGATGAGGAGGTTAATTCAAGAAATGATATATAAGAGTGGTCATGGGAGTGAAAAGTCTGTGTGAAAAGAAGTCGGTTGGTAGGAAAGGGTTTTTGGGGAAGTTAAGAGCTAAAACTCTTCTTAAATTCTTACATGTGCTCGTCACGTGATATTAAAAAAGTTGTAATAGACACAAATTGTTTATTATTATTTTTAAAATTTTATAATCTTTCGATTTATGTGACAATATTTTCTTTTATAACGGTTTAAAAAAGAACTAGAACTTTGTAGTATGACATTTTAGAGCATCTTTTGTTAAATTCATAATGAGATTTTTACACTACATACCTGTAAAAATGCAAAGTATTTACCCGATATACCCATTGAAAATTACACTACTCGTGCATTCCAAAGTATTTATTTGGTCTATCTATTTTTACTGTATACCTTTATAGTATACTGCGTTTCCAGAGTATACCTTATGATATACTGTTTTTTCAATTTCTACTGTATGCCCTTATGGTATAGTTTTTTTCCAATGTATACTTGGCAAGATGTGGATGGCTAAGATGGGTAAATAATTTCTGTGTATTTCGGCTAAACATGAAAGTAATGGGTAGGGATGTGTAAATAATTTAGTTCTGATGAGTGTTGTAAACAATTCACTTATAATCACGCAAATATTATTGCATGTTTAAATTACAAATTTCACAGTTTTCCATCTATTTTCACTTTTCATAACCAACAAAACTATGTCATATAAGTCAAACCGGATAGATTTATATTTGAAAGGATAAAAGAAGTGATAATGAGAAAAATGAGTAGAACACAAAAAAGACTCTTTTAAACACTACCCTCTATATTTCTACCCTCTAAATTGAAATGAGTGAATTTTTAACTTTCAAACTTCTAACCTTATAGAATGACATAACCTATTGGTTGCTTGTCCTTCTAACTGGGGCATGTAACTCACGTTCATATAAGATAATTGGATGACTAGAGTTGTCATAAAGTTTGCATCAGCCTGTCCAAGTAATGAGTATGAAATTTAGGCAGGGTAGCCATTTTCAGAGCGCTTATCGACGATTATCTATGATGTATTATAATGAAGTTCAAATTCTCAGGAAAAAATTCTTGGAATTCTCAAATTTCGGGAGTTTTCCCTTCTAAACTTATGAATTTTTCCATTTTAAACTCCTTGATTTTTATTTGGGATTATGACTTGAAGTTTTTTTGTGATTGTGCTTCTAAAATATTGCAAATGTTGGATGTCCCTCAGTTAGTATTCTAAAAAGTGACTATAAGTCAAAATTTCATGCATTGAGTTGGACCATTGTGCTTGTGCAAGGTAAAAGTTTTGTCAAAAGGCCACTTTTTCCACTACTATTTGGTTTCAGACCACTTTTTTCTTGGTTGTGCCAAAGAAGCCGCTTTTTGGAACTTCGGTCCTCATGAGAAGGTATAAAGTTTGCATCAGCCTGTCCAAGTAATGAGTACGAAATTTAGGCAGGGTTGCCATTTTCAGAGCGCTTATCGACGACTATCTATGATGTATTATAATGAAGTTCAAATGAAAAGTTCAAATTCTCAGGAAAAAATTCTTGGAATTCTCAAATTTCGGGAGTTTTCCCTTCTAAATTTATGAATTTTTCCATTTTAAACTCCTTGATTTTTATTTGGGATTATGACTTAGAAGTTTTTTTGTGATTGTGCTTCTAAAATATTGCAAATGTTGGTTGTCCCTCAGTTATTATTCTGAAAAGTGACTAAGTCAAAATTTCATGCATTGAGTTGGACCATTGGCATGTGCAAGGTAAAAGTTTCGTCAAAAGGCCACTTTTTCCACTACTATTTGGTTTCATACCACTTTTTCCTTAGTTGTGCTAAAGAAGCCGCTTTTTGGAACTTCGATCCTTATGGGAAGGTATGAAGTTCTACTTCAGCCCACAAAGACTGAAGTTTATGCATTCTATACCAAAAAGTTCAGCCCTTGTGGGCTGAAGTTGAACTTCATACCAGATATGAAGTTCATTCTGCAAGGTCTGAAGTTCATTCCACAAAGATTGAAGTTTTAAAAAGTAACTAAAAACTAAATATTTTGAATAAAATGGCTCCAACTATAAAGGCGAGTCAAAGAGTGGCTATTCGTGCACTTTCCCCATGTGCAAGAGCATGGGTTGAGTGGGCTTTTAATGGAGGTTAATGAGTTGGGGGGCAGTTTCACAGAGAAGTGATAAGAGAACTTTTTGGAGATTGTCATAATCAATATGCATCAAAAACACTTATTATGCACATGGTTTACAGAAAATATGCATGAAATATATAAAAGATAACTATTTTTTTTTATGTAACTTGACTAACCATTGTTCAGACAATTGGCCCCGTTTGGGTGGGCTTAGTTTAATTAGCTTAAAAGTAAAAAGTTACTTATAAGTAAATTTTAAGAAGTTAGGAAATCCTAACTTCTCACTTTTGGTTTTTTTAAGTACAAAAGTGCTTATAAGTAATTTGTGTTTTTAGTTACCAAACACCCACTTTTTACTTAAAGGTACAAATATACTTTTAAGTAGCTTTTTAAGCTCACCCAAACGGGGCCATTATAACTTCTCAAGTGAAAACCTTTCATAACATTTTGGGTTAACACCATACAGGCAGCTGGTACCTTCCCAACTTCTTCATCAGGTAATCTAGCAATTCAACATATTGTCAGCGGCATAATGTAAAATTTGTGTCAAGTAGCCACTTTTAGGTGTTAAACGATGAATAACCAGCATTTGTAAATTAATCAATGAAATATACAGTTAGAAACACGGAAGGTATTTAAAAAAAATGCTAACCCGACATCAAAATATTAACCTAGATTTTATTGTTACAAAATCTCAAAAATAAAAAATTTGATTTTCAAGAAATGACTTGAGTCGCTTGAACTAAATTCTATATCTTTTATCTTAGAGTTTGTGCCTTTTCTTTGCGTTGAGTACCACAATTTTGAGATAAATATATGAAAACATCATCTTCTGCTAAACAAAGAATACATGCTAGAGGGAGAATGACAAAAGCTATTAATTGTACCTCTATTACACCATTGCATAACTGTCAACCCACGGACTATAAAAGATTTTAGGCCAATTTCCTATTGTACAGTGGTATAAAAGCTCATTTATAAGGTCGTAGCATCAAGAATTCATAAGGTTATAACTTCTATCATTAATGAGGCTCACGAAGGTTTCATCGGACGTAGAAAAATTGGAGATAATGTAATTCTGGCTCATGAACTTGTCAAATCATATACTAGAAAGCATATATTTCTTAGCTGTATGATCAAAGTTGAAATACAAAAGATTTATGACTCTGTGGAGTGAGTATATCTTGAGCAGGTTATGGAAGGGCTAAAGTTCCCAAATAAGTTCATAGAGTGGGTAATGCAATGTATCAAAACTGTGAGCTACTCCATATTGGTGAATGGAGAACCTACATAAGCTTTTGAAGCTGCAAAGGGCCTAAGGTAAATGGGATCCTATGTTACCCTTCCTATCTGCAATCTCAATGGAATACTTGAGTAGAATCATGCATACTCTCAAAGCAAACAAGGAGTTTAAATACCTAACAAGATGTGCAAAGTTAGAAATCACCCATCATAGCTTTGCAGATGATCTATTGTTATTTGTCAAAGGTGATGCTGCATCCGTTGCAAGCCTCCGCAAAGGATTTCTTCAGTTCTCTAAAGCATCTGGACTGCAAGCTAATTTGGGAAAGAGTGCAGTATACTTTGGAGGGGTCAATAATGTAGGAAAAGAGCAAATCTTAAAGATTATGGGATATACAGTTGAGGAATTGCCTTTCAAATACTTAGATATCCCTTTGTTAACTAAGAAGCTCACCTTGGTACAGTGGCAACCTCTCACTGCAAAAGTAGTGGGCAGGATTTCATCATGGACAACTAAAAAATTATCCTATATTGGTAAGATTCAGCTGGTTCAAACACTCATATATGGTATCCAAGCATACTAGACTCAACTACTTGTGATCCCAGCTAAAATGATCAAACTCATAGAAGCTCACTGCAGAAGCTACATCTGAATGCAATTACTAAAAACACTTTAGTAGCATGGGACAAAGTCTGTACCCCAAAAAGCTTCAGGAGGCCTTATTCTAACCAACTTGAGGTTATGGAATAAAGCTGCAACATCCAAATAGTGTTGAGAATTGAGTCAGAAGCATGACAAATTATGGATCAAGTAGATTCATGAGTATTATATGAAGCATCAATATGTGGAGTTGTAAAATTCCTACTCAATCTTCATGTATGGTTAGAAAGATAATGGGGGCAAGAAATGAGATCAACATAGACCAGGCTACCCTTAAAATCAAAAAGAGCATAATTAGACAGATATACCTTCAACTATTGGGTAATACTGGCAGGGTGGACTAGAAATGCACCATGTTCAAGAATGAAGCAAGACCCGAGGCAAGTTTTATTATGTGGCTAACCTTACATGAGAAACTTCTTATAGCTGATAGTCTGGCCAAATAGGGCATGGTAATGGAGTAACAATGCAGCCTATGTAAAAAACAGGTTGAAACAAGGGATCATCGGATTGTTGAGTGTGAGTTCACAAGAGCTTTATAAGGCAGAATATGGGGATGAATGCAATGGAAAGATTACATAATGCAGAACTGGGAGCAACACCTACAATGGGTTTTGTCAAGAGAGCAAAAGGGAAGTCTCAAGAAGCTTAGGTTGTCAAAATGGTATATGCTGAAGTGATTCATACAGTCAGGACAGAAAGGAATCACAAACTTTTTGAAAAGGAAGCTACATACGTGGAGAGCACTGCAAAGAGTATAGCTGTTGTATGCCATACAAGAGTCTCGACAAGATCTATAAAAGTTCTAGCTAAGTGTCTGTATTAGTTATGAGCTAGCAGTCGAGTTGTTTAGGCTTAGTAAAATTTATAATTACCAAAAAAAAAAAGAATACATGCTAGTTTTACTCGAGTAAATGTATGTAGTTCACTTTTTTTAAATGGTTTACTATTATGAGTAATAATGACTGCTCTTCAACTACACTAAGAGCCTATTTGACTTAGCTTAAAAGCTGGTCAAATAATCTTTTAAGCTACTTTTAACTCATAGGAGTATTTGATTACTGCAAAACTACTTAAAAATACTTGGCTTTTAAGCTAAAATAAAGTCAAAAGCCATAAGCTGAGTAATCCCAACTGATTGCTTTTGGCTCAAAAGCTGTTATGGTTTAACCAACTATTTTACCGAATTATCCCTTATAGTTTTTTCTAATGTTATTGTCTTGTATGCCGAAAATACGGGGGCAACTTTAGATGCTGTTCTAAAAAAATACCAAAAATTAATCGAATCGTGCCGAAATAGAAGAGAAGCCGACATGGATGAGACAGTTTCTAAAACTCAAATTTCGATTATATATACTAAAATGACCGAGAAATTAGTATGGTATAAATTTTCAATATAACTGACCGAACTAAATTATTGACTCACCTTCATATGGCAAAAGAATAAAGCTCTAAGTAGTCACCCTTACCATTGAGGAAAACACAGCATAAACTTTTTCTATTGGTGATATTCAAAGCCTAATTAGTGATTTTATTATTAGTGTATTAGGTAAGTCCAAGTACTTTAAAATAAAATAAACTTTTTTTAATTTTTTTTTTTACTTTAAAGTAAGTAAATTTTAATTGCTTTAATGTAACAAACGTAATTTTGAATTCACCATTAGTCCACTACAATTAATAAAGTTCCTTAATTATATGTAGAATTAACCTTTAATTCCTAAACTGAGTTTAGCCTCGTTTGTCACATGCCTGTTTATCTTTTCTAAGCTTATTCGTGATGTATATTATAAAATTACCCCCAAACATTCTCTTAGTTAGTATAAAAACACATATGGCTAGGGGTGTCAATGGTTCTTTGTGAACCGACTATAGCCGACCGAAAATAGTCGATCTTTAGGTTTTTTTTAATAAAATAGCAGGTTCAGATGCGAAGTCATAACTGTACTGATAGTTAGGTTAGATTTTTTATTTTATAAAAAGAAACCAAAATAATACCGAACCAAACTGAAAATATTATATTGACACAATATACATTGTAAATTAAATTTTGTATAAATTTATCTAATTTTTATTAAGTAAGCTTAAAAATAATAAAGCATAAGATATTTCACCTTAGGCCTTCATATACCGTTTCCACTGGTCTTGTAAATTTGTTTATTTCGGGAAAGGTTTAATCTATTTTTTAGATTTATGCCGATTTATGTTCATTTTGAACTTTTACTTAGTGTAGAACAATATGATAATCAAATATCTTTTTGAAGAGGTGAACGAATATTTTAACAATCAAAATCTTATAAATTCTTGTCTAACTTTCTATTTATTCATTCTTACCTACTCTATGATAATGATGTTATTAAAGCTGGTATTTTAAAATATTTCGCCACCCAATATTGTCCATGAATACTTTTAGGCACACATTGCCTAATATCAACTGAAGATGATATCATTGTTGGTCCCTAATATCCCACTCTTAATTAAAAAAATATTTATGTTTGTTTTAGTCACTAAAATCATACTTATTGAAATAAAAGATATATTCAATATTTAATGTTAGTGTCTTGTATGCCGAAAATACTGGGGCAACTTTAGATGATGCTCTAAAAAAATACCAAAAATTCATCCAATCGTGCCTAAATCGAAGAAAAGTCAGCATGAACGAGACAGTTTCTAAAACTCAAATTTCGGTTATACATATTAAAATGACCAAGAAATTGGTATGGTAAAAAAATTTCAATATAACTGTCCGAACTAAATTATTGACTACCCTACATATTGCAAAAGAATAAAACTCTAAGTAATCACCCTTACCATCAAGGAAAATGCAGCTAAACCTTTTCTATTAGTGATATTTAAAGCCTAATTATGTATTTTTATTATTATTGTATATGAAAAGTCCAGGTATTTTTAAATAAAATACACTTTTTTTTAAAAAATTTTTACTTTAAAGTAAGTAAACTTTAATTGCTTCAATGTAACAAACATAATTTTGTGAGTTCACTATTAGTCCACTACAATTAGTAAAGTTCCTTAATGATATGTGGAATTAACTTTTAATTCCTAAACTGAGTTTAGCCTCGTTTGTCACATGCCTAATTATCTTTTCTAAGCTTATTCGTGATGTATATTATAAGATTACCCCCAAACACTCTCTTAGTTGCAAATAGCAACATAAAAACACATATGGCTAGATTGTGAACCAACTATAGCCGACCGAAAATAGTCGATCTTTAGATTCTTTTTAATAAAATAGTAGGTTCAGATGCGAAGTCATAACTGTACCGATAATTAGGTTAGATTTTTTATTTTATAAAAAGAAACCAAAATAATATCGAACCAAATCGAAAAAATTATATGCACACAATATACATTGTAAATTAAATTTTTGTATAAATTTATATAATTTTAATTAAGTAAGCTTAAAAATACTAAAGCATAATATATTTCACCTTAAGCCTTTATATACCGTTTCACCTGGTCTTGTAAATTTGTATACTTTGGGAAAGGTTTAATCTATTTTTTAGATTTACGCCGACTTATATTCATTTTGAACTTTTACTTAGTGTAGAACAATATTATAATCAAAAATCTTTTTGAAAAGGTGAACGAACATTTTAACAATCAAAATCTTATAAACTCTTGTCTAACTTTCTATTTATTCATTCTTACCTACTCTATGATAATGATGTTATTAAAGTTGATATTTTAAATTATTCCGCCATCCAATATTGTCCATGAATACTTTTCGGCACACATTGCCTAATATCAACTGAAGATGATATCATTGTTGGTCTCTAATATCCCACTCTTAATTAAAATAAAATTTATGTTTGTTTTAGTCACTAAAATCAAACTTATTGAAACAAAAGATATATTCAATATTAAATGTTAGTGTCTTGTATACCGAAAATACTGGGGCAACTTTAGATGCTGCTCTAGAAAAATACTAAAAATTAATCGAATCGTGCCAAAATTGAAGAGAAGCCGACATGAATGAGACAGTTTCTAAAACTCAAATTTTGGTTATACATATTAAAATGACCGAAATATTGGTATGGTACTAAATTTTCAATATAACTGACCGAACTAAATTATTGACTCCCCTACATATTACAAAAGAATAAAGCTCGAAGTAATAACCCTTACCATAGAGGAAAACGCAGCCTAAACCTTTTCTATTGGTAATATTTAAAGCCTAATTAGTAATTTTATTATTATTGTATTAGGTAAGTCCAAGTACTTTAAGATAAAATAATTATTTTTTAATTTTTTTTTTTACTTTAACGTGAATAAACTTTAATGTAACAAACCAAATTTTGTGAGTTCACCATCAGTCCACTAAAATTAGTAAAGTTCCTTAATGATATGTGAAATTAACTTTTAATTCCTAAACTGAATTTAGCCTCATTTGTCATATGCCTATTTATCTTTTCTAAGCTTATGCATGATGTATATTATAAGATTACCCCCAAACACTCTCTTAGTTGCAAATAGCAACATAAAAAAATATATGGCTAGGGGTGTCAATGGTTCTTTGTGAACCGACTATAGCCGACCGAACATAGTCGATCTTTAAGTTCTTTTTAATAAAATAGTAGGTTCCGATGTAAAGTCATAATTATATCGATAATTAGGTTAGATTTTTATTTTATAAAAAGAAACCAAAATAATACTGAACCAAACCAAAAAAAAAATTATATGCACACAATATACATTGTATATTAAATTTTTGTATAAATTTATATAATTTTAATTAAGTAAGCTTAAAAATAATAAAGCATAAGATATTTTACCTTAGGCCTTCACATACCGTTTGCACTGGTCTTGTAAATTTTGTTTACTTAGGGACATGTTTAATCTATTTTTTTAGATTTATGCCGACTTATGTTCATTTTGAACTTTGACTTAGTGTAGAACAGTATGATAATCAAATATATTTTTGAAAATGTGAACGAACATAATTTTCACAATTAAAATCTTATAAACACTTGTCTAACTTTCTATTTATTCATTCTTACCTACTCTATGATAATGTTGTTATGAAAGTTGGTATTTTAAAATATTTCGCCACCCAATATTTTCTATGAATACTTTTAGGCACATATTGCCTAATATCAACTCAAGATGAAATCATTGTTGGTCTGTAATATCCCACTCGTAATTAAGATAAAATTTTATATTTATTTTAGTCACTAAAATCATATAATTATTGAAACAAAAGATATATTCAATATTTAATATTAGTGTCTTGTATGTCGAAAATATTGAGGCAACTTTAGATGTTGCTCTAAAATAATACCAAAAATTAATCGAATCGTGTCGAAATCGAATAGAAGCCGACATGAATGAGGCAGTTTCTTAAACTCAAATTTCAGTTATACAAATTAAAATGACCGAGAAATTGGTATGGTACAAATTTTCAATATAACTGACCGAACTAAATTATTGACTCCCCTACATATTACAAAAGAATAAAGCTCTAAGTGATCACCCTTACCATCGAGGAAAATGCAGCCTAAACCTTTTCTATTGGTGATATTTACAGCCTAATTGGTGATTTTATTATTATTGTATTAGGTAAGTCCAAGTACTTTAAGATAAAATAATTTTTTTAAATTTTACTTGAAGTCAGTAAACTTTAATTGCTTTAATGTAATAAACATAATTTTGTGAGTTCACTATTAGTCAACTACAGTTAATAAAGTTCTTTAATGATATGTGGAATTAACTTTTAATTCCTAAACTGAGTTTAGCCTCGTTTTTCACATGCCTATTTATCTTTTTTAAGCTTAATATTCATGATGTATATTATAAGATTACCCCCAAGCACACTCTTAGTTGCAAGTAGCAACATAAAAACACATATGAGTAGGGGTGTCAATGGTTCTTTGTGAACTGACTATAGCCGATCTTTAGGTTCTTTTTAATAAAATAGTAGGTTCAAATGCGAAGTCATAACTGTACCGATATTTAGGTTAGATTTTTTATTTTATAAAATGAAACCAAAATAATATCGAACCAAACTTAAAAAATTATATGCACATAATATACATTATATATTAAATTTTTGTATAAATTTATATAATTTTATTTAAGTAATTAAGCTTAAAAATAATAAAGCATAAGATATTTCACCTTAGGGCTTCACATACCGTTTGCATTGGTCTTGCAAATTTTGATTACTTCGGGAAAGGTTTAATCTATCTTTTAGATTTATGCTGACTTATGTTCATTTTGAACTTTTACTTAATGTAGAACAATATGATAATCAAATATCTTTTTGAAAAGGTGAACAAACATTTTCACAATCAAAATCTTATAAACGCTCGTCAAACTTTCTATTTATTCATTCTTACCTACTCTATGATAATGATGTTATGAAAGTTGGTATTTTAAAATATTTCGCCACCCAATATTGTCCATGAATACTTTTAGGCACACACTGCCTAATATATATTGAAAATGATATCATTGTTGGTCTCTAATATCCCACTTTTAATTAAGATAAAATTTATGTTTGTTTTAGTCACTAAAATCATATAATTATTGAAATAGAAGATATATTCAATATTTAATGTTAGTATCTTGTATGCCGAAAATACGGGGGCAACTTTAGATGCTGCTCTAAAAAAATACCAAAAATTAATCGAATCGTGCCTAAATCGAAGAGAAGCCGGCATGAATAAGACAGTTTCTAAAACTCAAATTTCGGTTATACATATTAAAATGACCGAGAAATTGGTATGGTATAAAATTTTCAATATAACTAACCGAACTAAATTACTGACTCCCCTACATATTGTAAAAGAATAAAGCTCTGAATAATAACCGTTATCACAGAGGAAAACGCAGCCTAAACCTTTTCTATTGGTGATATTTAAAGCCTAATTAGTGATTTTATTTTTATTCTATTAGGTAAGTCCAAGTACTTTAAGATAAAATAGTTTTTTTTTTTTTTTTACTTTAAAGTGAGGTTCACCATTAGTCCATTAAAATTAGTAAAGTTCCTTAATGATATGTGAAATTAACTTTTAATTCCGAAACTGAGTTTAGCCTCGTTTGTCACATGCCTATTTATCTTTTCTAAGCTTATCATGATGTATATTATAATATTACCCCAAACACTCTCTTAGTTGCAAATAGCAACATAAAAACACATATGGCTAGGGGTGTCAATGGTTCTTTGTAAATCAACTATAGCCGACCAAACATAGTCGATCTTTAGGTTCTTTTTAATAAAATAGTTGGGTCAGATGCAAAATCATAATTTTACCGATAATTAGGTTAGATTTTTTATTTTATAAAAAAAATCAAATTAATACCAAACCAAACAAAAAAAAATTATATGCACACAATATACATTGTATATTAAATTTTTGTATAAATTTATATAATTTTAATTAAGTAAGCTTAAAAATAATAAAGCATAAGATATTTCACCTTAGGCCTTCACATACCGTTTGCACTGGTCTTGTAAATTTTGTTTACTTAGGGACATGTTTAATCTATTTTTTTAGATTTATGCCGACTTATGTTCATTTTGAACTTTGACTTAGTGTAGAACAGTATGATAATCAAATATATTTTTGAAAACGTGAACGAACATAATTTTCACAATTAAAATCTTATAAACGCTTGTCTAACTTTCTATTTATTCATTCTTACCTACTCTATGATAATGTTGTTATGAAAGTCGGTATTTTAAAATATTTCGCCACCCAATATTGTCCATGAATACTTTTAGGCACATATTGCCTAATATCAACTGAAGATGAAATCATTGTTGGTCTCTAAAATCCCACTCTTAATTAAGATATAATTTATATTTATTTTAGTCACTAAAATCATATAATTATTAAAACAAAAGATATACTCAATATTTAATGTTAGTGTCTTGTATGCCGAAAATACTGGGGCAACTTTAGATGCTGCTCTAAAACAATACCAAAGATTAATCGAATCGTGCCGAAATTGAATATAAGCCGACATGAATGAGACAGTTTCTTAAACTCAAATTTCGGTTTTATATATTAAAATGACCGAGAAATTGGTACGATACAATTTTCAATATAACTGACCGAACTAAATTATTGACTCCCTAGGTATTGCAAAAGATTAAAGCTCTAAGTAATCATCCTTACCATTGAGGAAAATACAGCCTAAACCTTTTCTATTGGTGATATTTGAAGTCTAATTAGTGATTTTATTATTATTGTATTAGGTAAGTCCATGTACTTTAAGATAAAATATTTTTTTTTAAAAAATTTTACTTGAAGTCAATAAACTTTAATTGCTTTAATGTAACAAACATAATTTTGCGAGTTCACTATTAGTCCACTGCAATGAGTAAAGTTCTTTAGTTCAAGTCTATTTTACTGACTACCATAATGCAGAACAAATAAATTAAGGAGAGGAGGATAATTTGTTGACCTTCAGTTCACTTTTTCCTGATTACAACATTTAGTTGATTTTAGAAATGACTAGGCTGATTGGTCATGACATTCTCACCGTGAATTAAGTGGTCTTTTCCAATTCCAAATTGCTGATAGCAGGTGAAAGATACTTCATGTGAAAGAAGAGGAGAGTTCATTAATTATGAAGCAGGTAATGTTTAATTTATTCAGACATTGAGTTTAGCCTCGTTTGTCACATACCTATTTATCTTTTCTAAGCTTATTCGTGATGTATATTATAAGATTACCCCATACATATTCTTAGTTGCAAGTAGCAATATAAAAACACATATTGTTAGGGGTGTCAATGGTTCTTTGTGAACCGACTATAGCCGACCGAATGTAGTCGATCTTTAGGTTCTTTTTAATAAAAAGTAGGTTCAGACGCGAAGTCATAACTGTACCGATAATTAGGTTAGATTTTTTATTTTATAAAAAGAAACCAAAATAATACCGAACCAAAATGAAAAAATTATGTGCACACAATATACATTGTATATTAAATTTTTGTATAAATTTATATAATTTTATTTAAGTTAGCTAAAAAACAATAAAGCATAAGATATTTCACCTTAGGCCTTCACATACCGTTTGCACTGATCTTGTAAATTTTGTTTACTTCGCGAAAGGTTTAATTTGTTTTCTATATTTACGCCGACTTATCTTTATTTTGAACGGTGACACTTATCTTTATTTTGAACTTTGACTTACTGTAAAACAGTATGATAATCAAATATCTTTTTGAAAAGGTGAACGAACATAATTTTCACAATCAAAATCTTATAAACGCTCGTCTAACTTTTTATTTATTCATTCTTACCTACTCTATAATACTGTTGTTGACACCCAATTTTGTCCCGGATTTTATTAATTTAAAGTATAATATTTTAAAATTAAGTTCAATTTTGAAAATTGCAAGTAAATAGCTAATTTTAAAGGAAAATGGCCAAAATTGCAAGTCATCCCTTCATTTGCAGCATACTATATAATTATTTGTTTAATTTAATTAAAGGGCTAAATCTGTTTTAAATTTTATATTAGGATCATTTCTAAAAAGCCCATATCACACAAAAAGCCCCCAGCCCATTAATTCACCATCTCCCCTTATCAAAAACCCTACACCCACCATTATAAAAAAAAAAACCCCAGCCGCGGCACTCCAGATCTCGGCTCCTCTCCACTCTTCATCTCCCTTAAACGGGACACACTCATTTTGATACCCTCTCCACTCCCTCATCTTCTCAAAAACCCACACACACACTACCACACCATCATACTAACTAAGGCTGTCTATTAGCCCGGTCCGGCCCGGTTCCGGTTCGCCTGTGCCGGTCCGGTCCGGTGCAAAACAAAAAAAAAACTCGAACCGGTTCCGGTTCCGGTCCGGTCAAACGGTGCAGTTGCACCAATGCCGGATCGGAACCGGAACCGGCAAACGGAATCGTGCCGGTCCCGGTCTGGTCCGGCCCGGTTCCGGTTAATTTTTTTTTGTTTCACATTATATTTTTTATTGTTTAAAATAGAAGTAAAAAAAATATTGGTAGACTAAAATCTAAATAAACAACACAAAACACACATATTATTCAACAATACACACATAGTACATTAAGTTGGAAAAAGGAAATGCATAAATAGAAAATAAAAACATGAAACTAGAAATTAGAAAAATACATAAATTTTAAACTTCTGCGACTCAACACTCAATTATCACGTGGTTGCAGATATTTGCCACCATCACGAGTTGCCCATTCGTAGGGATGATGGTATTCCAAGTGGCTCTTAAACCTATTTGTCCCTCCAGTATTTGATTCATCATTCCAATTCCAAAATTTCTTACAAAGAGTACATTGAGCTTTGCCGGTATCATTATTTGTTGTGATAAATTCCCAAACTTCGGATCGTTTAGTTCTTGTTGGACCACCAGACGGACCTGCTACATTAGCACCGTGAACTTGATTAGCATTATTTGCATTTGCAGCCATGTTGATAGAAAATTTAATAAAATAGCCTTTTGTTAGAAATTTTTGAAGAGAAATGAATAGAAAGTATTGAATTGTGATTAATTTGATGAAATATGGGAGTATTTATAGGAAAAATAGGTAAGGGAGGGCTGTAGGGGTGTTTATGGGTGTGTGGGTGGGAAAAATAGCCGTTTATGGCCGTTGCCAACGGCTATTTTTCAAAATGGAGCGGATTTGGACAATGTTTGCAGTGGGCCGGTCCGGTCCGGCCCGGTTTGGTCGTTTTCTTTATTTTTTTTTTGTTTTTTGGTTATTTGTTTTGTTTAAATTTTAGTTTTATGTAATAACTTATATAATATTTAATACTACTAATCTAGTATTAAAATATGAACTATTATGTAATGTAGTATTTTAGTATTATCAAAGAAGGAAAGGTCTGTGTGAAATTGGACAAAGTAGAAGTTGAAAGAGAGCTAGGAAAATGGAGTTGTGCCCTAATTGCGTACATAATAGGGGATAATCCTGGCTATAATGCAATGAAAAGGTATATTGCTATTAATTGGAGTCATGTAGGAGAACCAGATCTGTATCTACATGAGGGAGGTTTCTATGTCATCAAATTTAGAAATTCCCATGACCTGAATGAAGTACTCTATACAGGACCCTATAGCATCAACAATAAGCCTATCATCCTTAAACCATGGACTCAGGATTTTGACTTTACTAAGGAGTTCCTAACAGAGATTCCCCTGTGGGTTAAGTTCCCTAACTTACCCATGGCCTACTGGAGCTGTGACTCTTTGAGCAGGCTGGCTAGTGCAGTAGGAGTACCAATGTATGCTGATGAGTGTACTACAACCCAATCCAGAATTTCCTATGCTAGAATGCTCATAGAAGTGAACATCACAAGACCTCTACCAGTAGAGATTATAGTGGTGGACCCTTCTGGTAAAGAACTTCAGCAACCTATAGTGTATGATTGGAAGCCTGAATACTGTGAGAAATGCCTGCAAATAGGGCATATATGCCCACCCAAAGAGGTGCCAAAGCCAGGTAACAAACATCAGATAAGAGCCCCAAACACAAGGCAGCAGAAGCAACAGATGCCCCAGCAAGAATGGAAATGCAAGACTCAAACTGTGCAAACCAAAGAAGTCTCTCAACAGGCTGATACCAAAGCACCAAATACCCAGGAGAAACCAGTGACACCTACACCAGTACCAAAGCAGCCCATGCCCTATGCCCAAGTACTGATCCTAAGCAACAAGAAGGGAATAGATGAACAATATCCCCCTTTGCCTGATAGATCAGCCAAAGGGACAAACAATGCCAAAGGGAGCAACCAGTGTATGAGCATCCTGAAGCATACTGTGACTATGAAGAATGATTTTGCACCTCTGCAAGAGATAGAGTCAGCTGAGCTACAAGAAATACCCATTGAATTGGGTGACCCCCCTGACCATCAATGACATGCCTAGTATGGAATGTAAGGGGTGTTAACAAGAGATACAAGCAAAAAGAGCTTAAACACCTCTTGCAAACAAATAGAATAAAGCTTGCAGGGCTAGTAGAAACTAGAGTGAAAGAGGAAAAAGCAGCTAGTATAATTCACAAACTGGTACCACAATGGAAAGCTATAACAAACTATGAGCATGCTCTGAATGGGAGGATATGGATATTATGGGACCCACAGGTGTACTCTGTCACAACTCTGTACAAAGACTCTCAGGTCATTCACTGTCAAGTCAAAGGAGTGTCTAACCTGCTGGATTGCAACATGTCTTTTGTGTATGGCTTCAACACTGTTGAGCTTAGGAAATCTTTATGGCAACATCTTCACACCTTAGCTCAACAAACCAAAGGAGCATGGCTGTTATGGGGTGATTTCAATGCTATAATGTACAGCCAAGATAGACTCCAGGGAGCTGAAGTTCACTATGCAGAAGTTAAGGATTTCTCAGACTTCTATCATGCTAACATGATGACTGAACTACACTGGCAAGGAAATTACTACACCTGGACAAACAACCAAAAGGGAGAAGACAGAGTATGTAGCAGAATTGATAGGGCTTTGGGCAATGATGAATGGATGATGCATTATGGCCACCTCACCCTAGAGTATGGAGAGCCACTGATATCTGATCACACTCCCATGTTGCTGCAAATCCAACCTCATCAGAGAAGTGTTAAGAGTCCATTCCGGTTCTTCAATGTCTGGGCAGCCCATTCACAGTTCAAAAACATAATACAGACAGGCTGGAAACACAGAAGAGGGTGTATAGGAATGCAGAATGTATGGCTAAATCTGAAGGAAATCAAGCCAGTGTTGAAACACCTAAACAGGGAAGAGTTTCAAAGAGTTACTGAATATATAAGCCAGGCAAGAGAGAAGCTAACAGCCATAGATAACCAGATCCAGGTGGCATACTCAGATAGTCTAGTGGATCAGAGAAAAGACACCTTATGCAACCTTGAAAAGTGGTCTATGATAGAAGAAAGCATTCTCCAACAAAAGTCCAGAGCCCAATGGATCAGACTTGGGGATGCAAACAACAGATATTTCATGGCTGTTATTAAAGAGAAGCAACAAAGGAAGCAGCTCACCCAGCTTACCTCACTAGAAGGGGTCCTTCTAAGAGACCCCCTGAGCATCCAGAAGGAGGTAGTGAAATTCTATCAATCTCTTATGGGCTCAGCAGCACAGAACCTACCTGCAGTAGATAGACTCATCATGAGGCAAGGACCAAAGCTTAATTACCAACAACAGCTTCAGCTATGTGCAGAAGTCACTGAGGAGGAAATATACCAGGGTCTGTGTGACATAGGGGATGACAAAGCCCCTGGCATAGATGGATACAATGCAGTCTTCTATAAGTCAGCCTGGAACATCATCAAAAAGGATGTCTGTGATGCAGTTTTGGATTTCTTCCACACTGGCCAAATGTACAGGCCAGTAAATTGTACAACTATCACACTCCTACCCAAAGTGCCACAGCCCAGTACAGTCAAAGATTTCAGACCCATAGCCTGTTGCACAGTCCTGTACAAACTCATTTCAAAAGTTATCGCAAACAGACTGCAGCAAGTGATGCCTCAAGTTATTAGTCAAGCTCAGGCAGGCTTCATACCAGGCAGGAAAATTGCAGATAATATTATTCTAGCTCATGAACTGGTCCAAGCCTATAACAGAAAACACATCTCCCCCAGATGCATGATAAAGGTAGATCTACAAAAGGCCTATGACTCAGTCGAATGGTGCTATCTTGAGCAAGTCATGGAGTGCCTGGGGTTCCCCACCCTATTCATTAGATGGATCAGTGCATGTGTACACACTGTAAGCTACTCAGTTTTCATTAATGGGGAGCTTACTAAGCCATTTCCAGCTGCTAAAGGGCTAAGGCAAGGGGACCCTATCTCCCCTTTCTTATTTGCCATTGCTATGGAGTACCTGAGTAGAAGTCTCAATACATTAACTCATAACAGGGACTTCAGGCACCATCCTAAGTGCAAGAAGCTCAACATCACCCATCTATGTTTTGCTGATGACCTGCTACTATTTGCTAGAGGGGACCTCACCTCTATCAAACAGGTACACCAGAACTTTCAAGCCTTTACTGCAGCCTCTGGTCTCAAAGCAAACTTGAGCAAAAGCTCAGTCTATTTTGGGGGAGTTGCAAAGGAAGAACAGCTCCAGATCCTTCAGCATCTAGGCTATGAGCAGGGTGAGCTTCCATTTAAGTATTTAGGAGTCCCTCTTTCTACTAAAAAGATGTCCATCTTACAATGGCAGCCACTAATTGACAAGATGGTAGCCAAAATATCCAGCTGGACAGCAAAGAAACTATCCTATGCAGGCAGAATCCAATTAGTTAAAACTGTGCTCTTTGGAATCCAATCCTATTGGTCTCAGCTCTTCCTCTTTCCTGCAAAGGTCATCAAAGTCATAGAAGTATACTGCAGGAGCTATATCTGGTCGGGGGAGAATGTGATAACAAAAAAGGCCCTAGTGGCATGGGAAAGATTGTGTCAACCCAAATCAACCGGAGGACTGAACCTCACTAACCTCAGATTATGGAACAAAGCTGCAATAGCCAAATTACACTGGGACCTAGCTCACAAACAAGATAAACTTTGGATCCAATGGGTCCATGCGTATTATATAAAGGGGAATAATCTGACCTCTATACAAGCTCCTAAAGCTGCAACATGGATGGTAAGGAAAATCATAGAAGCCAAGACTGTATCTGATCATCCCACCACTGCAGGAAATCCTAAGTCCAGTCAAATTAGGAGATTGTATTTGACTATGATGGGGACTTTCCCTAAACAGGAATGGAGAGGGCTCACTCTGAGTAACATGGCAAGGCCAAGAGCCACTTTTACTCTGTGGTTGGTACTACAACAAAGGCTACTAACAGCTGACAGACTCATATCCTGGGGGCTGAATGTAGACCCAAGTTGTGTAATGTGCAATCAAAGTCCAGAAACTCATAGCCACTTGTTTCATAGCTGCCCTTTTGTAGCTCAAACTTGGTCCAAGCTATGTCATTGGGGCAGAATTCAGCTCCACAGAGCTACACATTGGGAGGACCATGTCCAATGGATGATCCAGCAAGCAAGGGGTAGAACACCAAGGGCAAAACTCTGTAAAGTACTGTTTGCGGAGTTTGTTCATACAATCTGGAAAGAGAGGAATGCCAGGATCTTTGAGAAGCTGTACAAAACAGTAGACACCCTAGCATGGGAGATAGTCTGCACCTGCAATGTTCGAGCAATCGGGAAAATGCAGCAATTTCTTCAACTGCTGCCATACCAAAAATGAAGTTCGGCTGGGCAGGAGGTTGTGTCATCTTTGAAATAGTTGGTGCTGTGGAGTAGTTTTACAAAATATAATGAGCTTTTGTGTAGTTGAGAACAGGCTAATCTTTTATGTTGCTAGAAGCTATGTTATCAGTATGTCGTTAGTTTTGAGTAGGATAGACTAAAGATGAGAAGCAAGCTGAGAGTGGCTTTGCTTGGTTTTGTAATGACACTTTGGTGATTCAATAAAATGCTAATTACCAAAAAAAAAAAAGTATAATTGAGTATTTTTTCAAACTTAGTATTACTAAGTTAGTAATCTAGTATAATGTAAGTAAATTGTTATTTTTTCAAACTTAGTAATCAAGTATAATGTAGTATTTTAGTATTTAGTATTTAGTTTTTAGTTTTTAGTATTTAGTATTTAGTATTTAGTAATTAGTATTTAACTATTTACTATTTAGTCTTTAGTATTTAGTATTAATATTTACTATTTAGTATTTAGTATTGAATTGCAAAGAGGTAACTTAATAGCAAAGGATAATTGAGAATATAACAAAGGATTATAATTTACTTAATAGCAAGGCGTAACGCATTTTATTGAATAATGGTTGAATTTTTTTTTTTGCAAAGTACATAGATATTAAATTGCAAAAACTACATATTAATAAAAAAACTTCTCATTTTCTGAATAATTTCTTCTGGCACCTCTGGAGGAAGCGGTGGCAAAGAGTCATCTTCTTCATAATCAGTTTCATTGTCCAAACTTCCATCGCCTGATAAAATTTCTGATGATGCTTCTGCATCGGCTAGTTCATCTTCTGCAAATCCAAAATTTCTTCGCTCCGCTCTAATCCAATCTCTGAATAATACGGCCGTCTCCATTGCTTCTTCCTTCAATGAATGTCTATGATCTCCAATTTGTAATCTTCCTTGGCTAAATGCGGTTTCTGAAGCAACAGATGATGCTTGAATAGTTAGAATATCCCGCGCCATTTTTCCTAAAACTGGAAACTGTGCTTGTTGATCCTTCCAAAATGGCAGTAGTTGATGGCTTCCAAAATACTCAACTTCCTTGCAAGCATGAAGTAAATAAACATCAAGTTCGTTGAACCCTCCGCTGCTACTCGATTGCCTGCTAGAAAGCCTTTGATTAAGGCTGGAAAAACTTCCCAATCCGGTTGCAGCTCTTTTGGAAGCCTGCGTTGAACTTGATCCAGCTCCACTTGGAACACTTGGAACAACATTATCAGCTGCACTCCTATACCTTTCATAAATCCGTTGGCAATCTAGAATTACCTGCGCACAAACTGTTTCTACACTTGGTGTTTCTTCATCAGTAATTCTCAAAGTCCGATAAATTTCTCTAATTAGCATTTCCGTATTAAAACGTTTAAAACATGGATGTAATACAGATGCAATGTAATAAAGTGGTGGAATCGGGAAAAAATATTTTTTAAATTTTTCAATCATTGCTTCTATCGCAACTTCATAACCAGGCACTACTCTATAATCGTTAAGTAATTCTGCTATTCCAGCTATAAAATACAACATGGTAGTGATTGTAGGATAATATTGACCGGAAAATTCTTTAGTAGCATAAAAAAAATTTTCTAAAAAAAGAAGAAGACGCTCAACATTTTTCCAATCAGATTCTTCTAGGTGATACACTTCAGACACTTTGCCATTAAAATAACTAGTTATAGCCGCTCGTAAAGTATAAGCAACAGACAATGAGTCATATACAGTGTTCCACCTAGTTGAAACTTCCTTGGGAACTCTTCTAGGAGTTAAACCTTCTTTCACACACTCTACTTGAAAGTCCCTCCATCTATCCGGTTTTTTAGATTTAAAAATATAACTAATTGCGAGTCTAACCTTCATAATAGTAGGCTCAAATAACTTAAGGCCATCTTTTACAACTAAATTATATATATGACATGCACATCTAACATGAAACAATTCTTCAAAAGGGGGATGCAATGCGGGTCTTAACTTACCAATAGCAAAATCATTGTTTGCAGCATTATCAAGAGTTATACTTAAAATTTTGTCACTAATAAAATACGCCCTACAAATATCAGAAACTTCTCTCTTAATAAATGCTCCCGTGTGTGGTTCATCGACGGCGGAATATGCTATAATTCTTTTTTGCATTACCCAGTTAAGATCTATCCAATGACAAGTAACTGTTAAATACTCATACCCATTAACACCTCTACCCAAATCAGTAGTAAGACAAACTCTACAATCAAAGTGATAAAATATATATCGTAAATATTGTCTATATTCATTTTTAAATTTTATAATATCACTTCTAACCGTAGTTTTTGGAAAACCTTGAAAAGATGGATTATATACAGTTTGAATATAACGAATAAAACCTTGACAAGAAGCAAATGTAAAAGGTAAGCACTCTACCGCAATCATTTTTGCCATTTGTTCCCTATCTTTCTTTTTATCATAATGCATAAGCCCCCCCCGTCACTGGGTTAATTTCCTGTTGGACTCCACTACCTTGCGATGGAGCCATTCTATGGCCTGAACGAGGGCCACCCGGCCTCCTATCCCATTCATCCTTATGATGGTTTTATAAGTGTGTTCTCAACTTTCCCGTCCCACTATTATGGCTGCCGGTTTTAAAAGCCCAAACTTTTTTACAAATATTACATTTAGCGGTCTGATCCGGAATATTTTTAGTCATAAATTTCCACACATCCGATCTTTCGGGTCGTACCGCTGGTTCTCTACTAGAAGGCATAAGTGGTAATTAAGTTTCTTCAGGTTCACCTTGAAATTGACTAGTGGGTGTTTCATCATCTAAATTAGCCCCTTCGGTATTTTCTTGATATTGGGCCTCTAACAAATCATTATCTAGTGGTTGATCATAATTTATATCATGAAAAAATTGCGAGTCATCTTCCTGAGTAAAATCATCTAGAAGAGAAGGGGCGCTAGAAGTACCAACTGGTCTTTTACCTAAAGCACGAGCCATTCTATCATCCCCCCCTCGGTTAGAAGCACGTGATCTACGACCACTACCCGTAATTGATCTCCAAATTCTAGACATTTTTATAATTACTAAAATATGCTTCAAACAAATTACAAAAATATGCTACAAACAATAATAGTGCACAAAAATAAAATAGATAATAAAAAGTAAGAACGAGTTTACTTGATATCGTGAACTTAGAATGTAGAACTTAGGAAGTGAATGTTGAAACTTGACCGGAACAGCACCGAACAATATTTCCACTTTACTCCAAATATTTTTTTGTAATGCAATTTAGCAAATAGCCCTTTGTAGAAATAAGAGATGTTGATAGAGATTTAGAGAGAATATTAGAGAAATTGTGAATAAATTGATGAAATATGATGGTATTTATACAAAAAAATAGGTTGGGGGAGGGGTATGGGGGCGCCTAGGGGGGTGGGGGGCACAAACTAGCCGTTTTTGGCCGTTGGGCCAACGGCTGTGAGTGAAATAGCCGTTGCCCAACGGCTATTTTCGCACAAGCCCATCAGCGGGTCCGGTCCGGTTCCGGTCCATTTTGGTCCGGTTCGTCCGGTCCATTTTGGTGCTGCCGAGACGGAAACGAACCGTTTTTTTTTTTACTTTTGGCCCGGTTTCCGCCGGTTCCGGACCGGTCCGGTCCGGTCCGTCCCGGCCCAAACCGGGCTAATAGACAGCCTTAATACTAACAGATCTGAAAAGAAAAAGGGTAACGAGATCTGGGTTATCATGTTTCTGTCGTGAAATTGAAAGTTAAAAAAAGAAATGGAACATTGTTTGTCGCCGGAAAATACTCTCCTCTGTTTCTTTTCGTCTGTCGCTGTATATAAAATAGAAATCAAGGGAAGGTGTTAACGGAGTGGTAGCGGCACCACCGGCGTTTCGTCGGATGCAGTGGTTGCTCCTCTGTTTCTCCTTCGTTGTCACTGCGTTGTTTTGGTTGTTGCGACTTGGCTTGTAGCCTGTCGTTAATTCTTGCCGCAGGAATCGTTACTGGTTGATGTTTCTTGACATTGCCTCACCGGAAAACCTTACTCCGGCATAGTTCTGCTTTCGCTTTTCTTTTGCCCCGCTGCTACTTGTTCTTATTTTGAAACCAGATCATTTGGCCCCTTTGTTGGGGTCTGTTTGTCTATTGGAATCCCCTGATTTGCTCGATTGGCATTCGTTTGTTATTAATGGGGTTTGAGCTAATCGGCTTCTTACGAGATTGTGATGTTCGTATGTTTTCTGCTGATCCGTTGGCGACTTGGGGTGATCCTCCGTTGAAATTAGACCTTGGTTAAGTCGTGCTTTGACTAATTTTCTTACCTATGCTGTGCTGGTTTAATTTGATCCTTTGACACAAATGGTTATGTTGCTTTGACCCGTTTACATGATTGGACTACTGTGTGCCTTGACTGAATTTTCTGAATGCAGGGATCTATTTTGGATAAATTGTATCCATTATGGAATATTGAACTGATATTGAACCGATACTACAGTGGCCGATGAAAATACATATGCACGTATTGAGGCCGACACAAGGAATTGACGGATAATGAATTGACGGATTTTGAACATGATACTACGCTTAAACCGTCCCGTTCCCGTGGCCCTAAAGCAAAAGGCGATGATGAATGCATTTTAATGCTAAGCAAGTTGAATAGAGTAGTGGGTTTGGTGCTTTGGCACGGCAACACGGCCCGGGCTCCGTGTTTGCAACCGTACCAAATCCCGAGCCTCTATTCGACGCGCCATACAAACCTGAGCCTAAATGTTGCAAAACAAACCCCCCTTTTATTATTATTATTATTATTATTATTATTATTATTATTATTATTATTATTCTATTGTTATTATTATATATATTTTATTATTATTATTATTATTATATATATATTTTTTATTTATTTATTATTATTACTTTATTACTTTAGTATTATTATTTTATTTCCATTAGTTATTACACTTTATTATTGTACTAATCCAATTTTATTTGTTTGTTTTGCGAGGTACATTTTGGCACGAACACTTGGGACGAGTTGGGTAAAACTCGCAAATTGGGACGGTCTTTGGGATGAGGTCGCATTGGAGTCAACTCGCATTTTAAACTCAAGTTCAAGTCAAGAAAGAAGGACTTTTAAAAAATGCTTTGTTGAGCCATGTGATGTTTTAGGCTCATGGGCATAAATGTATAAAATTAAATAAATTCAAGGCTCCCGCGAGTTTGCCAATTTTCGGGTTCTTCTTCTAAACCTCTTCTCTTTCCCAATCCCTTGGAATTCGCATGTCATTAGGAATTTTCCCCTTATTAGTTGTAGAATAATTTGTTCGATTATCGATTTATTAATGAATGTCTATTATTTATTGAGTTATTTCGTGAGTAGTTTATTTCTTAGAATCTCCATCTTATTTATGAATTGTGAACCTTTTAGTTAAATAGCGCGTGCAATTGAATCCGAAAATGATTAAGCAAATAACTTGATTTTAAATTCAATAAATTGCAACTTCTTTCCAATTAATTAGATTTTCCATGTTAGCAAAATTGCAACTTTTTCAAGTCTAAGTTCATTTAAATCCCTATTCCTTTAAAGCATAATTTAATGTAATTTTAGAATTTTGGCATTAATTTTAAGACTTTTAGATTAATTTTTTGAAAGTTTCCTTTATTTAAGCTATTTTGTGAAAATCGAAGGATTAACCACATTTTGTGGATTTGCGAAAGTGCTTGCAAATTGAAACCTTCTTTCGAAAATAATTGAACCTCTTACTTAGAATCTCTGAAATAGACCATTTTTCTTAAAACGGAGTGCTTGCACGCACTATTTAATTACTTGGTTCCTAATTCTCCTAAATTAGGTGGCGACTCCAAAGAAAGCCCTTTGGAATCCCATATTGTTGAACATTACACCCGAAACCTATCTTTTCTTAAAAGAAAGGGTAATTTTTTGGGGTTCAACAGCGTGACGACTCTGCTGGGGATACCTTAAGGTTCTAACCGCAAGGTTTTCACAAGATAACTCTTTATTTGTTTATTATTTGCAAAAAATAGCATGATTAGTTAATTTGATTATTTGCAATTGTTTGTCACTAAAAGCATGTCACTACACTTTTATTTGTGCACATATTAAACTGGCATTCCGTTCATATTTCCCCCACTCCTGGGAGCTTCTTCATGGTTACTTATACCCGCGAGGTGTATGCATATACACCCGCAACTCACAAAAAGCCCTTTAAGAAAGAGTGCGCGTACCTGCGGGGTGAGCGGATAGTTTTACTACCGCGTGACCGCTTGCCACTCAAAACAGCCTTGTGTTTAGTAAACCCACTCTAGATTTTCCGTTAGGAACATGCATGCATATACACCTTAGTTTGGACCCGGTCCTTGATACCGTTTCCAAGAATTAAGAAACCGCCCTTTTGTTGACGGGTTACTGAATCCCAACGACATTGCATATTATGTGATCGTGTGGATATTACAACGAATCCCAAACCATTTGCCATGTCAAATTTGAGAAGTTGACAATTATGTCGATTTATTTTTATCTCAGATGTTGTATTGACAAACGGCTTGTGTCGTTATAATAACCACATGTACGTGCAACTTGACGATTAGGCCTACCTCTAGCATAAAGAGGCACCTTACAGGGTAGGACACGTTTGCATATTTATTTACACTCAACTATTTGTGATTGTCACATGTTAATTGCTTGCCTTGCTTTATTTGCTCAAAATGCGTTAAATACTAGGTATTGCTTGCTTGTATGCAATCCTATGAATGACATGCAAACTATCTTAGTTACCCTTTGAGAGGTCTCTTTTGTTTTATTTATTTCTTTAGCAAATGTTGGATTTGTGAAGTGGCTGACCATTCACTACGCAAAGGTTTCGAGATCTGATTGATGGTAGACGCTTTAGCTCGTGAACGATGCAGTACCAAAAGCTAATGGCATTGTTTGAAAGAACTTGGCAATTGAACTTAGTAGCATTATTTTCAATTTTAATTCAGATTGAGGCCCTGAATTGCATTATACTTTAAGGCTTATGTTAATCTGAATCAACTCATTTTGAATCTATGAAAGTTGAAATAAAATGCATCACATTCTTATTATATTATTTACGATTGCATTTGTTTCCATTTCAAAATTAAAATTGATAAACCCGCCAAAACTTTGCTTGTAACGTATGGCAAAACAACTGAACAATTTAAATGACGCACTGAAAGTTATTGTCTGCGCTCTTTGGATATCGCACTTCTGTTAGAACTTCAACTGGGGCAGCTTTATTTGTTGGTATATGGCGTTGAAACAGTGATGCAGAACTACGCACGGTCTGATTCCCAAGGAGGGATACGTAGGCTCCCACATCGGGCTCGACCCTTTAGCATTTAAATTTTTATTTTCCCCTAAGAAGGACAACTGGGGCAATTTTTGCAAAGCAAGTTGGAGATGCGAAAAATAATAACTGGGGCAGAATTTTGCAAGAAGCACCATTGGTTATAAGAGGCAAATTGGCAAGAATTTTGAAATTGGTTAGGCAAACAGTGCAAAGTCTAAGACAAAGGACGTTCAGTTTGTTTAAAATATGTTACAAGTTTAAGTCAAGGCAAAATTTTCAAAATGCATCTTTGACTTTATTTGCATGCTTATTTCACTCGCTATATTGCATTAAAATATTTTATCTTGCCTCTATTTTTCAAAATCTATGCTATTTGAGTTCATGAGCCAAGTTTCTGAAAGTAATTCGCAAATCCAAGTCCAATGAAGACGAGGAAGCAGCAGAGGCAGCAAGATCAGGATGAAGTCTGCACGAATCAAACGCTTCCCTCCCTCCCCAAAACTAACAATTTTTCTTTGAGAGCAGGAACATGAAAGCTTGCAATGAAAGGATCATTCGCACTATGGATGAACAATTTATGGAACGCGCATTCAAAGTCGCCTTGCAGATTGCATTGCATTGCCTTTTCATGACTTAAAGCGTTATGCTTTGCCATGAGTTATTGCCGAACAGGCGGCATTTCTACCCCTATCAATTTCATTCCTAATAGGAGACAAAGCCGAGGCTTGTTTTGTGTTCTCAAAACTAAGCCAAATAGGGCATCGCTTTGTTTCAGGCTATAATCCGCACAAGGCCATCCTTGTCGGATTGTCTCGCCAATTGATTTATCAATGGCTATCGCACTGACTACATTTCCGCACTACTTTGCTTTGCACTTATTTTGAATTATGCCTTCACACTTTAAAATTAACGCTTTGCTTTACTCTTCCAGGTTGACCATCGGCTATGAGGATTCCCTTTGTTGGACTATCTTGCCTATTGATTAGCTAAATGTTTGACCACCAGAAATTGAACATCAGAGTCAATAAGAACTGAAGGCATTCAACGCTTTGCAGTACTATTAATTCAAGCAACACGACCCAGTTTTGCTTATTTGTTTTGTATTATTTTGCCTTAATTAATCCAATTTGCAACTTTATTTTGCAGGCTGCTATCAAATTTAGGCTCGTTCACCTATATTGAACGTTTTGGGCTCGTTCGCCTTATAATCGAACATTTTGGGCTCATTCGCCTTACAATTGAATGTTTTGGGCTCGTTCGCCTTATAAATGAACGTTATGTTACCTGCGTAGGATATAGATTAGCCAAGTCGACTTGAGATATTATGTCTCGTTAGTCAACTTATCTTATGAAAGCCTTGCATTTTACAATTCGTTCTTGCTTTACTTATTGTCTTGCTTTACTGTTTCAGAATAAGGATCAGCTTAGAGGTTCTCCGGGCGGAGTATCTTGTCAGTTGATCGAAGGAAGAACTTTGGATTATATCACCACCCGTATTTACAATTTTGTTATTACTTTATTTATTTCTTATTCCAATTATTACAGTTTATTAGCAGTTGCTTGTTTACCGTTTGTTGAGATTATTATAGGATTTTTAGCAGCACCGCAGCAGCATTTGGAGCATTGCGTGGAGCTTTTCTTAGCGGTGAACCGGGGCAATCGTTGATATGAGCTGGACTCGTCAACGAAGGCCTGAAGAATCGCACCCGCATAAGTCATCCACCCTAGAGGTAAGTCTCTTGTTAACCCTGAGTCTGAGGTTTGAGATTGAAGATAAGATGGCTCGATTATCAAGGTGCAGTGGAAGCTATGTCCGTGTAAACCCCTCTTTATGGGTGTGTCGTCGACCACATTTTCATAACTTGGGTGATTACAAGCCTCTTTTTCCCGCGCTCAAGTAGTCGTTACTATCTCGTCTTTGATTTTCAAATCGCGTCGAACTACATATGGCCTGATTCTCTTTCAGCCCGAGATATGTAGGCAACTCGGAAACCGAAGTTCGGCCATGTCCATAAGCCTCGCATTTTGATCCCAGGAATCGGAGTCTTGGCTTTACCGCGACAAAATTGGGTTTCACGTCAACTTCTTTACCCTGGAAACTCTTTCATCCTTTCCGGGTAAAGAGGGGCAGCTGTTGACACCCAATTTTGTCCCGGATTTTATTAATTTAAAGTATAATATTTTAAAATTAAGTTCAATTTTGAAAATTGCAAGTAAATAGCTAATTTTAAAGGAAAATGGCCAAAATTGCAAGTCATCCCTTCATTTGCAGCATACTATATAATTATTTGTTTAATTTAATTAAAGGGCTAAATCTGTTTTAAATTTTATATTAGGATCATTTCTAAAAAGCCCATATCACACAAAAAGCCCCCAGCCCATTAATTCACCATCTCCCCTTATCAAAAACCCTACACCCACCATTATAAAAAAAAAAACCCAGCCGCGGCACTCCAGATCTCGGCCCCTCTCCACTCTTCATCTCCCTTAAACGGGACACACTCATTTTGATACCCTCTCCACTCCCTCATCTTCTCAAAAACCCACACACACACTACCACACCATCATACTAACAGATCTGAAAAGAAAAAGGGTAACAAGATCTGGGTTATCATGTTTCTGTCGTGAAATTGAAAGTTAAAAAAAGAAATGGAACATTGTTTGTCGCCGGAAAATACTCTCCTCTGTTTCTTTTCGTCTGTCGCTGTATATAAAATAGAAATCAAGGGAAGGTGTTAACGGAGTGGTAGCGGCACCACCGGCGTTTCGTCGGATGCAGTGGTTGCTCCTCTGTTTCTCCTTCGTTGTCACTGCGTTGTTTTGGTTGTTGCGACTTGGCTTGTAGCCTGTCGTTAATTCTTGCCGCAGGAATCGTTACTGGTTGATGTTTCTTGACATTGCCTCACCGGAAAACCTTACTCCGGCATAGTTCTGCTTTCGCTTTTCTTTTGCCCCGCTGCTACTTGTTCTTATTTTGAAACCAGATCATTTGGCCCCTTTGTTGGGGTCTGTTTGTCTATTGGAATCCCCTGATTTGCTCGATTGGCATTCGTTTGTTATTAATGGGGTTTGAGCTAATCGGCTTCTTACGAGATTGTGATGTTCGTATGTTTTCTGCTGATCCGTTGGCGACTTGGGGTGATCCTCCGTTGAAATTAGACCTTGGTTCAGTCGTGCTTTGACTAATTTTCTTACCTATGCTGTGCTGGTTTAATTTGATCCTTTGACACAAATGGTTATGTTGCTTTGACCCGTTTACATGATTGGACTACTGTGTGCCTTGACTGAATTTTCTGAATGCAGGGATCTATTTTGGATAAATTGTATCCATTATGGAATATTGAACTGATATTGAACCGATACTACAGTGTCCGATGAAAATACATATGCACGTATTGAGGCCGACACAAGGAATTGACGGATAATGAATTGACGGATTTTGAACATGATACTACGCTTAAACCGTCCCGTTCCCGTGGCCCTAAAGCAAAAGGCGATGATGAATGCATTTTAATGCTAAGCAAGTTGAATAGAGTAGTGGGTTTGGTGCTTTGGCACGGCAACACGGCCCGGGCTCCGTGTTTGCAACCGTACCAAATCCTGAGCCTCTATTCGACGCGCCATACAAACCTGAGCCTAAATGTTGCAAAACAAACCCCCCTTTTATTATTATTATTATTATTATTATTATTATTATTCTATTGTTATTATTATATATATTTTATTATTATTATTATTATATATATATTTTTTATTTATTTATTATTATTACTTTATTACTTTAGTATTATTATTTTATTTCCATTAGTTATTACACTTTATTATTGTACTAATCCAATTTTATTTGTTTGTTTTGCGAGGTACATTTTGGCACGAACACTTGGGACGAGTTGGGTAAAACTCGCAAATTGGGACGGTCTTTGGGATGAGGTCGCATTGGAGTCAACTCGCATTTTAAACTCAAGTTCAAGTCAAGAAAGAAGGACTTTTAAAAAATGCTTTGTTGAGCCATGTGATGTTTTAGGCTCATGGGCATAAATGTATAAAATTAAATAAATTCAAGGCTCCCGCGAGTTTGCCAATTTTCGGGTTCTTCTTCTAAACCTCTTCTCTTTCCCAATCCCTTAGAATTCGCATGTCATTAGGAATTTTCCCCTTATTAGTTGTAGAATAATTTGTTCGATTATCGATTTATTAATGAATGTCTATTATTTATTGAGTTATTTCGTGAGTAGTTTATTTCTTAGAATCTCCATCTTATTTATGAATTGTGAACCTTTTAGTTAAATAGCGCGTGCAATTGAATCCGAAAATGATTAAGCAAATAACTTGATTTTAAATTCAATAAATTGCAACTTCTTTCCAATTAATTAGATTTTCCATGTTAGCAAAATTGCAACTTTTTCAAGTCTAAGTTCATTTAAATCCCTATTCCTTTAAAGCATAATTTAATGTAATTTTAGAATTTTGGCATTAATTTTAAGACTTTTAGATTAATTTTTTGAAAGTTTCCTTTATTTAAGCTATTTTGTGAAAATCGAAGGATTAACCACATTTTGTGGATTTGCGAAAGTGCTTGCAAATTGAAACCTTCTTTCGAAAATAATTGAACCTCTTACTTAGAATCTCTGAAATAGACCATTTTTCTTAAAACGGAGTGCTTGCACGCACTATTTAATTACTTGGTTCCTAATTCTCCTAAATTAGGTGGCGACTCCAAAGAAAGCCCTTTGGAATCCCATATTGTTGAACATTATACCCGAAACCTATCTTTTCTTAAAAGAAAGGGTAATTTTTTGGGGTTCAACAACTGTTGATATGAAAATTGGTATTTTAAAATATTTCGCCACCCAATATTGTCCATCAATACTTTTAGGCACACATTGCCTAATATCAACTGAAGATGATATCATTGTTGGTCTCTAATATCCCATTCTTAATTAAGATAAAATTTATATTTATTTTAGTCACTAAAATCATATAATTATTGAATCAAAAGATATATTCAATATTTAATGTTATTGTCTTGTATGCCGAAAATATGGGGGGTAACTTTAGATGCTGCTTTAAAAAAATTCTAAAAATTAATTAAATCGTGCCGAAATTGAAGAGAAGCCGACATGAATGAGACAGTTTCTAAAACTCAAATTTCGGTTATACATATTAAAATGACCGAGAAATTGGTATGGTACAAATTTTCAATATAACTGACCGAACTAAATTATTGACTCCCCTTCATATTGCAAAAAAATAAAGCTCTAACTAATCACCCTTACTATTGAGGAAAACGCAGCCTAAACCTTTTCTATTGGTAATATTTAAAGCCTAATTAGTGATTTTATTATTAGTGTATTAGGTAAGTCCAAGTACTTTAAGATAATTTTTTTTTTTAAATTTTACTTTAAAGTAAGTAAACTTTAATTGCTTTAATGTAACAAACATAATTTTGAATTCATCATTAGTCCACTATAATTAGTAAAGTTCCTTAATGATATGTGGAATTAACTTTTAATTTCTGAGTTTAGCCTCGTTTGTCACATGCCTATTTATCTTTTCTTACTTTATATACTTTTAAACGTACTATAACTTTCGAGTTATCAAACGTGACATAAGAGAACTAGAAAATTTCTGTTGCTGTCACTAGGAAGGTACGCAGTTTCGATTCAGTTACGTAATTGTATCATCGTCACCCCTTTATGACAAAAAATATATAGTCTATCACTATAGTTAAGATTCGCAGTTATATAAAGAAAATTTGTTCAAACATAGGAAGGGGTTAAAAGAAACATGTGCCAAAATTTTGATTAGCTCTAATAAAAGAAGAATATGAATGGTACCAGAAACTTTTGGCGATTGGTATTTATCAACCGGCCAAGTATATTATTAATTTTTTTATCTGACCATTAGGCTAGGAAATAAACATGATTAAACCCATATAAAATTAATCCCTAAACTCTGTATATAATGTTTTAGAACTTTGTTTTCACGTTTTAAATACTTAGTCCACATCATTATTTAAGGTTTTTCGTTACCCTGGCATCATTCTTACCAGATATGATCAAAATTTATATAAGTATGTTAACTAGAAAAAAACCTTTTTCGATATATGTAAATAATAATTGAAAGATTATGGTCTTTTCTTGAAATAGTAGATACGAAAGAAGAAAGTTAGAAAATTAATAATGTATTTTCTAAAAATATATTTCAGGTTTCACAATTAAATTTGTATTTAGTTGAATCTAAGGCGACCGTTTATATCTCAATTTAATCGATTGATAGGCAGTTTACGTTGACAAATAGTCGATTCTCAGGGCCTTAATCCGAACACAATGCAAGTATTAATTTCGAAGGAATAAAGTGACAAATCCGATGGTGTAATACGACGAGTTCAATTCGAGGGCAAATGTAATCAAATGAACGAAGACGGACAACGGACTCACAGCTTACGATGATTAAATCTAGCTTAGTTTCGGACAGGTTATGGATAATTTGCACAATTGTTACCTCACCGAAGGTGATTCAAACGCTAGTTTCGTTCAATGCTAAATAGGTGGTTTTGACTAGATTCAATGACAAACTTGGATAGAATGATAGAAATGCGATTGATGAAATATACTTTATCAAATTAGCACTACGATCGGAATGCAATAATGACGATTTACTCGATGTGATCGATATTAATAAGCAGATTGAACAATGAATTAGTTATATGACCAGTGCAATGATAACAGATTAATGAAATCGACAATGACGAATCAATGTATCAAACTATGGAAATAGCACGCAAATAACGAAGTAATCAATAATAAGTCAATGAATAAAGCAGTAAAGCTTATTGTATTGAAGAATCAGAGGTTGGTGCTTTGATGAAAGAGATGAATCCTCGTCCAAGTTTGAACCAAGCCACGATCGATGCTTAATACAATGGTTGCACTTGCAATGACGATAAGAGACTTTTATAATGACAATGATACAATGGGTAGTAATATAGCTGATGAATACAAGTGTGTATTTTTCTGATGAACGTAAGGTACAAAAGGGGAAAATGGGGACCTATTTATAGATCAGTTAGGGCGTGGAGTTCCCAACCCTAGGAGAACTCCACTTCCCCATGTTTCTTAGCAGTTGCCCACGTCCTATGAAATGCGCTGGATTTGTTCCGATAAAAGTGGGATAAGATCAGCCAAAGTTATCCGCTAGAACAGCTGTCTTCGAAACGTTTCGATCTCAACACAACATAATCAATCACACCATTAATCGAAGCTGCTTCATGTCGATCTCATCCAGATACGTCTTCGAAATCAATTATAGCTTTGCCACACAATCGAATACGCCCTCTACGTGATCGAACAGAAATCGACCAATACAGATAGTCCCCCCACTTGTCAAGTCGTGTGTCCGTAAAACTTGGCAAGTGGCTTGAAATTTTAAGCGGGAAAACACGTGGAACATTCGTGTCCCTCCATTTTGAAACGTCAGGCTGTCATTTCAACTTCCCATCGCCGCACGTGTCAGAAATCGTGCGGGTAGCCGTTTTCATCGGTTCCCGAGGTAATGATGGCTCTTGCTCTATAAATACCAACTTCAAAATCATTTTACAAACTTTACAACTTCCAAAACTCTTAAAATTCTCCAGCTTCTTCAAGCAAATCTCGAAGTTTTTCGTTGATTTTCATCAGTTTCTGCTTCAAATCTTCAAATTAACTGTTCAAACCGTTGAATTTGTGCTTGACAATGTCTTCATCTTCTCAGAACGTAGTTGATGCTGAAGTTTCTGCTTCTACCGCTGTTACTGCCATAGCCCCGCCGCAGTCTGGCGTGGTAGCGGAGCAAATTTCCACCGCCGCCGGCTCTTCATTAGATCAGAAGGGCAAAAAGCGGAAAGAAAGAAAGGTAAAGGATTTTGGTCACAAGAAATTGTACACAGAAATTCTTACGAAGAGGTTCACTTACGAGAACGACTGCAAGGTTAGCGTTCAAAACGAAACGGAGAAGAATAAAAAGAAGAATATTCCGATTGACCTTGTGTACTGCACAACTACGCCCAAATCGATATCACGAGTTTGGGAAGATTGTGGATTGAAGGTTGGTGCAATAGATGTGATGTGTCCACCGAGGAAATCGACTTTGGCTACCCACATCGAGGGTCATTCGGTGGTGCTGACCTACCCTTTTACCATCGGTTTCACCCTCCCGGTCGACAACGTGATCGAGGAGTTTTGTAGGATGTACAACGTTTGCCTTGGGCAGCTTTCTCCAGTGATATGGAGAACGATAGTAATCATGCGATGGATTTTGGAGAAAGCGGAAGTGGAGTTGACACTTCACCATATTTTCAACATCTATTCCCTCGAGTTTACAAAGGAGGGGTGATTAACTTGGCCAAACGAGGTCAACGGGCCCTGATCTCCGATAACAATGATGATCTTTGGGGGTGGGACCAACATTTTGTCTTTATTCCTACGGAGCAGTTGACCGACCCCGAAAAGGGGCTGCTTCCGAGCGTATGGAACCGAGCTGGTAGGTATTTTGTCTGTTTCTTTCCCTTTTGAATGAACTTGTAGTTTCAGTCTCAAAAATTTTATCTTCCCATTTTAAGCCGACAAAGTTTTGTTCGATCAAGTCGCTGACATTGTGCCGTGGCTGATCAGAGTGCTAGACAAGACGACCAACGACCAGAGGACTTGGAAACCGGTCGCAGCTCTGAAAACCCCTAAAGCCAAAAATCATGGTGAGTTCTCTTCTTGAACTCGCATTGGACCTGTATCCTGATTAGTTCCTTAGCTAATTTTTGAATTTTCGTAGGCATCACAGGTGCCGGAGGCAAACCCAGCGATGAGGAAATTGAGGCCGAGGGCGATGAAAAGGTCGATGACGCCCCTCCTCCTCCTCCGAAGAAGAAATCCTTCCAGGAGTTGAAGAGCAGGTATTTGCCCAAGGTAGTGGAAAAAGGGCAAGGGGGTAGCTCATCGGCTACGCCCCAAACCATTGAGGATGTGATTGCTGGGACAAGCTCAGCAGTTGCAGCGGCGAAAGCCGCCGAAGGAATGACCTCGGTTATCGATGTCGAGAAAGAAGAGGCTGGGGACGAATCGGGATCTGACCAATTGGTGAGGCGTCCCAAAAAACCCGTAAGGGAAAGACTCCAAGAGACAACCATTCAACTCAAGGCGGCTGAACAAGGAGATCTTTCAGTTGATGATTTTCATCTCTCTCCTGTAGCCGAAGAAGTCAATTCGGGCTCAGGAGGTTTGCCCAGCAGAGAAGGTGCCATCGTCTCTTTGGGCATCGTGCCTGAGGCTCGAGAGGCAATGATCGAAGCTTTTGATCGGGATCTTGAAGAGAGGGATCCAACGAAAGGAAAGATGCCGGCTTTGGATCAGCCGATGGCGACGACGAAGTCCAAGTACGATGAAGAAATGGGTTCATCGTTCTTCGGTGCGGATCACGCTGACCCGATCGTATCTCTTCCTCGAGGTGAAGAGGCTGTTGCCTTCGCGGCTTTAGGCGAGTCGGAAACGTTGGGCGACAGATCGCTAATGATAACAGTGCCGCGCAATGTCTATTTGCTCAGGTGCCCGAAGCGGCTCGCGGATTATCTGTTCGATGTTATTGGCCCGATGGAGCAGGCTCGTCTGAACACGCACGAGGATCTGAGCTTACCTTCACAGATTTCCTTCGGCGCCTTCAGGGTAAAAACTTTTATTTTCTTCCTTTACTTTGCACAAACTTACCTATTTTCTTTCTTCCTTTTGAATTTCAATTGTGACTTGTTTCCAGAATTGTATAATGGCGATCGAGACAGCCGATCGGATCCGCCAACTTCAGGATGGGGCCAAAGTTTTAAATGAGCTAATCGTTCATCTTACTTCGGCGGGGGAGGAGCTGCACTGAAAATTGAAAGCTGTGGAGGCCAAGCATGCTGAACTTCTGGCCAACTTTGACAAGAGCACGAAGGAGCATGCCCTTCGTCAATTGGAGTTGGAGTCTCAGATTCAAGCTTTAAATGAGAAGCTGAGCGAACACGAAGCCAATTCGGATTTGAAAATGGCCGAACTCAACTCTGCTTTGGAGAGCAAAAATCGGGAGTTGGCTGACATGTTCGAGGAGCTGAATGCCCTTCGTAAAGGCAACGAAGGCTTAAAGGTTGAGGCTGATAGTCTATCGGAGAGGAACCTATTGCTTCAAAAAGAATCTACCATCTTAAGGCGCAATCTCGAGGAGGAGTTTGAGAAGAAGAATGATTTGATCCTAGCTGAGTCGAGACGCGATGTCCTTAGAGAGATGTTGGATCGGAGTATTGACATTGCTACCGAATTGAAAGATGCCATTGCCATTGTGAGGTTGGCTCGTGAAGATCTTGCTCTCCCAGCAAGCTCCTCCGATGAAGGTTCCGATGGAGATGATGAATGAGCTGTAGCTTGAAGCTGTTTTTGACTAGTGTTTTAATCTTTTTTGGTTTTTGATGTAATGAGGTCGTTTAGCCAAATATGTAAATACTTTTTTTTTAAATGAATGAATTGTCTTTGACTCCTCTTATCGCTGTGTTGTTTTTCGAAGATAGTTTAATTTAATCGTTCGGAAGTTTTAGCGTTTGAGCGACAGTCGTCGGAAAAATGTGATTGGGGCCCAATGTTTAGTGCGTAGTAAAGAATGACGTATCACTTTCACGTAAAGCATTTTTCGAACGCTTTTGTGTCCGGAAAGGGAATTTGTTTTGAACACTTGCGAAAAATTGGAATTGTAAGTTTCACCAATATAGAGACAAAAACAAGAATTAACAAGTGTAGAGGACGTAAAATGACTAAGTGAATGGTAAAATTCATCAATGCATAGACCGATAACACGAGTCAATAAGTGTCACAGTCGTATAGTGACCAAGTGTTGTATATCATTGAAATGTTGGCCGCTATCAGGCGCTTGATACATTTTAAGATCAGTTGATTCGATCAGTTACATGATGTGGCCGTTTGAAGGCCCTGAGAGATTTCTTGATCGCTAATGGATCGTTTACATATTGCATGACTCATCTAAACGAATAACCCCCAATTTCGAGTAAAGGCGTTAGGGTTTGAAGCTTTCGACAGACTTAGACGGAACTCTAATTCGATTTAAAGTACGAACGAGTCCCCAGTTCGAGTTAGCGTTGGGATCTTGAACCTTTGTCGAATTTTGAACGAGTCCCCAGTATTGTCTTCAATTGACTTCGTCTTTATCTTCGATGGGAAGTCCCTGATTCCTGGGCAGTCCCCAGTATTCGAATGTGTGACCATCCAACTAACTCCATCCCCCCAGTGTTTGGGTGTGAAGTATGAGCAGTCGAACACTGGCCCTCGATTTTTGATACCTGAAACGAAATCATTGAAAGACAAACACCGAAAGAATCATTATAGATGAAGACCACGTTAGAATGTTCATCAGACTTATCGACCCCGATTGGAGCATTTCGAGCTCAAGCGTTCGTGGATGATGTTTGTCATCATTCGATTCCAACTATGCCTATCATCTAAAAATGTTAGTATCAAATAATCGATTAAACAATTGTTCCCGACGGAGGGGAAATGAAAACTATAAAAGAAAATGAAATTTAATGATACCGTATAACTTAAAAGTAATATTTCTTCAATTGTGTGATATTCCAATTGAAGTCGACTAGCTTGGAATCCATTGTTTCGAGTTGGTATGAACCTTTTCCGATTACTGCCTTGACCCGATAGGGTCCCTCCCAATTTGCTCCCAATTTGCCTTCGTTTGGTTCATCTTTCTTCGGCCTTTTGATCCCCAGCACATAATCACCTACATTAAAAGATCGATACCTGATTTTTTTGTTGAGGTAATTTTCTGCCCTTTGTTTCTGTGCTTGTATCCGAACAAATGCCGTATCTCTTTTTGGCTCGACCAAGTCTAAATCTATCAACATAGCTTCTTTGTTCGATTCGTCGGTGGAGTGAGCGAACCGAAGACTGGGTTCCCCTGCTTCCACTGGAATCAATGCTTCTGCTCCATAGACAAGTGAGAACGGAGTTTCTCCGGTGCTGTGTTTCACCGTTGTTCGATGAGCCCAAAGCGCTCCGGGGAGTTCATTCGGCCAATTGCCCTTTGATTCATCCATCATTTTCTTTAAATACTCAATTATTGTCTTATTGGAAGACTCAGCTTGTCTGTTTGCACTGGGGTGGTAAGGTGTTGATGCAATCCGCTTGATCCCCCACTTTTCGAGAAAACTGTGATTCGTCTCCCCACGAACTGTTTACCATTATCGCATGTGATCTCTTTCGGGATCCCAAAATGACAAATGATATTCTGGTGAATGAATTTGATGATTTTCTGTTCATGAATTTTAGCCAAAGCAATTGCTTCTACCCATTTGGAAAAATAATCTGTTAAAATTAAAATAAATTTTACCCCACCTGGCGCTGTTGGAAGCGGCCCGACCAAATCCATTCCCCATTTCATGAACGGCCACGACGACGTGACCGAATGAAGGGGCTCTGCTTATTGATGTATGAGGTTCCCAAATCGTTGACATTTGTCGCATTTTCGAACAAAGTCTTTGACATCTTCCGCAATCATTGGCCAATAGAATCCCGCTCTGATTATCTTCCGAACCAACGATTTGTTGCCGGAATGATTGCCACATTCGCCTTTGTGAACTTCTCTTAACACATAGTTTGTTCCATCTGGCCCAACGCACTTTGCTAAAGGGCCATTGAACATCCGCCTATAGAGTTGGCTATCTATGAGGCTGTATTTTGCCGCTTTAGCTTTGAGCGATCGGGTAGATTTCTTGTCTTCGGGTAATGTACCTGCTTGCAAATAAGACAAGTATTTGTTTCTCCAATCCCAAGTGTGGTTAACATTGTTTACCTCTTTGATGCTTCGACAAAGTGGGGATTCGAACAGGTGAACTACTGTTTCGTCGAGTTCTCCATCGATGGCAGCTGCAGAACTGAGATTAGCTAGGGCGTCTGCCTCGATGTTGTCCTCCCTTGGGATTTGGGTTATCTTCCATTCCTGAAAAGAAGTTAGAAGATTTTGTACCTTGTCGAGCAGTTGCTGCATCCTCGAATCCCGAACACAAAAATCCCCATGGACTTGGTTCACCACTAGCTGGGAATCGCTTTTGACATCCAACCGTTCAATTTTCAAGTCTTTTGCGATCTTTAAACCTGCAGCGAGGGCCTCATATTCGGCCTCGTTGTTAGTCTTTGGATGTAACTTGATCGCATACCTGAGTTTTTCACCGGTAGGTGCTATCAATAGGATTCCGAGGCAAGTCCCTTTCACATTGGAAGCTCCATCGGTGTACATCATCCAATCTCCAGGGTCGGGGTCTCTCATCATTAGCTCCTCTTTCTTTGCTTCCGGAAAGATATTAGCGCTAAAGTCTGCTACAAAATCAGCTAAAACTTGAGATTTGATGGCGGTGCGAGGCTGGTAAGTGATATCGTACTCACTCAGCTCGACCGCCCATTTCATTAGTCGACCGGAAAGATCTGGCCGATGTAAGATATTTCGTAATGGGAAAGTAGTTACAACAGATATTGAATGACATTGGAAATACGGTCTTAGTTTTCGTGCAGCAGTGACTAGTGCAAGTGCCAGTTTTTCTAGGTGTGGATACCATGTTTCTGCATCTAACAATGTTTTACTAACATAATAGATAGGAAATTGGTTACCTCCGTTCTCGCGAACGAGGACAGCGCTTACAGCTACTTCGGAAACAGCCAAGTAGACCAGTAACATTTCTCCTTCGATTGGTTTCATAGAAGTGGAGGGTTGGACAAATATTGCTTCAATTCTTTGAGAGTCTTTTTTCATTCTGGTGTCCAATCAAAGCTTTTGTTTTTCCTCAGCACCGAAAAGAACTTGTGACATCGTTCAGATGACCTCGAGATGAACCTGCTGAGATAGGCTACTCGGCCGGTCAGTTGCTGAACTTCTTTCATCGTTGTCAGGTCTTCAGAAATGCTTTCGATCGCCTTGATTTTGTCTGGATTGGCCTCGATTCCTCTTTGCGATACGATGAATCCCAAGAGCTTGCCAGATCTGACCCCGAATGTGCATTTCTCCGGGTTCAATCTCATGTTGAAGCGCCTTAATATCGTAAAAGTTTCCTCCAAATGACTCAAATGATCTTTCCTTTCGAACGATTTAACCAACATATCATCAATATATATCTCTATCGTTTTTCCGATCAAATCTTTGAACATGGTGGTAACCAAACGTTGATAAGTAGCCCCAGCATTCTTGAGACCGAAGGGCATAACTGTGTAACAATAAGTCCCCGTGTCTATGATGAATGAAGTTTTTTCCCGATCTACCGAATCCATCGAAATTTGATTATAACCTGAATAAGCATCCAAGAAACTCAACATTTTGTGTCCTGCCGTTGAATCAATCAATCTGTCGATGTGAGACAATGGGAACGAATCTTTTGGGCAAGCTTTGTTAAGGTCGGTATAATCGACGCATACTCTCCACTTGCCATTTTTCTTCGGCACTACGACAGTATTTGCAAGCCATTCTGGATACTTAACCTCTCTAATAAACCCATTCGTTAACAAATTTTCCACTTCATCGTTGATTACTTTCCTTCGGAATCCTCCATTCGGCCGTTTCTTTTGCTTTACCGGCCGATGTCTTGGATCGACATTTAATTTATGTGTGACAACCTTTGGATCGATCCCTACCATATCCGCGTGGGACCAAGCAAAACAGTCAGAGTTATTCTTGAGAAAGGATACGATTTTTGCTCTTACTTCGGGATCCAATTCTGCTCCGACGTATACTTTCCGATCAGGCTTATCATCGAATAATATTACTTCTTCCAATTCTTCTATCGTAGAATCTTCGGCTTTTTGTTTGTATGGTTCTCTAACACATGACGGAATCGGTGCGAATTCGTCTTCGACTACGAGCCCCGCTAACTGTACTCGTTGAGCACATGACAGAGGAACAGTGAAGTCTTCGACCACGGATTCCGCTAACTGTGATTGCTATTTTCGAACGCCATCCTTAACAGCTACAGAGTAGCACTCTCGAGAAGCCTGTTGCTCATCTCTTACCCTACGCACTCCCCATGGAGTGGGAAATTTTAAAACTTGATGTAGAGTCGATGGAACCGCTCCCATAGCGTGGATCCATGGTCGACCCAATATCACATTGTACGCCATGTCACCTTTAATTACTTGAAACAACGTGTCATTCTCGACGCCTTCCGCATACGTCTTAATCGTAATTTCTCCAACGGTCACTTCGCTCGAATTATTGAAACCCGATAACACTGTTGAACGAGGCACGATCTTATCATTCAACTGCAACTGTTCAACTACATTGGAGTGGATTATGTTAACCGAGCTGCCGACATCGATTAACACCCTCTTTACATCGGCATCGTCAATCCTCATCGTTACCACCAGTGCATTATGATGGGGATGAATCCTTTCATCGAAGTCGAAATCCCTGAACACAATCTCATCGCTCATGTCATCTCGCGTCCTCTTGCCTGGTGTGAACGAAACCTTTGCATACTTCTTTGTGGTGTAAGTCACCACACAAACGTCATCTCCCCCAGTTATGACGTTCACCGTCTTCCTCGGAGCGGGAGGTTTTGGTGGTTCATCATCCTTTTTCTTATTAAAATTGTTTCGCCCTCTTTCAGTCAATATTTCCACCAAATGCCCCTTTTACAGCAAGCTGGCCACTTCGTATCACAGTGCCTTACATTCATCCATCGTATGGCCGAAATCATGATGAAATGCGCACCACAAATTTTCATCCCTCGTGTTTGGATTTGTTTTTATGCGACCTGGAAACTTCACGATCTTATCACCCATCCCCTTCAAGTGATTCACCAGATTCAGTGTCGATATGCAAAAATTGTATTCTGTCAGTTTTGGAGGCAGTGGTCGATCTTTTGAAGCCGAAGATGCATTCGACTTCCCCCTCTTCGACTGATTCTTTGAGCCACCAGCTTCGTGGTTTTTGCTCCCCATTCGAGGGAAACTGTAAGGTTCCCATCGTTGGTCCCTATAGTTTCGTCTGTCGCTCTCAATTCTCCGTGGTGGTGGTCGATCATACTGATGATTTTATCGGGCTAGCTGCAACTCCTCCTCCTCAGCCCTAATCTTTGGTTCACACTCTCGATGTAAATCGTCGAAGGTCCATGCATTGATTTCCCTGAGACGATCTTTCAACTTCGCACACGCTTCCGTCGAATCAATGCGCAAGTTATTAGCAAAAGTCAAACAAGCCCACCTCTCCTCGAGATTTGGGATGTGAATCTTTTCATCATTAAACCGTTTCACAAACTGTTTAATAGTTTCACCGGGTCGCTGCTTAACGTTCAAGATATCTTCCACCCTTGGTTCTATCTTTTTGGCTCCAGTGTGTGCTCGAATGAACTTAGCCGACATATCATCGAAATCTGATATCTCATTTTCGGGTAGCTGCAAATACCATTTCAACGCTGCCCCTCTCAACGTTTCACAAAACTTCTTAAGACTAGCAATGATCTCTTCCGAAGTCAGGTCGTTCGCCTGAACTGCGACCGAAAACATGTCAATGTGATCCCTTGGATCTGTAGTTCTATCGTATCTCAAACTTTCTGGTAACTTGAAGGTTTTGGGAATGGGTAGCGGGGCTGTACTTGGCGGAAACGGACGCTTTGAAATTGATTTCTTAGCGACTTCGTCTGTTAACTTCAGAACACCTGGCAGTTTCTCCATAAATGCTTTTATCTCATTGAACTTCTTATCTACTGTGTCATTCAATAGAGTTTGCATCGTAGCCAACATCTTTACTTCTGTCGTAACGGAGGCCGGAGCTCCCATAGCCACGACGGCCATACCCGATCCTCCAGATCCGACCCCCGCTGCAAGTCCCCCAGTTATGGCGCCCTGAGGAACCGAAGCCGGAATGCTTGCGGGAGGTGTGATCGGGGAGGTGGGTGCTCTGTTTCCGATAGAGCTAGACAGGATCTTCAACTGTTCTTGTATCATTTCAAACTGAGCATCATGCCTTCTCAAATACACCATCTATGCCATATTCGTATCTATCGACTCAGTTTTGACCGCGGGTTCCTTACCGGGTCGCTGTCCTTGAGGCGCGTTCAATCGTGAACCAGCAGGAATGTCGTCCTGAATCGGATCCTGCTCGTGATTGGCTGACTCATCGACCGCTTCAGCGTTGGTCGAAACATGAACCCCGTCATTGGGATTGAGCTGTTGTTGACCGTTCAGAGCGGTGGTAGCATCGATGTTACGTTCATCTGCCATTGTAAGACAAAAAAGCAAACATAAGTAGTATCAAACGATTCAAATTTCGGAACAAACCGATTGCCTAGACCCCACGGTGGGCGCCAAATTGTATTTCTTAAAAATATATTTCAGGTTTCACAATTAAATTTGTATTTAGTTGAGTCTAAGGCGACCGTTTATATCTCAATTTAATCGATTGATAGGCCTACGTTGATAAATAGTCGATTCTCAGGGCCTTAATCCGAACACAATGCAAGTATTAATTTCGAAGGAATAAAGTGATAAATCCGATGGTGTAATACGACGAGTTCAATTCGAGGGCAAATGTAATCAAATGAACGAAGACGGACAACGGACTCACAGCTTACGATAATTAAATCTAGCTTAGTTTCGGACATGTTATGGATAATTTGCACAATTGTTACCTCACAGAAGCTGATTTAAACGCTAGTTTTGTTCAATGCTAAATAGGTGGTTTTGACTAGATTCTATGACAAACTTGGATAGAATGATAGAAATGCGATTGATGAAATATACTTTATCAAATTAGCACTACGATCGGAATGCAATAATGACGATTTACTCGATGTGATCGATATAATAAGCAGATTGAACAATGAATTAGTTATATGACCAATGCAATGATAACAGATTAATGAAATCGACAATGACGAATCAAAGTATCAAACTATGGAAATAGCACGCAAACAACGAAGTAATCAATAATAAGTCAATGAATAAAGCAGTAAAGCTTATTGTATTGAAGAATCAGGGGTTGGTGCTTTGATGAAAGAGATGAATCCTCGTCCAAGTTTGAACCAAGCCACGATCGATGCTTAATAAAATGGTTGCACTTGCAATGACGATAAGAGACTTTTATAATGACAATGATACAGTGGGTAGTAATATAGCTGATGAATACAAGTGTGTGTTTTTCTGATGAACGTAAGGTACAAAAGGGGAAAATGGGGACCTATTTATAGATCAGTTAGGGCGTGGAGTTCCCAACCCTAGGAGAACTCCACTTCCCCACGTTTCTTAGCAGTTGCCCACGTCCCATGAAATGCGCTGGATTTGTTCAGATAAAAGTGGGATAAGATCAGCCAAAGTTATCCGCTAGAACAGCTGTCTTCGAAACGTTTCGATCTCAACACAACATAATTGATCACACCATTAATCGAAGCTGCTTCATGTCGATCTCATCCAGATACGTCTTCGGAATCAATTATAGCTTTTCCACACAATCGAACACGACCTCTACGTGATCGAACAGAAATCGACCAATACAAATAAGTTTCAGGATGATTCATTATTATTAATTATATATATGTGAGAGATTCACAGTACTACCATTACATGAGCTGATTTTGGAATTGGCTTGATCGAGGTGCATTTCACTTAACATAACATCACAACTAGACTCATTTTTTTTTTTTTGAAAAATTGAAAGAGCCACCTATAGATCGGATATTTTTATAGATGAAATATGTCAACTAGACTCATCCTTAATATTGGTTTTACCCAATATTAGATGCACATATTTTATTTTTCATGCTCCAAATGTGATGACGTAGTAGAATCCCACATTATTTGAGGGCATTAGCTGGCTAAAGGAAACTAAGTTAGCCAATGAGCTATCAAATTAGTATACTCTATGAGTATTTTCTAATTAATGTCGTCGATATTATTTGACGTTTTCGCTTTAGAGTGTCATTCTAGAAAAATTTAAAATATAGTATAATTTTATTTTTGGTATCTTTATGCAATTTCTATATCATCAAATTCTCTTATTACAATTTTTGCTCGTTTAATATGAGAGACAAATTAAAATAGAATTACTCAAGCTGGTCATTAATTTAAAGTTATCGACAAATCACTGAGAGCTCATTTAGTGTTATGTATCAGGTGAAATAGTCATTGTATAAGTTTTGGTATCGTTTTATTCATTATTTGGTTGAATTTTTGGATCATGCATAGTTAATCCTTGTATAATTTAATACACCAATTGATGTATTATTTTATACCATTAGACATTAGTAACATGAAACAACTTATCCATGTGTTTCATATAAGGGTCAAATCAAGTACTAATCCACCACCACGTATAATTGTATTTGAACCAAACAAACGGTCCTTTAGTGTTGAGAGAGCGTCTCTGTTATGTGTGATGAAGAGCACTAATGGAATATCAAACATGCCTTTGTCTTCATTTTTGGAGGAAAGGATAGTGGTCGGTTGTAAAAATTCAAATAGAATATCCCTATATATTAATAATTATATCCAGAGAAAACAGAATAAATAAATTTTCCACAGATATAAAGGAGAAAAGTAGAAGTGCGTAAATAAAAATATATTTAACTTGGAAGAACGCTAGAATATGCCACCTCGATTACAATTGGAGTAATAATCCGTGAACTGCTCCCCAAAAAAAGCTTTGATTGAGAAATTTATTCGAAATTTATTTTTCACGTGAAGTTCATTTGAGTTTCTCTATTATTCTCTTTTATTTATTTTCAGTTTGGAAAAATACGAGATCTTCCAACTAATTAAGTGGGCACAAGCAGGAAACAGGCCACATATATAGATTGTTTTGTCTTGTCAATTGGGAATCTCGTTGTCGACAAATAGATTTTTGTTTTTAAAAGATCATTTGAAAATATAACATTGGTTTTCCTTTTTCTATTATAAAAGGCCATGTTTGATCAAGGGCGAAATATCATTAATTCGAGAGCAAATATAATAAGTTCTACTATTTTCATGTTTGAAGGAAACGGTAGGATACACTATATAATAAACTCGGATGTGATATCTCCGAATTCCAAATTGATGCGACTATGAATGAGTAGTAGCTATACTAAACAAAACTTGATGTTCGTTTAGTGATCTTCAACGAACACAATAAAAAGAAGAAACGGATTTCATTTTATAAATAAGATAATTATATTAATTTTCAAGAAGAGCTATTACACACCATAGAAGCCTCCCATAGTAAATACAGTACAAAACATAGGTTGTCTCTTAGCACACAATGTTCTCCAAGACTAGTCAACTTATTATACACACTATCCGAAATACTTCTAACAAAAGTTTCTCCTTCCTTGTCCACAAAGATTTCATCTTGTACGTCCATAGGGGAAGATGACAAGTAGTAACTTCTTCTAGCGTTGGCGTTCGTGGTATCTTTCTTGACCAAAATATGAGAAAATTGGTTAGACAATAGTAAAGTATACCTTTATTACAGATAAAAAGAAAAGTAAATTCGCGAGAATAAATTAATTTACTAAATTATTATCCTCGATTTTCAGAGAGATTGTAATTTTATCTTGAAATGTTCTTCCTTTGTCACCTTATAAAGGCCGCTCCATTATATTTCTTCCATCATTGTAATTTTTTGCGTACTAAATTTCAGTTTTTTTTACCTTAAAAAAGTAGCAATTTGAATTGTCTGATCTAAATGAATTGAAAAAAAAAAAAAAAATTGTCTAAGTGAAAGCGTTGGGGAGAGTGCTGCTCCTAATAATTAATCGTATATATTTCACAAGAATTATTCTATTTAATTTGCTCCAAATGCAAACATTTTAGTCGAATGGAGTAATAAGTTGCATTGTAGATAAATGAATGTTGTGTTTATATTAGCGCCATCATCCCCTATCAATACAAACGGAGAGATTTATTGGGAACGACTTCCTAAATGCGATATCAAATTGGTAACACGGTCTTTAAAGTTCACACTACAAGAACGCATTTTACAACTGTTTTTCCTTTGCATCTTTAAATATTAAATGGTTTATAAGGCACCATCTACGAAATAACAACAAAGATATGTATCATTGCTAAATCCATGTTTGTCGAGAAAAGATAAAATTAAGAAGAAATGTCCATCTTCGTGTGCAAGTATAAATACAAACGCGATGGCTATAAATCATAGTAGTATCTTTTAATGTAGGACTAAAATTGCATCGATGATCCTAAATGAAATTAAGCCTTCCATGCAAACTTTTACTTCTTTTATGCTTATTTCATCTTTTCCCTCCAGTAAGATTTAGCAAGCTGCATGCATGAGTTCATATGGACAACCACACACAAGTTATCAGCTTGATATAGAAAAAGAAAACCTTTAACTTATGGTTGGATTTAAACAAACCAAGACAAGAAACGAGGGATTAAATGTGCAAGTTTTGAGATACTACAAGGAGAAGCACAAAGTTAATTTGAATCCACTTTTCTTGTTCAAGTGGACGTGAACAATCTTCACGTTATATCACATGAAACTGAAAAAAGCAACCACTTTTCCTTTAGCTTAGTTAGGTTAGACCATGATAAGTTTTTCAATTTGCATGAAGCATGAAACTTCTTTCATGGTAATAATCAATCAAATGACGAATCTTTTAATTTGCCTTTTCCAAAATCTTGAAATAGCTTTCATCGCTTATGTACGTCATGGGCGGTATTCTAATCATGTTCTAGACACGTTAGAAAGACGCCGCTTAAGAGTACTACTTCTGATAAACTAACTTTTACGTACCCCTTCTGATCAACCCCAATGCAAGAACCCATGAGGAGAGATGAATTTTTCTTTTCTTTGTGGGGTAGTGAAGAAGGTGGTCCTCAGTTGAGAAGAGAAATGGGGTTTTAGGGGGATGGAGGGAAAAGGAAAGGCGGGTATTCTGATGAGGACACTACTAACAAGTGAATTATCAACATCTCCTTTCTCTTTTCTATAGACGTACGTGTAGCAATTACTGTTTGGACTGTAAAGCTAAAGCTTCAATTATGTTTCTTTCTATAATTGGAGTCAAGTTCCCTTTGTTCCATAACGATCATCCTTGAAGCTCAAAATGATTTATATGACTTTTTTTAATAATCATCTCGTATTTGGTATCTGCTTGTGTGGTTAATTCAGATTAGTGCAATGCACGACCCACTAAGGAGGAAGCACTACGTATTAACGGTAATTCCACACGAGAGACTGGTCAAGATTGATCGAGAATATTCATCATCCTTCGGTGGTGATTTATACGCCTTTGAACTACCTTAATTACCAACATTTATGATGCTCATAAAAAAAGATGTTTTTAAGGTTTATGCATAAACGTATCCACAAGCAGAACTATTGGTTTTAATTAAGGAGGTACAATTCGGCAACGGTTGGTTAAAATTGCTTTATGTTGTAGGTTAATTGTTAGAATTTTTTACTCTTAAATGAGTACTTCAAACTAAACGCTCTTCAAATATCATATCTACATACAAATTTCTTTTCTAATCTGCAATAAATTATAGTAACTAATAATTTATGTAAAACACATTTTTATAGGGGGATGGGGAAAAGAAAAGAGGGTATTTGTGATGATTAGGACACTACGAACAATAAGTGTGCATGATCAACATCTCCTTTCTTTTTCTATAGATATGCAGCAACCTATTGTTGGACTGCAAAACTAAAGCTTCAATTATGTTTGTTTCTATAGTTGGAATCAAGTCCGGCCCCTAATTTGTCTATAATAACCATCATCCTTGAACCTCAGTGTGATGTATATAATTTTTGGTAAATATGCACTGATTCTTAGGTTAGATTACACAGCATCGGATCCATCAAGGAGAAAGCACTCCGGATTTTCTATTTCAAGGCTCAAGATCCATATTCGAGACTTTTTGTTAAGATTAAAAATGCCATCCATCCTAGCTACGCTATATTCGATGGTGATTTACATGAATTTAAATAATATAAATACCAACATATATGATGCTCAAATAGTATGTTTTTAGGGTTTGAGCATATACGTACGAATAAGTAAGCAAATATATACGGTTCTATGGAGATTCAATAGGATCCATTTGTCAAAAATTACAATATGCAAATACAGTGAGAGTATGTGACCTTTGTGCGTAACAACCATTCGTTATAGTACTATTTTACTATAACTATCAAATTTTCTTTCGAGATCAATGTAATATAATTTATCTATGCATAACAACATTCTATCTATAATAGTAATGACATTCGTTATTGTGGTAGCCCTTTGTAACATTACCTCTTCGTAGCAACCCTCCTCAAATTGATTTTTACTTTTTACTATAATGATGCTACTGTTACTTGGGCTGAGATAGCATAGTCAATTGTAAGGCTCTTAAACAGCCTTCAAGAGAAAGATACTAGATACCTTTTTGCACATAAATTATTTATGCAAGGTTTTCGAAAGGTTAAGAAAACATCAATTGAAATAGTTTGGACATAAATCTTCGTCAATTCAATCATTATATTATCAAATAGAGACTTAAAAATTCAAAACAACATTCAATATAGATTTTTTACATCAAACTTAATTTTTTTAAATTACTTATAAATACATGTGTGCCTTGGATTTTAATTCTTTGTAGGTATAATATAATTAGAAATTTATTTCTTAAATTTTTAATTAGTGAAATATAATTTTTTTTGCGATTTCATATTTAGCTGGGTATTTTTTTATAATATAAAACGTACAGGAAAAAATTATTTTTTCATATTGTTTGTTTATAATAACTGAATAAGATCTAAATGTTAAATGCCCGTTATACATGTATAACAACGTCTCACTATAACAAAGTATGAAATTTTTAGACAACACTGACGCAAAAGAGAGGTCTAACTGTAGAGCAAAATAAGCATTTGACAAAAGTGATCAAAAATTGCTTTCGGTCGCAAGTTGTTATAATTTCTGACTTCTACGTATACATTGTACATGTAAATGTGTTCTAACTTAAATGTTCTTAAATTTTTTCATATCTACATACTTACCATGTTTTTATATTTTCAATTTGTCCATAAACCGGCTCTGGAAAGAGCATGAACTTCACATTGGAATTCAAAAGGCATCAATGACCCTTCCCTAGCTAGTCCATTTATCAGTACGTGGCTAATTTCGTTTCGTTTAAAGCTTGGGAACTAAGTGACAATTTGAGGCTTTGTCCTTTCAATATGTAAATGTAAGGTGGATATGTTATTCAATAAATGTAGAATTGGACCGCAGAGTCTCTTTTTCTTGATATTAATTGCACTAGCTTTGTCATTTTGTTTCCTACACGTTGTTTGGTCCGTGAAGCTACCTGGAATTGGATCCACTTTTCAATTATGTTACTTTAACCTTTTCTCTTATCTTTATTTTATTATTGTTGTTGCTTTTTCTTTTAATTCTTCATAATCACCTCCCGAGGGGAAATGTCTATTTTTAAGAAATAGACGGAGAGTCTGATTATCTTTTTAAGCAAAATTGTACGCGTAATAATCCCCCCCCCCACCCTTCTGTTTTTTCTTTACAGATATAAAAATAACGGGATGCGCATTTTTTTTACCTTGCTGAATTATATTGGATGAAAATTTACAGAGGCCTCGAGCAAAGGTACGAGACCTAATATGAATCTACTTCACGAGGCGAATCCACGAGGGGAAGCAACATGACTCTTCGCCTTGGAAAGCCATCTCGAGGAATGAGGAAAACCAAGCTCGGAGCATCAAGCTCGGGAAGATCATCACAATAATGTGATCCCCGAGCAGGTATAGCACCTCGCCGAACGAGGCCTGATCTTTGTAACCGTCCATCGTTTCTCTGGAAATTAAGGGGAAGATCATGAGCTGACCATGATCAAATATGGAGTAATGGCCATAAAGTCATAATTATTACAGCTATAACGTTATTATTTTCCTTGATTATAAATAGGACTCATTTGTAATCAAGCAAGACATCGAGAAATACAATACATGAATTATATTTTTATGCTTTGTCTCGTTTAACAGTTGATTCTTTCCTTGTCTCATTTTATCTTTAAGCATTCGTCTCGTTTAAATCGGATCCCAACCTAAGCTCGACTTTAATACAAGCAAATTATCAATAAAACCTAAAATAAATTCGATTTGTTGTCCTACCTCGATTTAGGCCAACACAAATTGGCCCCTTCTGTGGGGACTTGGTAATAACATTTGTTCCAAAGTCTATAGTTTCGATTCCCACTTAAGAATGGCCGACATCGTCAATGACAATATGTCTATCCAGATACCAGATCAAACAGTAGGAGCAACCGAAACCAATGGAGGGGTCTCGATAGCCCCAACCAGCTCGACACCGCCTGTTAGCCTCATTCCAGCAAAAAACTCCACTCCGTTGGTAGGGCTAACACCACCAAGCGGATCCACTCCCCCGATCGGCCTAACACCTCTCGTAGGAGCAGTTTTAGCCGATCCAACCTCCTCGAACTCTGGTGACCCATTCCAACAATTCATGGTGAACTCATTACAACAGATGCGAGAACAAGCAGCCGCTCAAGCAGCATCACAAGCTCAATTTAATGAATAATTGCGAAGCTCTTAGCAGGCTCTCGCTGCGAGTGGGAGGGTCCCCCCTAACCTCGGCGATACTCCCTTCGTGATGTTTAGTGGAGGAACTCCTAACGCTATTCCCATAGGCACCAATATGGGAAGTTTTCCAAATGGAGTCACGTCTGGGGGATCAGGGACTACGGTCCCCGCGATATCTCAAACAAGTGTCGCGACCGACTTTGAGAAGTGGAAGAAGGAGTTCGAGGCCAGCATGGAAAAATGACTCGAAAATGTGTCAGGGGTTCGAAAACCTCAACGCGTGCTGGACATCGAGAAATGTCGCCAGCTACCCTTCAAGCCTGAAGCTGCTCCAGCACCCGTCCCATAACATTTCAAATTACAGATTTTGAAGAAATACGATGGGGCAACGGACCCAGTCGACCATATAACTGAGTATATGGCCATGGTTAAAAGTAATGATTTAACCCCAATCGAAAAGAAATCCATGTTCTTGAAGAAATTCGCCGATACCTTGGGAAAAGGAGCGATGTGTTGGTACATGCTCCTTCCCTCCGAGTCCATCTCCAGCTTCGACGCATTAGCAGATATGTTCATCAAGGCTCACACTGGAGCCCAGAAGATCCTCAAGAGAAATGAGGATATCTTCGACGTAAAGCAAGGATACCTCGAGCCAATCAAAGACTTCCTTGAACGCTTTCAGGCTGAGAGAATGGATCAGCCAAAAATAGATGACAGTTTGGCAGTCATGGCCTTTGAAAAGAATCTCAATTTGGGTAATTTAGAGGCCGCAACTGAATTAAAGAAAGAACTCCAGCAATGGCAAGCCCGAACTTGGGATGAATTGCATGATCGGGCCACAACAAAGATCAGGGTCGAGGAAGCAGAATGGAGAAGGACAGGTCGGGGCCATTCTTACCGAGGTCGATCTGAGTCCTCTCGACGCGCCGATGCGCCACGAGGGAACTCGAAAATCGATATGAACCATACTACAGGGCTAAAAAACAACACGTAAGTCAACGCCTTGGAGGGCACCAACACGTGAGCCAGCGGCTCGGAGGAAAGTCTGGTTCATCCTCCAATCAAAAGTCTTCGGTCCCATCTTTGGTGTCCAAGGAGAAAGATTTGTCTCGGATTTCCGAGTACAATTTCAGCATATCAACCATCGAGCTAGTAAATGCGATCAAAGGGATGACTCATCATCAAGGTGTAAGGCTGCCCAAAGACATGAGATCGCCCCCGAGTAAGAGAGATCAAACCCAACATTGTGAATTTCACATGGATTACGGGCATGCAACTGAGGATTGTAAAGCGCTGTCTCGAGGTGGCCCATCTACTTAAGAAGGGAGTGTTAGCTGAATATCTGACTGATAAAGGAAAGCACAACTACTCAAAGAATAAAAGGAAGGAACAAGCACCTCGAACGCAGTCACCGAAAAGATGTGAATGTCATCACAGGGGGCTCCGAGGTAAATGGGATAAGCTTTGTCGCTGCAAAGAAAATTGCAAAATCATCAAATACCACGGAGAAAAGAGTAAGAGTTGGTGGGTCAGGTAAAGAGATGGTGTTCAGCAATGAAGATTGCGATGGGATGATGTTTCCCCACTATGATGCGCTAGTGATCATACTCAGGATCAATGGATGCGATGTCAAACGAGCTCTAGTTGACCCTGGAAGCTTGGTGAACATCATCAACTATGGAACGATCAAGGAGATGTGGCTGAAGGACCTAGTCGTCTCAAAAGCAACCATATTAACAGGGTTCAACAATTCCACTGAAAAGACGTTGAGAGAAATAACCCTCACAACAACTGCAGAGGGGGTGAACAAGAAAACCACTTTTCAAGTGATGGCCGAGGACATGGCTTACAACGTCATTCTTGGAAGACCTTGGATCTATGAAATAGAAGCCGTACATCGACCCTGCATCAAGTAATCAAGTTCTCAACCCCGTGGGGAGTAAGAGCCATCCGAGGAGAGCAGGGAGTAGCGTGAGAGTGTTATTCAATTGCAATGAAGAGTACAGTCGTCCCGATCGGGCCAAGCAAATGATATGGTCAACTTAACAAGACCCTCTATTGTTTCAAGCGAAAAAGAGACCCAGTAATCAAGACTTGCCTCATGCACTTGATCACTGGGGGAGAGGGAGAAGAGGCAAACGGGGACTTGCCAAAATGATCGATTATTTGAAATAAAAGTTCTTTCTTTGGGCTCAAAGAAATGAAGACTCGACAACCGAGGACTCCACCAAGCAAAACCCTTGGGGAACGAGCGATCACCTCACCGGGGGCTACCCTTGGGAACTTGCTCAATAAGTTCATATTTTGATCTTATAGCTTTTTTGCCTAAGTCATGTTATGACCAGGCACTTATTGTAATAAAGGTACACAGATGCATCTTATCAATAAAATAAACTTTGATTCAACATCTCTTTATTGTCATTTGATATGCATAGTCAATCCTAAGTTAAGCCTACGGCTCGAGGGCGAGACGTCGTCCTAAGCTAGCTCGAAATAACAAAAGTCTTGCAAGCAAATTTAATATTTTCAAAAGAAAGGATTTCCATTAAGAAAAAGGCTCAGAGGCTAGAGCATTTACAAAGCGAGCGGCCCGAAGGTCTTAACTAAATATCGACAAAAAGAAATAAAAGTACTACTCTAAGATCGGAGTCATCGTCTTCCTCGTCTGAGCTCCCGCTGCTCGAAAGAAGATTTTCCATAAGCTTTTGGGCCACGACAGCATCGCTCTTGGCCTTGGCGATCTCGGCATCGAGGTCAACCCGCTACGATACTCCTTCAGAGTCTTTAGCCTCGTTTGAATAACGGCCCAGTTTTTGTCAACCTTGGCTCGGGTCCTCCTCATCCCCCGCCTCGAGGAGAAAGAATCAATTTTGCCCCTCATAAATTTAATCTCGTTTTCAAGCTGATATTTCTCCTTGACTAACTGCTCCTTCTCCCCAACCATTTCATTCATCTTGAGCATCTTCTGCTTCAAGTAGGCATGAAATTTCTTACCACGCTCATTGATAACTGATTGGGCCTCAGCTCTAACTCTTTTTAGCTCGGCATCGCAAAGCTCCTTCAAGTGAGCCATTCTCTCCTCAGCGATAGACTTGGCCTTAAGGGCTTTGATCATCTCGAGATCATATTTGTTAGCAGCATTTTTGGCTTGAGCTCGCGCTCAGCAGCTCTTTCTCAAGACCCCTCATTTGAGCTTCGAGTCCTGCCCGCTCTCGCCTCCATCCTGCCCTCATTTGCCTAAGATTCTCATCTCAACGACATTCGATCTCCGCAGCCCTAATGGAATTGATGTAACACTACAAAGGAAGAATCTAAAGAATCAGGACAGGAAAAAAAATACAAGGCTGAAAGGGAAAAGCTAAAAGAAAGAGAACATACATGAATGGCATGCTGAGCAGCATCAGCCATCAAATAAAAAATATGGGACTCCCCAAGGCGATCACGTTCCTTGGGACCCAACAGTCCACGAAGGCTAATTGGGACCTGAATATCACCATTTAGAAGACAAAGCTCGGAAGGAATTTCGATATAGCGAAACTGTCTCCAAGAAACTGCGTCAGGAGTAGGCTCGGAAGCAACTCAAGCAGTTTTGTCTCCCACTCGAGATGGCCGAGCATCATCCATTTCCACTACCACTGCAGATGAAGGTTGAACTTCTCCTTTGCCTTTATCAGCAACCTGAACCGGCTCAGGCTTTTGAGTTGGGGAAACCACAACCCTCTCCTGACCTTTCTTCACCTCATCGGCAGGAGTAAGCTCGGGGAAAGGGACATGCTCTAATCTTGCCCATTTCGCCTCCGGAGTTTTTCCTGAGGACAACTCTTTCTTTTTCAAAACTGAAAGAAAAAAGAGAAAGAATTATTGACAAAAAAAGGAAGCGAAAGGAAGGATAAAGTCAAAAGGGAAAACACTCAACTTGTTTTAGCCCCAAGGTCTGGTCACCCCTCGGGAACTGTCTCTTTTCTCTCCTCCTCCTTCCCTTTTCTCATTTCCCCTTCGAAAGGTTCCCAATCAAACCTTGAAGGGCACTTAAAGCATCTCCAGCCTCGGGGACTTCCTTTTTCTTACCCTTTTTCTCTTTCTTTCATTTTTTCTCCGTCGACGCGGTAATCGCCCTCTTCAGGATACCTACAACCGAGAAAGACGATGATCCACCGAGACAAGGTAACTTGAGGAAAATGTGCAAGATAAAAGGTTGGTTTAAGAACAACTCACCATGCCGTTTGCATGCCCATCGATTCTCATCCAAAGCAGCGAAAATCATCCACGATCTTTCTGATCTAGGTTTGGCATCGATAATAGCCTGAACATATTAAGTCAAATCCTTCGGACGAGCAATTGGGATCACCTCGGCTAAAAAGTCAGGAACGAAGAGTTAAACAAGGAAAAATCAAAGCAAGAATAAACAAGGAGAAAAATACTCACGTGCTCGATTCCATCGCTCGGGGAAACCAGGCTTCGAGGACAAAAAGATCAGTAGGCAGGAGGACAAAGCGCTCGTTCCATCCACGATCCTCGATATCCTCGCTCTTCGTGATCAGCGAGTACGAGCCTCGCTTATTGAGCTGAACAACTCCATCCTTGTGAAGGGATGGGTAGAAGAGGTACAAAAGGTGATCAAGGGTGAAGGTGACCCCGGCTAACTTACTCAAAAATTCGAGGCATTGAACGTGCCTCCACATCCCAGGACCAATTTGGGCTATGCATAACTGGTAGGTATGGCAAAAAGTGTCCAATACCTCGGGAATAGAAAGGGAAAAGGCTATCGTGAAGGGGTAAGTAAAGACGAAGGAACGCCCCTCAACACACACTCGGCTCTCGGGGGCAGGAATACCAACCTTAACCTCGGGGCCCCAATTGCAATCAGAACAAACCAAATGTATGTTCGCCTGAGTGATCAGACTCGATGTATCCTTAATAGGGATATTCCTTTTCCTTTTGACTTCTGACTCAGTCTGAAGCTGTATGATGAAATCCTTCGAGATGTCAATCTTGGAAGGAATAACGTGGTGGAGTTTAAGCTCGAGATCATCTGAAAGAAGTCCATCGTCACCAACATCCCTCATGGTGTCATCTTCATCGTCCACCACTACTATCTTGGCAGCTTCAGCCATAGCTGGACGCTGTTCTTGATCTAAGCCACTTGGGCGAGGTAAATCCTCCATGTCAAAATCAGGAGGGACAATCACGTTCAATGGTTCAGGGACATTAACTAGTTCGCCACCAATAATGATGGTGTCGGCAAAAGAAAGTGAAGAATTTGGTGAATTTAATTGAGACATTTCTTAAATTTCTTGGGCAACAAAGAAGATTCAAGGATATTTTACTGTTAAAAGCAAGAAAATATTTAAAGAAGAAGGAGAAGAGGCGCAACTATATATAGGTTAAGGCGTCATGATTACAATTGCATGGGGAAAGTAAAACAGGATATCGCGCCCAATCAGTGATCGCCACGCGTGATTGATGAGAATATGGAGTGACAACCGCCGCTTTAAAATTCTACGGCTCAAAAACAGCCACGTCAATCTCCCGCCTAAAATTTATTCCACTCATCGACAGATCTGACAACCACTCGAGGAGTGGGGGGACTATCTGTATTGGATGAAAATTTACCGAGGCCTCGAGCAATGACACGAGACCTGATATGAATCTACTTCACGAAGCGAACCCACGAGAGGAAGCGACATGACTCTTCACCTCGAAAATCCATCTCGGGGAATGAGGAAAACCAAGCTCGGAGCATCAAGCTCAGGAAGATCATCACAATAACGTGATCCCCGAGCAGGTGTAGCACCTCGCCGAACGAGGTCTGATCTTTGTAACCGTTGCTCTGGCATTTAAGGGGAAGATCATGAGCTGACCATGATCAAATATGGAGTAACGGCCATAAAGTCATAATTATTATAGCTATAACGTTATTATTTTCCTTGATTATAAATAGGACTCATTTGTAATCAAGCAAGACATTGAAAAATACAATACCTGAATTATATTTTTATGCTTTGTCTTGTTTAACAGTTGATTCTTTCCTTGTCTCGTTTTATTTTCAACCATTCGTCTCGTTTAAATCGGATCCCAACCTAAGCTCGACTTTGATACAAGTAAATTATCAATAAAACCCAAAACAAATTCGATTTGTTGTCCTACCTCGATTTAGGCCAACACAATTCCTCGGCGCTAATAGCCATAGGAACTGCAGAGTCTTCTCGAAAATATTGAACATAAAGTAGATCTTTTTTTTTTTTTAAAGTGGAAATTTATTTGCAAACGCTTGCATATTTGAGTGTGAGAAAGATCCTATCAATCAATGTTTCTCGTATGGTAGGAAAAAATTTCAAGCGTGAATAGGTTCCGTCTTATTTTATTTGTCATATTTTTATTATTAGTTCATTCCCAAAAGAATATCATATTTCTAAATAAAAATAATTCAACTTTAATATAATATAATATATACTCCCACCGTTTCACAATGGATGACATATTTCGGATTTCGAGAGTAAAACGAGTTTATCTTTGACTGTAACATTTTCATATATCTTTTAAATATTTTGAATTATTAATTGTTGTGACTTATAGTACTTTTTATGTAATTTCTAAATACATAAACATCGTTCCAAAAAACTTAAAGATTACATGTTCAAATTTAGTTATATAGTGTGCTTTCTATTTTTGGTCGTGCACGTGAGGCGCATGGTTTAGGGGTTTAAACACTCTTGAATACTAATATTCTAACCTTCATAGTCAAACTTCTCTATGATGATAGGTCTGTATGCTTAATTTTATTGTTGGGATAGTGAGGCGCTGTTAAAGAAAAAATATAACAATATAATGTAATATGAGAAATCGATTAAAAAAATTTGGTTGTTATAATTATGATGAAGTACTATATAGAGTTTGTAATTATGAAAGAGGGAGAAGAGCAGCATATTGTAGTCATGGCTAAGGCTGTCTAATAGCCCGGTCCGGCCCGGTTCCGGTGCAAACCAAAAAAAAAAAAAAAATCGAACCCGGTCCGGTCCGGTCCGGTCAAAGGTGCAGTTGCACCAATGCCGGATTGGAACCGGAACCGGTAAACGGAATCGGTCCGGTCCCGGTCCGGTCCGGTGCGGTTCGGTTCGGTTTCATTTTTTTTTTTTTGTTTTAAATTATATTTTTTATTGTTTAAAATAAAAGAAAAAAAAATATTGGTAGACTAAAATCTAAATAAACAACACAAAACACACATATTATTCAACAATACACATAGTACATTACGTTGGAAAATGGAAATGCATAATTAGAAAATAAAAACATGAAAATAGACTAGAAATTAGAAAAATACATAAATTTTAAACTTCTGCGACTCAACACTCAATTATCACGTGGTTGCAGATATTTGCCACCATCACGAGTTGCCCATTCGTAGGCATGATGGTATTCCAAGTGGCTCTTAAACCTCGTTGTCCCTCCAGTATTTAATTCATCATCCCAATTCCAAACTTTCTGACAAAGAGTACATTGAGCTTTGCCGGTATGATTATTTTTTGTGATAAATTCCCAAACTTCGGATCTTTTAGTTCTTTTTGGACCACCAGACGGACCTGCTGTCGTAGCACCTTGAACTTGATTAGCATTATTTGCATTTCCAGCCATGTTGATAGAAAATTTAATAAAATAGCCTTTTGTTAGAAATTTTTTAAGAGAAATGAATAGAAAATATTGAATTGTGATTAATTTGATGAAATATGGGAGTATTTATAGGAAAAATAGGTAGGGGAGGGCTGTAGGGGGGTTTATGGGTGTGGGGGTGGGAAAAATAGCCGTTTACGGCCGTTGCCAACGGCTATTTTTCAAAAAGGAGCGGATTTGAACATTCAGTGGGCCGGTCCGGTCCGGCCCGGTTCTGTCGTTTTTTTTTTTTTGGTGTTTTTTGGTTATTTGTTTTGTTTTATGTAATAACTTATATAATACTAGTAATCTAGTATTAAAATATTAACTATTATGTAATGTAGTATTTTAGTATTAAATTGTAAAAAGTATAATTGGGTATTTTTTCAAACTTAGTAATCTAGTATAATGTAAGTAAATTGTTATTTTTTCAAACTTAATACTAAGTTAGTAGTATAATAGAATTTAGTATTTAGTATTTAGTATTTAGTATTGAATTGCAAAGAGGTAACTTAATAGCAAAGGATAATTGAGAATATAACAAAGGATTATAATTTACTTAATAGCAAGGCGTAACGCATTTTATTGAATAATGGTTGAATTTTTTTTTTTGCAAAGTACATAGATATTCAATTGCAAAAACTACATATTAATAAAAAAACTTCTCATTTTCTGAATAATTTCTTCTGGCACCTCTGGAGGAAGCGGTGGCAAAGAGTCATCTTCTTCATAATCAGTTTCATTGTCCAAACTTCCATCGCCGGATAAAATTTCTGATGATGCTTCTGCATCGGCTAGTTCATCTTCTGCAAATCCAAAATTTCTTCGCTCCGATCTAATCCAATCTCTGAATAATACGACCGTCTCCATTGCTTCTTCCTTCAATGAATGTCTATGATCTCCAATTTGTAATCTTCCTTGGCTAAACGCGCTTTCTGAAGCAACAGATGATGCTTGAATAGTTAGAATATCCCGCGCCATTTTTGCTAAAATTGGAAACTGTGCTTGTTGATCCTTCCAAAATGGCAGTAGTTGCTCGCTTCCAAAATAATCAACTTCCTTGCAAGCATGAAGTAAATAAACATCAAGCTCGTTGAACCCTCCGCTGCTACTCGAATGCCTGCTAGAAAGCCTTTGATTAAGGCTGGAAAAACTTCCCAATCCGGTTGCAGCTCTTTTGGTAGCCTGCGTTGAACTTGATCCAGCTCCACTTGGAACACTTGGAACAACATTATCAGCTGCACTCCTATACCTTTCATAAATCCGTTGGCAATCTATAATTACCTGCGCACAAACTGTTTCTACACTTGGTGTTTCTTCATCAGTAATTCTCAAAGTCCGATAAATTTCTCTAATTAGCATTTCCGTATTAAAACGTTTAAAACATGGATGTAATACAGATGCAATGTAATAAAGTGGTGGAATCGGAAAAAAATATTTTTTAAATTTTTCAATCATTGCTTCTACCGCAACTTCATAACCAGGCACTACTCTATAATCGTTAAGTAATTCCGCTATTCCAGCTATAAAATACAACATGGTAGTGATTGTAGGATAATATTGACCGGAAAATTCTTTAGTAGCATAAAAAAACTTTGCTAAAAAAAGAAGAAGACGGTCAACATTTTGCCAATCAGATTCTTCTAGGTGATACACTTCAGCCACTTTGCCATTAAAATAATTAGTAATAGGCACTCGTAAAGTGTAAGCAACAGTCAAAGAGTCATATACAGTGTTCCACCTAGTTGAAACTTCCTTGGGAACTCTTCTAGGAGTTAAACCTTCTTTCACACACTCTGCTTTAAAGTCCCTCCATCTATCCGGTTTTTTAGATTTAAAAATATAACTAATTGCGAGTCTAACCTTCATAATAGTAGGATCAAATAACTTAAGGCCATCTTTTACAACTAAATTATATATATGACATGCACATCTAACATGAAACAATTCTTCAAAAGGGGGATGCAATGCGGGTCTTAACTTACCAATAGCAAAATCATTGTTTGCAGCATTATCAAGAGTTATACTTAAAATTTTGTCACTAATAAAATACGCCCTACAAATATCAGAAACTTCTCTCTTAATAAATGCTCCCGTGTGTGGTTCATCGACAGCGGAATATGCTAAAATTCTTTTTTGCATTACCCAGTTAAGATCTATCCAATGACAAGTAACTGTTAAATACTCATACCCATTAACACCACGACCCAAATCAGTAGTAAGACAAACTCTACAATCAAAGTGATAAAATATATATCGTAAATATTGTCTATATTCATTTTTAAATTTTATAATATCACTTCTAACCGTAGTTTTTGGAAAACCTTGAAAAGATGGATTATATACAGTTTGAATATAACGAATAAAACCTTGACAAGAAGCAAATGTAAAAGGTAAGCACTCTACTGCAATCATTTTTGCCATTTGTTCCCTATCTTTTTTTTTATCATAATGCATAAGCCCCCCCGTCACTGGGTTAATTTCCTGTTGGACTCCACTACCTTGCGATGGAGCCATTCTATTCCCTGAACGAGGGCCACCCGGCCTCCTTTCCCATTCATCCTTATGATAGTTTTCTAAGTGTGTTCTCAACTTTCCCGTCCCACTATTATGGCTGCCGGTTTTAAAAGCCCAAACTTTTTTACAAATATTACATTTAGTGGTCTGATCCGCAATATTTTTGGTCATAAATTTCCACACATCCGATCTTTCGGGTCGTGCATATCGTTCTCTACTAGGAGGCATAGGTGGTAATTCAGTTTCTTCAGGTTCACCTTGAAATTGACTAGTGGGTGTTTCATCATCTAAATTAGCCCCTTCGGTATTTTCTTGATATTGTGTCTCTAACAAATCATTATCTAGTGGTTGATCAAAATTTATATCATGATAAAATTGCGTGTCATCTTCCTGAGTAAAATCATCTAGAAGAGAAGGAGCGCTAGTAGTACCAACTGGTCTTTTACCTAAAGCACGACTACGTCTATCATCCCCCCCCCGGTTAGAAGCACCTGATCTACGACCGCTACCCGCACGCCCAGTAATTGATCTCCACAGTCCAGACATTTTTATAATTTATAAGTAAATCAAACAAACAAATTACTAAAATATGCTACAAACAATAATATTGCACAAAAATAAAATAGATAATAAAAAGTAAGAACGAGTTTACTTGATGTCGTGAACTTAGAATGTAGAACTTAGGAAGTGAAAGTTGAAACTTGACCGGAACCGCACCGAACAATATTCCACTTCACTCCAAATATTTTTTTTTATGCAATTTAGCACTTACACCCTTTTTGCAAGAGCAACTTTGAATTATTTAGCAAATAGCCTTTGTAGAAATAAGAGAGATTGATAGAGATTTAGAGAGAATATTAGAGAAATTGTGAATAAATTGATGAAATATGATGGTATTTATAGAAAAAATAGGTTGGGGGGGGGGTATGGGGCGCCTGGGGGGTGGGGGCAAAAAATAGCCGTTTTTGGCCGTTGGGCCAACGGCTGGGCGTGAAATAGCCGTTGCCCAACCGGCTATTTTTTCCAAAAGCCCATCAGCTTTTCCTGGTCCGGTCCGGTCCGGACCGGTTCCGGTTCACTTTGGTCCGGTCAGTCCCGTCAATTTTGGAGATGACGGATCGGAAACGGGCCGTTTTTTTTTTTTCGATTTGGCCCGGCTTGCGCCGGTTCGTGCCGGTCCGGTCCGGCCCGGTGCAAACCGGGCTATTAGACAGCCTTAGTCATGGCCTAATTAGTTCTCGATGCCTAGTTAAAATTGCAATGAACATATATAGGCATTAGGAAAAATTACAGTGGGAAACCATTAGGCCTAACACAGGTAAAAGAAAAAAAAAAAAAGTCTGGAATATTGACAGGGGTTGATCTTCCCTTTGCAATATTAATAAGATTGATATTGATATTAATCATCCCGCCTTCTCCCTGACAGAAAATTTACTATCAACTTTTCTTTGGTTTGATGTAAAACCTTGTCAAAATAAAATATGTTTTAACGTTTAAGAATCTAGTACAGTTAAAATAATTATCATATTTTATTGGATAATTTTTATGTGATTGCATCTAATAGTGTTCGAACATCATGATCATGCTTTTAAGTGCCTTATTAAGATACTAGTTGTAGTGTACGCGCGTTGCACGTGTCATTTTGCTAAATAATTATAACTTTAATAAGACATGACTACATATAAAACTAACGAAAGCAGATAGTATAGGCGTTCAAAAGTTATAGAAAACTAATTTTTTAACTGATTAAAGAAGTATTTGAATGACAAACGACTTTTGGCATAACAAAAATAGTAAATTTATAAATCAACTCAAACTGATCTTTATGCACATACGTGAAGATAGGCACACTACAATTCATCCGTTCTTTTGTAACACATGTATTATTACATATATCCCCAGAAAAAATTGTTATCATCTAATTTAGATGAAAATAATTAAACTAATTCAACATAAAAAAAAAGATAGGCAATGACTTAAAATCACATAATTAAACTAATTCAACATAAAAAAAAGATAGGCAAAGACTTAAAATCACAAAAAAACTCATGAAACGCCAGTTAATGATACAGCAACCTCCCCTCTTCAACTCTTAAAAGATTACTTCAATTGTCTTAAAGTGTATGGAATGATAAGATAAAAGTAAAAATTGAATTAAGATATATTATACGATAAACAAGAAAAGAGAGTTAGGATATCGGGTGTGTGAGGAATATCGCATATCAATTCGAAAGAGAAATTTCATACTTAGAGAATTCAAAATCAGGAAAGAACAAGAATTGGAATTTTTTACTTTCCTCTAATCCCTTTTTTAAGTGTTATTTATGAAAAAATATGATCCTTACCCACTTTAGTTTCTCTATGATTGTAATTATAAATTGCAGAATAAAATCATAGCTTATGTAATACTAAAATCCTTTATGTTTGAAAAGTTGCGCAATATTGTCTCTCTCAGAGTGATCTTTATATTTCTAAAGCATTTGTTAAAAATTCAATCTTCTATATACAAATGGGTTGAAAGTAAGATCTTTCACATCAATGATCATTCTAAGATGACAGACCAAGTATTTCATTCCGAACTTTGTTAAAAAATATTTCATAATTCTATGGAAAAAAGGTCAACTGAATAGAAAAAATTATTAATAATCCAAAAGAAAACTTACAAGAACATAATTTCAATAATAGACATCAAGCAAATAAGCAGTGTTCTTTGCAGGTTTCGGTCATCACAATATTTTGCCTTATTCTTTTCCTGCAAAGTACCTTCACCTTTTGAGAGCTTAAAAAATGAAACAAAACCTATACATTATATAAATAGATCAAACTTCAATAAAAAATAAAAACTTATATATAGTACAATTCAACCCTTGTCACAAAACTTCAATTCACGTTTAGTTAAAATTAAAATTGGCACGTAACGAAGATTCACAATGCACATAAATAAGTTTACCTGCTTATATTTATAATAAGGAGATAAGTAATCTTAATCATTTAGTTTGAAGAAAGTTCTATCCGTGCTTGGATTGATGCTTACTGGCAACAACAATCGTTGGCGTAAATTATTCTCTCCAAGTATCTTCCTTTGTGTTTGATGCTTCTTCCCCGTATGAACTTATGAATTAGGTAAAAAGAATTATCTTCCAATAGCTTGAGTAACTTATCAAGATATTCAGTCAATCATATTAATTTCATCAAGAAGACCAATGACTTACTCTTTAAAAATAAATTCTATAATAATTAATTATTCTTAAACGAAATATAACTCACCCAAAATCATATAAGAATATTTTACAATAATACAAAAAAGAAAACATAAGTAGCAACAAACTAATTAAAACAATACAGAAACAAAACATTCAAAAGGTTTAAAGTTCAGCGATAGTGATAAAGAATGTTTTACCATACAACAAATGTAAAGTCAGTCCTTTCTTCAATTCAATCTCTCCTATAAGCTTTTAAATCTACAACAAAATTTCACTTAAATTAAAGAAAGCAACTAATAAAATAGACGGTGAATATGTATCTCCATATGCATATAATTACAACGCAAAGTACATAAAGAAAAGAGAGAATTAACAGAACGATGCACAAAAAATCTATGAAAATTATTCCTGCATCACAAAACATAAGAATTGTAAGAATGTGAAATTTCCTACCAACCTTATAAAGAGGCAAGGGCCGGTTCAATTGAAATATCCTTGTCCATTTGAAATTGGTTAGGAACTTAAAGAATAAATAAAATTTTAACAATAACACAGTTCACAAGTTACACACGATCCCTAATTAATCAAAGAAGTTATAAACTCTAGGAGACTTAAAGTGGATCAAAAGTAGGATTCCTCTTAGCCTTTTTTTAAAACATAATAAGAAATTGGAACCCATTAAACTAAATCGTATTTTTAAACTTAAACTTGAAGAGTTCAGATTCTAGGTTACTTCAAACACTATTTGCTTGGACATAATTTGATGGAGTCCGCTCCCTTGGTATTTTAATTTTCTAGATAAAATAAATATATATATAGGACTAATAGAAAGACTCGTTGGTGTGGCCAAGAAACCTTACTTAGCTGATTTCTATTATTAATAAAATAGCATCAATTAATGTTAAGTAGTTTATGTAAGAAAATTTTGAATGCCCAATTATTAGGAGTTCTTACAACGTAAGGAAAGAATTAATAGCCAATATTTTAGATGATATAAAAGTATTAATTTATTAGGTTAAAGTAAATTACTATTTTATCAATTATAGAGTCTTTTAATGAAGGGTAAAAAAGTCGAGTGACATTTCACTAAGGCCTTCGTGCTTTTATAATAATATATAGATTGATTTGCCTTTTGATAGTTGTTTATATATATTTATTCCTTAAAAGAGATTGTGGTATTAAATTAGTTTATAAATCTGTGACTATATGAAATTCTGGGTTGGGATTCAGTCAAGTAGGTTTTGATCAAGTATTGTTCAATAGTGTCCTAGGATCATGCATGCCACATAATCAAATTATAATTTAATGGTTGTTATTCAGTATTACTACTAAAATAAAAAAGATAATCCATCAACAACTTTTTTTTTTCCTTACGGGGACCTAATTCTGTATTTCCTTGATCAATACAAAACTTTAAAAATTTGCAGTGAGTAAAAGTTTATCAAATTCACATTCCTCATTAATAAATTGAAAGAACAATTTGAACAAAAATTTCAAGGCTACTAATGACACAGCCTGAGCAGTGTGCATAACAGCCCCATCAACAATCTTCATCTTGATTTACCAATCTAAGTTGCGACCTGCCGGTATTAAAGAAGACGGCAACCGACTGTGCAGATTTTTAAAGTTTTGTATTGAAGAAAATAGAGAATTAGGTCCTTGAAGGAAAAAAAATGGGCCATAGATTATATTTCGCGTATTAGTATTACTTAATAATAACCATTAGATTCTAATTTAATTATGTGGCATGATCCTAGGATACTATTGAATAATACTTGACCAAAAGCTACTTGACTGAATCCCAACCCTGAAATTCTCCATTAACTGATATAGTAGGATGAAATCTAAGACGTATTTAAGGTTATTAATTAATTCTTGTTTTTATAATATAAGAATCTATGACTAACCAACGACCAATTAGCTATACCAAAATATTATAGAAACTCTAGAAAAAGGGTTCATTTTAGTGGAGAAAAGTAGTGAAGTAAGTTTGGTGTTTTAATTTTTAAATGTATATACGAACATACGAAAGTATTTATTTACATTTCATTATTTCATATCGACTTTTTGATGTTAACTGAAGGCCAACTACAACCAAATAATTCAGCTTTTAAATTAAAAGCCCGTATTTTATTTGGAGTATCTGAAGAAGAGATAAATGAATGGTTGTGTTATTGGGAAGAAATGAATTTCATGCATTGCTTTATTATTGCCTTATGACTCTTCTGACATACGTTCTTACAAACAAAACTACATATATTAATTGTTTAGCTCTCAAAATAGGTCGTATTTGGATGGAAGGAGTATATAGATCGAGAAGTAAAGATTGATCAATGGAGTTATAAATACCAAATTAAAACCTCCATTTCAGAAAATCCAACAAGAAATTAAAAGATTAAGAATGGCACTAAGCATACTACCCAAAACTATTTCTAAGCTCAAGAAAATAATAAGTGCAATCATTCCCTGTCTGGACTCATAATTAATTTCGCCATATATATATATATATATATATATATATATATAAAAGATGAAGAAAATTTTTCATTTTAAGGGAAATTCCTCTCAGAGAATTTTATCGACGTGAAAACACATGAAGCTTCTTTTGAGAAATGCTTGATTGACCTCTCACTCTCTTTTTATTATACTACTGTATATAATAAAATAAAATAAAATAAATAAAGGAACCAATTATTTGTAATTGCTTGTCGAAAGGAGGTAAGCACAAAAGGAAAGGGGAATCAAGCATTTTGATCTTCGCTTTATTCAGATTGTGTTAAATCGGTAATCTTTAAAATATTTGATAAAGCAGTTAATGCTTAAATTTTTACTAATAAAATATATTTGCCTTGGAATCCAATTAACCAAAAGCAAGCATCTTTAAATAGGAATAATTATGTAGAAGTAAAGTAATAATTAAAAATACCAAGTCTGATCGAGTGAATGATAATATTGTTCGATAGTTCATGTCATGTTACACCCATGCATAAACAGTGAAAAATCAAAATCCAATCTTGCTTTTCAAGAGATCATGTGAATAATTTGGTGTAAAAGTATCAAACCAATGAAACTCCTTCAAAATAATGAAGATAAAAGAATAAAAAATCCAAAAATTGTTTTCAGTTTTACAAGTTTGGCATTCAATCCAAGTGATGAACTAAATGCGGCCAATTAGTTTTTAGTTCAAGTACTCATCGAAGTTGCCATGCAATGATCAATTTTGGAGTTCAACTATATATAGCATGTCATTTTGTTCAAATTATGTGAACTATGTCTCATAAATATACGCAGCCATTTTTAAGTTATATTTTCGCACCATTAGTGTAATTCACCTGTCATATTCTTGCATATTATTTACTCTATTTTCACATTATTACAGCGGGTTAATTAGTTACTCTATTTTCCGGTCATCAAGTTTGTTACAAATAGTTTTCTGTCATAGCAGTTAACTTAAGATGATAGTGTAAAAACATCAAATATTCCATGGAAGTCAGAGATGCTATTACCTATACTTACCAGTTCACGTAGCTTAGCCAAATTAATTAATTAGTCAAGTTGTTGTAATTACTGCTACAGGGTTAGTTAGAGGTACACTTAATTTGTTCGATTAGCTTACTTAAAAAGTTAGTATATATCGGGAGTATACTCTCCATTTTTCAGTTAAGAAGAAAATTACAGTTTCAACTTCTTCTCTCTTTTCTCTAAGGGCTTTCTTCTTCTTCTGCACACACTGTTAACTCTGAATTCGTTCACAATGTCAGCGCACAAATCGAACAATGACTCATCCAAGGGTATGTTAGAACTGGAATTTTATAAAGAATAAGGCTAAACATTAAACAAAAAATTATATTTTGGAAAAGGATCTTTCAGTCAAATTTTTTATCTTTACCAAGATTATATAACTATTTGATTGATCCATGATCCTAAAAGCCTCGTTAAAAAGGTGTTTAGTGTTTGCTAATTAAGTACTCTAATTATCTACTCAATGTAGAAAATTTCCAAAGAAAAACCTATGCTAGAAAGGAAAAAAGAAAGAAAAAAGGAAAGCATCCATAAATAATCTTGCTTTAGAGACTTTATTATTGCTGGTCCCTCATGGTCCAATGGTAAAGCAACTTATATATCACTCTCATACACGTCGACAAGAGCCATGTAATTTGTGTTTTTTCATTTTCCAATCACACCATTATATAAACCCCCACCTCTTACTTCATATCTTCGTAGTTTTTGAATTGATAAGTGAGAGCTTCAAATAATATAGAAAACCAAAGTGAGTACCAAAAACCATCCAAAAGAAGAAACTAGAAAAAATGGATGGAACAAAGAAAACTTATATAATAGTTTTAGCTATACAATCCATCTATACAGGCATGTTCCTGCTTTCCAAAGTTGCCTTTGATGTTGGCATGAACTCTTTTGTTTTTGTCTTCTACAGACAAGCTGTTGCAACTGTCTTCTTAGCTCCCATAGCCATGTTCCTTGAACGGTAAGTACTATTAAAACTTGTGATACATATTATTGTAGTTAACGCATGCCTAACCTTGTCTGCTTATTCAAAAGGCGCCTCCTAGTTGTATTCTTGAAATGGCCCTTTATAACCCTTAATCTTTTCAGTTTTCACTCTCATTTTGATGTGGAATTTACTTAGGGCAAGCTTTACAACAAACCCTTTTGAGTTCAGTCAAAACTTCCATAATCTCACTCAAGATTTTGCATTAGTTGAGGACTTGTATACTAGCCTAACCAACTTTATTTGACTCTACTATATATGTGTACTGACCTACTGGTTTCTGATTGCAGGAAAACTGCACCACCATTCTCATTCTTGATCTGCTTCAAGATTTTCATCCTCTCTCTAGTTGGGTGAGTAAATTGCTGCAATATGATATTTGGGAGTTTCTATATGTAATATGTGATGCCATTAATCCTGCCTTATAATGAGTTGCAGGGTTACATTGAGCTTGAATATCTATGGAGTGGCACTTAAATACACTTCTGCACCTTTGGCTGCTGCAACTACTAACAGCCTTCCAGTTACTACTTTCATCCTTGCAGTTTTACTCAGGTATGCGCTCAAGTACTATCAGTACACTTATGTTCTCCTCTTCTAGCTAGTCTTGATCTTTTCGGTTTCTTAAATGGTACTCAATTTATGTGACACATTTTTCCTTTTAGTTCGTTGCAGAAAAATGACACTTATGGATTTGAAACTAATTAGTTTACCCTTAATGATAATCATTTATAATCATACAAATGCTACCATATGTTTAAGACCATAAATTTCAAAAAAATTTATCTCAATTTTAAACGTTCTGCACATTTAAACTATGTCACATAAATTGAAAGAGATGGAGTATTAATCTTGTTTTTTCTTTCTTCTCATGTATAGTTGCTCTCTCTTTGTGGGCAGTGTATTCATATAAAAATAGAAAAAGATAAGCCTCAGGTGTTCTTTTCGTTAAAGTGCGAGAGTTAGGCTTGAATGTATGGACTTGTCGCGGAAAACTATATATTGGAGAAATATAAACTATGTACGTGGTGGTTTCAAGAATATACTTTGCATAAAGGGACTGTTAGGATCAATAAAAGGTGATGATTTATTCTAATCAATTCTATCAAATAATGAGGGCATTTTTTGCCTTCTAAAAAGAATCAAGAAGAAGATGATGTTCTTTCTTCTTTTTCTCCCCTTGTTGCTTATATTACTTTTTAAACTAAAGTTGAGAAGTTATTACAAATATTAAAAGCTTAGCATTAATTCACTAATTCTAGACTGCATTGGTTAGTCTAAATCTTATGGAATAGATTTACTGATTTGCCTTATGATAGGCTCAAACTTGTTCCATATTTTTCTGGTACCTGTGATAGTCTCAAGTTGCAAATTGATCGAGACACTATATACCATCATAAAAACTTGAAAAAGAAACTCATATAAAGTTTACTGACATTTTCCCATTGAACCACATAGATTATCTTTAAGGTGGGGGGAGATGGGGCTAAAGACCAGTAGTATACTCCCCTTAAATTCATCTCCCAAATGCTGTCTCATGTGAGTTTGCCATTGGGAGATAAATCCTAAACCTATTCCATAATTTTGTGTATAGCTCTATGATTCACATGCTACATATGTCTACTAATCAAACTAGGTTACGTAACAAGATGTATTATCTGACTGTAACTTTGCCTTTGAGTTGATCATCGAATCATGCTTAAAAGTGAAATGACTAAAGCAAAATTAGTAGCGGATGCAGAATTTTTGTCAATGGGACTTAAAAAAAATAGTTGTTGTACATGAAACTCAAACTAAAGACCTAAGTTTTAATTTGATAACCCTTCGCCACTAGGCTAGAGAATCTTGTGTTGTTTAGGGGACTCAAACTTAGTATATATCATTATAAAAATAACATTTTATCTATATTTACCGTGTAATTTTTCGTCGAAGAGATATCAATTGGTACCTCCTCCATGAAGGTAGGTCCGCCACGGAGTAAAAGAAGAAATAACATTGCTCAAGGTGTATGAAATGAAGGCACCTGATGTGTACCTTACACAACTTGAGACCTTCAATGGCTACGTCTCACATAAAAGTTGCCAAAGTTAAATATCATATGACGAGTGAACTTTGGAAAGTTAAAGTTCACTCTGCTGCAGGCAAATGAAAAACCAATAACTTCTTAGGAGTCAATTTTGTAGTCCCATTTTCTCATTAGTTAGACAGACTTGGAATCCTATACAACAAGCTGCGCATAAGGTGAAGGAGAACATAAAATTTTAGGGAAGGTTCGGCCTAATTTTCCATGCGAGTTTACCTTTTTCCTTCTCCTTTACAAAGCTAAATAGATATATTAATTGTCATCACTCTGATCGTGATTTAAAATAAAAATGAAAAAACAAGTAGGGGCTAAAGTCGGCACCCACAATACGAATTGCTTGCTTACAAGCCATTCCTACGAGGAATTTTGTAGTTATTATTAGTAAAATATACTAGGAAACATGTCCATTGTTGTCTGAGGAGGTTGCGACGTATGCAGACTTTATCGTTATTGGTGTTTTCTATTTATTTCGGTTATCCTTAGTTTTAGTTAGTGTTTTCTTTATCATTATTTTTCCATCTTATTTTTTCTTATCAAACATGTTTTAAAAATATATATCTTTAGCTGGGGTTTATCAGAAACAGTATCGAGCATGTTATTCTAATTGGTCCTAATGCCAATAAAAAGTAAACTCAGTTACCAAAAATAGGCAAAAGAGAAAAGAGGTTGGAGGGGAGCGGTTATAGAAACACTTCATTACTTTTGGCAAACGAAAATAGAATCTAAGAAGAGAGCATAGATAGGAATTTAACAAAAGGAATCAAGATGAGGTAGCATGGAAGGCCAAAAGGAAAAACACAAAATATTATCAAAATATTAAGATAATCATGGACTCATGGTTTATATTTGTGCAACAATTCCCTATTTTGTCCATGCTGGAAATTGAAATATCTGCAATTTCAAAAGAATCTTTATAAGGTTTCTAATGGGCCAGGCCTTGTAGGGTAAGGCCCATATTGATGAGTACGATATTGTTACCATGCAATTTAATGCTGTTTTTTCAATCACGACAAATATTTATAAACCGGATAGATTTTGAAAATGATGCATGAATTATCTGTCCTATGAAAGCACGTAGTAGAAAATACAAATCCAATAATGAGAACATCATTGATGCTTATAGTTTGATTGAAATGAAAACGAAATAAAGTTACTGAAAAGAAAAGGTATGGTTTATCGATAAAAAATCAAATGAATGGTCAATTATATAGATAGATATACACAAGTACATAAATAAAGCTTGATCACATGTTATCTGTACCCAAGCGCAAATGCAGTCATTTATTAGTGTGTGTTTTGTGTGTACTCACATACACATGCACATAATTATTAATTATTGATTTGATTTAGTTACTTCCCCATATTTATAACTAGAGGCTCGGGTCCGAGTCATAGGAACAGACTCGCATTTAGCAATGAGTGCTTTACCCCATAGTAGGACCTTCTTGGCAAGAATCCAGGATTGGTACGTCAAGCCCTAAAATGGTGCTGGGCACTGGGTATGAAACCAAAAAAACATTGGTTCAAAGTTATTTGGAGAGCTTTCACTTATAAGGTCTTCAAAGGGCATTTGGGCAACTGATATGGGACTTTCCACTTTCATATTACTACAGACTACTCAAAATACTCAGCATATATATCAAGATTAATGTTACTAATATTTTGCATTTGTAATTTGTGTAAACAGAATGGAGACAGCAAAAATCAGGACAGTCCCAGGGATAGCAAAGGTTTTAGGGATAATCTTCTGTGCAGCAGGAGCTTTAACCATTGCTTTCTATAAAGGACCAACCTTCAAACTTCTGCTACATCACCACCTGTTCAGCTATCATGGACAAGTACACAGTGCTGCTTCTGGCACAACATGGATCAAGGGTGTCTTTCTTATGTTGCTTGCCAACACATTGTGGGCTATATGGCTTGTAATGCAGGTACTTCAACAATTACACATACACACGGAAAAGATAAAGAAACAGACTAACTTTCACTCATTGACGGTGTTAAAAGAATTTTTACATGACTATCAAGTCATTTAAAAGAATTTTTAATCAGTGAGGAAAGTGGTTTTTAGAAACACAGATATAATGTGGTGCTTGAAACACAAGATAAATTATTAATATGGTGTTTCAATTAATTAAATACAAGAAAAAATAATTCTACTAGAAATAAAATAAATTATTATACATTAGCTAATCTTGTATAGTACTCAAAGGTGGTTGATATGCATGTAAGCAACTTAATTAGTCTAATGGTTCAAAAATATCACACAGTGTCAGCGCACATAACTTAACTAAAGATATCATACACGCTTAGTGCACATAAACTCTTTAATTCCTTCAATTGGTATTAACTCATATCTATCGTTTTACCTTATTTTACGTGGAAGAGCAGAATCGAGTCCTCAAGAATTATCCTTCAAAGCTACTATGTACAACTCTACAATGCTTCATGAGCACAATTCAGTCTTTTGTCTTCGCCATAGCTCTAGCTAGAGATCTTTCTGAGTGGAGACTTGGATGGAATGTTAAACTCCTCTCTGTTGTCTATTGTGTAAGTGATATTCTGCCTAACTTTATCAGAGTTTGCTTTTGACTGACATACTTTAGATGATTATTAAAAAGTGAAGGATGAAAAAGACACAAAGCAAGTGACAAAAGTTAGCAAGAATTTTAAAGGCGTTTTCATGATTATGCAACCAGTTAATTCTCCTAAATAATGATATATTGCCATAGCCAAAATTATACATAAACTGTAGTTTTCTTGTCACAATTGTAAATGATCTGTCACTTATAACCTTTTTTTTCCTAGAAATCTGAATTAGAACATACAACAATAATAACTGTGTTTCACTCTCATGTGGGGTCGACTAAACGACACATCACTAACTAACCATGTTTTTCCATTTAAATTTATCTTAGCTAGCGTTTGGACATACATTTGGTTGAAACTTGAAAATTTTGAGTGTTTGAATTTGAGTTGAAAAATAGATTTTGGAACTTTAAGTTGTGTTTGGACATACATTTCACTTGAAAAAAAGTTGAAATTTTGTGAGTGGTTTTTCCCAAATCTCCCAATAACAAGTTGAGACTAGTTTTTGAGAATTTGAAATTTTCGTTTTCAAATTTTAGATAAAGCCTATAAACAAACAAGAATTTAAAATATTATTTAAAATAAAGTTTCCAAGTTTTATAAACAAACGGGTCGTTAGAATCAGAATTAGAATATGTACAGCTTAAATTTGATTTTCAGATATACTAACCTTGTTAAGAAAACACAAATTTGGCAGGGAATAATGGTAACTGGCATTACATTTTACTTGCAATCATGGGTTGTTGAGAAGAAAGGTCCAGTGTTCTTGGCCATGACTACACCCTTGGCCTTAATCTTTACTATTGCTTCTTCTGCAGTGTTTTTTGGAGAGATTCTTAGTTTGGGAAGGTAATAATATAATGTGATGAATTTGATAATTTATGCACTTTTTCACTCGTGTAAAGCTTATTGATGCTCATTTTCACTCACTTGCAGTATTTTAGGAATGATTCTGCTGGTAGGTGGTCTATATAGTGTATTATGGGGAAAATCTAAAGAACAAAAGATTGCAGCTTCAATGAGAGATATTGAAAAGGCAGAGAATGGATCAAAGGAAGAATCGATTGTGGAGAAAATATCTTCAACAGCAAGTGCTCGAATCCAACCTGCAAGTTCTCCAGCTTAATTTCTTATAATACCATTGTTATAATAATCTATTATTATTATTATTATTCGTATCATTTGCGTCTTATTGTATACAATTTGCAAAAAAAAAGTTTAGCTTACAGGTACTTAGATTTACTAATTGAGTTAATGTTATTGTGGGAACTAGCTATTAATGTGACTAATAACAAGGGACTGAGATTCTAGAGGATGAGAATGAAGCAAATGTATGTAACAATATAATGTCCATCAAGTTGTAGAAAAATTATCTTGGCATATCTTAAGAAACATAAATAAAGTCATCATTTGACTTCTATGTTTATCAACAGAGCCAATTTGTACTAATACAATAACCCTTATATTAATTACTTATATTCTCTTACAACTTTTTTACATTTATTGTGAGCTCCAAACTTGGCTATAATATAATAGAAATTATATGAATACTATGAATAATTTCGGTAAATAAAAATGAAAAAGAATGGACAGATAGATTTAACGCAGAAAAGGACTTACATATGTAGAAGTTTACAAGTATACATCAAAAAGTCAGAGTAAAAACTTTCACTCACACAGGGTATTTACACCAAATTGCACAAACTTACCATGGTTATGTAATTTAATGAAGTGAAAATTTATCTTTCCCCATTTCACTTTGTTTGTCGTACTCTCCTTAACAGCTCGTCCCAAAAAGATGGTAATATTTCTCAGTTTAACTCCAACCTTTTTGTTTATCCATTTACTACCACACAAATATCTATGACTTATTTTAAACCATAAATTTCAAAAGTTTTTATTTCTTTATTAAATTTTGTGTCAAGTCAAACTATAGACAAACAAAGTGGGACAGATGAAGTTTTCATTAACTGTGTTTAAATAAGAAAAAAAATGTATGTATACACACTTTGACATACAAAGCAACTACTAGTTGGGCATAAATACACAATAAGAGTAAGTTTTGTACTGTTAATACAATATGCGTATTTTTGTTTGATTTGTCACAACCCAACTAGGGTATGAGATTTACATAACTATGACATTAGAGGTAAAGATTTGCATTTTCTGCCTCGTCTAATATGGTTAGGAAAAAATGACCATCCACTGATAATATTCGGACAAAATACTCCTCATTAGTGGAGTGCTTTCTGCCCCCTCCTTCTTCAGCTAAATTGTATTGAAGTTTCAGCACTGCAATAATTGTTATATTCTCCTTCCACTTCTGTCCAACTAAATTTTCTTAAAAGTTTGGCAAATAGGACTCTTAAGGTCTTGGCAGGGCAACACTTACCTCAACCTATTCCCCCGTTTTCAATTAAATTGTCTTAAAATATTAACAAATAGGCCATAGTTGCACTCGATTCTTTACCCCCTTCTCCCAACAAAATTACCCATCGATTTCTCAACTAAATTGCCTTAAACTCTTGAAAAGTAGGCAACACTTGCCCTCGATTTCGTCTTCCCCTCTGACAGCTAAATTGCCTTGAAGTCTTGAATGAGCAACACTTGTCAAGCTGGCGGCTTACTTAAAACCATGGAAGTTGGGGACAAACCCTCAAAACTAGTTAAATTTAGGACACTGTGTGAAACTTTCTATCCATGTCTAGTGCTTTTACCGGGGAAAGTGCACGAAAGGCCACTTTTGCCACTGGTCTTTGGGTACAGGCCACTAATACCAAAATATTTAGTTTGTGGCCACTTTTGTTTAAAGAGATAGAACTTCAGTCCAGAGGCCGGATTGAAGTTCAGTCCTTAAAGATTGAACTTCAACCCAGGGCCATATGGACTGAAGTTCAGTCCACTCCCTTAAGATGGAACTTCAGTCCATATGGCCATGGACTGAACTTCAGTCCATGGCCATACCATGGACTGAAGTTCAGTCCATGGCCATACCATGGACTGAAGTTCAGTCCATGGCCATATGGACTGAAGTTCAGTCCTTAAAGATGGAACTTCAGTCCAGGGGCCGTATGGACTGAACTTCAGTCAATTATCAGAACTTAAGTCAATATTTATTTAGTAAATGCCCAAAAGTGGCCTCTAGTGTAAGACCAAAGAAAATAGTGGCCTCAAACCAAATACCAGTGTTAAAAGTGGCTGCTGGGCGAAATTTTTACGCTTTTACCGGCCAACGATTTGACTTCAAGGCCAAGATTTTTTGTGCGAATTGAGCACATCTGCACCTGGTCTTGAAATACTTAGCACTTTTTTCATCGTATTGAATTTTTAGCATTTTTTCCAATTAGCTAACAACTTCTACTTTTTATTTCTCTCTTAGGAATAATCCTCTTTCTCTCTCTACACACGTGTTTTCTCTATGTAAAGATCAAACACTAACCCCACTATGGTTTTATGGAGGCTACTAACCGGAGTATCCTTGGAGGATCTTTTCCTCGCTGGAACCGCTGCTTGACCACCGGTCAATTGTGGTTTACCACTACCCACCACCAAATAAAATACTTTGTCAGACTTTTTTCCATCTCTTTTATCTGTTTTCCACCTTATTTTCTTAAAATTTTCGCCAATTGCTGTAAATCTGGTTCACAAGAGGACCAAAACCCTTACTCCAACTTCACTAGACAAAGCTCCCCACCTCCTGAGCATTTCTCATTTGATCTTTTTTCAGCTAGCCTAATTAGAAGAAACTTGTAGTTTTAAGGCTACACTAGAAGCTTCAGCCTTCGGATAGCTTTGACATGCCTTATAAGTTATAAAAAGATAGTCTATAACATAAGGATTACAAAATCTCTTGGGAAATGTGAACTCGTTAACTGACTTTTCATTCCATCGTTCGAAAACCTAGAGATGGTGACAAAATGTAGATTTTTTTCTTTTTTCTTGTTTTGTATCGAAAAGAGAAAAAAATGAAGAGATAGCTTTGTAGTTTATGACTTGTATTTATGGAAAGTGATGGCGATTTGGACTCATTTATCTGCGGAATATACATAGTATTTGGCTCACACTTTGAATAAATGATGTCGAAGTGACCTTATGTTATGTTTTACTTTGAATTTTTGTATGTGAGAGAAGTGATACGATTATGTCTCATTTATTTGTATTTTATATAAAAAAAAAAGAATATTTGGCTCACTTATGAACGAACGCATCCTAATTGTCTTGATTTTTTTGGATGAATAAAGTGAAGCAATTGGCCTCATTTACTTACAAAATGTACATAGTATTTGCTCATTCTATGAATAAGTACGGCCAAATTATCGTTATTTTCAAATATTTAGCACTTGAAGTTGAAGTTATCTTTTTCAAGATATACAAAGTGGGCTGATTTGACCTTATTTTTTTTAGAAAATGGACATGATTTTTGGCTCGATATATGCGTAACAGATGGATTGACATTATTTTATGCTTTGTAAGGAATATTGATATTTTCATAATTATGACTTAATTAAGGTGTGGTGGCATTTTTATAATTACGCCTTCAACAAAATATGGTAGTATTTTTGTAATTATAGAAAGTGGTCAATTTTTAAAGATTATTTTTAAAGTGCTCAATCTCTCAAGATCGGTCTCTTTTTGCCAATTTCTGTAAATCAACCAAGGCCCAAGGTGGCAAAAATTTAGCTAGGCTGCCTATTAGTTACCAATCATTTTGGTTTTAGGTATTTTCTAAAAATTAATTACAAACGTTGTCACCCACTTTCAAATCATGGGCGCTTAAATTATGTATTTAATTCAAGCCATAGTATGAAATTTATTTAATTTAAATATTTTGATTTGAAAATTCGATGTATTAATACCGAAAGAGTGAAGATTAGCTCAACTTCAAACCCATTGGTTTGAACTTGAGCATAATAATAATAATAATAATAATAATAATAATAATAATAATAAAAAGAACAAGATTTCAACTTCAAACCAAAAAGGGTTGAAGTTAATTTAATATGGACTGAACTTTAACCTCCATGATATACGAAATTATGGTCTGACACGACCAGTCAGTGCAAAGGAGCGATCCGAATTGGCTAAAATTATAAATGTGTGTGCAAAACCGGCTATGCGTGCACTTCCCCCCTTAAGGTGAGGCATTACAAAAAATTTCACCTAGTGCCCTCAATAAGACATGGTATTACCTAATTGCCCCCACATACAAATATTTTAAGTAAATGTCCTCCACATCATACCCCCCCTTATGAAAGGACTATTTTGCCCCAACTTGTTTAATTCACGCTGAACATGTTTCCTTCTCTCTTTCCCCATTCCTGGCCTCCTTCTTTCTTCTTTGTGTGCTGAAAATTTGGAATTTTTTCTTGTGTTTGCTTGATTCCAGTGATTTGAAGGTTTTTATTGCCTATGGCTATTAGATATTCATGTTTTGAATAGAGCTTAAAATCTTGACCATGGCCAAGAGTTGCATAGACTTTCTCTGCAAGGTGCTTATTTAAAACGACCTCGGTTAGTCGTTCCGGAAGATAGGACTCCGATTGGCGTGCCGATAATTTTAAAATATTCGTAATGTCCATTAGGACCTGTCTGTAAAATTTGAGCTAAATCAGACCTAGTTTGGTAGGCATCGGAAGAAGATTTAAATTTTTATTGACAGTAAATATTAAAAAGAGATTTTTTAGCGCGGTTTTGCCGAATGAGCTCCAATTCGAAATCCGAAAGCGCCGTTGGGTTCGTATGATTATTTATAACCTTTGTGAATGTTCGAAAGTAAATTTCAATATTGTTCGGCTAGTTTCCGCTAAAATGCCGAAAGTTAAATAATTTGACTTTTTTCATTTAAATTCGCATCTTGAGTTACGGGAGTCCGATTTGAAATCCGCCTTCGCGAGTATATTACATATATTTTATATAACTTGTATGCAAAAGTTAGAATTATTTCGAATATCGTAGGGTACCGTTTTAATTTTCATCGCGAAAAGAAAATAAAAAAAAAAAGAAAAAAGAAAAAGACAAAAAAAATAATGAAAGAGGCGGTGGGGGTCCTTAGCATGTCCTTAGCATATGCTAAGGACCAGATACAACAGAAAGAATCAAAACAAGCAGAAAACGAGAAACGAAACAGAGGGAAACGCGGGGAGGAAGAAAAATGTCAGAAAATGAAAAAAGGGGCCGGGAAAAAGTAGAATTTTCACCCTGAAACATTCAGGTAATGATCCTAATATATTATTTGAGTTTATTACGTGTGTTTAAATATATTTTAATGGTAAAACTTGGAATATTAGACATCATTTTAACAAGTTCAATTAATAGTTTAAAGGGTCAAATGGATCCCGATAATAAAATTGATTATATATTCGTACTCAGTGAGTTATGGGCAACATATAAATGTAAATTATTTGGAGTTTGGTTATGTGACCTTAAACCCTGTACATAGGCCTGGCCTGCGTATGGCGTATGCGAATAGGGTATCAGGTTCCTAACCGGATTGCCCTAAGATGTGAGGAATGAAGCATTTAGCCTAAATTGATATATTTTTCTGCTTATTGAATAGAGTGGGATCATTTGGCAAGGAAACCAAAGGATAAAGCGTTTGTTGATTAGCCGTACTAACTTTTGGAAGAGGTAAGTGTTTATATCCATTTCTTTAGAGGCACCTGACCTCGTGGATTTTCTACCACGTATTCCTTACGTGTGTAGCTGCCGATAGGCGTACTCATTACGCCTTAGCTTTGAATTTACATTGTATATTATATGTTATGTCCTATTGTTGGTATTGTATTGAGGATCTGAGCATTGTACCCTGGCTATAAGTTGGCATCTACTTCCCGGCTGTCGATGAGAGTCCCGCGCCAGTGAAGGGTTATTATTGCATCACATTGCATTCATACGCATTATATGTCATTCATATGCATTACATTGCATATCATATTGGGTGCAGGAGTATTCCGCCCCAGGAGCAGGAGGATTCCGCTCCATTGTATCATATTAAGGGTAGGAGGATTCCGCCCCAGGAGCAGGAGTATTCCGCTCTTATGTCAGATATTGAGTGCAGGAGTATTCCGCCTCAGCTTTACATTATATCGGGTACAGGAGTATTCCGCCCCAGGAGAGTGCAGGAGTATTCCGCCTCTGGTTTATATTATATCGGGTGCAGGAGTATTCCGCCCCAGGAGCAGGAGTATTCCGCTCCAGTTGGATATCAGATTGGATTCCCCTCGAATGCAGGAGTATTCCGCTTCGGGATGGGATTACAGGCACATGTGACCCTTCGCATCATATTTCATTTCATTTCATCTCACTTCATTTCATTTCATCTCAATTCATACCATTGTGTAGACTTGCGGTACATGACTACTATTTTGCTTATATGTGCATTGCTTATTTGTTGATATGTTTCTGGCACGCATCCTTGGTTGAGTTTATAAGTTTCTTACGTGTTTCCGATTGTTATCTGGCTCTGCCTTTTTATAATTTAAATAAAAAGAATTTGGTCTATTTATTTCTTTTCTCCCTGGCTAGCTATCATATTCTTTGAGGTGGCTAGTCTGCCCTACTTATTGAGTCCTTTTGACTCACCCTTGTTTGTTGTTTTTTTTTTGTCTATCTATTTCGTTTCGGCAGGTTCGCTCCAGGATTGAGTTCGCCACGTTGTTCAGGAGCGAAGACGACTTCAGCTGTCAGGGTGAGCCAGCTTTTATTCCGGATGGCCACCAGTTTATCGGTTATCATTTCAGTTGCATTTTGCTCCCTTCAGGAGGTATCTGTTTTCTTTGTACTCTTAGATGTCTAGTCTGGATAGCCCTAAACCTAGTATATTGGGTAGTCAGCTGTAATTTCTTTTGTACAGCTTAGAGGTATCAGTATGTCTGTGCTTTTTCTAAGTCTTGTTTTTATTTATGAATTGGATTATGTTTATTTTCCTAATTTAATTGGTAAGGGTTCGCCCGACGGGTCTAAGGGAGGATGTCGGGTGCCCGCACGGCCTAGCCGGATTCCGGGTCGTGTCAGTTGGTATCAGAGCCCGGTTTAGAGTCTATCCAGACTAAGACAGTGTCTAGTAGAGTCTTGCTGATAGGTACGTAGACGTCCGTACTTATCTACGAGAGGCTATGATGGCATTTAGGAAGTTTCACTTCCTTCTTTTCTGATCGTGCGTCGGTCTAGGATGCAAATGTACTTTTGTTAATTTTTCGTGGTAATGGTGAACCCATGTGCGACAAATCAGCAAATGGAAGGAGTTCAGGACAAAGCAGTCTAGCCTGGGCTAGCACTGACAAAGCCCCGAGAGTTTTGATCGTGCTGACGATCTAGTTACGGAGGTCCCAGCTGTACGAGCTCGCGATGGGCAAGGGAGCAGGGACTTGTAGTTTCCTTGGCTCTCTACGATGCTTTACAAGAATCTTGGCGACGCAGATACCGTAAGAACCTATTATTCGCTGGGCAGCCTATCTGGTTGCCGCATGTGCAGACGTTCGATCTCAGGGAGCTCCTTTTCTGGTTCTTAATATTGCTGCAGTAAATTATATTTCGGAGGTAGTATGTGTTGTACCTCTAATTGTTTTGGCTGGTTAGCCAGCCGATGTAACAGTTTGGTCCAAGTGCCCAAAGAGGTTGCATTATTTTATGCGGTTGAACCTTCCGATATTCTTAAGCAATACATCAGATAAACCCCGTGAATTTTTTTTTTTTTTAAATAATGTCAGGGTATTTGTATCCTTCAGGCTCTTGATTATATAGAGCAGTATGTTGTTGATTATTCTGCTTTCCAGTTTTAAGGTCCAGCCCTGAATTGGTGGGCCGCTCTCTTATTAGCTAACTTAGTTCGGTTTTTCTTCTAGATTCGTGAAAAAGTTCCTTTCGAGTAGCGAGCGAGATGAAAAGTGTTGCCAGTTTGAGTGGATTGGACAGGGTAGCCTGTCGGATAGCCTGTTGGCGTTTCAGAATATGAGAATTGAATTCTATAGAATGGCTGAATATGTATTAGAACTAGTCCATCAGCCTTTCGAGAGATTCAGAGATTTATTGATGACCTTTATTTTTCCTTGAAATCCCAGATGGCTCGAGAAATTGAGGTCTGGATTTTATTTGATGTTGTTGTTAATATTGCCCGAAGGTTCGAGGCATACCATAAGTTAGAGCGGGAAGAGTTAGAGCGGGAAAGTAAGAGATCCCGTGGCCCTGGTGGGCAACCATGGTACCTTATTTGGAGGTAAGAGTTCTGATTATTTTGGGAGGTCACCTTCCAGGTTATCTCAGCTTGTGTCACGTGATTCTTAAAGTGCGCCAGTACTTCGTCAAGATCAGACCTAGTTTTTCTTTTTATAGTTATCAACAACCTGTCTAGCTTCCATTTTCACTGAAAAGGTATTATCATTGTCGTGAGCCAGTCATTTTTGGTGGAGTACTCCCTTAGTCCGGCAAGTAGGCATTTGTCTTTTCTCTCGTTATCAGGCATCTGTGCAGTCGCAGGGGATTTCATTTAGATCTCAATCAGTAAAAGAAATGCCACCATCCAGTAAAGGTTGAGAGCATGGTGGCAGTGGTTCTTCAGAAGGTGATTATCAGGGTAGTGGCTCAACTCAGCTGTAGAGGCGGTACTATGGACTACTAGTCTGGCAAGATGCTGAGGCATCTAATGTAGTAGACCCAAGTATTTCTTCTTCCCTCAAATGTGAGTAAGATTTCATTCTTCTAATCGGTCTGGACTTCGTTTATCTTACCATATTTCCATGGCTTCCTTGGATATCGTTTCTATTAAGAATCTGTTGCGGTAAAGGGGTGAGCTTCTTATATGATTTATTCCTGACATTCATGATGACCCTACTAGTTTATCTGGTTTAAATGTGAGAAATTGAGAGAAAGTGTCGGTATTGCCTGCTTGGCATCCTGTTGTACCAGTTTCTCTTATTATGTCAAGTCAGTCTACCTCTCTTTGGAACTCAGTGTTGGTAGGATGATGGGATTATTCATCACCATCAGAAAGTGTCATTATTTCTTCCGATGTAAAGTTATTAGTAAGTAATACTCGATTTATGTGTCTTCCTTTGGTTCAAGATGTTTGTAGAGTCATGTTATTCCATGAACTTGTCTCGGTTATAAAAGGGTTTTCTGACAAATTGTCAGAGTTTCCTTCTTATTGGGAGGTTAAATTGGTATATATGTCATTTCATAAAGCTTATTTAATGTCTATCTCTTCAATTGCGATTCTTTGGTTAGCTTGACTCGGAAGTAGTGTAGCTCTGGGAGCCAAGCAAATAAGAAGAAGAGTTTCTTAAAACTCTAATTATTTCTATCCTCAGCCTGTGGCCATCTCTTCTTCGTCCGGCACTAGTGAGCTTAGGCAGTCAGTAACCAATTGTGATGTTCCCTGTGTTGAGCTAGAGTGCGTGCCAAGGTAGCCGGGTAAGCATATTGTCGTTTTTCAAGGCTACTAAGGGTAATGAGAGGCGCCATTTTACCTTTGATTTGATCCATCAGGCGGTAGTGCTTATGACAAAAATATAGAGTTGTGAACTCGGGAGTTGCAGTCGTTTGGCAACTCGAGAGGGTAATTTGGAAGCTCAGGTCTGAGCCGCATTCTATTTTTAGCTATGTTTCCTTAGTCCGGTAGACTGTGCGAGGATGACTATTTCTATTCAAGTTAGCGGTATGAGTTAATGCTCTAAGTGGAGGAGTCTTCCTCCAACTGATACCGAATCATAATATTAAATCTCTAAGGCGTTGCTGAAGCGTAAGCTAATTCTTAGTTCCATCGACTTGTTCCATATCGAAAGGTATATCGAAGAAGTGATTATCGGCTGAATCATGTTAACCCATTCAAAGTTTCGTGTATCATTATTTTGAAAATACAAGAACTCTCCTCTCGTGATCGAGGAAGGATTAGCTTAATCAGAATAAGCTGGGCAACGATGTGAGGATATTATCAAGATATATTTTATTCCAAGAGTTCGGTATGCGTGTATTCTATAATCAGAAGATAATGCCCGTGGAGTAGTTTATGAAGGTCATGCAAGTTCTCTTGTTATCTATATAAATTTTTCTTTAGACTTAGGCTCGTTCGAGGACGAACGAGAGTTTAAGTGGAGGAGAATGAAACGACCTCGGTTAGTCGTTTCAGAAGATAGGACTCCGATTGGTGTGCCGATAATTTTAAAATATTCGTAATGTCCATTAGGATCTGTCTGTAAAATTTGAGCTAAATCAGACCTCGTTTGGTAGGCATCGGAAGAATATTTCAGTTTTTATTGACAATAAATATTAAAAAGAGATTTTTGAGCGCGGTTTTGCCGAATGAGCTCCGATTCGAAATCCGAAAGCGCCGTTGGGTTCGTATGATTATTTATGACCTTTGTGAATGTTCAAAAGTGAATTTCGATATTGTTCGGCTAGTTTCCGCTAAAATGCCGAAAGTTAAATAATTTGACTTTTTTCATTTAAATTCACATCTTGAGTTTCGGGAGTCCGATTTGAAATCCGCCTTCGCGAGTATGTTACATATATTTTGTATAACTTGTATACAAAAGTTGGAATTATTTCGAATATCGTAGGGTACCGTTTTAATTTTCATCGCGAAAAGAAAATAAAAAAAAAGAAAAAGGAAAAAGACAAAAAAAAATAATGAAAGAGGCGGAGGAGGTCCTTAGCATATGCTAAGGACCAGATAGAACAGAAAGAATCAAAACAAGCAGAAAACGAGAAACGAAACAGAGGGAAACGCGGGGAGGAAGAAAAATATCAGAAAATGAGAAAAGGGGCCGGGAAAAAGTAGAATTTTCACCCTGAAACATTCAGGTAATGATCCTAATATATTATTTGAGTTTATTACGTGTGTTTAAATATATTTTAACGGTAAAATTTGAAATATTAGACATCATTTTAACAAGTTCAATTAATAGTTTGAAGGGTCAAATGGACCCCGATAATAAAATTGATTATATATTCGTACTCAGTGAGTTATGGGCAACATATAAATGTAAATTATTTGGGGTTTGGTTATGTGACCTTAAACCCTGTACATAGGTCTGGCCTGCGTATGGCGTATGCGAATAGGGTATCAGGTTCCTAACCGGATTGCCCTAAGATGTGAGGAATGAAGCCTTTAGCCTAAATTGATATATTTTTCTGCTTATTGAATAGAGTGGGATCATTTGGCAAGGAAACCAAAGGATAAAGCGGTTGTTGATTAGCCGTACTAACTTTTGGAAGAGGTAAGTGTTTATATCCATTTCTTTGGAGGCACCTGACCTCGTGGATTTTCTACCACGTATTCCTTACGTGTGTAGCTGCCGATAGGCGTACTCATTATGCCTTAGCTTTGAATTTACATTGTATAATTATGTTATGTCCTATTGTTGGTATTGCATTGAGGATCTGAGCATTGTACCCTGGCTATAAGTTGGTATCTACTTCCCGGCTGTCGATGAGAGTCCCGCGCCGGTGAAGGGTTATTATTGCATCACATTGCATTCATACGCATTATATGTCATTCATATGCATTACATTGCATATCATATTGGGTGCAGGAGTATTCCTCCCCAGGAGCAGGAGGATTCCGCTCCATTGTATCATATTGAGGGTAGGAGGATTCCGCCCCAGGAGCAGGAGTATTCCGCTCTTATGTCAGATTTGAGTGCAGGAGTATTCCGCCTCAGCTTTACATTATATCGGGTGCAGGAGTATTCCGCCCCAGGAGAGTGCAGGAGTATTCCGCCTCTGGTTTATATTATATCGGGTGCAGGAGTATTCCGCCCCAGGAGCAGGAGTATTCCGCTCCAGTTGGTTATCAGATTGGATTTCCCTCGAATGCAGGAGTATTCCGCTTCGGGATGGGATTACGGGCACATGTGACCCTTCGCATCATATTTCATTTCATTTCATCTCACTTCATTTCATTTCATCTCAATTCATACCATTGTGTAGACTTGCGGTACATGACTACTATTTTGCTTATATGTGCATTGCTTATTTGTTAATATGTTTCTGGCACGCATCCTTGGTTGAGTTTATAAGTTTCTTACGTGTTTCCGATTGTTATTTGGCTCTGCCTTTTTATAATTTAAATAAAAAGAATTTGGTCTATTTATTTCTTTTCTCCCTGGCTAGCTATCCTATTCTTTGAGGTGGCTAGTCTGCCCCACTTATTGAGTCCTTTTGACTCACCCTTGTTTGTTGTTTGTTTTTTTATCTATCTATTTCGTTTCGGCAGGTTCGCTCCAGGATTGAGTTCGCCACATTGTTCAGGAGCGAAGACGACTTCAGCTGTCAGGGTGAGCCAGCTTTTATTCCGGATGGCCACCAGTTTATCGGTTATCATTTCAGTTGCATTTTGCTCCCTTCAGGAGGTATCTGTTTTCTTTGTACTCTTAGATGTCTAGTCTGGATAGCCCTAAACCTAGTATATTGGGTAGTCAGCTGTAGTTTCTTTTGTACAGCTTAGAGGTATCAGTATGTCTGTGCTCTTTCTAAGTCTTGTTTTTATTTATGAATTGGATTATGTTTATTTTCTTAATTTAATTGGTAAGGGTTCGCCCGACGGGTCTAAGGGAGGATGTCGGGTGCCCGCACGACTTAGCCGGATTCCGGGTCGTGTCATTATTGCAGTAGAGTTTAAAGTCTTGGCTATTGCCAATACTTGCAGAGATGTTCCGTGTAAGTTGTCGCTTCCACCAGAACTTAGAGTCTTGGATATTGCCAAGAGTTGTAGAGACTTTGTCTCCAACTTGTTCACTGCAGTAGAGATAGAAGTCTTGGCAATTGCCAATACTCTTAGAGATTTTTAGTGTAAGGTCCCCCTTGCAGCAGAACTTAAAGTCTTGGCTATTGCCAAGAGTTGCAGAGACTTTCTCTGCAAGTTTTGCACTACAATATAGGTAAAAGTCTTGGCAATTGCCAATACTTGCAGAGACTATTTGTACAAGTTGCTCCTTTCACTAGAGTTTAAAGTCCTGGCAATTGTCAATACTTGCAGAGACTATTTGTACAAGTTGCCCCTTCCGCTAGAGTTTAAAGTGTTGGCTATTGGCAATAGTTGTAGAGACTTTTTCTGTAGTTGTAGAGACTGTGGCAACATGGCTTAAAGTCTTGGTAATAGGCAAGAAGTCTCTACAAGCCTCCCATTGCAGTAGAGTTTAAAGTCTTGGCTATTGCCAATACTTTAGAGATTTTCAGTGTAAGTTTCCCTTTCCAGCAGAACTTAAAGTCTTGGCTATTGCCAAGACTTGCAGAGATTTTTTTCAGAAGTTGGCCAGTGCAAGAGGGCTTAAAGTCTTGGAAATAGCCAAGAAGTCTCTCCCAGGTGCCCATTGCACCAAAGCTTAAACTCTTAGCTATAAGCCAAGGGTTGCAGAGACTTTCTCTGCAAGTTGGCACTTGCAACAGGCCATAGAGTCTTGGCAATAGGCAAGAAGTGTATGTAGGGTGCTGATTGCACCAGAGCTTAAACTCTTGGCAATAGTTGCAGAGAACTTTACCCTTGCAACTTGAAGAAATCTTACGTTGAATCTTCTCTTGAACAGAGCAATCTGTAAAAAAGAATGGGGTTTTATAGTTTTCTTGATAGCGTGAATGGAAAGAGAAGAGGAGGGACTGGGGCGCATCTTTTTATTGGTTTGTAGGGGTATTTTGGTCCGAAAAAATTTTCATTAAACTAATAAGGGAATTTTTGCTAAACATCTGTTAGTGAGGGCATTTTGGCAAACCAAAGCTTCTCGTGTCATATTTTAAAGGTTTAAAGGTTTCTATTTGAAAAGTTATCACAACATAAAAATTAATACAGCTATAGCCATTTTTGTCAACTTCAGATTGGTTGAGGAGGAGAACTGCTTGAAGAGAACAAACTTCACACCAAACCAGGGTTTATTTTAAAAAAAATCAAGATGATTTATGGGAAAATCAATTTGGATTGCTTTCACATCCATTATCACTTCATCATGTGGAAGAAGTACAATCAAATTTTTCCAACATGAAAACTTCAAGCTTTGCGATATTTCTCTAATGCAGCTAATACTGATCCTACAAGAATATCACAATCTATTTACTATGATCGAAAAAATCCATTATTTGTTTCAGTGGCTTGGGATTATGCCATGTGTATGAAGGCAACATTAAACTACTTGATGGTTTTACCATAATTCTTAAGGATACTTTTTTTCAGATTTAAAGGATACTGATTTTAAAGTATTTAAGAGTTTGAAATTTCAACTTTAGACCTTTTGGGTAGAATTTTATAACTTTAGCTCGAACCTCTTAAGCTATGAACTGGCGACCTGAATATCCGGAATTCGAGCTATCATTCTAGCTTTAGACCTAAAATTTGAAGTTAAGGCTTGACCAATTCCCATCTTTAGAACCAAAGGACTAGAGTTTGATCTTAATTGGCTAAATTTTAAATGTCGTCTGTGTTTTAAGTAGAGATTTTCTACTTGAATTGGAAGTGAATTTTCAACAGTTACAAATGGAAAGCAGCCGTTCAAACGGCTATTTGTGCAATTGGAAGACAAGCAAGCAATCGGAAATGATAAGAACACGACGCGGAAACGATAAAGATAAAGAGGCGGAAGCAATAAAGTAACCAAGATAACAAGAAAAAAGGGATGGGGGAGAACATAAATAGAAGAAAGAATGGATAATCCGAATCAAAACATGATTGATTATCCAAGGGAGAAAAGAAAACTTGAACCTAACAAGGATTCATACTAGGGATGAAATCCATTCGGTTCCAGGCCAAAGAAGGCATACACGAAGCCTCGGGCTTCAACAAGAATGGCTCGCCAATTCTATCTCTATTCTCACAATCAACAAGAAAACTACTCTAATGAGCTATGCTAGGGGTTTATATAGACAATGTAAAGGGTAAAATAGTAAAACGATCACAGGTGACCAATAAGATAAAGTCATGCAAGGCTGAAGCAGTTTTGTGTGTTCGGCAGCTTACCTCGAACACATTTGAGTCGGACGCTTATTTGCCTCGGACACAATTGGAGTCGGACGCTATCCTGTCACGGGCACATTTGTAGCCCTTCGGTCGATTCACTGCTCGGCGTCATTCTTCTTTGATTCGGTTGCTTTTTTTAGCTTCGGACTCGAGCTTGACATTTCTTCCCTCGGACTCAAGCTTGATCGTTGAGCTTCCATAAGTTGTGCTCGGTCTTAATGCTTCCGAAGTCAGCAACGGTCACTTGTTGTCTGCTCGGTGGATTTCCATCGTTGTTGCTCGGCGAGGCAGTCTTCGACATATTCCATTCCAGCCACAATATTTGATCGTGGGCGTCATGCGACTCCTCGGTGGACTCCTTGATGAATCGAACAGGTAAGCCTGGTTCGTATTGCATCATCCTCCCCTTCTTGAAAGGATTTCGTCCTCGAAATCAAACCGACAAGACCTATAAGCAGGCAAAGACAAATGAAGCTTTCTACTACAAGAGTAGGTTAGTGCCCAAAAGTGTGGAAAACACACTCTTATGATAGAGCCAAGCATCAATACCAATAAAAAACTATGTCTCCGAAGGAAACAACAAGTTCTTGGCTCAAAAAGGAATTGTACCGATCACATGAGCAAACGAAGAGATCAATAGGACACTGAACATGCAAGATGTAGCGATCAAAGGACCTATCACTTCTAAACCCATAGTCAACACATCGAGCCCTTAATTCACTTTTATCACTATGTGGCTTATGGGCTTCGGGATGCGTGATACTCGAGGTGTGATCAACATGTGAGATGGAGTAAGTAAAATGGTTCAATCGACAACTAACATCGAATACTCCACTCCCCTTCTTAAAAGCAGTCTTATTCACACCAAAAGATAGCTTTTCACCTCCAAAATCACCTCCAAGACAATCCTTCTCATTAGACAAGCTTCTGAAGAAGGTCTCAAATAATGGATTATCTAAGGGGTTAAGCTTTCCAAACCGAGGTGGTTCATACTCATACTCTCCTTGAGTCGGATGCGCATCACCATCTCTTTCGAACGAAGGGTTAGTGAAAGCAAGTTCACTACCCAACAAAGGTGCATCCAAACCAAGATCATCACCCACACTTGAGGAGTCATCGAATATGATCCGATCCAACTCATCCACTAAGGACTCCTCAAGGTTATCACCATCCTCACTACAACACATAGATCCACCGTAGGCAATAATGTCAATAAGGGTATGATCAAGCAACTCATTTTTCCTTTTATCAAAAAACGATGGTGTGTCATAACAAGGGTCACAAGCAAGGTCAACTACAACTTCATCACTAAAGAGAGGTTCGGTAAAGATCGAGCTCACACCATGGTGTGGTTTATCATTCCTCTCAGCTAGTGGTTCACATTCACTCACAAGTTGACCATTCGACTCTACACTAATTACAAATACATTGTAGTCATACAAATCATCAACTAGCATGGAGTTTTCACAAGCAATATCACAAGACAAGGAAGTATCATGCTTACGGCCATCGGCCTCTCTCAATGCGCCCGAAGTAGTTTCCTCACCGTGAAGCTCACATGGAAGATCTCATTCACCTTGTCCGTCCACACTGGAATATGTTTGAGGCTCCTTCGATTGGCCTTCAGGAATACCTACACACGGTGTCATACAAGTAGAAGAAAAAGATAAAGAGTAAGTGTTAGAATAAGGGGTGTCCTCACTCGCAATTCTTTTTTCCTCTCTCTTTTCCCTCATTTTTCTTTCAAGGCCTGGTGCAGATTCGGGTGGTGACAACTCACTCACATTACTCAACACAACCTCTCCTTTTTCCACTCGAGAGTTGTCACCGGCCACTCCCTTACTCCTCTCAATCTTTTATCTCTCATATTCAGGTGAGTTGGGTCGAGGCCCAAGAATACCCATAGCTGGAGTAGGTGGACTTTTAACATCAACCCGAAATCTTGGACTCAGAGACTCATCAACCGAGGTCTCCTTCTTTGTTGTCGGTGAACCACTTGGCTCCAAAGCTGGTGTCCTCGGGTTCACCTTGTTGACATCGGTCAATTCTTTTCTGGCACTTGTCCCACCACTTCGTGTGTTCGTAGGACTCCTTGGTGGCACTCTTTTAATCATGGAATGGAGTTCTCGCTCGTTTCTTCTTTGCATAGACAAAGAGGATGTGTTCGAAGGCAGCTTGAATCTTACCTGACAAGGTTCAAAGCCAAAAGTCTTTTGTCCCTTACGTATACCATACTCATCCTTCATGACATTATATCGCACTCTCTTGTCTTGAAACCATGGTTCTCCTAACCAGATAGCTAGATATTTCATGGGATAAACTTCACACCAAACATAGCCCTTGTAATTCCCATGAGATATGAACACTCGAGTCTCACTGGTAATTTGAACACCTTGATACTCATAAGGATGTTTCAATTTATAGCATGGTATCTTTAGTCTATCAACCAAAGAGGTGTTAATACAATTAGTATCAGTCCCACCAATTTTGAGCAAGCATCCTCCATTACCGTTCACCTCAACAACGAACCTTTGTCTACCCAAGTCTTGCATAGGCACATCCAAGGAAGAACTTGAATGTCCAAGGATATCAAAACCAACAACTTGGGTCTTCCTTATTCCTTCTCTAGTGGCAACACCACTAGGATAATTTCCACTTCCCTTCACTCTTCCAACATTAGAAGTATTGTTGAAAGTCGAGGAAGGAGTTCTAGCATGGGACCCATAAGAACTCTTCCTCGAAAAAAGAGTTCGGTTGAAACTTCCTCTATCCCCCTCGGGTCCACATCCACCGGTAACACTCAAACCAACCTCTCCATAGAAATTAGAGGCATTGAATCGTGTGGCACGACTCAAAGTTGTAACCTTTCCTTTTCCCATGGAACAACCTCCACCACTTCCTCCCAACCCGATGGAAGGAACTCTACTACTCCCTTGCGCTCCACTCGAGACACCAAAAGAAGATGCAATCGAATAGTTCACCCGATCAACTTCATCATAAATTTCCCCAATGTCACGTTCATCGTGTTCAAGATCATCACAAAAAGAGTAAGTAGGATCATCATATCTCGAAGCGTCACTACCTTCATATTCTCGACTAGAAGCATAAGGATCTTCTCGTTCATCTTCACAAGCCTCGTAGTCTTCTTCATCCTCGTAATCATCATAGTGACCCGCTTCATCCTCGAAAGAACCATAGCTCCCTGAGTCATCATAGCAATACCCGTCATCACCTCAATCGGAACCATAGGCTCTATCATCTCCACACGAATCATACCCTCCATAATCTTCATCATCCGAAGACATAGTTGTAACAAATAAGAGTAAAGGACCTCACTAGTTCACTCCCTCACGTGTATCACTCAAATTATGTTCACTCAATTTTCTTTCCACTCGTGTATACACTCAAAGTCGTTGGCTTTTGTGACCTCACTCTATTGCTCTCACCACTCTAGCCTTTTTCCACTCAAAGATGGCCTTGCCCTCTTCATAGGAAACCGAAGTGATAAGTCAGCAACTAGTACTTTCCAAGTATAGGTTCGGAAGGAGTTTATATGACTCGATGGAACGGACGCTATTTAAACTACGCACGGGGAGTCAAAGAATTGTCTACGAAAGTTGGACTTCGGTCACCCCACGCACGAGTTCCTATTAAGCTCAAACGAATTGTGTGACCTCGAGTAGAATTGTTACTCCAGAGATCCACTATCGAGAATATTCAGACACAAGAAAAGTGAAAACCTAAGAGAATCTACCTCCCCTTCGGTTCCGCTTCGTAATTCTCCGAACACGTGACCTCGGTACAGACAAGGTGGTCCCTTTTTCGGTACGGATAGGGTTTAACCTTATCCACTTTCCCTTTTCTAGCCAACAAACTTTCACCTGGGGTTTTAGATTTTAACACTTTAACCATTTCTTCTTCAATGGAACAGTCAACCTTTTATTCCGGTATACGGACAATTTCAAGATTCGTTCACAGTCCACTAACAAACAGATTTAGCTCAAGATTTAGGTAGTCTCCGGTAAACTTGACAACAGAGATAATGTTCAGTTCCAAGCCGAGCTAAGATTAGCTATAACGTCGTTCGTACACTGTTAACAATTTAACAAGGTTCCGGCGTACGGACGGTGGCTAAACAGTGGAACTTCGATTTCAAGCACTAAAATCGACCCAAATCAAACAACAACCACCAGTCTTCATCGATAAATACAAAAACACAACTGGGGTTCGATTTCAACAACACCACGTCAAGAACACAGTCAAAAAATGAAGAAAAACCCTAGTTACAAATGATGTACGTCGGGTACTCAAATTGATCCTTGGACAGTGGGGATTCCAAATATGTGATTGTTTAATCCAAACAATCAACAACAAACAATTTTGATAATTTTTTCAACTTTTTCATTTTTTTTGTATTTTCTTCTTTTTCAAGTAACAACAACAAAGTAAAGATAAGATGAACAAGGAACGTGGATTCGTAAGAACGAAATCCAAGACTTGCTCTGATGTCAAACTGATGCAAGCTAAATCCGAAGACAAGCAAGCAATCGAAAATGACAAGAACACGACGCGGAAACGATAAAGATAAAGAGGCGGAAGCAATAAAGTAACCAAGATAACAAGAAATAAGAGATGGGGGAGAACAGAAATAGAAGAAAGAATGGATAGTCTGAATCAAAACATTATTGATTATCCAAGGGAGAAAAGGAAACTTGAACCTAACAAGGATTCATACTAAGGATGAAATCCATTTGGTTCCAAGCCAAAGAAGGCATACACAAAGCCTCGGGCTTCAACAATAATGGCTCGGCCAATTCTATCTCTATTCTCACAATCAACAAGACAACTACTCTAATGAGTTATGCTAGGGGTTTATAGAGACAATGTAAAAGGTAAAATAGTAAAATGATCACAGGTGACCAATAAGATAAAGCCATGCAAGGCTGAAGCAGTTTTGTGTGTTCGGCAGCTTACCTCGAACACATTTGAGTCGGACGCTTGTTTTCCTCGGACACAATTGGAGTCGGACGCTCTCCTGTCACGGGCACATTTGTAGCCCTTCGGTCGATTCACTGCTCGGCGTCATTCTTCTTTGATTCGGTTGCTTTTTTTAGCTTCGGGCTCGAGCTTGACATTTCTTCCCTCGGACTCAAGCTTGATCGTTGAGCTTCCATAAGTTGTGCTCGATCTCAAAGCTTCCGAAGTCAGCAACGGTCACTTGTTGTCTGCTCGGTGGATTTCCATCGTTGTTGCTCGGTGAGGCAGTCTTCGGCATATTCCATTCCAGCCACAATATTTGATCGTGGGCGTCATACGACTCCACGGTGGACTCCTTGATGAATCGAACATGTGAGCCTGGTTCGTATTGCATCACTTTCCTTCTCTCCTTCCTCCTTCATTTCATTCTTTCTTCTTTGTGTCCTAGAGAGATTTAGGAAATCTGTAAAAAAAACTATTTATTTTATTATTTTTCTTTAATTTGTGTTAACATATAATTTTTATTTTGCCTAATCCTTTATTTATATTTATTTTTTCTGTATTTTTTTTTTTGGTAACTATTATTATCTATACACTTATATGTATGTTTTTTCCATTTTGATTGATGATCGTTGAATTAAATTTGCCGTTCCTGTAAATTTTTTTACTTCTTATGCTTGATTAAGATGATTTTAAGGTTCTTATTGACAATAGCAATTAGATATTGTTGTTGCTCATTGCACAGAGCTTAAAGTCTTGGCTATTACCATTAATGCAGAGACTTTCTCTGCAAGTAGCATCTATTGCACAGAGATTAAAGTCTTGGCTATTAAGAGACTTTCTCTTCAAGTTGCCTATTGCATAGATCTTAAAGTCTTGGTTACTGCCAATACTTGCAGAGACTTTGTCTGCAGGTTGCCTATTGCACCAGATCGTAAAGTATTGGCAAGTGCAAATACTTTCAGAGACTTCCCATACAAGTTGTCTCCTTCTACCCGACCTCAAAGTGTTGGCTATTGCCAAAAGTTGCAGAGAATTTGGTAACATCACTTGGGTGGTGTTACCATTGATAAAAGAAGTTGGTTTCTTGATTTGTCCAGTGATAAGTTGACCCTTAATGACGATGTTCGTAACTTTCATACAATCTTGTTTTTATTTTTCTTGTGTTAGATTCCACTTTGATTTCCTAGTTAAGGCGCCATTGCACCAGAGCTTGAACTCTTGGCAATAACCAAGACTTGCGGAGACTTTCTCATAAATAACCCGATACAACAAGGCTTGAAGTCTTGGCAATTGCTAAGAAGTCTATACAAGGTGCCCATTGCACCAGAGCTTGAACTCTTGGCAATAGCCAAGACTTGAAGAGACTTTCTCTGCAAATTACCCACCGTAACAGGGCTTGAAGTCTTGGCAATTGCCAAGAAGTCTGTGCAAGGTGCCCATTGCACCAGAGCTTGAACTCTTGGCAATAGCCAAGACTTACAGAGACTTTCTCTGCAAATTGGTCACTACAACAAGGCTTGAAGTCTTGGCAATTGCCATAAAGTCTTTGTAAGGTGCCCATTGCACCAGAGCTTAAACTCTTGGCAATAGCCAAGATTTGCAGAGACTTTCTTTTGCAAGTTGGCCATTACAATAAAGCTTGAAGTCTTGGCAATTGTCAGGGAAGTCTGTGTAAGGTGTCATTACATCAGAGCTTAAACTCTTTGCATAGCCAAGAATTGCAGAGACAAGTTGCCCATTGCAATATGGCTTAAAGTTTTCGCAATTGCCAAGAAGTCTGTGCAAGGTGCCCATTGCCAAGAAGTGTGTGTAAGATATCGATTTTCATAGATTTTCTACAAGGTTATCCAAATGAATGTAAGAGAGTAGGAATTATAAGGAATCTAACCTTTAATCTTCGTTTCAATTGAGGAATCTGTAAAAGTTGTAGGCTTTTAAGGTTTAGAGATTGTTTGAATGGAGAAAAGGAAGGGGATGATAGTGTGAGTCTTTTTATTAGTCGTGAGGGGGTATTTTTGTCAAGAATAAGTTTTACTAAACTAATGGAGGGCAGTTTTGCTAAATCACTGATATTGAAGGCATTTTGGCAAACCATTGCTTCCCGTGTAGTATTTTTGCAATTCTCTGTATTAAGTGGCCCATGTCTGTAGTGAGACGGGCCGCAATGGCGTGATAATATCGAACTGGGTGGATCTCATAAACAGACACTATTTGTGGTGCTCAACAAGCCACAGCCAGTATTTGCTATCTATTACAGAAGTAGCCACTACTTTGCTATTGTACTAGAAAACACACACAATTTTTCCTGGAACTTTAAACTGACTTTTAGGCTTTGCTAAAAGTTAGTTCGAAGTATTAGAAAATTTTCATGGGACTGCATATGTAAGTGCATATTTTGCTAAGTCACTTGTTTACTTGCATTGTCGACATATTAAAAACTAAACACTTGATTAATATTTTCCTTTGGCTTTTTTACTTTCTAAAAGGATCCTATGTACTTGCGAGGTTATTTGTAAATATTCTTTTGTACATTAGCCATTAGGTATGATGGACAATACATCATCCTTGATATATTAATTTATCAGTCTATGAGGAGTTACAAATTTAGTGTAGGGGTCTGTTTGGCGCGCGCTCATTGATTTGTAGCCGTCAAAAACAAATTCGCTGAGAAATAGCCACCTCCGGACAAATCCCAGTATAAATACTGGGGCTTTGAACAAGTTTTGTTCAAAGCCCCAGTATTTATACTGGGGGAAGCTTCAGTAAACTAGCCCCAGTATAATACTGGGGCTTTGAACAAAACTTGCTATGGGACTTTATATAAAGCTTCAGTCCCATAACAAAATGCTGGGGCTGTGAACAAAACTTGTTCAAAGCCACAACATTTTGTTATGGGGACTGAAGTTTTATATATAAAGTCCCATAACAAAATAATGGGATTTATCCCTTTGATGGGACCTTTGTTATGGGAATAAATCCCAATATTTTGTTATCCCATAAAAAAATAATGGGGCCTTTGAACATGTTAGTTCAAGGTCCCATTATTTTGTTATGGGATTATTTTGTTATGGGACTTCTTCAGTCCCATAACAAAATACTTGGGCTTTGAACAAATTCCCCAGTATTTTGTTATGGGACTAATCTGGGGTATTTTCCAACGCTAATGGAGCTTAAGTGTGCGCGCGAATTTTTGGCTATTCTTCAAAAAATTTTGAAACGCTGGATAGTCTTTATTAAGCGCGTCCAAAAATGGCTACTGATCAAAATTTCCCTTATTGTTTCACAAACTAAAGAACTGCACAAAATATATAATGAAAAACAAAGTTATAAATAATTAATTCACGAGTAGTGGGATAGCAGAAAGCACTTCATGACAGATAATGTCGTACTAGTATTAGTTCAAAAACCTTACCTTTCCTGGACACGTTACATTGTGTAGCCCATGTAAACAAAAAATAAAATTTGAAAAACGAAAAATGAAAAGATAACATAATTTAATGGGAAAATAACACTATCTATCCATCTAACCCCCTCCATATATTTTTTTAGCCCTTTTTTTCAAATTAACATTAAATAAACATTTAACTAAATCCACTAACTTTTATAGCCACTAGGGTTTTTTGGTCTTTTCCTTCTTCTTCTTACCCTATTTCTAGGGTTTTTCTTTGCCACCGCAGCTACCCCCTTCCTCCTCCCCCCTCCGTCCATCCAGATATGTTAATATTCACCGGAGCTCCGTCTGCTACCGTCGTCGGAGCTACGTCGTTGTTGCTGCTGCTCCATGTTCGTCGGATCTTCACTGCTCGACCACTGCTGCTCCGGGACCGGCCACTGCTTCTTCTTGTTTACTTTTTTCACTTTTTTTACGCTTGCATTATTTGTAAATGTATACACAATTCATCATATTAAAATATGTATACACTGTAAAAATAAAATGTGTATACACTAAAAATAATTAAAAATAGTGTCTTATATATTGCGTATACTCGATATATCTGACTGTATATACCATATTTTAGGGTGTAAACACTGGGTATACGTAAGGATACTACTTGTATACCTATGTTATCATTTGTACATACTGTGTATTCGTTTTTGTGTATACTGGCTATAAAAAATAAGGGCTAGTCAAAAATAAGGTGAGAGAGTTGACTGCCTGTTTTAGTAAGTATCCCTAATATAATCATGCACCACAACTTTCGCTTGGATACAGTTTAAATCTCATCTATGTTTTTCTTCTTTTTATCTTTTATTTCTTCACACTCATCTTTATTTCTTCACTATTTAGTATTACGGGCCTACTTTTACATTAAAAGTTAGAAAAAAGATAGTATATTTTTTTAAGGACAAGAACAAAATACAGTTATGTTCTAACCAAAGTATAAACAATTTTGTTTGTTAATTGTGTGGTTGGGTCCTGATACAGAATGATGCTTAGAACTTTTGGCTGGCATAGGATAGACAACTCTTCCACTACCATTTCTGGTATTTTTAATGCATCTTTTTTGCTAAATTGGAGACCTTATAAATCAGTGTAACTTTGTGAATATTTTTATATGGAGGCAGATGTAAATTATCAGAAGTCCTTAATGTGATTACGATTAAGGTTTCTCCGAATGAATGGCATAGCACCACATCAATTGCTTTTCAGCAAATGTAATTCCCTCCAGTTAAACTTTCTGGAAAAAAATCAAGCTTATACGCTATATGTTTTTCTAGCGCCTACACTAATCATATTTTAACCTCATAAACGAACCTTTGCAAAAATAGTTTTTATGATGATTCATTGGGACTTTTTGTACTAAAGTCATGGCGACCCGTCATATTTCCGCCTAGATGTACTTCCAAGTTTCTGACGAGAGGTTATGTTAGAAAAAGGTTTGTAAGGGATCAAAAGTTAAACAATACAACTGAAATGTCCTATTTCTATAAATCATCCAAAAAAATTGAGTAAAATTTTAGTTACAAAAGATCCCCAACAGGAGGAAACCCTCTAATCGTGCGGATTTCTAGTCGAAGGGACCATAGTAAGACGTGATAGCAACAAACATGAATGTGGCCAACTCATATATATAAATGGCAACCATAAACTCTTATTGCAAATTCCCAAAACAAGAACATAAACAAGAAGAAAAAGAAAGAAGAATTTGAATTATTGCCAAGCACTAATGTTCTCGCAAGACCTCTTCCCACGAGACATAGGAATAAGCCAAATAGGGTTACTATAATTAGGGATGTCAATGGTTACTGTCTTATTGAAAAACTATTTTAATCATTGACACCAAATCGATTATTGAGTTGTTTTTAGTAAAATTCAGGGTTTTAGTATAACTATATACCCGTACCAGATAAATACAATAAGTTTTTTTATTTTATAAAATAAATTGAGAAATACTAACCCAAATCGAATAAGCTAAATTTTATACCCCATCCGTCTCACTTTATGGAACATTTCTTTCCTTTTAAGTAGGTTCAATGAAAATGAGTACATGGGCTTTTTGCTGCTACAGTAGCACTTTTTGTAATAAATAAAGAGCTATTTAGGTGTACTCCAAAAGTTAAAAAATTAGGAAAAGAATAATCCTATATACTGACAACCAAATTCCGAATCTCCGCAAATTTAGGGGATATTCCCGGGCAATAATTGGTCACTTTCTTTTTCCTACTATTTCCAAACTCTCTCCTTGGTAAAAAGAACCTCTCCTTGAAGGAGTAATCCATAAATCCTAATTTAGAGAGTGAGAGGGGTTGGGAACAACAACAATAATAATACTAATATAATAACAATAATTAAAAAAAAATCAAAGCACCAAAGAATACTACTCCTTTCCAATTGTTTTTGGGAAAAAATCCATTTAACAACTAGTAACTAGGAGTAATACATATTTTGAAAAAAATTAATATGAGCCATGTCAAAGGTCTGAAAACAGCTTGTCACACTAGTTACCTTTTGAAAACAGCATGTTGCACAAGTTACCCTCCGTCAGAAATCGAAGTGGACTCATCTGAAGTAATCAATAGGAATGAATTATGATATTACAAAGGGGATACAGCCACTATTTTCACAGTTTTTATGGTTGCATGTTTATTCGAACAAAGATAGGAAGTTCGCTGATAAATTATACCAATAGAGAAAGATGAACTTCCTAAAAATGGCAGAATGATCGATATGAAGACTAGTTTATTTTGATTCTCTCGTCATCTTTTGCAGTAGCATATTTTCATAAGTAGTATATATACACTACAGTCTACAAAGGTTAAGTTATGTTCCACTCCATTTGATTAAAAAAAAAATAACAATCACAATATTTCGATCTCAAATAATTACTGATAATTATACCAGATGGAAATAACTGTGGAGAATAAGTGAAATATATACAAATAATAGAGTATGGCCCTAAACCAGTTTTAGGATAACAAATCGAATTTGGGTTTGAATATAAGTAAAACTTCGTATCAAAGCTAAATAAATGCGAGAAATAGGTGTAATGCGAAAGAACAACTTGATTTCAATATATCGTAGTGAGTACAAATTTGAGCAGAGTTTCAGTATGTATTTCTGGATGCCTACAATACAAAATGAATTGCTATTTATTGGCCTAGGAGTCTTGCCCACGTTCTCCACTATTGATTATGCTATGGCCCACGATCTTGGTATTAATAGAAGGGGTTAGTGGGCGGAAGTAGTGGGCTGTGAAGCCGCTGGAACCGAGGCTGTTCACCGAGGTGCATATATGCGACCTCGGTAAGGGGGCCTTGCTGTTCGCTCGAGGTAGACATCACCAAAGCTCAGCTTACGGCTCGCCTTCGGTGACGACCTTGACGTGTGACTTCGGCGACCCACTTACCTGCTTCGGTCTTTGGCTTGTTGTGATGTGCTCGGTCGTTGTCAGATTGCGCGACCGGGGCGAATCATCGCGGGTCGATTTTTTACCCAATACAGATAGTCCCCCCCACTCCTCGGTCACTTACCGAAGTCACCGAGGAGTGGAGTGAAGTTCAGCGGGAAAGCGACATGGTTCGATCTTATCCAAGTATTTCAAACTTTGTCAACGGTTCGCGTCTCATCAGGTCACTTCTCATTGACACGTGTCATCCATCCGTTGGCTCCCCGAACGGTCACGCCGTAATTTTTGTTTCTCCCAACGTCTCAATGATGACGCCTTTCCACCTGGCTCCTCCATACCTATAAGTACTCCCCACCAAACTCTTCTTCTTACTTTCATATTTGCAATCAACAGTGCTAAGAGAGAAAATATCAAGAACTTCTATACTTTCTTCGACAGATTCCCATCTTCGCAAGAACTTCTAGATTCTAAGCTCCAATCATGTCTGCTACTCACTCAAGGCAAGATTCAAGCGACTCCGGCGAGAGGGCAAGGATTGCACAATACTCCGCCATTATTTCCAGTGGTGATTTTATCACCACCGTGCCGGCGCTGCAAGTAATAGAGGCGGAGGGAGGTGGAGAGGCGACTTCCAGTGCTGGTGGCTCCAAACGTCGAAAGGCGAGGGCCAGGCGTGACGTCGCAGCTGTGAGCGAGGACGTCAGCCTAGAAGAAGACGATGACGTCGTGGATGGTGATCTCATGGGAGCTGCTGATGCTGACGACACCACGAATAAAGATGAGGACGCCAAGGGCGACGACGCCGGGGGCGAAGTTGAAGGTGGAAATACTGCCCAGGTGGGGTCTTCGGTCCCAACGATTCCTCTTGAACAAGAGCTCGAGCCTCACCAAATCATTCCCTCCCATTTCGACAACGGCAAGGATCTTAAGTTGTAAGTCCAATCTGCCGATCAAGAAGAAAAGAATAGGAATATAGCGGTGAACACGACACCGACCCGCATAACTCAAGCCCACATTGAGCAAGTCCGGAGGGAGTGCAAGTTTGGGTCCGAGGTGAAAGTGGTTATCCCCGACCCAACGAGCAGAGTTTGTCACCATGTCGAGGGGCTCTCTTTCGCTTATACCTACCCTTTCACCCTCGACTTCTCCCTTCCAGTGCACAAGGTTATTGATGACTTCTGCCGAGCCTACAATTTGTGTTTGGCCCAACTAGGCCCCGGCGTTTGGAGGGTCGTCCAGTGCATGGATTGGCTAAGTAAGAAAGCTGGGGTGGAATTCACATTCCAACATCTCATTTCACTTTACTACCCTTACTTCCATAAGGCTGGGGTTGTGGCCTTAAACAATCGAGGCAAGTTCGCTCTTCTTCACAAGAGCGAACACCACGGGGACCGAGGCTGGAGTGAACGCTACGTCTTGCTGGAGACCAGCGTTTTATCTGCCGAACCTGATTTCCCCGAGAGGTGGAACAACACACGTAAGTATCCCTTCGTTTGTATTTCATCCCTCGGTGATCATTCATATTTGCTAACCACGCTTCTCTAATACTTCTTAGCCAACAAGGTTGATATCACTCCCCCCCGAGGGATTGACTGAATGGGTGAAGGCGATGACTGGGGCTTGTAAGCGCCCCGAAAGGACGTGGATGAAGATGGCCGCCGACTTTGGTTGGCAATGCAAAGGGCATGGTATGTTCTTTTGTGGTTTTTTACTTGATATGTCGTTTTGGGGTTTTGGCTTCATTTTGTTACATCTCTCCCTTCGGTATTAGGTTTTCCGAACCGTGCCGTTAATACAAAGAAAAGCAAGAAAAAGAAAGAAGAAAAGAAGAAGAAGGAAGGAGAGGAGACCGAGTCAGACGACAACCTGGCTTCGGTGGTAAGAGACTTGAAGGAGTTGAAGGCTGCAAAGCCTTCAAAAGCTTCAAAGGGGGCCCCCGGTCAAGGGTCCTCAAAAGGTAATCACTATCCTTGATCATCGGTCATCATTCCTCTTTGCTTCCTTGTTTCAATTCTCCTATGTTACTTTTCGTAGGTGTGAAGAGGAAGAGGGCGGTTTCAAAGAAACCCTCTCGTTCAGTAGCCCCTCGCACCGAGGTGGAAACTTCTCTCCGGCCCGAGGCAGCGGTGGAAGGGTGCCGAAGACTGATCGATGAGCCCGATGATGCAGCTGCCGAGGATTTAACTCGTGGGGGGATTGAGTTGGTTGACCTCGAAGACCAAGAACATAGTTCCGAGGCAGCAGTTTCTAAGATTAAGGGCAAGGCCAAGGTTGCGGAGGCTGACGCTGCTATTATCGAAGAGGGGGCTGGCACCGGCGCGGTTAGGGCGCAATCCGAACCCGCGAGGATTTCATCCTCGGTGGGGTCTTATCGGAAGCTTTAGGTGCCGACCTCTTCAAATCTGTTGGCATGCAGCCGAGCTGACATCTTGAGTCTTACGCCTTTGCTGGGCCCGGAGGAAGATAAAGTCGTGCAGGAATTTTCCCGAGGTCAACTATATAACACCATTGCTGCCAATGCTATCAGAGTAAGTTTCATCGCTCTTGAGTTTTATCTCAGATTTTCCCTTTTTATCTTTGTCCTCGGTTTATAGCTGACTTCGATTCCCTGATTGACCGTTATTCAGAGTTTCGTCCTGTCACTGAGGGCTATCGAGGTTGAGACCTCGAGGGACGAAGAGGTTCGGCGTGTTGCTCGTTCGTGGGATAGGCAAAGAGATAGCTTTAATGCACAGATAGCTACACTAAAAGCCGATTTGTCCAAGTCCCAGTCCGATCTGCATGAGGTCGAGGCCGCTTCCGAGGCAAAAATTAAAGCCCTTGGTGATGGCTTCCAGGTTGAACGCTCGAGGCTGGAGGCTGAAGCCGCGAGATTGAGTTCCGAGCTGACCCAAGTAAAGGGTGAAGTCGTGGAGATGGCCAAAAAGCATCATGACCAGCTGAGGAGGCACGTGCTTCATATCAAGAAGTTGGAGGGTGAGAACTCCAAGCTTTCAGCTAAAGAAGCCGAGGTCGAGGCCCTTCGTGACGAAATTGTCGATCGCAAAAATAGGGCTGCGATCAAGGTCAAAAGGGCCGAGCTGGACAAGCAATGAGCCATTATCAAATCTCGGTTGAGGCTACTCAAGCGATGCCGCGCCGGGGAGCTCAACTTGGATGAGGAAATTGCAAAAGCCGAGGTAAAATCGGCGGAGGCTCAAGCTATCATTGATGAACTTCCATCAAGTGAGGCCTCGAGCGGCGATGACTATGAAGAGGATGACGAAGATGCCGAGGGGGACTCTGGGGATGGAGGTGATTCTCCCGAGGCATAGAATTCTGGTAGCATCGTTTTGTAAGCCTTCGGGCTTTTATGCTTGTATTTTGGACCTTCGGGTCCTTTTGATGTAAATACTCTTAGCCTCCGGGCTTTTTAATGAAATGACTTCGGTATTTTCATCTTAAGTGTTGGTTTTGCATGTACCGAACATCTTATAATAAATAATTTGCTTGCGAGACTTGATTGAGTTTAATCGATGCAAACTTAGAACGACGTCTCGTCCTCGAGTCGATGCATTTAAAGTGCAACTTCGGAGTGCAAGATTATAGAAACAAATAGATATGGAATCAAGATTATTTCATTGATAATATCAACGAGCCAGAAATCGGCTATTTACATGGAACCAAGTCGAAGCGGACCTTGGGTAAAAAACAAATTAACAATATGCCACTGCCGGGCGGGATTACAATGTACTAAATCTACTCCTCGGGTGTCACTCCCCGGTTGTCGGATAGATAAGCTCCGGTTGGGAGGCTCGATGTCGACCTCGGTATCAACTCATCTCTCACTCCCACTAGTGTTCGGTTGTGAATCTTGATGAAGATCCGAGCACTGGAAATCGTTCGGTTCGCTCCCTGAAAAGGTCAAGCAAAAATGGAACGAGGAGCAAGTTAGAAAATTTCGACCGAAGCCATAGGAGCGTTGTTCGGCTCGGGGCTGTGGGTGAATTTAGAAAAGTTCAAAGAACATTTACCTCGATTAGAAGTAGTACCGTTTTAAATTGAAAACGTTCCAATTTAGAGGTTCGGGCTCGCCTTGCAGATCCTCAATTTGATACGATCCTTTCCAAACGACTGCTTTGACTCTGTAGGGTCCTTCCCAATTTGCAATAAGCTTTCCCCTATTTTCTTCATTCGTTGATTGGTTTGTAGCCTTTAGCAGATAATTGCCGACTTTGAAGTCTCTAAGCTTGGCCTTCCTATTAAGGTATGCTTCAATCTGCCTTTTTTGGGCTACTAGCTGAACCAGAGCCAATTACCTTTTCTCCTCGAGTAAGTCCAATTCTATCCGCATACCTTGTTGATTTGCATCTTCGGTGGTGTGGGCATACCGAAGACTGGGTTCGCCCACTTCAACAGGGATAAGAAAATCCATACCATAAGCGAGTGAAAAAGGAGTCTCACCGGTGCTTTTCTTTTCCGTTGTTCGCATGGCCCACAGCACCCCCCGCAACTCCTCGGGCCAAGGTCCCTTCTTCTCATCGAGCCTTTTCTTGAGATTTTCGATTATGATTCTATTTGAAGACTCAGCTTGGCCATTGGCACTTGGGTGATAAGGAGTCGAAGCAATTCTTTTGATCCCCCATTGCTTGAAGAAATCAGTGATGGCTGCCCCCATGAACTGTTTACCATTGTCGCAGGCAATCTCCCTTGGGACACCGAACCTGTAGATGATGTTCTTCTTGATGAAATCGATTACTTGTTTTTGCTTTACCTCGGTGAGAGCCCCGACTTCCACCCATTTCGTGAAGTAATCAGTTAGCACTAGAATGAAGCGAACACCACCTTTTCCCTTCGGCAATGGTCCAAAAATATCCATCACCCACTTCATGAAGGGCCATGGTGATACCACTGAATGTAGAGGCTCGGTCTGCTGGTGGATCATCCGTCCATGGCGTTGGCACTTATCACATTTCTGCACGAAGGCCTTTGCATTGGCACTGAGAGTAGGCCAATAGTACCCAGCTCTTAATAACTTACACACCAAGGATTTTCCCCCCGAGTGGTTGCCACACTCGCCTTCGTGCACTTCGGCCATCACATATCTGGCCTCATCGGGACCCAAACACTTGGTCATCGGGCCGCAATATAACCTCTTATACAGATTACCCTTGATCAAATGATATGAAGCTGATTGGGTCCTTAACTTTTTGGCCTCTTTTTTATCTTGGGGAACAGTCCCCGAGTCGAAGTAAGAGATGAACTTACTCCGACAATCCCATCTATTGTCCACCGAATTGACCTAAAACTTCATCTCTCTCATTTGAGCGGACAACAACCGGACTACTGAATCAGTCCCCGAGTGGGCTTCGTCGATCGCCGAACCCAGATTTGCCAGAGCGTCAGCCTCGGTATTCTCCTCCCGAGGCACTTGTTTAACTTGCCACTCTTGGAATTGGGCCAAGATTCTTTGTGCTCGGTCCAAGTATAGTTGCATTCTGGGCTCCCGAACCGTATAGTCACCGAGGACCTGGTTCATTACCAACTGCGAATCACATCTTAGTTCGATTCTTTCCACCCCTATCTCTTTGGCCAACTCCAAGCCCGCTAGAGCCGCCTCGTACTCGGCCTCATTATTGGTCACTTTTTTGAACCGAACCGAGTGCCTGATTTTCTCCCCGGTGGGTGCTTTCAACACTATGCCTAATCCCGAACCCTTGGAATTAGTCGTCCCATCGGTGTGCAGTACCCATAGCCCCGAAGCTGTCCCCTTCGACATTGAATTTTCCTTTTTCGCTTCGTGCAGAATCCCAACACTAAAATCAGCTACGAAGTCAGCCAGGACCTGAGACTTGATGGTTGTTCGGCGCTGATAGGTTATGTCGTACTCGCTCAACTCTACCGCCCATTTTGATAATCTCCCCGATAACTCAGGTTTATGCAATATACTCCTTAAGGGGAAGGTTGAAACTACCGCTATTGGGTGACATTGGAAGTAGGGTCGTAGTTTCCGAGCAGTAACAAGTAAAGCGAGTGCTAGTTTCTCCAAGTGTGGGTACCTGGCTTCGGCGTCGAGGAGTGTCTTGCTCACATAGTAGAAGGGCTGTTGCTTGCCATCTTCTTCCCGAACCAGCACTGCGCTGACTGACACCTCGGATACAGCCAAGTAAACCAGTAATGTTTCACCCTCTTTTGGCTTGGCGAGCAACGACGCGTTAGCCAAATATCGCTTCAAATCTTTCAACGCTTGTTTACACTCCGGTGTCCATTCGAAGTGATTGTTTTTTCTCAAAACGGAGAAGAATTTGTGGCATCGCTCCGAGGACCTTGAGATAAATCGACTCAAGGTGGCGACTCGGCCAGTCAAGCGTTGGACTTCTTTCACCCCGGTCAGCTCTTCGGGGATCTCCTCGATAGCTTTGATTTTATCTGGGTTAGCTTCGATCCCTCGTTCAGAGACAATGAATCCCAAGAATTTGCCTGATCCAACACCGAAGGCGCACTTCTCAGGGTTCAACTTCATGCCATATTGCCTCAAAACAGCAAAAGCTTCCCTCAGATAATTCAAATGATCCTCCATTCGGATCGATTTGATGAGCATATCATCTATGTAGACCTCCATAGATTTTCCAATATACTCCTCGAACATGCGACATACCAACCTTTGGTAAGTCGCCCCGGCGTTTTTCAGACCGAAGGGCATCACCTTATAGCAGAAAGTACCTCGGTCAGTGATGAACGAGGTCTTCTCTTCGTCCCCCGGGTCCATGAGGATCTGATTGTAGCCCGAATATGCATCCAAGAAGGTTAACAACTTGTGTCCAGCCGTGGAGTCTATTAACCTATCAATTTGCGGCAATGGGTAGGAGTCTTTAGGGCAAGCCTTGTTCAAATCAGTGTAATCTACACACATTCTCCACTTGCCATTTTTCGTCGGTACGACAACTACATTGGCCAGCCATTCGGGGTATTTTACTTCCCTTATGAAAACATTTTCTTGTAACTTTGTGGTTTCATCTTCGATTGCCTTCTTTTTGACCCCGGCGTGAGGTCTCTTCTTCTTCTTCACCGGGGTGAACTTTGGGTCCACATTCAGCTTGTGGGTCATGATCTCCGGATCGATACCAATCATGTCTGAGTGAGACCAAGCAAAAAAATCGTTGTTGGACTTTAAAACTTCAATAATTGCTTTTCTCGACTCCGGGTCCAACTCCGAGCCGACATATAACTTTCTCTCTGGAAAGTCTTTCACCCTGGTGAAAGACTCCAGCTCCTCAATGGTGGAGTCCTCGGCTTTTTGCTTCTGAGGCTCTTGAACGCATGCCGGGATCTTTTCTACTTCACCTTGGATGTCCGCCTCGTTTGACCCCGGTTGAGTTGATTGCTATTTCTTTGGCCCGTTCGGGGCGACTCCACTTTTTAAGGCGATCGAATAGCACTCTCTCGCTACTCGTTGCTCATCACTTGATGCAGCGTGGAAGGAACAGCTTCCATGGAGTGGATCCATGGCCTACCAAGGATCACGTTATACGCAAGGTCCTCGGGCATCACTTGGAATAATGTTTCTTTGCTAAATCCCTCGGCGAATGTTTTGAGTGTGATTTCACCCAATGTCTTCTCTGTGGAGTTGTTAAAGCCTGTCAACACTGTCGCTTTGGGGATGACTTCCCCTTTGAGCCACATCTTTTTAATGGCCCCGTAGCTGATTATGTTGACCGAGCTACCAGGGTCAATCAAGACTCGCTTGATGTCGGAGTCGTTGATTCTCAGCATGATGACCAATGCGTCGTGGTGGGGGAACATCATCCCATCATAGTCATCATCATCAAACACGATCTCTTTGCCCGAGCCTCCAACTCGGGTTCTTTTCTCCATCGTAATCGACGGTTTGGCGAATTTCTTTGCGGCCGCGAAATTCACCCCGTTCACTTCTGAGCCCCCGGTGATGACGTTCACAACTCTCTCTGGGGGTGGAGCCCGAGGTGGATGCCCATCCCCTCGATTTTTGGAGTAGTTGTCCTTTCCCTTGTCAGTGAGGAATTCGGCCAATACTCATTTCTTCAATAAATGGGCCACTTCGAGGCGCAAAGCTTTGCAATCCTCGGTTCGGTGACCATAATCAGCATGGAACTCACAGTGCAAGTTTTGGTCTCTCTTGTCCGCCGGAGTTCTCATGTCCCTGGGCACTCTTACCCCAGGAGTTCCCTTGACTACGTGGACCAACTCCGAGGTCGATATGTTGAAATTATAGTCAGGGATCCGGGACAAATCTTTCTTCGTAGCCGAGGCTTGGCCCGAGGAGTTTTTCTGGTTCGAGTTAGAGTGAACCTTCCCCCCAAGCCGTTGGCTGATATGCGAGCTTGTGGGCGAGCCTCCAAAGGAATTTCCTAGCCTTTGGCTGATAGGCTGTCTCGTGGAGGTGTATGGCTCATACCTCCCCTTTGAACTCCCCCGCGACGCCTCGGCGCGATGCGAGGATTCACCTCGGTTTTTGTAATTGTAACCTCGGCTTTTAAATTCAGCCTCCTCCAATCTTATCTTGGAGTAGGCTCGCTTGTGCAAGTCATCCCAGGTCAGCACTTGGTATTGCTGAAGCTCTTTTTGCAACTCAGCGGCAGCGTCAGAGTTGCGCACATTGATACCCTTTTCGAATGCCATGATGGCTAGAGTATCATCCATCCGAGGCAATTCCATGCGCTCGGCATGAAAGCGCTCAAGGAACCCCTTGAGGGGCTCACCGAGCCTCTGCTTGACCTCACAGATATCCTCCTTCCTCTGGAGGATTTTCTGTGCCCCAGTGTGGGCCTTCACGAAGGCGTTGATCAATTCCTTGAAGGTGGAAATCGACCCCGCTGGTAGGCACATGTACCAACGTAGCGCGCCCTTTTCCAAGGACTCGCCAAACTTCTTTAAGAATCTTGACTCGAGCTCTATCGCCATTAAGTCATTGCTCTTCACCATTGACATGTACTCCCTTACATGCTCTTTGGGATCGATAGTCCCATCATATTTCTTTAAAAACATCAGCTTGAAGTTTTTAAGAGTTGGGGCTGGAGCCGCTTCGGGCTTGAAGGGCAGCTCCCTGTACTGGTCTATATCAAGCTCATCTTCGGTTTTTGTCATCCCTGGTACGCTTTCGAGGCGCTTGTCTACATGCGCCCCGATGCGAGCCTCAATGCGCGCCTCGACGTGTGCTTCCATTTCCCTGGTCAACCTCTCAACGTCAACCGAGGGTGTTGTTTCAGCCATGGTGGGAATCATCCCGAAGTGTGGCGTCGTACTTGGTAAATTCCCCGAACCCCCAGACGTAGCCCCGTTGAGAGGTCCCCCTATTATCGCGCCCGTAGGAACAAAAGTCGGGATGCCTCCACCAGGAGCCGAAGGCTGGGTTCCGTTCGGTGCCGCGCTGTTCCTCGCTTCCAACGAGGCGCGGAACTCGGCGTTGATGTGCGCCTACTCATCTTGCCGTTCTTGGAGGGCTCTTATTGAATTAATAACGAAGTTCTGAAAAGCTTCAGTCGTCATTGGAGGTTGAGAATCTTGGTTCGACGGAACGTCAGTCTGTCCATCACGATTTCCACTACTGTCAGCCATGTCGTCGTTGAACTCGTGAAATTAAACGCAAAAAGAACGTTAAACTTTGGAACAAAGCGATTCTGCTTATATCCCCACAGACGGCGCCAATTTGTATGGCCCTAAACCAGTTTTAGGATCACAAATCGAATTTGGGTTTGAATATAAGCAAAACTTCGTATCAAAGCTAAATAAATGCGAGAAATAGGTGTAATGCGAAAGAACAACTTGATTTCAATATATCGTAATGAGTACAAATTTGAGCAGAGTTTCAGTATGTATTTCTGGACGCCTACAATACAAAATGAATTGCTATTTATAGGCCTAGGAGTCTTGCCCACGGTCTCCACTATTGATTATGCTCTGGCCCACGATCTTGGTATTAATAGAAGGGGTTAGTGGGCGGACGTATTGGGCTGTGAAACCGTTGGAACCGAGGCTGTTCACCGAGGTGCATATATGCGACCTCGGTAAGGGGGCCTTGCTGTTCGCTCGAGGTAGACATCACCGAAGCTCAGCTTACGGCTCGCCTTCGGTGACGACCTTGACGTGTGACTTCGGCGACCCACTTACATGCTTCGGTCTTTGGCTTGTTGTGATGTGCTCGGTCGTTGTCAGATTGCGCGACCGGGGCGAATCATCGCGGGTCGATTTTTTACCCAATACAAATAGTAATAATTTTATTGACTCTTTTACGGCCATATAAATCGATTATTATATGATTAAAATACTCCAAAAAATAATACAGTATAAAAAAAGAAAGATGAAGAAAATCTTTCAGCGCACTTGACTATTCCAAGTACCATGTTGTGCTGTTTTATTTTTAAAAAAGATAAAGTATCATCGTGGCCCCACTTTTTCTTAAGAAAAGTATAAATTCATTTTAATTTTCAACTTAACAACCGTGAGTTAAGCGAAAACCTTCTTAAAAACTCATCTTGCCTTTGTACAAACTTTGGTTGCGTGTTCAGATTCGTAAGTCCGATTTTCTTGCACTCGTTTGACAATTGAGAACGTGTGTGTATATTCCACATTATCTATATGATTAATCCTTGGTGGTGGCAAAAAGTATTATTCCTTGGTAAAACTACATAACACCTCTAAATCAATTTATATGTTTTGTAAAGTCAAATTAAATTCCTCTCTTCAGCAAACTAAAAACCAAGCTAAGAACAATCTCAATTTGTTTAAACTTAAAATAAATCAACTACCTTTTTAATTTGTGGCATCAGAAATAGGAATAAAGAAATTGAGGGGCGGATAAACTGCAGCTTCTATTTTGCCATGAAAATAAAGTGGGAAATTTGAGCAGGAAAGTGAATCGAGAAGATCTTGATAGAACTCTTAGTTACGCTCAAGATCTTTTTACATTTCATATATATATATATATATATATATATATATATATAGTGTACACTTGTATAACTTAGTGTAAAAGGAGAAAAAAGAAATTAATTTGCATGTACCTCACCAAATCTTATGTTAATAGGGAATAGGAAAAGAAAATCTTGAACAAAATATATTGCATGAAATTTCACTAGTTGACTTGATGCGCTACTTTGTATAATGTTGGTCTAACTTTTTTTCTAATGAGAACGGGTATGCAGCGGTAATTTACTAATAATAAAACTGTAAAGTTGCTAAGATCACATCGCAAAAATCAGCATTGCCTTCATTTTAAAAAGAAACTACTTAATGAAGTATACAAGTATGAATCATTAAAAATTTGAGTAATTAGAATTCTACATCTCAAATTATTTATAAGATAATCATACGTAAGTTTTTGTAATAAGCATTAACTGAGAAATGGAAAAGTATAATAACAAACCTACACGCAGATTAAATAGTAAAGATAGTGTGGGTTTATAACTTAAATTCTCTAATGGGTGCCGTAATTAGAGGGTGTTAAAAGTGCTTATAAGTCAAAATCAGTTATACGTTTCTTTTCAGCTTACAAGTACTTTTAGTTTGACAAAATATTTTACTATTTTGTCCCTAAAAAATTTTGTAATCCATGAAATATCATTTCTAAAATAAAATTTTCAACCTCCTCCTCATATTATATTCGTCATTTGTCATTTTTAATGTAAAAATACTTTTAGATTTATTTTTGTGTAAATAACTTAAAGGACATTGCGGTTATTTTAATTAAAAAAATGTACTTATCAGCACTTTTTTACCAAACACACCAACTGCTTGTATTGGGTGAAAAATTACACGAGCCTCGAGCTCAAGGCATATGGTGAAATCCAGCCAAGGTCATCGAAATCGAACCTCAAGGTGATTGATTTACTTCACGAGGTCAGAAACCGAGGTCATGAGGCGATTGATATACCCCTCGGTGGAACTCCCCGAGGCGATTGGTACCCCACGGTGGAACTTTCCGAGGCGATTGATATACCCCTCGGTGGAACTCCCCGAAGTGATTGGTATACCCCTCAGTGGAACATCACGAGGCGATTGATATAACCCTTGGTGGAACTCCCCGAGGTGATTGATATACACCTCGGTGGAGCTTCCCGAGGCGATTGGTATAACCCTTAGTGGAGCAGTTATTCTTTGGTGAAAATGTAACTGTCGCTATTATGATTGCATTAAAGAGGAAGATCATGGGCTGGCCATGATCAATGTGGGATTGATGGTCTTAAAGTACATTTATTGCCTTGGCATCTTTTGTAAACTATAAATAACTATTTGTAATAGTTGAAAGGCATTCAGAAATAACTCAACAAATATAGAAACTCACTCGTTACTTTGTTACTCAATGTCTTCTGTATCTACTCTTTATCTGTTTATTCAATTGTTAATTTTGATACAATGATTTGCTTGTTAACCACTCTACAAATTCTATTTGAGCGACCTAATCGGATTTAGGCCCACACAAATTGGCGCTGTCTGTGGGGAACAGGCAATAGACGTTGTTCCAAAGTTCCAGAACATCACGATGCAGACCAACAATGCTCTGTTGAGCAAACCGGTGCTGGGACTTTTGTTCCACCTCTTGCACTAGAGGACTGAGGACAAGTTCCTCCACCACCTCCGCCCTCAGGAGACCCTTCCTCTTCAGGATCAAACAATTCGTTTCAGACGTATGTTATCAATTTTTGCAACAGATTCAAAATCGTCTTGTTGAGCAAGCAAAATAACAATAACGAATTTCATAGCACGCTGCAAACGGTGTCCGGAAATTCAAGAAATAATTCCACATCCACCAATACTACACCTGTAGCTCCCACTGGAGGCATCCCGAATTTTGTTCCTGCGGGCGCAATGACAGGGGGACTTCCACATGGGACTACATCAGGTTCGGTGACTGCTCCCCTCGGGGACTAAGTACATGGCGATGGTCAAGAGCAATGACTTGACCCCGGTAGAAAGAGAATCTGTGGTCTTCAAGAAATTCGGGGACACTCTCGAGAAATAGGAGTTGAGTTGGTAGAACTAAGATATGATTCACAACTAGTGGTGAATTAGGTACTCGGTGATTATTCAGCTCGTGAGCCTAAGATGCAGTTGTTTTTGGTTCTGATGCAACATGCACTAGCCAAATTCCAAGAGTGGAAAATCACATAAATCCCTCGGGAGGAAAACGCCGAGGCAGATGCCTTGGCTAACTTGGGTTCGGTTCAGCCACTGGGGAAGAAGACTCGGGGATTGGTTTAAGTTCAGCCACTGGGGAAGAAGACTCGGGGATTAGTGTAAGCCAAATGAAGGTTAGCAACCGTACCTTTAACCTCGAATACTTTGATATCGGACACTCTTCTGCCTTGGGCACATTGTAGACCTTCGGTCGCTTCAATGCTTGGCGTCACAATTCACCAAGGGTTTGGGCACGTCAGCCTCGGTTGTATTTCAGCTTTCAGCCTCGGTTGTATTTCAACTTTCAGCCTCGGTTGAATGTTCAGCTTTCAGCCTCGGTTGAGTGTTCAGCTTTCAGCCTCGGTTGCATGTTCAGCTTTCAGCCTCGGTTGCATTTCAGCTTTCAGCCTCGGTTGAATGTTCAGTTTCAGCCGCAGTTGCTTGCCTCGGGGTCGAACTTGCATCTTTGAGCTTCCTCGTCCAGTGCCCGTCCTCATAGCCTCTGAATCAGCTTGGTCACTTGCCAGCTTGCTTGATGGATTCTCATTGTTGTTGCTCAACCATAATAAGTGATCGTCGGGATCATGCAATTTCTCGGCTCAGCTCCTCGTGGACAGTATCGATGGCTCGGATGGATGACGGCCAATTTGGATTGCATCAGGGACTGACTCAATGGTCCGGTTATTGACACATGCGGTAGGAAAGATAAGATTGGAGCAGATAAGAGGGAAGCAGGAAAGTTTAGTCTTTCATATACCCATATGGATGAAAAGTCAAATCAACAAGCTATGCGCGTGGAGATAGATTTGCTCGAGGGGCAAAGGCTCGTATCAACTGGAAAATATGAATGGCAAAGCAGAACCTTTAAATTGGAACTTCTCCAATTTGAAGTGTTATTACTTTTGACAACAAGGTACTTTCATTTTATCGCAAGAAATGCAGTGTTTGGGTCCTCATTACTTCACACCCGAACACTGGGGGTTGAATGGGGATGCTTAGCCAATAATGATTCGGAGACTCATTGCTCGAGCGTTGGGGTTATACATCGGGTAAGTGATGTCTTTGCACTATTTTCGCCCCGAGGCGATTTTCGCCCCGCAGTAGTTTTCGCCCGAGGCAATTTTTGCCCCGAAGCTGTTTTCGCCCGAAGCAATTTTCGCCCCGAGGCGATTTTCACCCCGAAGCAATTTTCCCACCGAAACGGCTTTCGCCCCAAAGCGGCTTTCACCCCGAAGCGGTTTTCGTCCCGAAGCAATTTTCACCCCAAAGCGGCTTTCGCCCCGAAGCCGTTTTTCGTCCCAAAGCGGTTTTTGCCCCGAAGCGGCTTTCATCCGGAAGCGATTTTTGCCCTGAAGCGATTTTCGCCCCGAAGAGATTTTCGCCCCGAAGCGGTTTTCGCCCCAAAGCGGATGTTATTTTTATTTTTCCAAGTATAGCATCGGCTAGATTGGCACTTGTAAAATGTCCGTTTTGGCTCGCTACGAAATAAAATAAACTTGATTCAGCTATATATCTATTTCAATGTTCGGATTTTTGTAATTAAATGTTGTTCTTCCATTGCCACGGCTCGAGATAGAGACGTCGTTCTAAGCTAAACATTGACGCAAAATAAATTTTGTCTAAGTCTGGCAAGCAAAATATTCTAAGCGACATGTCGAATGCTTTCAAAACAAAGTAAAGACTAACACTTAAGAGAATTCAAGTTCATTGATAAATGCCAGGGGCCAACAAAGTTATTTACATAGGCTCGGTAGCCACAACAGAAAAAAGAAAAAGAGAAGCATAGCAACGGGCTATCACTCTTCGGCCTCGTCCTCACTTGAAGTCTCAACTTCAGTGCCCTCATCGTCTTGTTCTCCTCCATCGCTATGTTCATCACTCGAGCTTTCACTACTCGAGGAAAGTTTGTCCAGAATAGCTTGAGCCTTGGCAACGTTGCCCTCTGGCTTTGGCTATTTCTTCATCCAAGTTCACCCCAGCTCTGCATTGCTCGAGGGTCTTCAACTTGGTCTGGATGATAGCCCAGTTCTTATCGACTCGGGCTCTGGTGGCCTTGGACTTCAGCTTTGCCTTAAGCTTAGTTTTGAGCTCAGAAGAAGAAGTTGCCTCTTTGCCCCGAAGGGTCTTAACCTCAGCCTCGAGAGCTTTCTTTTGGGGCCTCCAATGCGTTCATTTTCAGCATAAACGCCGCCAGCTTGCTATCAAACGCCTCGGCCAATTCCTTAAGCTTGGCATCCGCTGCGTCAGATTGCCTTTGGTTTCAACTCGGAGGTTTTTTCTCTTGAGGCTTCATTTTAGTCTCGAGGTTGGCTATGACCTCGGCGTATTTAGCTAGCTGGGGGTCGAACTTATCTGCTGCTTTGCGAGCTTGGTCTATTTAGAATTGAACAATCCCACCTTTGTGCAGTGTGGGGGAAAAGAAGGGAAGGCAAAGCGAGGCGTCGCAACCAATGGGTGGGTGCCACGTGCATTGGATGAAAAGGTGAAACGACCGCCGCCTTTTCAAAATTACTTGGTGCACAAGGTGCCACGTCGGTTTTCCGTTAATTTCATTCCACTCCTCAGAAAATTCTGTCAATTAACGGAGGAGTGGGGGGGCTATCTATTTTGGGTGAAAAATTACACGAGTCTCGAGCTCAAGGCACAGTGCAAAATCCAGGCAAGGTCATCGAAATCGAACCTCAAGGTGATTGATTTATTTCACGAGGTCAGAAACCGAGGTCATAAGGCGATTGATATACCCTTCGGTTGGAACTCTCCGTGGTGATTGGTACCCCTCGGTGGAACTTCCCAAGGCGATTGATATACCCCTCGGTGGAACTCCCCGAGGGAATTGGTATACCCCTCAGTGAAACTTCACGAGGCAATTGATATACCCCTCGGTGGAATTCCCCGAGGCGATTGGTATACCCCTCTGTGGAACTTTCCGAGGCGATTGATATGCCCCTTGGTGGAACTTCCTGAAGCGATTGGTATAACTCTCAGTGGAGCAGTTATTCTTTGGTGAAAATGTAACTGTCGCCATTATGATTGCATTAAAGAGGAAGATTATGGGCTGGCCATGATCAACGTGGGATTAATGGTCTTAAAGTATATTTATTGCCTTGACATCTTTTGTAAACTATAAATAGCTATTTGTAATAGTTGAAAGGCATTCAGAAATGACTCAACAAATATAGAAACTCACTTGTTACTTTGTTACTCAATGTCTTCTGTATCTACTCTTTATCTGTTTATTGAATTGTTAACTTTGATACAACGATTTGCTTGTTAACCACTCTACAAATTCTATTTTTAGGCCCACACATTGCTTATTACTATTTTCAGCACTTATATCCAAACATGTAACTACTTATTTATAAAATAAGTTTCAGCTCCTAAAAGTATTTTTCAGCGCTTGATGCTTATCAGCCATTTTAAATCAGCTAATCCAAACGGGCTCTAAATTTGAACAAAAATATTGTAAGATACATTTCCAAAAAAATTGTAATACAAAACTACTACTAACTTTATAAATATTTCTTTTATTCCAATTTGTATGTCAATACTATGTTTTAGAATGTCGTCCATTTTTCTTTAACCATACTTTATACATATTTTGAATTAAAAATCAACTATCATGACATATACCATATACAGTTTCCAATATACAAAATATTAGTACTTCCAAAAGCTTAAAGTATCTACAACCAAATATATAATACTGAAAATTAAGCATTTTAATCTTTGTACATTGAACCTAACCACATAAAATGAAACAAGTACTCTAATTATAGGACATTCTTTTTTAGACATAATAAAAAAGGAAAAAAATAAATAAAAGAATGTCTGAATATTCTACTTGTCTTCCCGCCACTATAAAACCTCTCTTTCCCATAATAATTCCTCCACTTCTCTTTTCTCTTCGTCTCCAAGGACCAAGAAAAATAAAAAAGAACTAAAACTGTTTGTTGGTTATATTCTTTGAAACAATCAAGAAAAGAGAATATGGGTGCTTGTGCAACTAAACCAAAGGAGTTGGAAGGAGATGCACCGGAAACAGCGCCGGAGAATATCCCGGCGGTGGAAGTAACCGCCAAGGATGTGGTGGTTGTCGCTGAAGAAGAAATAAAGAAGGAAATAGAAAGTGGTGGTGTTGATGATGATGATGCTGAAAAACGCCGTTCTCTTTCTAACTTGTTCAAGGAGGTATATTTTTTATTATTTATTCTGTTGATTTTCTTGATTCGAGCCATAGAAACAGCCACAGAAACAGCCACTGATTCAAGATGGCTGCATATATCACATCTCTTGGAGTGCTGCCATTTCTCGAACCTTTTGTGTGAATACGGAATAATTTGTGCACCACATTTTCTTTCTTTTTTATATATATTTGTTGGTTGCTTGTTTATTGAATATTGGTTGTTATGAATCTGTTGTATGTTCTTCGAAAAAGTTTTCTTTTTCTATTTATTTTCAAGAATTTTTCCTTCTTTGTGTTTTTTTTTTGTTTAATTTATAATCCTCTTATTTTTTTTGCTGTTGTTGTTTTGCACTATTTAATGAGATATTAACCTATATAGCCGCTCGCCGACCGTTTAAATAAAAAGCAGCCCGTGAATTTATAATAAATGTGTAATACATGTATAATATATGTAGAGCGGCATACAATGCATGTATAATATATGTGTACTGGCTAGGAGATGTAAACAGTGAATCCATTTTGGCTATATGTGTAAAGATCTTTTTTTTTTTTTAAATTGCACTATGGATTGGTGAATATTCTGATCTGATCATGATTTATTAAAGAAAAGTATTTAAATTAGGATTTTGATTGATTCTCTTTATACTCTAATAGTTATGGATTGTGTTAAAAGGAAAAAGAAATTTCACAATATTTTGCTGAAAAGGTTCGTTGTTGCTAGTATCTTCTTTCTACGTGGGACTCCTTGATGATGATCCACCTTAATGGCTGTCACTAGTAATAAAAGGTGGAAGATTGTTTTTATCAGTCTTCCTTTTTTGGATTTGCCACCTAGTCCGTTTTGACCCGACTAATTTCGATTTGCAACAGTAAGTACCATCTTTGGAATAAAGCACTTTCTATCAAAGGGGATGACTCTGTCCACCAAGCCTTTGGGGGTATTTTTTTACTAGTTTTTCATCACCTCTAGTCTATGATAAGTGATAACACTAAATATCTTTTCCTGCTAGTAATCTATTTTATTGGATATTGGGAAAAATGGATAATGTTGATGATAAACATTAATACCTATGTCTTATGAGAAAGCAAGAAGGTGAATGCTTAAAAAAGTCATAAACGTCACAGTAGACCTAATGAATGAGAATTAAATTAGTACCAACATATTAATATTTTTAGGACATAGATGTACTGTCATCATAATTATATATGGTCCATCCCCTTGATTTTCACTAACATTGTTTGTCGGCATTCTTTATCTTTCCTGAAAGATCGATGCCCTTGATCCTGAAGTCAAAACATAACCTTTTTGCTGTTAAAACTGTATATTCTTTAATTTGCCTGGCTGGAACAGAGATATAGTGTGGTGGAAGTACATAATAATTGCTATATTTAGAAGTCTAAAGTAATCTTCTATATGAATGAATTCTAGGTGATTTCTTTCCTTTTATCTTAGTTGAGGTGCATACGAGTTAGGTCCGGGCACCACTGTGATAAAAGTATAGTTTTTTCTTTAATTGTCAGGCTGGAACAGAGGTAGTGTGGTGTAAGTACAGATTAATTGCTATATTTAGAATGTCGTAGCAATGAATGCTAGGTGATTTGTTTCTATCTAGTATTAGTAAAAGATAATGGATATCGAATCGACATGCATGCAAGTTGTCCGTAAAGCACTATTATAAAAAACTGATCTTTTCTTTAATTTGCTAGGCTGGAATAGAGATAGTGTGGTGGAAGTACAGATTAATTGCTATATTAGAGCATTGTGGTCTAAAAGAATCTTGGTCATGATTTTTGACATTCAGTTGGATGTGAGTTGTTGACAACCAAATAGGTTAATAGGGTCATTAGGACCACTAACTTGTTTTCTTCTCCTTTGTTCCTGTTTCTATGTAGTCTTGTTATTATAGTATTGCTTTCATATTAGACAATATTGCTAAACGTTGTCTGCCTTTATTGTTTCATTGCTTTTCATGTATTTTAACTCACTTTTTTTATTCCAATAATTATGGTTACTTTGCCACTAGGGCCATTCTGGGTTGTTTTGTTACAACTTTCAATTACTTAGAAACTACAAAGAGTAAGAGATTGGAAAAAAAAAACCAGTAATAACTTCCCGTGTTCCTGTTGTTTAGTTAACAAGAGGAAAGAAAATATGTTGGAATACAGAATATCCTTCTTATTTGTAAAAGGAAAAGAAAATATTTGCTTTTTCCTGTACGTGCTTTTCACTCACGTTGAAAAAGAAAAAAATCATATTATCCTTTCACCTTCCCTAGACCCAACTTGTCGAATAACAATAGTTATGTTGTTATTATTGTTGTTGCTCCACTTTCTAGTTTTCCTCCATTTCTCTTGATTTTCCTAGTTTGTTATAGTAACATAGAAGGATTGAAATAGTCATGTTGTTTGCTGCATAGTTTTGACTTCAAAGTTATGATAAAAATGCGAATGGAACTGATAGACTGGTTGAGTTTGTGTTTTAATCATTTAATCGTCGCTTATCGGACAATGACCAGTCATAATTCTTAACCTAGCAGGAAATGCTATGTTCGCTACATGTACCATTAAAAGATGGTGATTTTGCTGTAAAGAACACGAAGTGAAAGCATTGATTTGATATGATTTGTTAGCATTTGACTAGCTTCTGATATGTTCCATTTCTTTGTTGCAGAAAGAAGTTAAGGGATCGGAGCAAGTGAAAGAGGATGCATCTCAGACCACACAAGCTTCCGAACCATCAGATGCCAAGCCAGAAGAAGTTGCTAAGGTTGTTGATGCTCCTGTAACGACTGAGACTGAAAAAGCAGTGGAAGTAGTATCAACGACAGAAGCCCCCAAGGTGGAAACTTCTGAGGAGAAGAAGGTAGAGGAAGTAAAATCAGAAACTAAGATTCCTGCTGAGAAGAAAGTAGAGGAAGTAACACCAGCAGTTGAGACTCCTGCAGAGAAGAAAGTGGAGGAAGTAACAGCAGCAGTTGTGACTCCCGCAGAGAAGAAAATAGAAGCGGCACCAGCTGCCACAGAGGCTCCAAAATCTGAAGTTCCCGTGGAGACAAAAACAGTAGCAAAACCAGCTGCGGAGGCAGAGAAAACTGTAGTAGAAGAAAAGAAGTCTGCCTAGTACTCTTGGTAGGATAAGTGAACCATAATGTTTTGAAGAATGAGACATTTTTCCCCAGTTTCTTGAAGATTGCTGCAAGGTGAAAGGCGTGGCTGATTTTTTGTTGGTTGAACAAGTTGTGATTAGCAAGATTTAATCTTTATTTTTTGATTGTCATTTGGTTGCTGTCTGAGTTTGATTACACGCTATATTTTCATCTTGTTTATTAATGGCGCGTTTAAACACACTCTAATATAGTTAGCTTTTTTTGCAATGCGAGTTGACATGTTTTCCACAGTTCTCGAGCTCTTTATTTACTGATATCTGTTATACATGGGAATCACAAATTCTTGAGCTCCATTTTTGAAATTAAATCAGGAAAAGTGGAAAAGTAAACATCTGATTGCTGAACTTCAGTATACTGGTGATTGGTATGAGTTTAGTCTTCTGTTTATGCTTCTTGAAGAGCTGCAGCTGGTTTGACAACAATATGATTGTAAGTTTCTTCTGGAACTATTGCAGCAGTGGCCTGATTTCCACCACCAGGAAACGAGATGATCTCAATGATTCCAATATTGTTATTTCTTAAGGCTTCAGCTTCAGCTGTTCTCAGCTCTTTGGCTTTTCCCCATATCACAGTATATAAGCCGATAATGATCAATATTGATCCTATTACACTATCATGATAAGAGGATATTTTTAGTCCCTGAACAAAATCAATTGCAATTTTGGACACTCATAAGATAGATTCTAACCTTCCTACGTGCAACTCCTCGTTTAAGACAAGCGTGCCAACTATGGCTACAAAGATAAGCACCAATGGATAGAACGAAGAAACATAGAGAGGACCTTTTTTCTTTGTGCACCACGCTACGATGGTTATTGCTAATCCTGAAGAAACAATGCCCTGAAACAACATTGAACCAATTAAACATACAATACAATGTAATATTGGTTATCCTGTAATGCTTATTAAAAAATAGTTACATACTGAATAAGCAGAAGTGAACAGTCTCATGTTCCAGCCAAGTTTCCAGGCAGATAAATTTCTTTCTCTACAAAAAGCATAGATGCCTGCTTGGATTGCCCCACAGAAACACATCAAGGCAGTGCTCGAGTACACGGGGTACCTCTGCCTCATCTTACCCTGTTCTCAAGAAAAAAGTAAATTTGTAGTACCATACATTGTACAAAGAAAATAGCCTAAGTCTTAAATAACTTTAGAATGTCAAATTGGAAAAATGGAAAACTGACCTGAAAAATCAACCAACATGCATATGAAACACAACTTAAAAATGCAAATAATGATCCCCAAATTTGGCTTAATTTATCTGTCTGTTGTGCTGATGTTGGTGCTGTGGCATTAACACAATTAAGATGGAAATTGGTAGACCACATTGTGATTTTCATTCCTTTGTAAAGGTTCAGAACTAGTGCTCCTCCTATGCCCAATATAGTTCCTAGCAACTTGGCTTTTCCTGCTAATTGACGTATGTTCAACCTTTCCATCCTGTGAATATATCATGGCCAACAAAAATGTCTCACACAATTGGCAACTAGTAAGGAAGGTTACTAGCATAACTAGATTCTGGGAAGGGAGGCTTATTCACCGCGGTGGATCTTTAATGTGATCAATTGAATCTAATGTTTTTCAACACTACATTAAGTATAAATGCAAAAATTTACTAAAACAAATATCGTATTTTGAATCCACAATTTCATAACATTCGAAATTGCCAAGTGATAGATGTCCAGTAAAGCTCTACCTAATAAAAAATCTTGCCTAGTGGTCTAGATGGGTGTCAGTATTAAAATTTTAGTCCGGTAGGAAAAGTCTTACAATTTTTAGCTTCTTGTGGCGATGTCCATGACCCGCCGGCCGCCATGAACTTTTTAAGTTGAAGTCCTGGCGACTCGTTAGGAGAGTGCTCATGGGGGCAACATTTAACAGTCGCACCAAATGTATTTTTGTAAATCTCCTTCCATTTAATTAGTATTTACATATGACTCATTAAATAGCTGAGTCCTTTCTATCAAAATCTTTTCATTTTCACTGCTCTAATCCATTACTAATGAAGGATGAAAATATCCCATCAATTCCACCACAATCCATGATAGTTATTCTTTGGACTTTCACATATATATATATATATATATATATATATATATATATATATATATATATATATATATATATATATATCTTAGCAAAGTTAGGTTTCTGCGTCTTCTTTTTGTACTTCTTCGTAGTGAAATCAACATAATATTTCCAGCAATTTTTGTTTTCATTACTTCGTTTCCTCGTAAACTTAAGCAAAAACTAAAACTATTACGAACAATAAGTAAAACATTTGCCGCATAAAAAGCCATAAGTGTTGAATTGTTCATGTACAGAAGACATAAAACACATAAATAATCTTATTTCCATATTTAAACGCAACTCTTAGGCAAAAATAACATAAAAGGTAGACATCAAATTAAAGAAACTTTTTTTTTTAAAGAAATGAATTACCTCAAAATTACAGCTAAAATTAATGTCACTGCAGGAGTAAGGTTAGACATGGCTGATGAAAACGTTGCTGTTGTAAAAATTAAACTCAACGCATATAAGTTGCTTCCAAGTGCTGCTCTGTAAAACAAATATTACCGAATTATTATCCAAAAGTTTTAAGAATATTGTTGTATTTATATGAAAACCATCATTTCCTTGTGATATTATCTTCTTTTATGCGCAAATTGTTTTAGGATTTATAGTTTAGGACTAAATAAATTCTTATTGGAGTATTTCGTTTGGTAAAGTATTATTTATTTATATATCTTTAATGGGTGAAATTCATTTTCATCCTCCTACTTTGCTTTAAAAATCAAACACATCCCTCAAATTTGAACAATAGACTTATTCATCATCCTATTTTATGCAATGTCTATTATGCCCTTGCCAGTTTCAATCTCACATACTATTTAACATTTTTGTAAAATTTAAACTATATTGGCGCTTATGCCATATATGTTTGGATTATATGTGAGAAATTATTTCTTATGGCATATCTTATTATATATAATACACAATCTCTTCAGAAATTAGAGTGAAGAAATTAGAGTTTTGATTGTCGTTAAAGTGATTTTTTTTAATTATGTCATAATTTAAAAGTTATTTATTGTATAACAGAGAATAACTTAGTAATATTTGTTAAAAAAAATAAACTCTACTTTTAACATTTATTTTTATATTACATGCGTTGAACGTATATTAAAAAAATATAATTATCTTCACTCTCACTTGTGTAAATAAATTATTAAATTTAACTTTTACTATCAAAATTACTGAATATTTGTACGAACAAATTATTCTAATTAAAATTTTATTTTCTCAATGTTTTATCATTCCAACATTATGTATGTATAGAATGTTTTGTTTCACATTTTACTTTATAAATATGATTTATTTATTCTATACCTAAGTCCATAAGGACCATAACATAGACTAAAAAGAGAAAAAAATATAAAATGTATTAGAAAATAAATGGACATGCTAATAATTTAGAGGGTAAAATAGGTATTTAAATTATTAAATTGAGATAAACGGATAGAAATATTTATTGTTCAAAGTTGAGGAACGTGTTTGATTTCAAAAGCAAAATTGGAGGATAAAAATGATTTTCACCCTATCTTTAATAAGTACTTTAATTTCGATTAATTCATAAAAACTGATGATAAATATCACTCATTAGCTCTCATCATCATTCTCACCCCAAACATCCATTGATGACCCCTTGGAAGAGTATTGTCCAACTAAACCTTGGTCTACTTCTTCTGCAAAGAAAAGACAGAAAATCAATAGTTATAAACAAGCTGATCTTTGTTGAATATATAAATTGCTTTTTATACGAAGGTTCTTTATAAGAACGTAAGGAATTGAAAAACAAAATGCAGAATATATTCAACCACAATGGTTGCACTTTAACATATTTACGTGTCAGATGACTCTAGCTAGTAGAAATCTAAAAACTGTCATGAACATATTCAAATAATGAAGAACCAAACGAAAAACAAAAAAAAAAAGATTGTTAATTAAAATCCAGTACTTTTCACGTGACTAAACACAAAAGGAAAAAAAAAAAAAATTCAAGAATCAACCTTTCAATTATGAAAGCAAGAGGAGCCATGAAAGCTGTAGCAAAAACCAATCTGTAGAAGACCAAGATTTGGACATTCATTCCATCAGCCACAGCAATCTTGTAGAAAATGTTTACACTTCCTGATGCTATTTGACTTAGCACCATTAATATCACAGTTTTCATATTTTCCATTCTCGACATTATCCCAATTAGCTTAGACAGAATGAAAGATTTGAAGCACACACCTAATTCTTTCACTCTCTAGCTCTTAGGTCAATATAACATACTCTAGTATATATATATATATACTCATCGATCTTTTGCGTAGGTACAAGAAAAAGTAATCACATGTCCACCTACATACAATTCACTTCTCTTAATATCAAACAAGTGCCACTATGAAGTTTGGCCTTAACTTAATTTAGGTAACTCTAACAAAGATTACAAATGAGACGTGTAGTTTTGTACCAAGGAAGAGTTTTCTGTATCTCTCAAAAACAAATTCAGTTCTTACAGTTGCATGTGCTAAGTTATTATCTATTGGTTTCATTTTATATGGTAGTATTTAATTCTATGAATCAAACTGAAGAAAGAGCGGCAATTCTTTTTAAATTTATAATCTTAAATATGTTACAAAACTTTTATAGATATAAAGTACTCCCTCAGTCCTATTTTAGTTGTCCATTTAGATCAAAAAATTCGTGCCAAAATAATTGTTCTTTTAAAAATTCAAGACTAAATTTGTTACTTATTTCTAATTATAACCTTAATCATTAAAGAAGTACAAGTTCTTTTTAGTATTGTTCAATTCTCAAAAAGCATTTAATAGGAATAATTTGGTAAAATATATGTTGTATTTATTGATTTTCTTAATGGACGTGAAAAACCTAAAGAGACAACTAAAATGGGACAGAGGGGGAGTATGTTATTGAAGGTAAAATAAAAATTTTAAAGTTTAATTGTTTTCAAATTAAAAATATGTTTTTTTAACAGATTAAAAAGGAAATAATGTCACACATAATAAAACAATGGGAGTATTTATTTGTATAGAGATGGTTTGAGAATTTAAACTTTTGACGAGCCCCATCATTAATTAAGTTCTTAACAACACAAATAAACCGATTGAACTTTTTTGATATATATTACTGACTCAAGTTTTAATCTTTGTTAAAATTTTAAATTTTTTCATATATATTCTTGTTCCGTATCGAAAATATTGGATTCACTTATAAACTCAATAAATTAGGCTCTAATCAGCTTTTGTATTTGTACATGGAATTCAGTTTGCAGTATCTAATGCCCACAAGCTTGTAGTGCTTCTCAACTACATTTACATGTTCTAGCTAATTGAGGAACTGCACGGAACTTTAAGGACTAGGATTGATGCATTGCTACAACTACAAAAAGAGTTGAATTAACTTTAATGTTGCAACTTTGAGACAATAACTCACTAATTATAGAAAGAAGATAGCACGATACTAAGACAATAAAGAGTTTGAATAATTCTTTTAAGTTATTTACTCTAAACATGTGAAAATGTAACTGTGCGTGGAGTCCGTTAATTGTTGGAACAACCTTTTTCTAGCTTTTTAAGCCGTGGAAAAGTTGCAATTTTTTTCTTCTTCATTTCCTTACGGTTACGTATTTCTTCTTTCTTGTGGGGTCAACATCAATTTAATTAATGTTATCACAATAAATGTTACAAGTAAGCTCCACTAAATTGAACAAGTTCATATGATCACTCATGTCAGTTTTAGTGCACATAATTCTAATATTAATAAACTAATTTAGAGTCAGGTTCGACAATATTAATGGTTAACCAACATTGAGCCCCTTTGTTACTATCTTTGTACCTCAAATGTCGTTCCGAGCTAGACGCCTAGACCTTCATCATGTGGTAGAAGATGCATGTATATGTTAAAACTAGTATACCTACCCGCGCGTTGCGCGGTCATAAAAATAAACTAAAATATTATTGAGCATTAATTTTTTATTAAAAATAGCAATATTTACTAATTATCATTTCGTGATTGTACATCTTTTGATAATTGTTTATATCATGTATAAAATTCTTTAACAAAAGAATTTATGAGTAAGTTCATGTTAAATATGAGTAGTATATTTAAATTTGAATAAGAACGGACGATATGTTTTATATTTTTTAATATTTATTTTACTATTTCTATTCTTTTTTTCCTTATCAGTTGTATTACTTTTTTTTTTTTGTCAAAGAAAATTGGCACCCTCCATATGGTTTTATTACATTTTTATCGCCTTCTTCTTTTAACTTTTATTTCCTTATTTTCATCTTCTTCTTCTTTTTTTCATTCTTTTTCACTGTTTTTTTAAAGTGTCATACTCTCCCTTTGTCATGGTATAAAATGTTCTACTTTCTCCGTATATTGTTTCCTTATCAGTTTCTTTCTTTCTCTCTTTCTTTTAGTATTCCTAAAAACGACTTCTTTCTCTTATAACACTTTTTACCATCTTAGAATGTCGACCACTATATATATAAATGCATAGACATTGTTGTGTTTTTTGATTTGTCACATCACTAACATGTGCCATCAAAAAATATAAAAATTAAACTATGATACTTCAATTAAAAAAACCAATTGAAACATCAAGCATAGGAGATAAATAAAATCATTCAAACTCAATTTTTGAAACTCTTTAACCTCCGAATTTCAGCTATGAAACCCCATAGATCTGTCCATGTTTATGAGCAAGGGAAGCTTCGTGATGACCTTCCTAACTGTGCTTTTCGGGAAATATAATAAAATTTCCTTTTTATAAAAATAATAATATCTAAAGAAATTATTTCTTTCGAAGTTTGATATATTTTGGCTCCCTCCTTTTGTAGAATCAAAGTTAACTTTCAAATTATACATTGGTTTCTCTTCTAACTCCAAATAAATATTGAGAATACGCCAACATAAATGAAATGAATTCCATCAATTTTGTATTATCTATATTCTCCAACCTTATATATCTAAGAACAAATTGATTAAATAAAAGTATACAATCTTTAAGTTCCGTTACCAAAAACCTATTTGATACAAAAGTTTTATAAAATTCAAAGGTAACAACATGAGTAAAGAAAGAAGAATAACTCGTAACTATTCTAACAATGATTGCTTATATGTACGCCAAAAGATCGAAATAAAAGCCAGAATCCGAATAAAGCTTCTCTTGGACATGCATATGCTCATAATAAAAATGCCCCATTAAACTGATAATAATAATAATAATATGATGAATGATGTCCCAACTTCCAAGCTACTGATTTTGTACCCTCGTGAAAACCTCATATGCAGTCGAGAAATTCCCCACACTAGAAAAAATATAATGGTAAGTTTCCTCTTTGGTAGAAAGAAAGTGGGAATAAGGGAGTCAACCGACATGAACTTCATTGCTGAAAAAGCAGGTCAAAATATTTCTTCTTTGGCAAATAATTTGTCAAGTGTAGATCTCCCTCTGTAATTGTCATGTCATCCTGCCAAAAGAATTAAGAACATATGAAATTGCATAATGCAGTCTGCATCTTTAATCTCACCATTCAAATGTTGTCAAGCAATTTCAATTACATCTGTGTTAAAATAGGAAATACTATATATATATATATATATATATATATATATATATATATATAGTTGGTGAATTCTTTCCCTACATTTTTTTTTATAATGCCACATCCTTAGATCTCCTCCAAGTTTTACAACAGACTATCCAAGAAATCTACTTCTTTCTCTTAATTACTACATTTACCATCTCAAATCACCGCACAAGCTCTTTTATAAATTGAAAGAAGAGACTGCATAAGTGAAATAATGACACAAAAAGAAAAGAGTTAATTAACTCTAGATATGAAAAGCCAAAAAGTAATTCACAAAATTTCAACAATACTGTTGCATGGACTTTGGAATATTGCACGATTGTTGATGACGGGGAGAAGCCACAAGCACTCAAAATCAGTCCAATACCCGTTCAGTCATGAAAATATGCTTCAAGGCTGGTTTGTGGGGATTGGGGAAGAGATACTGGTGTGGTGAAGGAGGAATATGTTGTGGCGTAATGATTTATAGGTATATATATAAGTACGTAATAATGATAGTGATTAAAGTTTGTAACTGGTCCAGGAAAGAATTTGTAATAGATGTAGAGTTGAAGAGGCAAAATAATAGGTGTTGGCAAGAAGTTACTCCTTTAGGAGTTACGGAAATAAATGGTCTATCATTCATCTAACACTTAATTCTTCCATATATCAGAATTTTTGAGCAAAAAAGAAAAGAGAACAAATTCAAAAAAAGGAGAAAAAAGATAAATAAGATCCTTGGCCAAAGAGAGATGCCACATCAGCACTCTTGAGCCCAGAATTATATATATATATTGATATTTGACATTGGTGGAAGAAATTAACAAGTTATTGTCTTTTTATATGATCTTAAATAATGCTTATTGATGTAGCTTTTCAAATCCAAGGTTAGATTATTTCTCAATTTCACTAACCATGGCGAAAGACATTGAAATTAATTATGATATGTTCACCGATTTGAGCATTTTTTTCCTTTCTTTCATGCAAATCAATTTTCGTCATTTGTAACTATATATACTACCATAGAATTTTTTTTTTTTTTGGTAATGCCATCCGAATCTTTGAATCTATGCTCCAAAGCACTTCATTGTGCCTTAACTTTTCATTATTTAACTACTCTATTTAATTTTCAACTCATAGATCAATTTACACTTGTCGGCTTGTTCATTTGCAAGTTCAAATTCAACTGTCCTTTCGATACCCCTCATTCGCGTTTCTCCTTATTTTTGGAAAAGGAATTCTCTTGCCTTCCAGTTAGTCACATTTTTTTTTATGAAACCCTTTCAACTGGGTATAAACCAATTGAAACTTGACTATTCTTCGTTACGCGTTGGCCTTCAGTTCAACTCTATGTGCCTAAAATAAGTGGGATCAATAGAATTTCAATTAAAAATAAATTAGAAAATGACCTTCAACTAAATATGAAACATGTTTTTTTTTGCTAGTGTAGGAAATTTAACCACATTAGGCATCCCATTATTAAAGGTAAGCATACGGAGGTAACTAATAACTAAAGACATCCTTTTAGTCCAAGGAATACCCATGAATTGTGAATAGTGTTTAAAGATCGAGTTAGACAATCTAAAGAGAATGTTGGTAGCGTGAAAATGAGCTCGACTTACCTATACATTTCCTGGAGCATAAAACTTGATGAGGGGTAGTGACCCTGTATGATTATATTTGGTTGGTATACACTTATGGAAAGACTTAACTTTAGGACAGGAGCTTAGATTTTAGCTATAACAGCTCAAATTCCATCTAATTTCCTGAACTTCAAAACACTGAACTCTATCAAGTTCAAACTTTAAACCATTTCTTAAAGTTTGAACTACAAAAACTGATTCGAAGGAGTTAATTCTTAAAATGGTCACTGAACTATTGTAAAGTATCTAAAAAAATCATTTTCTTTTGGTTTGAGACAAAAATATCACTCAACTTATCCAAAGTACCTTAAAATATCATTCTCTCAAGTTGTACGTTAAAGTTCACCAAAAAATGCTGACGTGGGATTTTATTTTAATTATTATTATTAAAAATGGACCCAATAATTATTTTAATTTTTTTTAAGAAGACATCAAATTATTTATTTTGCGAGACTCACATACTACCTGACCCAAAACGGGTCTTTTTTAGATTACTTGAAGAATGTACTAATTCAAGAACCGAATTTTATTGATGTATGTTATAAGTCTCAAGTCATGCTACGGGTAAAATACAAGATAAATTTTTAAATCCTCCCAACCACAATAGAGTTCTAGCATGACACTCAGAAGTCTTGCACCTATTGAATAAACTCTGAAGAGAAAAAATTTTGATTGCACAACAAATAGCAAGTCAAGACATTCAGAGAATGAGACTGAAATGCCAAGAATAGACTAAAACAGAAATTCTCAACGAGCCTCAGCTCATTATTCTTTGATCCAAGCTATGTTGTGACTTGATAGCTACTTAAAAGACCTGACTCATTTGCACCTTTAGTGAGGAGTAGAGACACTAAACTCTCTTTTACATAACATTACAAGATAGGTTAATGTTAATACGATTTAACAAACAAAAGCTTGTCTAAATGTCCCACCAAACTTTGGAATCAGAGTCCATTGTCAATAAGAAAGAGTAACATACTATACTAAAATAAGTTTTTTACATAATCAACAAAAAATAAATTCCAAAACAATTCAATCGAAATTTTGGTAGAATTTCTTATCTTCTACTTTTTGAATTAGTACTATCTTCAATTAATCTTAAAAAGACCCATTTTGGGTCGAGTAGTATGTGAGCCTCTCAAAAAATAAATAATTTGATTTTTTTTTAAAAAAATAAATTATTTATTGGGTCCACTTTTAATAAAAAGAACCAAAATAAAATTCCATATCGGTGACCTTTAACGCACAACTTGGGAGAATGACTTTTTAAGGTACTTTGGAGAAGTTGAGTGATATTTTTGTCCCAAACTAAAGGAAAGTGACTTTTTTAGATACTTTGCAATAGTTTAGTGACCATTTTAGGAATTAACACGATTCGAAATGCCGCTCAAATCAGTGTTAGCTATATTTTAAATATTTTGCAAAGACTGATTAAGTCTTACACATCGACCCTAAAATAGACCGGATGTAAATCACCAACTTCTACCGTAAAAATTTGGGAAGTTTACAAAAATACTCATCAAAATCAAATATTTACCAGCATCTACCCATAAATTTTATATTTACCAGCCCTACCTATAAACTATTTATATGTCCTATCCATCTAGACTTGTATACCATTATTTATGCAGTATACCATAAAGGTATACACTCATAAGGTATAACAAAGGTACAAGTAATAAATGAATAGGTTGGGTAAATACTTTTAATTTCATGGATAATATAACTTTTAATGGGTAGAGCTTGTAAATACTTTAGATTTCAAGAGTACATAGTATAAAAAAGGTTTGATTACACCAACAGCCACCAAAGTAAAAATATTTACTTAAAAATAGCCACAACTATTTGTAGCCAATATAAATACAAAATAAAAAGGATTAAATTATTAATATTACTAATATCAATCATTAATAAATACATAAAACAATTAAAAAAACCCTACAAAATAATAAAATCTGGCCGCATATTAAGGATACTGGGCATCCCACGTTAATGAACTAACAATTCAGTTCCCACACAAACTACCCCCCCCCCCCCACTATCCTATATATACGAAACAAGAATTAAGTTAACATTAACATTACTCCAGATATTAACCAAAAATAAACATGCATTCATACACTCCTGCAAAAATATGGACACCATACATCTTCTCATACAGTTCAATGGAATATGGGACAGCGAATACAACTACGAAGATGGCAATATGGATGGTATTGTTGTACCAAACGACTGCACCTACAAAACATTAGTTTCATCAATCAAAAACATGCTTGAGAAATTTGGTATAATTGGCTCGATAGAGATCAAGTACAAGCTGAAGCAAGGATTGAAACCTATGGTTGTCTACAATGATATGAGCATGAAATTCTACATAGATCTTAGAAAAACAACAACAGATGTTACACAGTATCCTTTGTGTGTAACATTAGAAGAACAGCCTGGTGCAATGGTGTGTGCAAATACTGCAACTAGAAATACACAAGTAACACACAGTTTCAATGAACTGCATGTAACAACACTACAAGAGGAATAGAATGATGATCTGCTAATGGAAACTGAAGCCAATGACTATGAAACATTCAGTTTGGAAAGCATATGCATCATAAGCGACAAGATGAATACAGATATTAAAGCCGACCAATTATACAGGGACAAAAATACACTAGTCAGTGCAATGAAAAACATGGCTGACACGACCCGGAATCCGGTTAGGCCGTGCGGGCACCCGACATACTCCCCTAGACCCGTCGGGCGAACCCTTACCAATTAAATCAGAAAAATAAATATAACAATTTACAAATAAGGACAAAACTTAAAATAAAAACACAAACATACTGATATCCCTAAGTTGTACAAAAGAAATTACAGCTGACTACCCAACATGCTAGGTTTAGGGCTATCCAGACCAGACATCTAAGAGTACAAAAGAATACAGATACCTCCTGAAGGGAGCAAAATGCAACTGAAATAATGAACAATAAACTGGTGGCCATCCGGAATAAATCTGGCACACCCTGACAGCTGAAGTCGTCTTCGCTCCTGAACAACGTGGCGAACTCAATCCTGGAGCGAACCTGCCGAAACGAAATAGATAGACAAGAAACAAACAACAAACAAGGGTGAGTCAAAAGGACTCAATAAGTGGGGCAGACTAGCCACCTCAAAGAATAGGATAACTAGTCAGGGAGAAAAGAAACAAATAAACCAGATTTCTCTTATTTAAATTATGAAAAGGCAGAGCCAGATAATAATTAGAAACACGTATGGAATCGCAAACTATTCAATAACCAGGAACGTAATACAGCCAGAACATATAGGTATCCAGAACACATCAACAATCAGAAATACATCCTGTTGCGGCGTGCAACCCGATCCATATATTTATACCGTTGCGGCGTGCAACTCGATCCCCGCAACCCAGAATACGAGCCAGAAATATATAGGTAAACTGAGATATGTCCACGACATAGTGTACAAACCGCATACATAAAACACAACACAATACACACAATAGTCAGTATGCGGTGCAATGAGATGGGATGAATGCGGTACAATGCAATGCAGTCACATATGCCTGATACCTATCTCCGGCGCGGGACTCTCATCGTCTACCAGGAGATATATGCAAATATGACCCTTCACCGGCTCGGGACTCTCATCGATTACCGGGAAGTATATATGCAATGATGATCCTTCACCGGCTCGGGACTCTCATCGATTACCGGGAAGTATATGCAATAATGACCCTTCGCCGGTGCGGGACTCTCATCGCCAACCGGGAAGTATATGCAATAATGACCCTTCGCCGGTGCGGGACTCTCATCGCCAACCGGGAAGTATATGCAACAATCAAAACCAGAGTGCAATGCTCATATGTTTAATGAAGTACCAACAACAGGGCATAACATATAATATACAATGTAAATTCAAAGCTAGGGCGTAATGAGTACGCCTATCGGCAGCTACACACGTAAGGAAACACGTGGTAGAAAATCCACGAGGCCAGGTGCCTCCAAAGAAATGGATATAAACACTTACCTTGTTACAAAGTTAGTACAGCCACTCAATAACTGCTTTGTCCTTTGGATTCATTGCCAAACGATCCCACTGTGTCCAATAAGCAGAAAATTACATCACATTAGGCTAAAGGCTTCATTCCTCACATCTTAGGGCAATCCAGGTAGGAACCTGATACCCTATTTGCATACGCAATACGCAGGCCAGGCCTATGTACAGGGTTTAAGGTCACATGACCAAACCCTAAATAAATTACATTTATATGTTGCCCATAACTCACTGAGTACGAATATATAATCAATTTCATTATCGGGGTCCATTTGACCCTTCAAACTATCAATTTACGTCATTAGGGCGATGTCTAATATCCCTATTTTTACCGTAAAAATATATTTAAACACACGTAATAAACTCAAATACTATATTAGGATCATTACCTGAATGTTTCAGGGTGAAAATTCTACTTTTCTCCGGCCCCTTTTCTTATTTTCTGGCAATTTTCTCTTCTGCGAAATATATTTCATTTTTCCGTCTCTGTTCTGTTCGATTATAGAATACTGTTAAGAACTTAAGCTAAGGGATATTGATCCCTTAGCCCACCGCCCACTTGCTCTTTTTGTCATTTTCCCTTTTTGTTTGTTTTTTTTTTTTTTGGTTTTCTTTTCTTTTCTCGACGAAAATTAAAACGGTGCCCTATGATATTCGAAATAATTCCAACTTTTGCATAGCAGTTATACAAAATATATATAACATACTTGCGAAGGCGGATCTCAAATTGGACTCCCGAAACTCAAGATGCAAATTTAAATGAAAAGAAGTCAAATTATTTAACTTTCGGCATTTTAGCGGAAACTAGCCGAACAACATCGAAATTCACTTTCGAAAGTTTACAAAAATCACAAATAATCATACGAACCTAACGGCGCTTTCGGATTTCGAATCGGAGCTCATTCGGCAAAACCGAGCTCAAAAATCTCTTTTTAATATTTATCGCCAATAAAAACTGAAACCTTCTTCCGATGCCTACCAAACGAGGTCTGATTTAGCTCAAATTTTACAGACAGGTTCTAATGGATATTACGAATATTTTAAAACTATCGGCACGCCAATCGAAGTCCTAACTTCTGAAACGACTGACCGAGGTCGTTTCATTCTCCTCCACTTAAACTCTCGTTCGTCCTCGAACGAGCCTAAGACTAAAGCAAGATTCACGCAGATTATAAAAGAACTTGCACGACCTTTATGAGCTACTCCACAGGAATTATTTCCTGATTACAGGATCAGAATTATAATACGAACACCGAACTCTTGAAATAAAACATATCTGGATAATATGATAACATCATTACCCAACTTATTCGGACTAAGCTGACCCTTTCTCGATCATGAGAGAAGAGTTCTATATTTTTGAAATGAAGATACATGCAACTCTTGATGGGCTAACATGATTCCACCAACGAATCACCTCATCGATATACCTTTCGATATGGAACAGGTCGATGGAACTAAGAATTAACTAACGCTTCAGCAACGCCTTAGAGATTTAATATTATTATTCGGTATCAATTGGAGGAAGACTCCTCCACTTAAAGCATAAACTCATACAGCTATTTGAATAGGAATATTCATCCCCGCACAGTCTGCTGGACGAAAGAAGATTTAGTTAAAAGCTGAATGTAGGCAGACCTAAGTTACCAACTACCCTTTCGAGTTGCCAACCATCTGCAACTCTCGAGTTCACAACTCCATACCTTTGCCGTAAACACCACCGCCTGATGGATGGTACTTCTATATAAAAATTTCGACAGAGTTTCCCCTGAAACTGGATAATCCGCAAAAACAGAACCAGCACTATACTATACATGGGAATGGATACCCGGATAAACTGATATCCAAAACAATAATATGCTTACCCGGCTACAATAACACGTACTCTGGCTCAACACAGGAAACGTCACAAGCGGCTACCAATCGTCCAAGCTCACTAGTGCCGGACGAAGAAGAAATGGAAATAGATCGAGGATAGAAATAATTAGAGCTTCAAGAAGTTCATCTTCTTCTTTGCTTGGAAACCAAAGCTAGACTACTTCCGAGTCAAGCGAGCCAAAGAATCGAAATTGAAGAGATAGACATTAAATAAGCTTTATGGAAAACATCCATACCAATTTAACCTCCCAATAAGAAGGAAACTCTGACGATTTACCAGAATACCATTTTATAACTAAGACAAGCTCATAGAATAACATAACTCTACTAGAATCTCGAACCAAGAGGAGACACATAGATCAAGAATTACTTACTAACCACTTTACACCGGAAGAAACAACGACACTTCTTGATGGTGACGAATAAGAATCCCATCATCCTACCAACACTGATTTTCGAGGAGAGAGGTAAAATGACTTGACATAATAACACAAGGTGGCATAACAGGATGCCAAGCAGGCAATAGCAATACTTACCGTCAAATCTCTCATATTTAGATCAGATAAACTAGTAGGGTCTCATAAATGCCAGGAGTAAATCGTATCAGAAACTCACCCCTCTACCGCAACCGATTCTTAATTACGACAATATCCGAGGAAACCATGGAACATGATATGACACACCATTTCCAGATCGATCGAAAAGATAAATCTTACTTACAGATAAGGGAAGAAGAAACACACGGGTCTACCACATCGGATGCCTCAGCATCCTGCCAGACTAGCAGTTCATAGAACTGCCTCTGCAGCTGAGTCGAGCCACTACCCTGATAATTACTTCTAGAAGAACCACTGCCACCACACTCTCAACCACTACTGGATGGTGGCATTTCTTTTGCTGATTTAGATCTAGATGAAATCCCCTGTGACTGCGCAGATGCCTGATGACGAGAGAAGAGACGACTGCTAACTTGTCGGACTAAGGGAAAACTCCTCAAAGGATAATCAGACTCACGACAATGATAACACATTTTTGCTGAAAAATGGAAGCTGGAAAGATTATTGATAACTGTAAAGAAAAGACTGAATCTGATCTTGACGAGCTACTGGCACACTCTAAGAATCACGCTCTACAAGCTGAGATAACCTAGAAGGTGACCTCCCAAAATAATCATAACTTTTACCTCCAAATGAGGTACCATGGTTACCCACCAGGGCCGTGGGATCTCTTACTTTCCCGCTCTAACTCTTCCCCCTCTAACTTATGGTATGCCTAATACCTTTGAGGAAATCAACAACGACATCAAATAAAGTCACAACATCAATTTTTCGAGCCATCTGGGATCTCAAGGAAAAAAAAAGATCATCGATAAATCTTTGAATCTCTCGAAAGGCTCATGGACTAGTTCAAATACATATTCAGCCATTTTATAGAATTCAATCTCATATTCTGAAGCACCAACAGGCTAACCGACAGGCTACCCTGTCCAATCCACTCAAACTGGAAACACTTTTCATCTCGCTCGCTACTCGAAAGGAACTTTCCACGAATCTAGAAGAAAAACCGAACCAAGATAGCTAATAAGAGAGCGGCACACCAATTCAAGGCTGGACCCTGAAACTGGAAGAAGAATAATCAACACCATACCGCTTGATATAATCAAGAGCCTGAAGGATACGCTGACATTATTTTATTTTAAAAAGAATCACGAGATTTATCTGATGCATTGCTTTAGAATATCGGAAGGTTCAACCGCGTAAAATAATGCAACCTCTTCGGATACTCGGACCGAACTGATACCTCGGCCGGCAAACCAGCCAGAACAATTAGAGGTACAACACATACTACCTCCGGAATATAATTTGCTGCAGTAATATTAAGAACCGAAAAAGGAGCTCCCTGAGACCGAACATCTGCATCTGCGGCAACCTGATAAGCTGTCTAGCGAATAAGAGGTTCTTGCGGTATCTGCGTCGCCAAGATTCTCGTAAAAGCACCGTGGAGAGCCAATGGAACCACAAGGCCCTGCTCCCTTGCCCATCGCGAGCTCGTACGGCTGGGATTTCGTAACTAGATCGTCAGCACGATAAAAAAAACTCTCGAGGCTTCGTCAAAGCTAACCCCAGGCCAGACTGCTTCATCTTGAACTCATACCATTTGCTGATTTGTCGCACGAGGGTTTCACAAATACCACGAAGTAATTAACGAAAATACTTTTGATCCTAGACCAACGCACGATCGGAAAAGAAGGAAATGAAACTTCCTAAATGCCATCATAGCCTCTCGTAGATAAGTACGGACGTCTACGTACCCATTAGCGAGATTCTACTAGACACTGTCTTAGTCTGGATAGACTCTAAAATAGGCTCTGATACCAACTGACACGACCCGGAATCCGGTTAGGCCGTGCGGGCACCCGACATACTCCCCTAGACCCGTCGGGCGAACCCTTACCAATTAAATCAGAAAAATAAATATAACAATTTACAAATAAGGACAAAACTTAAAATAAAAACACAAACATACTGATATCCCTAAGCTGTACAAAAGAAATTACAGCTGACTACCCAACATGCTAGGTTTAGGGCTATCCAGACCAGACATCTAAGAGTACAAAAGAATACAGATACCTCCTGAAGGGAGCAAAATGCAACTGAAATAATGAACAATAAACTGGTGGCCATCCGGAATAAATCTGGCACACCCTGACAGCTGAAGTCGTCTTCGCTCCTGAACAACGTGGCGAACTCAATCCTGGAGCGAACCTGCCGAAACGAAATAGATAGACAAGAAACAAACAACAAACAAGGGTGAGTCAAAAGGACTCAATAAGTGGGGCAGACTAGCCACCTCAAAGAATAGGATAACTAGTCAGGGAGAAAAGAAACAAATAAACCAGATTTCTCTTATTTAAATTATGAAAAGGCAGAGCCAGATAATAATTAGAAACACGTATGGAATCGCAAACTATTCAATAACCAGGAACGTAATACAGCCAGAACATATAGGTATCCAGAACACATCAACAATCAGAAATACATCCTGTTGCGGCGTGCAACCCGATCCATATATTTATACCGTTGCGGCGTGCAACTCGATCCCCGCAACCCAGAATACGAGCCAGAAATATATAGGTAAACTGAGATATGTCCACGACATAGTGTACAAACCGCATACATAAAACACAACACAATACACACAATAGTCAGTATGCGGTGCAATGAGATGGGATGAATGCGGTACAATGCAATGCAGTCACATATGCCTGATACCTATCTCCGGCGCGGGACTCTCATCGTCTACCAGGAGATATATGCAAATATGACCCTTCACCGGCTCGGGACTCTCATCGATTACCGGGAAGTATATATGCAATGATGATCCTTCACCGGCTCGGGACTCTCATCGATTACCGGGAAGTATATGCAATAATGACCCTTCGCCGGTGCGGGACTCTCATCGCCAACCGGGAAGTATATGCAATAATGACCCTTCGCCGGTGCGGGACTCTCATCGCCAACCGGGAAGTATATGCAACAATCAAAACCAGAGTGCAATGCTCATATGTTTAATGAAGTACCAACAACAGGGCATAACATATAATATACAATGTAAATTCAAAGCTAGGGCGTAATGAGTACGCCTATCGGCAACTACACACGTAAGGAAACACGTGGTAGAAAATCCACGAGGCCAGGTGCCTCCAAAGAAATGGATATAAACACTTACCTTGTTACAAAGTTAGTACAGCCACTCAATAACTGCTTTGTCCTTTGGATTCATTGCCAAACGATCCCACTGTGTCCAATAAGCAGAAAATTACATCACATTAGGCTAAAGGCTTCATTCCTCACATCTTAGGGCAATCCAGGTAGGAACCTGATACCCTATTCGCATACGCAATACGCAGGCCAGGCCTATGTACAGGGTTTAAGGTCACATGACCAAACCCTAAATAAATTACATTTATATGTTGCCCATAACTCACTGAGTACGAATATATAATCAATTTCATTATCGGGGTCCATTTGACCCTTCAAACTATCAATTTACGTCATTAGGGCGATGTCTAATATCCCTATTTTTACCGTAAAAATATATTTAAACACACGTAATAAACTCAAATACTATATTAGAATCATTACCTGAATGTTTCAGGGTGAAAATTCTACTTTTCTCCGGCCCCTTTTCTTATTTTCTGGCAATTTTCTCTTCTGCGAAATATATTTCATTTTTCCGTCTCTGTTCTGTTCGATTATAGAATACTGTTAAGAACTTAAGCTAAGGGATATTGATCCCTTAGCCCACCGCCCACTTGCTCTTTTTGTCATTTTCCCTTTTTGTTTGTTTGTTTTTTTTTTGTTTTCTTTTCTTTTCTCGACGAAAATTAAAACGGTGCCCTATGATATTCGAAATAATTCCAACTTTTGCATAGCAGTTATACAAAATATATATAACATACTCGCGAAGGCGGATCTCAAATTGGACTCCCGAAACTCAAGATGCAAATTTAAATGAAAAGAAGTCAAATTATTTAACTTTCGGCATTTTAGCGGAAACTAGCCGAACAACATCGAAATTCACTTTCGAAAGTTTACAAAAATCACAAATAATCATACGAACCTAACGGCGCTTTCGGATTTCGAATCGGAGCTCATTCGGCAAAACCGAGCTTGAAAATCTCTTTTTAATATTTATCGCCAATAAAAACTGAAACCTTCTTCCGATGCCTACCAAACGAGGTCTGATTTAGCTCAAATTTTACAGACAGGTTCTAATGGATATTACAAATATTTTAAAACTATCGGCACGCCAATCGAAGTCCTAACTTCTGAAACGACTGACCGAGGTCGTTTCAATGGCCCTACAGAAAAATTTCAAATTCAAAGTTGAAAGATCTTCAAGTACAAGGTAATACCATTATCTGCTGAATATTATGCCTGATATACATTCACAATTATAATGTATATTGCATAAACAAGCATTACATTTTTTTGGATCAGTATTACAAAAATACTATTTTATACAGATTTTAACATATTAATGCAATGTGTAATTAGGTACGCATTGTTGTGCACTGGAAGACAGTGTGAATGGACAATGAGATCATCAAGTATAGGTGGTTCAGGCGTATTTAAGATACGCGAATTTAATAGCAACCATACCTGCCCAGAAGAAGAAAGACTGCTTTCAGAACGACACGCAAGCTACGCAACAATAGGTGATATTATCAAAGAAAAGTTCAAAGATCCGAAAAGAGCATACACACCTGGTAATATAATAGAGGACATCAGGAATGATTACGGAGTCGAACTTAATTACATGAAAGCCTGGAGATCAAAGGAATGTGCACTTGAAATGTTAAGAGGAAATCCATCTAAATCCTATAATATGTTGCCAAGTTACCTGTATATGCTCAGAACAACAAATCCAGGATCAATCACGAAGCTGCACAAAACATCAGACAATCGATTCAAATACGTATATATATCATTGAATGCATCTATAAAAAGCTGGAAATACTGCAGACCAATTGTAGTTGCAGATGCCTGCTTTATATCAGATGTTCATGGAGGCACTTTAATTGCAGCTTCAACTCAAGATGGAGAAGGTAAACTACTGATTTTCTTTAATAGAAATTATAAATAAATATGTATAATACTGAATTACTATTGCACTATAATTATTAAAACCTCAAGAAAAGCAAAACATACATAATGGATTACTGCAGGAAATATTGTTCCGCTAGCTTATGCAGTAGTGGATTCAGAAAACGACAAATCCTGGGAATAGTTTTTTGATTCATTCAGACAGACATACGGAGTACGGATTGGTATGTGCATAGTATCTGACAGATGTGCAAGTATTGCACGCGCTTGTTCATTGATCTATCCAGAGATACCACACTGCATATGTGTATATCATCTTTGGAATAATGTAAAAGGAAAGTTTAAGATAAGCCACAAGGAAGTTGGTGAAATGTTTTTTACCTTAGCAAAGGCTTACACAGTTCAGGAATTTGAGCACTACATGAAAGAAGTAGAGAAAATAGATAAAAGGGTGAAGAAATATCTATCTGATATTGGCTACCATAAGTGGTCCCGTGCATACGCAGAAGCAAATAGAGCAGATATGATAACAAGCAACATCGCAGAATCAGTCAATGGAAGAAATAAACACGCACGTTCTCTGCCTATCGTGGAACTGCTGGATGCAATGAGAGATATGGTGAGGAAATGGAATTGGGAAAACAAGAAAAAAGCAATAGGAACTTTTAAGCTGCTGACAAACAAGAATCAAAGTTTATTCAAGTCAAGTATGGAAGCATCAAGGCGAATGACAGTAAGTTATAAAATTCTGATCATCAGAATACATATGTGTTATTACAAATTATTTAGACTAATTATAAATTATATCTGATATGCCTAGGTAAAACCATCAAATGAATACATGTATGAAGTACATGAAGGTAGAAAAAAGCATGTAGTATGCCTTCGATATAAAACATGTACATGCAGAAGATTCCAATTGGACGAAATGCCTTGCCCGCACGCTCATGCAGTGCTGAGATACAACAATATTGATCCATATACATACTGCTCAGATTTATGCACAAAGAAAAACCTTGTGAAAACTTATGAGGAACCAGTTTATCCAATGCAAGATCAGAGCGCTTGGGCAATACCTGATGCAATAAAACAAGAAGAGGTACTTCCACCAAAGGGACGCACAAAATTAGGAAGGCCAAAGAAACGAAGAATAAAGGCACCATGGGAGATTAAGTGCAAACTTACATGTAGTCGCTGTGGGAAACAAGGACATAACAAAAAGACATGTAAAAATCCTCCAATGGTTTCTTAAATCTTCAGTGAAGAAGTAGCCTACATAATGTAATATTGCATTAGATAGACTTATTCAGTAGACATTCAGGACACAGATCAAGGAATGATCATACAGACTTATAATGATCATATTGTCCATCTGTGAGTTAATTGAAATGAACTGATCCATTATGCTTAGAACATTTTAATTATATTGTTGTAAAGTAAATATACATGTGATCAAGTAATTCGCAACAACATGAGACACATAATGATTATAGTCACATAGCAGGAAAGTTTCCTGAAAACATCATCATCTGCTCAAATGGTTTCTAATGATATCTTCAGTGACAGTAACCTACAAAATGTATTATTACATAAGAAAGTGATGTGAGTAAACAATAAGGAAACAGTACAACAAATGGACAACCAGACTTATAATGTTCATACTAACCATCTGAGAGTTTTATGAATTGACTCTGAAATAACAGCTTTTCAACCTTTAAGTTATTCCGTTGTAATGTTAAGTTAATATTACATCTAACTATGAATGTTAAGTTAATATTTACATCTAAAGTAGTTTAATGTGAAAAAACTAATGTGGCAATAATACTACAGAATATGAAATGTTTGTTTGTACAATAATGCATAAGACATAGATATTACAGCAAATATGTCTGCATACTACTCAAAACATGTAGCAACCTCACAAGAAAATAAACATAACATTATATAGCTTTAGAAATCAGAGTTTAGGATTAGAAATATTATTCCTTTTGTCGATATACATTGCATACTTAAAAGCAATACAAACAAGAGTAAAATTGGATTATAAACATATTCTCTGATAATAAACAATAGTTCGCAAATACAACAAATGAGCAACTAATACATACATATTTAAGTCACATATCATCTTATACACTTCTGATATACAAAATATGATATAAATATGTTAAGTTAAACACTAAGAGATAACAGTTTCCAAGTATACTTGTCCTAACTATAAGAAAAATGGCAAAAAAGGGAACAATATAAACTAACAAACAGTCATATTACCACAATACAAAACAGATAATATTGCATATAAAGTTATGGCCATGACAATAACAGTCACAACTAAACTAGACCAAATAAACATAACATACAATAACAAAGACATTACTAGAAACCCAATATTAGGATATCATTCAGAAACACCAACACTAAAAACCAAAAAACAAAAACTGTCCACAATACATTGGAAATTCATTAGATACAAAATAACAACAGACACAACTAATCTTCTTGATCACTTTGCTGATTGGCCTCCTGCTTCTTAACACCATAATCCCACAACAGCGCACCAAATCGCTTCCTATATCGTCTAATATTGCAACCAGGAGAAGGCATATGGTGACCATGCATAAAATGCTCAACAAAGCTAAGAGCAAAAACACCATAGTCCCTGAACCAGAAAAATAAAATTTAATATTACACATCATAGTCAATATAACATGAAAAAACAGACAATAAGAGGAACAAAGACTTACGATTTATGCACACCAGTCATGTCATATATATGCAATATCTCCCACTTTTCAGAAATTGGTTTTTCATCAAACACATACTCAGTAGGATTCAACTCATCCCTGATATCATAAAAACCAGTAGCAGCCAAAAAAAGAGGGATCAAGATGGCATACGGCTCAACAGCTCTAATAACTTCATCATCATAGTAGTAATTGTCTAACTTCTGATCATACACATACAAGACCCTTTTCTTGAAAGACAGTCTACCAAGAATCCAGTGCCAATCATCAAAAACTTTTATAGGCAAAAACACATCATCAACCATCTGTCACGGCGTATTGCACCTAATCGATAAACCCTTAATGTAATCAGCTATAATATGATTATCAGCTGCAAGAGATAATGATTTGTTGTTCTTCATATAACACTTGTAAATATCTCTTATGGTTGAATCGAAGAGGCAATCAGTTGTAGTAAACCGCCCTTGAACAGATGAATCATACTTGGCTTTTTTCCTCAGGTAGTACAATATGACATCAATGTGCTGAATATCAAATAAAATATTAGTATGCAGAATACTAAGATATAAAATATTAATTTCGAACAATATAAAAATTTTATAAACGTACCGTTTCCTGCAGAGGATTATCAGAAGAGTAAAAAATGTGGAACCAGTCTTTGGTCGAAACAAGGCAGACGCCAAAATCAAATTTCGGCCTGAGTATATTGGCAACAAAATGGTATGGAGGGTCCCTATACAATAGCATAATAAAAATTACTTAGTTGAACACAACCTTATACTAACAAATACAAAAAATAGTAGATACCAGTTAACAATAATACCTATTCTTCAACAACTGATTCTTGATCCAGGACGTAAATCTACTCAACAGATTAGAATCAACTCGACGCCAGGGTTGGATGGTGAATGGGTGCTTCCTTGATAATACAACATGATGTAAAGAATTGGAACTGCTACCTGAGAGAACATAACTAGATACCAAAGGTGATCTGTGCAACTTAACCATCCTCCTCATACGGACAAGTTTATGCTTAGAACGCATTCGCGGCTTAAACTTATCATCTTGAGGCACACTGTCATCCCCGATATCAAGGTCCTTTTCGCTAAAATTATCAATATCATTAAGCAGCCTAGTCAACTCAAAATCAGTACTACCAATCAAAACTTGTCCATTATTACCACCTGCATATGTAATAAAAATACAATATACACAATTATATCAGTAAAGGTAAAAATATAACCAAATGGAATTAAAAAAAAATTGAACTACCCCAAGATTAATATCAACAAATAACAACTTTTCCCAGCACACAAACTATTAGAAACTACCATAACCAATAACAATACTCAATGTTAGTTAATTAAACTACAAAATAAATATAAGTAAACAAATATTACCTACACAATCACCATCAGACAGTTTGGTTGAAACAGAAACAGGCTGTCTCACATTACTAATATTACTGCATCCAGATTGCTTGCCAATTTCTTTCGCCATGACGAAAGCTGCCACTAATAAACAAACGAATAAAAGACAGATTAATTTAATGACAGTACCATAAAAATATCAAAAAATATAAACTGAATAACACATAAATATTTCACAGATAATACACATACACTTATCAACAGGAGATCCATCCTTCACTTCCCCCGCAATAACACTATTACTACCCTCACCAGAGGGAGGATCATTTTTCCCATATATTTCTTGTTCCTCTTGAGTGTTAAAAATCCTATAACTGGGAAAACCGCCTCGAATATCGACATTTACAACATCAACATGTGCTTTTCAAGAAAATGCCGTCAATTAGCAAAATTCCAAGTACTCATCCATAATATATGAAACATACACAACATACAGAAAAAAGAATATATAACTCACTTTTCACTACATCAGATGCTTCAACAGGTCGATTGCACATCGCTAATTCATTAACTCTATCCTCTACAATTTCGTCAATTATTTTCAAATCTTCTAAGCTTATTGAATCAAGACATCCGCCATCAACATTTTGATCACCACACTTGCCAAAAACAGGTACACTAGTTTCTCCTAAACATCATGTTAATAAAAACATAAATAAAGTTTAATATACAATGACGCATAAGAACACATATCCCAGACAAATAGAAGTAATCCATGTAACCAAGCTCTACTATGTTAAAAAAAATCAACAAATATCAGCACAAAAATCCAGTGAGTATAACCATAAATAAACACAACTGATACCATCTTTGCATATGCCAGTTTCCTGCAACCTCCTTTCAACACTCGTATCACTGGTAATCAGGCCCTGAGTCGTCAGTATATCCTCACTCAAACTTCCCTGGATCCGTTGTGAATCAGTACTATCAACTGCTTTGCCTGCATATACAAAAAATACATAAATACAGACATTAACAAATAGCCAATATTGTCAAAACCAAAAGTATAAATATCCATACCTTGATCCAATAGACGCACTTCAATAACCGATTTACGCTTAGCAGATTCCATAAGCTTTTTCTCAACACTCAAATCAATGATACTAAGATCCTGCGAGGACATTGGAGGAAATCCATCACCATCCTCATCCTGCCTTCCAAGATGACCAAAATCCAGTTTCCTGGGTACTAAAAAAAAAAAAAAATCAATCAAAGATATCAAAATTCACAACTAAACAGAAAAAAAAAAATTAAATTACATTGATATTAAACAATGACAACACATTTATGTATTCATACCAATAACATTTGTTTCACCACAAGCTACATTATCACGTAAAGCTTCTCCAGCAACAATATCTGACTGAACCAATATTGTATCACTATTATCCTTTGACGTACCTGCAACTACAATAGAACTGATATTAAAAACATAGTTAATAAGCATACGCCTACAAAATAAAAAAACAAATAAGACATATATCTACTGAAATAAACTAATGTAATATCAATATACACTAAAATTAAAAAAGCCTTAATAGAATATGTTTCCAACTGTATACCAATAGGCGTACTCTCCACATGAACAGTGTTCCCTTTATCACAAACTGCTTCATTGTCAGACCCAAATCCACCAAAACTGAACATGCGCTCCGCCCCTGCATCCTGAAATAAACACAAAGATCTTCAACACAGTAAATAAATTATACAAAAAAGTTTCAATTAAAAGATTAAATTCATACCTGCACACCTACACTGACAGACACCTTCTTAGATATGACCTCCAGCTCGCTGAAAACCCGCTCAGCCATAGAAACCAAAAAATCTTTGAGACCATCAACCGCTACCGTATGGGACTGAACAACCTACTTCAACTCAAACTGGTTTTGTTTTAAAATACACACTTCTTTCATAATATCATTTTTTCTAACATATACATCCGGATCACGATCAATCTGAGCCGATGTATTAATTTCTGGCATTTCGCCATCACTTTGAGAATCAGAATCTTCATGAACATCATTCTCCTCATCTTCAGGGAGAATCATTGATTTCACCTCTAAATCAGTAGGGCAGATATTATCAACAATCATCTGCATATTATAAAAACAATTACCAAAGAGACAGCAAATAAGATAAATTAAATTAAAATAACATACTAGTGCAAAAAAATTATATTACTAAATACATATCACCAGTTAATGAAAAAAAACCCCTCTGCACATCATTGAAAACAAGATGCCTAGTAACTTCCCAGTTGAGAATACGAGGAACCTTATCACCAACTAGATTTGCTAATTTACCATCAACTGTGGGGCAGCATTCAAAAAACCAAACGAGCAACGCGTATGGCATCCCTGCAAACCTATAAGAAGATTTCCAAACACATACCTTGTTGTGCAATGACTCAATCGTTGCATGAAAGATCTTATAACCCCACGGATAACTTTGCCATTCACCCGATTCAATAATATTAAAATGTTCAGAATCTATGTAATGAGGAGTTGATTCACTATTTTTTGTGGAATAAAGAAATGTATTGATTAGATACAAAGCAGCAATTTTAATAGCATCATCATCATTATCCCACATTTTATTTTTAAAGCACTCCTCCAAAGCAGATTTCCTCACCTTTTCAACACCGCCGAAATACTTAACAATAATACGATTTTTCACATCAGAACTATAATCCTTCAGGAAATCACCTACACACTTCAGACCAGTAACCAAGGCAAATTCTTTCAGACCAAATTTAAGCCGTTTGTTATTAACTATAAAATATAGAGCATCATCAGTAGGACCAACAACTTGTCTAAACAACAGACCAACAAGCACCTGATTTTTGAACATGGAATGCAGGCAAATCAAGAAAATGCCCAAAGCAGGTTGCCTTAAACTTATCATAAAGATCACCTGTTAGCCTTTGCTTTAACTCAGAACTTATCTCCTTGTTGCAATGAACATTTATTGGCCGATTACCATACTTTTCTTTTGGTGTAAAAAAATCCCATGTCTGAAAAAACAAAATAACCATAAATACAACACAAAACTACTAATATTAAGCATATCATAAAACTTATTAACAACATATATATAATATCAAGTATTAATAATACTGAATAATAATATGAAAAAAAACAACAACACTGACCAAAAATAAACAATAATACACCAAAAAAAAGTTGGTAAACATGCAAACATTATACAAAGAATAAGGATCAATATACCCGTACATAAAAAATTTTAAAATTAAACCAAAAATATTATACTGAAAAGACCAAAACACATAAAAAAATTAAACTATAGCGCCCACAATATTAACAAACTGAACAAAATAATAAAACAACAAACATTAAAATATCAAATACTTCAACAACAAAATATAAAAAAAAATTAATAAAACTGAAGGTTGCAAATCAAAATATACAATACTGATGAAATTCAACATTTTTAACACCAGATACTATTTATTAACATGCATCAAGTATAAATTAAAAATCATAATATATATAAAACGTAATGATATACTGATTATTAATAAAACCTAATATGAAAATAAATGAAAAAACCATGCCATTATTCTAACAGAATTGTGGCAAACAATATAAAAAAAACACATTAAATAACAAAATAATAATAAACCATTATTACTAAAAAACAATTAATAAATTATTACCTTCAACACACGTCCAGAACTTGTACCAACTTCAACATTCAGTTTAGAGAGATTAGCCTTTCGTCTGGGCTTCTTTTTTGCAATATTTTGTTCGCAATCCACATCAAAAACTTCATCCTCATTATCAACAACCCGAGGTCTCTTTCCAATTACCTTACTTTTTTGTTTGCATGCAACTTGTGATCGAGTAATTCGCGACGGCAATAGAGATGCATGGGACGGAGACTGTTTAATATGACGCGTAACAGGAATAGATTCCATATAACCAACATCATCTGATCGCTGCTTATCGAGCAAAACATCATCACCAGACCTCCGACCCTTCCTCATTTTAGTTGTTTTTTGTAGGATACTGAAACTTTTAGAAACTGATATTTAAATGACAAATTTTGAAAAAAAATGAAAGACTATGTAGCTTTTATGAACATGAACTGGGGAAATGAAAAGGTTTCTGAGAGAAAGTGAAAGGTTATACAAAAGAAGATTTGCGTGTGAAGTAATTCAATGGTGATATATTGAGAATATCAACTGAACAATCACGTCCCCTAGATTACCGCAAAAACAGTTACGTGAACATAATCACAATGCTAAAAAAAAAGGAACAAAAAACGCTGTATCTAAATAATAATAACTATGCTAAAAAATAGGAACAAAAGTCTGTATCTAACGTTACATATTCAGTTAATAAATGATAAACCACCCATTTATTATCCTAATAAAACACTGTATCTAACCATGCATAATCCCAAAAAAATCGGCGTTCTTAAATTTAACAATAAATATGATAATAATAAATCTGATAATATTACTAAAATATTTAAAAAAAACCGAATTGCTACAAAAAGAAAATAACAAGAAAAGGCATTTAATAATAGTAAATATTTTTTGACAATGTTCAACTAGTGTAAAAAATCCTATAAAAAATCCTAAAAACTTCGCCAGGGCCACTTTTCCCATGTTATTTAGGTTTTGACTAAATTTTAAAAGTATATAACTTTTAGCCACTATATCGAACTACAAAACTCTCACGCCTAAGTTCATACCTTCAGATATGAAGTTAGGCATCGAAGGTCTGAAATTAAAACCTGAAGGTCTTAAGTTCAAGTTTAAACCTGAAGGTTTGAAGATTAGACCTTGGGTCTGAAGTTCAAAAAGTGGCTAAATTTAAATATTTTTTAAAAGGTGTCTTAAACTGTAATAACAGGGCACAAAATGGCTATTTCTGCCCTCCCCTGCTACCCATCACCAACAATTTTCGCTGAGTGGCCCTCGTGGCCATCAATATTTTAAGTTTTATCCCCGATGGATGAATTCTTTAACTTTTAGTCCTAAAAATTTAGCTAAGGCAGCCTATTTGTGCCCAACTACTTTAAGTTAGTAAAACTATTTGCAAGTATAGTAACTCACTTTCAAATTATTGGGGCAGAAGTTATGTATTCAACTTCAAATCATGGTGTGAAGTTCATTCAATTTAGATTTTTTTTGTGTGAAAATGAGCCAAAAGTCAATTAAAAATATGAAGTTGGACTTAACTTCAAACCAAGAATAAAAATGAAGAGAAAAATCATCAAATTTCAACTTCAGATCAAAGAGGCTGAATTAGCTCTAAGTGGATTGAACTTCAATGCCGATGGTTTGAATATAAGTGATTTTGCTCTAAAGTGGCCAGCCAATACAAAGAGGCGACTCGAACTGGCTAAAGCTATAAGGATGCGTGTAAAATAAGCTATGTGTTCACTTCCCCATTATGGAGACCCACCCGGACTTTTGTTGAATTAAAGCAAAATTTCACCAAAAAATTTCACTACATGCCCTCCATAAGGAGTGGTTTGACAAATTACCCGCGTTAAGGAATGTTTTGGCAAAATGCCCTTATTTAGTCCGCAAGCCAAGACTTCAAGGCAAAAAATTTGAAAGTCTTGACAATTGGCTATACTTCAAGGGCAAGTGCTGTTTTGCCAATACTTCAAGGGCAAGTGCTGTTTTGCCAATACTTCAAGTTATATGACGAGAATGCAGGGAAAACTGGAAGGGGCAAGTCTTGACAAGTGCCAAGACTTACGACGCAGTGCAGCAAGTGTTGCCTATTGCCAATACTTGTCGTGCAAGTGTTGGAAAATCGAGCTGGGGTCAATGGCAAGTCTTGACAAGTGCCAAAACTTACGACGCAGTGCAGCAAGTGTTGCCTATTGCCAATACTTGTCGTGCAAGTGTTGGAAAATCGAGCAGGGGTCAATGGGGGGCATTTTTGCAAACCATTGCTTCCCATGTCATATTTTTGCCAATGAGCCAAATTTCACCGTCCCCAAAATTTGATTGGCTATCGAGAATTTATTCTCATTTGAGATAGTTTTAATAAAATAGCATATGCTTCGTCCGTAGTCAATACTTTAAGTTATCTGGAAGAACATGCAAAGACGTCAAGGGCAAGTGTTGCTTGGGCAAGAATGACAACGACAAGTACTGCCTAAACAACTTCAAGTTAGCTAGAAATTTGAGAAGAGTTCAATGACTAGTGTTGCCTAAGCAAGAGGGTCAGAGGCAAGTGTTGCATGTTAGACAGTACTTACGAGAAGGAAGGGGTGGGGATATGAACGTCATTTATAAGCTTTATAAGGATATTTTCATCCGAAATTTACTCATTAAACCAAGTGGAGGTCGTTTTGCTAAACCACTACTACGGGGTCAAGAAGACAAACAAATTACCCATGTGTCATAGTATTATAAATAACCCGAATTAAAGTCTTGGGAATATGTTAAAAATTACCTCAAAGCATCTTATATTTCCATCCCCCATGAGCTGAAATCCCTAAGACGAAGCCATACTTGTTCCCTTAACATAAGGCCAAGCGTCAAACGTGGTCCTATGTTATGTATACTACATTGTTTTCCCCAAAAACAGCTCCTTCCTTCCTCTCTCACTTGCAAGCAACTAATATAATCATTTCTTATACAAAATATTCAAAAAACTCATTTTTTTCCCTAGGATAATTTATCTTTATATTTCAAGAAAAGAATAATGCAAGTATTACCAAGATGCCGTAACATTTTGATTTTCAAGAATGCACTTATTCAATCCACAAAAATTGTAACTTCTACACAATTACCAAATACCCATTTAGCTTCTTTCCATTCTACTTCAATTTGTAATGAGAAATGGAAGAAAAACTGGAATTCAGTAAGTTCTTTTTGCCTTTATTTGCTTACTTTTGGGTAGTTCTTGGTTTAGTAATTGTTGTTTAATTTAGATATGAGGTACCTAATAGATAAAGGTGTGATCTTTGAATGTAATAAGTTGCACAAAGTAAATTCTTTGTAATTGTAATAACTGCAATTTGTTTAATTGAATTCTTGAGCCGACGGTCTATCGGAAATACCCTCTCTACCACACTTGAGGTGAGGGCATCCCCAGACCCCACTTGTGGGATCATACTGGATATGTTGTTGTAATTGTTGCAGCTGCATAAATACTACCTGCGTCCGTTAATAAGTGTCCCATTTTTCTTTTTGTTTGCTCCAAAATAAGTGTCAGTTTAGAAATCCAATGTAATATTAATGATCCGTTTTCAATCTTATCCTCACAATTAAAGAGGTAAGAGATGATTAGTTGTACTTAAGTTTGGTAATTGAGAGTAGTAAATGAGTGCAACTAGGTAAAGTATACGTAAGATCTAATATTTTCTTAATGGACTTGAAAAGGGAAAATTGGACACTTATGATGGGACGGAGGTAGTAGATTACAAAGTTGTTGTGGCTTATTGGTTGAACTTTCTAAAATTGGAGTGAAATGTGAGAGAAGATAATAGGATTGAGGAAAGAAAAGAGGTATAGAGGTTTCAAGTTGTGAAAAGGGATTAACTTGTTGCTTTCTTAATTGTTTTGTTGGAAGTTGTTTTCTTTCTGTCACCCGATGATTGGCGAATTATTAAATCAAAGAGGATTAATCGATGCCAGTTTTAACTCATAATGTGTGCATCATGCTCTTCTTGAAGCAAATGTGCTACATTTTCTTAGTTACCCAGCCGGTGTCTGATACCCACTCTGGGTTTGAAGCCGAGACCTTTGGTCAAGGATGGAGAGGTGCTTACCACCCCGCCATAACATTTGGTGGTAACAGATGCGCTACATACTTGTTATCAGAAAAGATAGGGATTGGAGTTCCTATATCCACTTAAAGCATGTGTCCATGGCTCGATAAAATTGTTAACTTGGTAGGCATAGTGGCTTAGAAAAAATCTGCTTAAAATTCTATCAAGTGTAGAGTATACTTTGATGAAGAAGAATAGGGTATACTTCTTCCCCTTTATGTTTGGTTGAGTTTTTTTTTTTTTTTTTTTGGGGTGGGTGGGGGGGTGGGGGGTGCAGGGGTGGTGCAGTGATGTGCTTGCTTGTAAATTAAGTGTCAATATGCTCCCTTATCAGAAAAGAAGAAAGTATAAATTCACTGGTAGTTGAGGCTGGTAATATTAGGAATTCAGTGTGTTTCTGCACTCAGTTTTATCTCTCTCTTCTCGTTCATAATTAACTTCCCGTGCTTCTTTAAAAATCAAGCAATTTTTTTTCTACATGTTGCATATGTGTGATCTTCCATGAATTGTTTGTGCAGGACTTTAGAGGAAGCGAGCAACCAACTAAGGTAAATATCTTTACCAGTTTCCAGTTTTCTGCAAGTGAACTTGCCTAGGATTAGGGATATCCTTGTAGGTTTTGCTTACTTTTCTCAGATCACTTAGGTACTTTTCTTGTGCATCTCTTTTTGCTTTTCCATGCAATTTTTCTCTTCACTTCTCTTTTCCTCTATTTTCTTATGACCTGTTTGTCCATACATAGTTTTTCGCTTTTTTTCCAAAAAGTTTTTGAAAAACATGTTTGTCCATTCAATCTTGTGACTTTTTCAACATTTTTTGAAAACACAGTTTTTGAAAAACCAAAAAGTGGGTTAGAGCACTTTTTCAACTCCTCTCACAAAATTCTACCTTTTTTTCTTTTTTCAAGTGAAATGTATGTCCAAACACAACTTCAACTTCCAAATACCTTTTTTCAACTCAACTTCAAAAGCTCATTTTTCAAATATTTTTTGGAATCTATGGCCAAACGGCCACTGATATGGCTCTAACACGTGAATATTCTTTCAGGATTATATCAGATATGCAGCACGCCAAAAGCGTGCTGACTCCAAAAAAGCTTTGAAAAATCTTCTTTTTTATGGGGGATCTGAAAGTACCTTTGAGGTAAATGTTTATCTTTTTTCCCTTTCATTAATGAGGTAAATCTTAATCTTAGTCAGTTAGAATATCAACTATTACTGTCTTTGATAAGGTTTTTCTTTTTGTTAGTGTGATGTAAAATGCTTTCCATTTCAAAATAATTCATTGGAATATTTTTATTTTCTGAATTATTTCCGATGTTTGGTTGGACATAAGGAAGTAACCTAAGGCAACAGTAGAAGCGGCACGGGGTGTTGCTTCGGTAATCATTTTGAGTATTGAAGGGTGACAATAATGTTGACGTGATAGTTGAAGTAAGTAATACAAAGTAAGAGTTACAAATATTTGTATATGGATCAATTTACGCTCTCATGTTTTCCTTGGTGTATAACGTTTTTGTATAGAAACATAGCATATGATTATAACTACTACGACTAATTTGTCAAGGACAAGATTTTCCTGTAAAACTTGATATGTCTTAGATTGCTATTAAAGACCTCATCACTGAATGCAAGGTCATTTCATTCCATCATGGAATGCTGTAAATAATAGTTCTGCTTTCTGCTTCTAGTTCCCCCATTATCTACCTGTCATTGCAGTTTCTACATGTCTCATATTTTTACCAGAAGTTTTAGTATATTGATTATTTATTTCATAGATAGAATTAGAGATACTCCCAAAAAGATAGAATCGAAGATATCATTAGCTTATCACCAAAGGTTGTATTCCCATGTGTAGCACAGTCCAACACTTATATCGCATAATGGGAAGCAAGGAGCAAGTTCCTCCAAAAACGGTACCCAAAGCAAAAGTTCAACTGAGAGAATCAACTATAGAAAGGAAGCCCTTCCAAGAAGCTAACAACCTCAACATGTAAGGATGGATAATTTTCTTTGCATCAACAAAGAGTGTTCTCACAACCAACATTAATAGCTAAACTTCAAGCCCAAGCTAGTCGGGTCGGCTATATGAATCCTTACTATCCATTTCCTTCCATTTGGACCAATTTCATCACAATAATAATTTGGAATTCTCTATTACTAGAGGCTTTCTACAATTTCTACCAGCAAAGAGAGATCTAAACAACGCACATATAAACTGACTAGATTAAACTCTTAACAAACATTGAACTTGTAAGTGTACCATCAGGACTAAGCCTTAATTCCTTGATATATCCTTTTCTTTCATCCATATACTCCAAACCTGTGTTTAGAATAACTTAAAGAAAAATTATCCTCTTCCTATGCAACATTTAAACTCCAGCCAGTAGCTGATAAAGGTGTCACCCATATTTTTTCCACAACTGCCAAAAGAAAATTCCAGCAAGCAGCAGCTCAACCCTGACAAAGTTCTGTTTCCAATAGTCTCCATGAAATACTAACATGATTTCCAAATAAACTGAGGGAGAATTGAAGACCTATTCTTATGTGTTATTTTGGTTCTATTCTTTTCTTCTACATTTTATCTGCTTCTCCGCCCCATCCGCAACCCAACCAACGGAAAACTGTTTTAACTCAGCCTCTGAATGTTTCTTTGATAAGTAGGTCTGCCTCTGAAATTCTGAACGTGACACTTGAAGGCTCTGTTAATGTATCCTCAACCATAGAAACTTCAGCCTTTTTTCTAGGATCTTCACTTGTCTTATGTTAGCTTTGAAGTGCATTAGGCAATCTCAAAGCTATTCTGGAACTCCTTACTGGGCAGTTTCCGCATCTACCCATATAATGATCAAAGGAAAAGGGTGATCAGGTCTAATGAGGATAAATTGAGTTCAGTTTAGTAAATGAATCACCTAGTACATGGAAGAAAAAGATGGAAAAAGTGTAATCCGCTTATACCTCATCCCATGTATACTTTGTCTTAGTTCTCCATTGCTTTGTGTTTCTCCCTCGATGCACCTTATCGTTGTTCATGGGTTTCTGCATTTATGGAGGTTTTGGTTGACTGGTACTGGTATAACTTCCTCCATGGTCCAGGGCATGACTATCCCCATTTTTAGCTTAAAGCCCACATAGTACGATGCCTTCATCTTCTGAAACTTTAGTACCTGATTAATTGCATGTAGTTCTCTGTCTATATTAACCTTAACTTCTCATTTCATTATTATTTCACCTCAAGTTTATTGTATTCATTGACAATGTGTTATTTTCTTGTTGAACAAAATTACTAGAATGAAACTGCAACAATAAATGATAGATGGGATGTGGAACGGGATGATCGCTCAGAGAAAAAAAGTCAATTCAAGTCCGCTGATCGTCGTAGAACTTGCTTAAGGAGAAGGATGCGTAAGTTTCTACTTTCACTTCACAATTGGTCTGCTTTGACTAACACTGTCTAATGAGAAATTTTTATGTCACCCTGTGATTCTACATTCATTTGTTCATCATCTTCAATCAGTGTAGAAAGTTTCAGAAATATTGGCAGAGTAAACTTTTAATACTGATATAGAATTATTTAGAATTTTCATAGTAATGATCTAAAGTATAATTTAGTTCCACAGTTGTTCCTTCTCGTTAGTAGATGACAATGGCTTCTTACTTGTCACGGGGTTCTCATTCTCGGGTAAATGCATGATTTACAGTAATGAATGCTGTTAGCTGCTTCTAAAGCTGTGAATAGGAGTGAATTTAGCAGCCTGGGAAGGTGGGCTTATCTGTTTCGTTTATTCTATTCCCAAGATGATTAGAAATTTAGATCTAGAATTCTTCCAAATAAGCAAATAATGAAAGTTCTCTTGGAATTTCTCTGGGTATAATGTTGCAACTTTGTCTTCGTAATTCATACAAAATAAGATCGCCCAGCAATCAAATTAAAAACGATAATCAAAGAAATGATGCATCTACTCTCTTCGACTCATGTAATAGCGGGCAACAAAAAATGTAGATCTGTAAGATGGGATATGGACTTGTTATTTTATGTCACAAAGCTATGTATGTCATAAGTTTATATTAACTTCCGGTTATGCTTTGTGATTGTTAGGCTTATACCCTCTACTATCTTTACATGGCTGATTAGTGGCCGCAAGTTATATTTAATTTACCAGAGGATGCAGGTAATATTTGTTCACCTGTTAGTTATCCTTTTCAGGAAAAATGAAGAAACGAAAATTATATGAAGACTTTGATGAATATCCTGAGACAGTATTCCAAGCAACTTTTGGTAATAAGTGGTACACTTGGTCTTTTAGGCCTGGTAAATCATCTGCTTTTGAAGATTTATTTTCCCGAAGACAAGAAACGGACTGGTCAGAAAGAAGGCATTGCAGATGGAATGATGAAAGTGAGAATGACACTGAATCCCACTATGAAGCTTGTAATGTGGGGTCATACTCTGAAAGAACAATTCTTGGTTTGCCACCAAAAGGTCCTCTGAAGCTTGAGGATGTTAAGAATGCGTAAGTTCTAAATGCTTTGTACTCTCTATGGTCAAAGATATATATGGAAGACTAATGTCATCATTATGAACGTCGTTGCAGCTTTCGTTTATCAGCTCTGAAGTGGCATCCAGATAAGCATCAAGGTCCTTCACAGGTCAGTTTGTAGTTATATAATTCGTTTGTTTGACCTCGTATGTGATAAACTTATTATTGTATGCACCAAATAATGCTATTAGCATTTATAAAAAGAGGAGCATATCTTAGGAGGTCAAAGAAATATATCAAAAATGATTACAATCATCGTTTCTCATGGATTTGACTTGTAAAAACCCTTGTTAGATGAGGTAAAGTGTGCTGAGGGCGAGCTATAGAGTGTATTCTTGCCGTCTTTACTGTCAAGAAACCCATCATCTACTAGAGTCAGGTACATTGATAGACATTTTCCCGAGGTTGAAGGAACATATATAGCAGCTATCTTATACAGTGTGGCTGTTTGTGGATATGACTTGTAAAAGACAACCTGGAAGATTGCTAGTTTGTACTTTGGTCTTAATTGTGGTAAGAGCGAGCTATAGACCTCATTCTGATGTCTCTACTTTCAAGGAAAATCCAGGTTCAATATGTGAAAATAGACATTAGCATGGTTGTTTGTTCCGAGCAATTTCTACTTCGGAACGAATTTACTGTTCTAAACACTGAAATAAGTATCGATATGTTCAACATATTTGCGGGTGGAAGTCAGAGCGAGTGAGGGAGGAAATAGAGACTGTCGATATTGAATGTAACTTTATTTGTACTAAACTTATCTTCTACGGTGTAATGCACTAGGCTATCCTTATTTTTCAGCATCAATGCCTACATGAGAACTTTAGTGTTGTGTTCTAGAATTTAGCTACTCATATTCGTATTCTGGGAGTCCTACTGACAAGATGAGTTGTTGCATTTTGTGCAGGCATCAGCAGAAGAGAGATTCAAATCTTGCGTAACTGCATACAAATCGTTGTGCAATGCACTCTCCCCAGCTTAACCTCTTTCAGTTCTCTTCTATATGATGTTTCCATGGCTTCTTTTTCTTGGAGTTTTAAGAAGCGAAAATCACCATTCTCATTTAATAATAGCTCACTCTTGTGTATTCTAGGTTAGATTTGTATGTTTACTTTGTTTCTCTCTGGCAATAGAGGGCTCTGATTTTCCTTGTAGTGCCATGAAAATTTACTCAATAAACCTATATAATCTTGTACTCCATACAATAATACAATCAAAGAAATACGCAATGTCATGTGTTTTCTTGGTTGCCTTGTTTTTATTCTAATCATTATGTTGGCATCATTAATCAATTGCAAGGTTACAGGCTTAAAAACAAAAGACCACAGGTCTGATGGGAAGATTATCGTAGATGAAGTATACAACTTTTATAAAAAAAATTATACGACGCGGGTGGACTGATACAGGTCTAAATGGTGCAACATGGTTAGTGAAGAATCATATAGCTATTCTTTTATAGCTTTGAATTGAGGCTAGGTTATTGTAAGATTGAAGAAAAATATAATGAAGTGTAAGAAATGAGAAACGTTAACATGGACACTCGAAAAATCAGAATAATTGTATAGGATAATTTTAACGTTTTCATTTTCCAGTTAAAGTTGCTCTATAGGGAGAGGTCCTGCAGAAGGGCAGATTCTACTGAAACCACAATAATGTTCGAGACTATTATTAAAGAATTATACTCTCTAGTTTTTTTTTTTTGGTTATCTGAAGAAGTTTGAATGATAAATCAACTCCTTTTACTAGAGACAAAGAAGAGGAAAAAATCAGAAGAAAACACAAGCACAAGTTATTTAACTCTTTTACTCGTAGGATTTGTTGCAACTCAAGCTTTCCAAATTCTTTCAAACTTAATTGGACAATCTTTCTCTGTTTCTTCCTCAGAGTCTTCTTCAACCCTTTCCATAACTTCACCTGCTGCTTTTAATCTTCATCAGTATCACCACCTATACAATGACCATTACAAATGAATCTTCAGTAAATTTAAAGTGAAATGGTTAGAGATTATTAGAGTTGGAAACTCACTATAACGCACATCCACATACTTTTAAAAAGTATTTAACATATCCAACTTCAACCAGATACCCTAGGTTATATAGATCATAGATGTAACAAATATTATGAACAGATCATTTTCCTTACCTTATTGCATTCAATATATCAGTTATGCTCAAATTAATCAGCCGATAAAATTCTCATTTACTAATTTAACACAGAAGTCGAACTTAATATATTGATCTCGAAGAGCCATTCCATTTTACTTACCTCAAATTCTGTCCAGGGCATAAACTTTAAGCATGTTGTTTCCCAAGTCCTCATGATTTTCTTGGATCTGCTCAACAAAAGTCACAAGGGAAGGTGAACATTCTGATACCTCGATTCGCTACTATATGCGAAACCTTCAGGAATCTCATCTAGCCACCCGCAGTTACTGAATTTTATGCGCTCAAGGCATGGGAAAGAATCATCAGTGGTTCACTAGTATTGAAGATTCAACCCCCTAAAGAGCAAGAATTTCAATTCAGGAAATTCCATCTCTGATACTTCCCACTCTTTTCCTATAAAGGCATAACTCTTCAGTTGGAGCACCTCTAGTTTGGGCAAGTTGCTAATGCTTGTCATCTTCGACCACGATAGACGGGTGCCACAAAGTGTCAGCTTCTTCAGATTTGGTGGGAAACAACGTGGATGTGGAATGGTTGTAAATATTTCAATATTTAGTGTCTCTAGCTCATGTAAATATGTAAGATTATCTAGGCATCCTGGCTCACTATTGAATTCGTCCTTATCGCCAGAGATGCCCAGTTTTTTCACCTTTTTAATCCCTTCAAATACTTCTTTTGTGCAACCATCAGGTCTCAGCCCAGACACACTATGCAAGTTTTCCAGAACCTGGTACTTAACTTCATTAGCTGATGATACCTTTGGAGGAGAACACAGATGCACCCCTGTAAAGTGGAGATTCCTCAATTGAGACATTTCCCAAATTCCATTTGGTACACATATGGTCCGTCCAAAGAAAATCATGTGATATTGACCAAAAATAAAAGTTTGTAAATTGCAAAGATTGGTAATTTGTAGGATAACTAGGAAACCAAGGAACCCTCACAGCCAAGTACCTTAAAGAAACAAGGTCTACTAGTTCCCTAAGGAATGAATCAATTTTTAAGGTCTCCAAGTCCAGTATTCGAAGAAGTTTGAAAAGGACATGATCTAAATTATAACACCTCCCCTCCTCCATAAAAGAATAATGAATATAACGTATCTTGGTATTAGTGATCAGATCATCAAAAAGAATGTTAGGGGAGTCCTCTTCTTGCTTTGAATGAACTGAAATCCACCGAAGACATTGAGGATAGACCCTTCTGGCTGGTCTCCCAGAAATTGGGGAGTTGACAACGTACAAAAGATTCTGACTTTCAGCTTCTCTCAAGCATAAATCATAGAGGAGGTCGTGAATCCTACATGTCTTGATTTTGCCATCCAAACTTCCTTGCTAACAACAACTAGACTTTTATCGATAAGATCATGTAAAATATTAACAGCCAAAGAAGGATTTCATATTTGAAGGGAGATGATTGTAGCTCAAAGCGAGCACTCCTGAACAATGTCGATCATCATCAAGATTTACTAAAGAGCTCACACTTTGAGCGACTTCCCTCCAGTCGTCGTGTCCCCTTGCTAGAGAGAGTCCCTGCAACCACAGAAATAACTAGTGGTAATCCTCTGCAGTTTTTCACAACTTCCTTTGCATCATTCTCAAGTTCAGTCGGACAATCTTGTTTTCCAAATGCCTTTTGGCAAAAGAAATTCCAACTCTCATCTGGCTTAAGGAAACGCATTGGAAAAGTTCCTCAGGGGAGCTAGCATGTTGAGCAACCTTCATGTCCCGAGTAGTCAACAATATTAGACTTCCGTTACTGCTTCCTGGGAAGCATAGTCTAATGTCATCCCAGGCTTCTGTGCTCCATATATCATCCACAGCAATCAAATACCTCCTTCCCTTACTTTTTTACAGGTGATCTGCCAGATCTCCATCGCTTACGTTATCAAGTCCTTGTTTCACCCCAATGGCATCTGGAAGAAGACATAGAAGCATGTTTCTTCTACTGTAGTCCTCGGACACTGTAATCCATCTGCGAATATCAAAGTATCCCACAATTGAAGGATCAGAAAACATTCTTTTGACAGTTGATGCAGCATGAGGTCTTGTTCAATTTTGTGCCCCACCATGTCGTTCTCAAGGGTTGAACCATGTGATCGCTGTAAACGATTTACAGCTTGCGGATTGCTAATTTTCCTCTGCTTACTGAGCTCTTCCTTGACAGAATTAAAGTCTTGTATAGATTGTTGCAAGATCTTAAGAAGCCTCTCATTTGCCTCTTTTCGAACGTTTTCATCCTTCTCTATGACCAGTCCTACTTGTGATTCAACTTCGTCTTCTGATTCATGGGCCTGAACTTTGACTTTTTTCTTGAAGATCCTTTGTTGGTTCGTTATTGGGGCACCATATAGAGGTTCTAGAGGAAATCAATATTGCCAAGAAGCTCTTGAATCTCTAACTTTCAAGTACAGTAATTCCAAATGTTCTTTGTTACCCTCCTGAAGGTCTAAGCTGGATTGTAAAATAATATTTGTTGTTCCCATCAGAGAAGTTACTGCAGCATAAGCAGCCATCTCTCTCACTACTTCTGCAAAACCTTCCAGACAAGATTTGTAAATGAAAGAATTTGCAGAAAGTTGGCACTCAAAAATAATAGAGAAAGTTATCAGGAGGTGATCAGTACTTTGCCTGATACTTCTTGATAATTTTGCTGAAGTTTTCTTTGACTATTGAAGCATTTTGCACTCTGGAAACAATAAGGTATGATAAATAGCAGGAGGGCTACTAATAATGTCACAGTCAATATAGGTGAACTTTCTAAACAATTGTAAATTTTATTGAAGTTTAATTTCCTAGTAGCTGGGCAGTCACTTTTTCTTGGTTTTGATTCTTTTTATATTTAAAAGCTGAAGACTTGAGAATCCTACCTACCAAGGTTTGAAATTTGAATACCAAATTATGAAGTTTTCTGCAAAGAAAATTGGCACATTGTGGACATAACAAAAGAGAAATAACAAAACAGACAAAAGTCTAGTCATTCCCTTTGCAGATGGCAAAAGAGAAGAACAAAACAAAAAGAAAGGAAGCAGCAAGGCTGCAACACATATAGGTCTTTAACAGAATATGTTGATGAACTACTGGCTTTTATTGTTATCAATTAAGAGGCGTGTGAGAGCTACCTGAATAGATTATTTCTCCTTACATGTCATGATTCTGATTGCAACATGATTTATTTTTTCAAATTCTGGATTAGCTGCTACATCAACTTAACTCAATTGCCCTGACATAAGCTTTCGCAGATTGAATACTTTTCTAAGATATAGAGAAAAAACAAGAAAAAGAAAATTCTTCAGCAGATTTTCTGTGAAGTCTCAACAACTAGAAATCTAGATTAGGACCGGTAAAGTTAACATTGCAATACAGGGAAAAAAATACTACGTATAAAGTTTATTAAGCTGTAGAATAAGCAAGTTATTTGATTTGTTTAAGTTTCTAATTTACCCATCCATACGGTAATTCCCTCTTTGCTGTGATCTTGTTTTCCTAAACTGTTGTTCTTTTAGCAGAGGATCTATTGGAAACAACCTCTCCACCTCGGTGGGGTAAGGTCTCACCCTCTCCAGACTCCACTTGTGGGATAATATTAGGTATGTTGTTGTTGTTGTATACGTTAATTCCCTATCTTCTTACTCCTAACCTCACAATGTTAAGCCTTAAAGCTTCTGCAAGTGTCTTAGATCAGTTGACTGACGTTTTGTTTGGGTCTTTTAGACTTGCAAGCCTATTTTACTTTGCTGACACTAAATGCTCTTACTTACACAGGTCAGGTCAAGGGAATGCTGAAAGGCAAAAAGGCTGACATTGTATCACTGCAACTATTGAAATAAAAAATTACTAGGAGAATTCATATAAAATGTGCTGTATGCTGTGATTTTGATCTATGTAAAGAACGCTTCTCCCAGTTTGGATAAGCATATAATTTAATGAAAAATAGTCTTTAAATCTTCTTTTGACATGTGGTTTTCTCTACTCCGTCTCATGTATCGAAAAGTTTTGACATATCCAGCCACGAACCATTAAAGATACAATTCACTTAAGATACCACTGCACTTAATCCCAACTCACAACTAAAAAGACCAGTCCTTTATGACATTGCAATTGTAAAAAGCTCTAACCAGCCAAATTTGAGTTAATTAATTATGAGTATTAAATATCAATTCAGCTTGAAACTGTTCCACTGAACTACAACTGAATAATAAATAAGAGTGTTACTAATAACAAATGCTGCATTTACCACTTTCTTAGCAAATGGCTCCAGTTGTTTCTCTGAGAACATGAAATAAGCCAACTGACAGCTGTGGTAAAATACATCTTTAAACTAAAGAAAAAACTGGCAAGCAATTATACACTACTAATAATAAGAGGTTGTAGCATGATAACTGGAAAAAGGAAAGGTGACTCAATCATACATAAGCAATACTAAATAAGTAATTTTGGAGAGATCAAACTTTCTGTAAAAGCGAACCCATTTTGAGCAGTATCACCTCGAGGCCATAATTCAAATGGTCCTGTAGATGTCCTAAATGCATTTCCACAAGATTGCAAATGCAAGCACCAGAATAACACTTCACCATCCGCAAACATAAATTTCAGTACAGGTGTATAAATCTTGCGATCTCCAACAGTAAATAATGCATTCCAAGATTCCCTGGCACCATACTCTTTCATTACCCATAACTTAAAAGAGCCACCTCTCGCAAACTTAGAAGAAGAATAAACACAAAGCATTCCTTCCAATACAGTAATGCCAACATTAATGTCATCCATCAGGCATATTTGCTCTGGTAATGGTATCTCCCCATACACTTCATTTGAAATATTAAATGACACACCAGTATATTTTCTTGAAATACTGATCCAATGAAATGCCCCATATACAAATGCCAAAGAATTCATGGCAGACAACACATTGCTAATTCCACGAGGATGTTTATAAATTTTGCGAATGCGACGAGGATGTTTATAAATTTTTCTCCACACACCACTTTTTAGCGCAAGAATTTCACTAGGTACTTTGCGACCAACATCTTTCTCCTCATCAATCTTAAGGATCTTATAGTCACCACTAGTTGAGTCATAACCCAATCCGAAACAAGAATATTCCTCAGATGGAAGTTCTGGATAAGGAAGTACTATTGATTCTCCAGTGGAGGGGTTCCATAGCAAAAGTATGTTGGCATCAGCAATATCATCCCGAAGCTCGATAACAGCCAATCCATCGTAGCAACAATGTATAAAGCCATGCAGTGGGTCAGAGATTAGAGGGCAATCAAGTTTTCGTACATCCTCAACCGGTTGAACCGACGATAAAGGACAACAATATATGGAAAATATACTAGTCTCAAAGCACAGTTGGCTAGTAAGAAGTTTTCGGGAATTTTGGTCATTCTTGACATGATTGAGATGCTTCATTGTAAAGTAAGGATCAGAGATTAATGTTCTCCAAAATGTTGAAACACACTTGAATCGAAGAAGAGACCGCACACGTAACCTGCTGAGGATGTCCATGAGTATTTCCTCTTGGAAGTGACTTCCCGGGGGCCTAGATAGGACAAGAAAATGCCATAAGACAAATTTTTTAAAGTATTCAAATATTAGACAATTCCAACCAAGAGTTTAGAACAGATAAACCTGGAAATTTCTTGATTTTTTATGTCTACTGTTAATTAACAAATTCTTGAAATTTTCAAGTTGGTGAAATACAATGTTCCTTTGTAGTGGCAACAAGAGAGTATCAGATGTCCTTAGCTATAATTGCATCCATGTTTGTGACCTTAGCTATTATTTCTTTCGTGTTAAGTCAAATACAACACATAAAATATAAGACGGAGGGAGTAACAATTTTAAGTAAATTAAAAACACAATCTTCAAAATTTCAATTTAACATAGTAAATGTAACCACTTGACCTGATCAATAACATCCATCTGCTTTGACGGGTCCACAACGCTCTCCCATGCAATTAAAAATTGGTGGGCAGATAGCCTAGACACCACAGTTATGGAAAACACACAGACAGCAGACAAAAACAGATACCTTTGCAAATTTGATTGATTTCTTCTTCTGCAAATTGATGCCTAATCCGACCAAAGTTTTTTTATCCTTATTAGAGGGAGTGATTAGTGGAAAAAACTTAAATGGTACCTTATCTATGCCTTAAAAACCTTTTTATCCCTTATATATAGCCTAACATATAAAAGTGGATAGAAATAGTCTGACTCTAACTAGTATTCTAAAGTAACGGCAAGTTAGACAAAATCAACAACAACTTATTCGATTTTGGCACAGCAAAACTCAATGTAGTAGCGCCTATAAGCAGCTTTTTATATTCTTACTTCGATTGCATTAGATTAACTTAATACAAAATTCTTTGTTTTTTAGATTTAAATTAAACGGTCAAATTCTTTATTTCAGAAATTTTAGTTTTGAATCCTCATAAAATGTGTTATTTTTTGTTGACAGAGCCTGTAATCACAGCATCATGTTTCACCATGAAAGTATATCATGGAGGTCTATTGAAGTATCAACCAACTAAACGCTATGATGGAGGTATGGCAGAGGTAGACTACTTTGATAATGTCTCGCCAACAGATATTAATATGACGAACTTGAGAAAGATGGCCGAGCTTTGTGGTTACATTAATGACTCAGTGATATTCTGGCACAAACGCGACAAGTTTGGTAACATATTGAGAGCAATATCTACTGACTTTGAAGCTCGCACATAGCCAAATCCATTCCTAAAGAAAAAGTAGTGATATGCTTTGAACATTTAGACACATACTTTGAAATCCCAGAGATGGAGTTTCATAGTGAAGCTCAATATACCGGTAAATTACTTAGAAACTGGGTGAAATAGAAAACCAATCTAGTTGTGTTGAGTTTGATGATTCTGACACTGAAATTTAGATTTTATTGCTACAAATGATAAGTGTGATCTCGGGAAACAGAGCTTTAAAGATGGTAGTAAGCTTGTTAGTGCTGAGGTTCAAAAAAAGATGTCAAATGAAGACGGGGATTCAGATTGCATTAAATTATTTAGATACATTGAGCTTGGAAAGTGATTCAGATGAGACTTTTGATTGTGGAGTAGAAAGCCTAATTATAACATGTGACCATACGCATATTGGAAAGGTTTAATGCTGATTCATACACTCTCAACTTTCGGCTATGTAGAAAGATTCCTTCATTACTGTTGTAGATAATGTATTTGTTTAACAGATTGTTTACATCTATGGGAGCAGCGACTTCTTAATTTGTTTAGTTGCATTATCTTTTGAATATGGTTAGTGTCATTTGATCTGAGATAGGTTCTCAACAAGTCTTAATTCACGTGCTGTTTGTGAAAGAGTTCTGGTTCATGTATAATACTCCCTCCGTCCCATTTTGTTTGTCGTAGTTTGACTTGGCACAAAGTTTAATAAAGATAGGAAGACTTTTAGAACTTGTGGTCTAAAATGAGCCAAAGATATTTGTGTGGCTACAAATGAGTCAAAAAGTAAGTTTGGAGTTGAATTATTTCCAAATTTAGAAATATGACAATCTTTTTGGGACAGACTAATAAGGAAAGTATGACAAACAAAATGGGACAGAGGGAGTAGTAAAAGAACATATTTCCTATTCTTTCCTGGCTCTATCGAGCCTGGAAAACATGTTTGAGACTCTTTTACTGGACTACATTGAATTTATTACCTGCTCTTAATCACAATTTTTTTCATCTCTATCACAATTTACAAAGAATCGAAATATCGTTTAGAGGCGTCTCAATAAGATTGGAGGCCTAAAGCTAAAAGTTAATAAGATGTTATTTTTCTTTTTAAATGATACTCGTGTATATTTTAACTTAAAGTTCACTTTCTAATTATTTTGAGATGCAAAGCTATAAATTAATTATTTTAAATTAATCATAGCACCTGTAATAATGTGGTAAACCTTCTCTCCAAAGTTTTTAATTTTTTTCCCTTCTAAAAAAAAATTAATTTTTCAATAGTAGAACTTTATTTAGTATTTTAGAACTCTAAATTAAACTCATATCTATCAATACGATTTTTATTAACTAGAACAAATGTAGGTATTGAAACAAACAATTAACATTTTGCTTAGTTGAAAGAACTCTTATCAATATAAATAAATATAAGTAATAGGAAAACATTGGAGGCTTTTGACACTTGGGCTTAAAGCGGAAGCTTTAGTAGCCTTATCCTTGAGCCACCCATGAAATAGTTGCAGGTAATTTGATTACGGTGTACACTTCAGCAGGAGCATCATGCACTCGAATAATTAATGCATAGCAAGCTTAATTTTTTGCCTTCAGTTGCTTTTGTGCCTAATGTTAACGAGAAATAGTTTTGACTCTCATTTATTGTTGGAATCTACAGCAATCACACGAGAAACAAAACATAAAATTAATGTACATCAAACTCTACTTAATAATTGCATTCTATTTAAGAACAAGAAAAATGTAGTTGTTTAACTGAAAACTCGCCATTATTTAGTATTTATAGTCTTGCCCCCATCTCTTCTAATAGTGTTTAAACAAGTGTAAAAGAAAAAGGCAAAAAAATGACAACTATTTTACGATTACACTTGGAAGTATTTCGCCCAAATGTTCTCTACTAAGTGATGGATACTACTGGTGTGGTGACACATATTTTACGATTACACTTTCGTCAACCTAATAGTGATCACAGCTTACTACTTTGTCATGTTGTCATACTTCAACATGTTAACACCAAAACTGAGTGTTTCATTACCTCGGAGTAGTGGTAATGCTAAACCCTTTCAAAAGTCTTTCTGGAAAACTTATGCTTTGACGGTAGAGTTCAGAGCATTGAACGTTAACCTCAAGATCTTTAATTTGAGAATGAACAACACAAATTGAATATTTTCTAGGGAGTACGGTGAGTGTGGGTATCTTGAACCGACAGACCAACGGCATCAGGAGGAAATAAGCAAGACAGCAGATCATTACGGTGAGTGTGGTTATCTTGAACCGACGGACCAGCTGCATCAGGAGGAAATAAGCAAGACAACTGATAATTACGATGAGTGTGGGTATCTTGAACCGACGGACCAGCTGCATCAGGAGGAAATAAGCAAGACAGCTGATCATAAAAGTCAGGTACCTCTATCTGCATTAAATTATCGGCGGCATCCTCTAGAAGACAAATAATTTTGCATTACATTTTGACGTAAATTACATTATAAAACTAAAATGCTCAAGCATAAGTAGAGTTGTACATGTGAGGGGCTGTGCTACGGAAGCAGTAAAATATCTCTCAGCTCTCCACTTCTTGGCTGGGATTGAGCAGCAGCTAGGGTGGGCGTTTGGAATTTCGGTTCGGGTTCAGTTTTTTTAAATTCGAAATTTCGGTTTTCGGTACTTAAATGTTGATACCAAATACCAAACCAAACTTTATTCGGTTCGGTTCGGTTTTAGGTAATTCGGTTCGGTTTCGGTTTTATAATTCGATTTTTATTTCAATTTTATATCATTCAATTTATCACCAAGGGTGGACTTAGAATGCCTCAAAACATTTTTTTTTAATTTCTAAAGGCATCTTGATATCTGCTTTGAAAACTCATATTGAATCTTGATGCACGTATACTCAAGACCTGGTGAGTTAAAACATGACAACCCATTTTTTAAGTTGACCAGTTGCTGCATCATTTGGAACTACGTTTACTTTACTCTAAAGTTGCAAGCTATCCATAATATGAGACTCATGACGTAAAGAAGTTACCCAATTCATTGAAATCAATCATGTACAGAATTCTCACGGCTTCATAAAAAGTTGTTGGTTTTATGAAGCAAAGTGCAAAAGAATCAATAGCATAACAGAACAAAGCATGTTGTGTGGCCTTCTTTATTAAGAAATCTATATTGAAGTGGGTATCAAGGGTGAAGATGAAAGCATGGGCTTCTGCTTTTGATAAGTGGAGGAGAACACAATGAAGTTGGTGATAACTTTGACGATGGAGTAAGTCTATTAGAACGGCTTCTAAGTTTCTTCTTCTCCCCTTCACATGCCTTGTCTTCAATCCGATGATGGCCAACTTTCGTCGAGTTTAAGCTCACTGGAATGATACAATTGCGTAATAAACCGATCCGTGCAAGTCAATTTATCCAACTGGTAATTAGGATTACCAGTAAGTGGGCTAACAAAGAATTGAGCTTGGGTTTGGTTTTACTAATTAGAATTGTATTATGCATATATTTTAAATAGGAAAATTTACACTATATAACTACCCTAATAGCTTAATTACATAATATACCAATATTTTTAGATATTTACCCTATATAACAATACTTTTTACATTTTTACAAAACATACCATTTTTATTTCCTTCCCCTCTCTCTACCCCAAAACCTTAATTTCTCTATCTCTTTCTCTTCGTCCTTCCACCCACCCACCCTCCCTGTCGTCGTCCTCCTCAATCTCCGGCGATTTGTGCCTCCAACGAACCACCACTGAGTGACGTTGCTGCTGCTTCTTTCCGCCGTTTGTTGCCGCTGCTCCGCCACCGGAGTGGCGGCTCTATTGCTGCGGCGGATCTATTTCCGATCCGATTCTCCTTTTTTTTTTAATGTTTTATTTTGTTTTGTATATGTATTTATGTGTATATTTATGTATAAGTTTTGTATTAATGTGTATGTATATGTTTTGGTTTATAAATACAATTAAATTTTTTGAATGTCTACGTAATTTTATTGTATATTTGTGTATGTGTATTTCAATCTACATATTTTTGTATGTCAATTTATATATATTTTTTTGTATAAACTTGTATTTGTGTGTATGTGTGTGTTAAATGTGTGACCATGAAACCTTTGTATGTATCTAAATCCTTTTTGTATGTGTTTGTATATGTGATGCATATATATTTCTAGTATTTTAATGTATATTTATGTATTTTTATAGATCAAATCTATTTTTTTTAATATGAAAGTATTTTATATATATATTTATGTATTTTTATAGATCAAATCAAATATTTTTTTAAGTATGAAATTGTATTTTTGTATGTTTATGTACCTACAACATTTTTCAGATTTAAAAAAAAAAATCCGGTCAACGACAACCGGCGGCGACCCGCTTCAGGTGATGGCTGCGCTGAATCACTGTAGCAGTGGGGAAGGAAGAGGGTAAAAACCTAATTTGTATGGTTTAAATGGGTTTTGCATATACTATGTAAAAAAAAGTATTGGTATTTTTTGTAAAGTGCTATAGTATTGTTATTTTTTGTAATTTTAGTGTTAGGGATGTATATATTTGTAATTCTCCCATTTAAATATATGCATTAAAAAAATTCAGAATTTCGGTATTCCGGAATTTGACACTTCAAAACCAAATTCCGAACCGAAATTCTGAAATACCGAATTTTTATACCGAATAGTGTTCCGAAATACCAAAATTTCGAAACCGAAAAACCAAATTAATTTGGTTCGGTTCGGTTCGGTTCGGTTTTTCAGTTTTTGGATTTTATGCCCACCCCTAGCAGCAGCTAAATCCTCCTCCAAGAGAGCAACTGTAGTTTTCCAGATTTCAATGTCCCTATATGAAGACAGAAATGTTAATAAAGGTTGCGGCTTGATATTAAAATTTGGAGGGAAAAGTCTGTGTACTTCATAAAGCTAAAGGGAATTATGGGACATGTCTGAAAAGTTTAGTAGACACAGATCAAAATTCAAGCTAATTTTTGTGAGATTCATTCTTGTATTAATGGCGTTATTATGTTTCCTAAAGTTTTCACTTTTAGTGGTTTCCAATTATATTGCACTTTTCTTATTAATACTGATTTTAGTAGTTCTTCTTCCTGCAATTATATTGAACAGAATTCAGAGGATTAGCTTAGTACAATAAAAAGAGAAGTGTTGATGTGGGATTTTGTTTGAAGTTTCAGGTAAGGGTCTCACGGGCCTAGCTGGATCTATAATGTGGGCAAAAAGGGCTGACAAAATGGCTGTCAGAAAGAGTCCAATGCCAAAGAGGTAAAAAAGAAAAGAAATGTACAAGAAATGAAGAACAATCAGAGCCCAACCCTGAATCTGACCACAAACTATGACTAACATACAGTATGCGCTCCCGCAATCATTCATAGATTGTGAGTATCTTCCTTCTGTCAGTCCTTCTTTAGTACCTTCAATAAGATTCTATAAGACTATGGAAGAATGAAGACTGCAGGGAGACTAGCATGAATCCCCGTCTATACCGAATCCCCGTCTTCATTTGTCAGTTGTCAATAAACTATACTTGCATGAATTTATGACACCTTAGAAGTACTCAAATAAATTGAGGTATCTTACAACTTGGGATCCCTAATAGATTTTTAGTTAAACAGCTAGACTTGTCTGCTTATGAATAGAGGTATCAACTTGGTATCCCTTATAGATTCTTAGTTAAATAGCTGACTAGTCTTGTACACATTTTTTTCTTAGCTCAATTACATCCTTCTACACAAGTAATTATCTGTATGCCACATTTACAGTTCCTGCTATTTGTAGTTCCTATTACTATTCCTGCTTCCATTTGAAGTGCTTGAGGTGAAGCGAGAATTCTATGTTAAGAATCATATAGATATTATCCTCTTGGGCAAAATAGCCAACAGAAATCATGTTCCCAAAAAATAACATCAATACAAATGGAGCACCAAGACACGGTAATCAACGAGAATAACAGGAGCAAAGGACACCAATATTTAGTGTGGAAAACCCTTCTCAATAAGGGTAAAAACTACGACCCCAGAGCCGAGAGGAGATAAATAATATCACTACAATAAGGAATTTTTATTGTAGATTAAAAAAGTGGTTTCAGGTTACCAGTGGGCAGCTCTCGTACTAAAACTACTAATTCTTAAATCACTAGAGTTCAATCATGACGATCTCTAGAGCCTATCTGTGAAGAGGTGCACGGAGTAGCACCTTGACACCTACACTAAAAGTGCCAACTAAGTGGGACGAAGCGCACAGCCTGGGAAGCGAGCAATTAACAACATTGGACAAAACTTGTAAAATAAAGTTTTTAGGTAAATGACTTGGTGATCGTTTTAAGAGCTTCACATGCAGGAAGCAGTTCAAGAATTGAGTTAACAGTATAAAAAACCAAGAAATGGACTTGAAACATAGAAAATACATCCAAGAAAATAAGGTGGTTTGCAGAATGTGAAGTCAAGAAATAACACATCAACAGAGAGATGATCTTGAAACCAAAGAACGGCGGATTCAACAATGCAGCACTCAAAAAATTACAAGAAACAAATAGTGAACCATTCTGGTTCACAATCAAGAAGTTGGAATGTACGAAAAGTTGTGTGTTTTTTTTTTAAGATCCTCCACAACACATGAAAATGAAAAATCAAACTAGTGTATTTGTTGTAGGAATAATTGGGGAAAACAACAACAATAATACTTATAATAATAACAATAATTATAATACGATGTATAACGAAATTATTTTCGAATACTAAAACAATAAAAGGATATAGTTATATTGTCTCTGTGTAATTACAGGGTGCTCTGAGTCGTGCTGGGCACTGTCCTAAGAAACTATTCCAGCAGCCTGGAATGTTTCCCCAGGATAAAACGAGCCTTCCTCTATATTATAGAGGGATCAAGAATCAACAAAATTATTTATGTTAATCCAGCAAGTCAAAAGCAAAGGTGGCAAAAAAGGATTTTGATGTAGGAGATTATATGTGATAAAGAGTAGGACAAAACAAAGAATGGAAAAAGGTATTTAGCAATGATTCCTATAAAGAAAGCAATGATTGCTTAGTAGGAAGAAATGATTTTTTTCTTGTTGATACTTTCGGACAAAGTCATGGTGGTATTTATAGTGATCATTGCATGTATATGTCCCTTCCCCATTTGACACCTAAGACAAAAGGTTTTGACACTTACTCCACTTGCTATTGCCACTTATCAATAATTTTGCCACTTCTCAAATATGAAGATACACATGTTCATAATTTCACATGCATATTGACACTTGTGACAAAGCTTTTGAAATACCAATAATTATTTACCACAGTCCCCTACATATTTCAAAAGATTTGAAGAATGAAGAGGTATTGAATTATGGGGTAAGTATGGAGGTTAAGACTTGTTGGATTTACACGGTCTAAATGCAATAGGTTTGGTGTCTTCTGGACTATGAATTAAACTTAGACCGATAAAAAGACCCACAGAATTACTGGTGAAATATAATATTTCTATGAACCAATAATTCTTTTTGCAAGCCAGAGGCATTACCAGTCACATTTAGACCCATAATTTTGTTGTTCAACGCAGTTTTGTGCGAATAGGCCGTGCGCGTGCCTGGTATTCATGAGAGCTCTAGAGACTTGGCTAGAATCTCATAGGAGCGGCTCCACTCCCACTCTCATATAGGTGAATTCATCAAGTGTACACTGCTTTAAATACATCATCCATAAACACTATGAATTCATTAAGAGTTAAAACTCAGCCCTCCAAATAGTAGCATTTAAGCACTCTCATCTAAGTGCTTCAGTGTCAATATCAACTTGTTATTACCCATATGAACCTACTTCATGGGATCTCCAATCACATAGGTTGGGTTACCATCTCTATTGACAATCATGTTAGCCTTAACCCCATCTCTTTTGAGGTTTGAAGAATTAATTTTCTTCCCAAAGGTTTAGTCAGAGGATCGGCCAAATTCACTTCTGACTTCACATAATCAATGGAAATTATTCCATCTCTCAGCAATTGCTTTAACACTTTATGTCTCAGACGAATGTGTCTGTGTTTTCTGTTATAAGATTTATTCTTGGGAACATCAATTGCCGCTTTATTATCACAATGGATAGACACAGGAGGCAACACATCCTTTATTAAAGGGATATCAGCTAAGAAATTTCTTAGCCACTCAGCCTCAGAACCAGCCAACTCCAGAACTATAAACTCTGCTTCCATAGTAGATCTAGCAATTATGGTTTGCTTGGCTGATCTCCATGCTATTGCACCACCACCAATGGTGAACACATAGCCACTAGTAGATTTTGTCACATCTGAATCGGAGATCCAGTTAGCATCACTATATCCTTCTAATACAGCGGGAAATCCACTATACAGGATACTATAATTCATGGTTCCTCTCAAATATTTCATCAGTCTTACTAATGCATACCAATGCTCTTGGTTGGGATTATGAGTATATCTACTAAGTCTATACACAGCATAGGCTATATCAGGCCTAGTAAAATTCATTAAATGCATCAGACTCCCAATAATCTGAGCATATTTAGATTGAGCAACTGGGTCATCTTTATTCTTTTTCAATTGAGAGCTAGGGTCATAAGGAGTGGTCACAGGTGTCACATCAAAACAATCACACTTTTTGAGAAGTCTCTCAACATAGTGTTCTTGTGACAACACAATACCATCATCACTTCTTATGACTTTAACTCCCAATATCATACTCACATCACCCAGATCTTTCATATCAAAGTTAGATGACAAAAACAGTTTGGTACTCTGCACAATATTTAAACTTGTACCAAATATAAGCATGTCATCAACATGTAAACAAATTATCACAAAATCATCATTTAACACTTTAGTATAAACACATTTATCCACTTCAACAGAAGAAAATCCGTCTCTCAATAAGACTAGATCAAATTTCTCATGCCACTGTTTAGGAGCTTGCTTAAGGCCATAAAGAGATTTAATTAATTTACAAACTTTATTTTCTTGCCCAGGAACAACACATCCCTCAGGCTGAACCATGTAAATTTTTTCTTCTAAATCACCATTTAAAAAAGCTGTTTTAACATCCATTTGATGAATAAAAAGCTTGTAAATTGAGGCTAAGGCAATTAAGAGTCGGATAGAAGAAATTCTAGTTACTGGTGTAAATGTATCAAAATAATCAATATTTTGTTTCTGAGAAAATCTTTTTGCTACTAAACGAGCTTTATATTTTTCTATAGATCCATCAGGATTAAACTTCTTTTTGAAAATCCATTTACAACCAATATGCTTTGCACCAGGAGGTAAATCTGTTAAAACCCAAATTTTATTTTTTATAATAGAATCAAGTTCAACTTTTATTGCCTCTTTCCAAAATTTAACATCGGAAGAAGAAATAGCTTCAAAATAATTTAATGGTTCATTATTAACAATAAATGTTTGAAAATCATTTCCATAAGAAAAATATTCTTTTCTAAGCCTTTTGCTCCTTCTCGGTTCCTCAACAGAGGTACTCTCTTTATTTCTTTCAATAGGTACATGAGAAACTTTATCAGACAGTGGAAAAATATGTTCAAAGAACTCAGCATTCTTTGTCTCAATAATGGTGTTGCAATCAAGCACATCACTTTGTAAAACAAGAAATCTATATGCAGCACTATGTTCAGCATATCCAATTAACATACAATCAACAGTTTTAGAACCCATCTTTCTCTTTTTAGGTTCAGACAACAGAACTTTGGCAAGACACCCCCACACTTTTAAATATTTCAGGTTAGGTTTATAACCTTTCCACAATTCATAGGGAATTTTGTCAGTTCTTTTATGGGGTATTCTATTTTGTAAGTGACAAGCAGATAAAATTGCTTCACCCCACAAATTATCAGGAGCATTAGAACTAATTAACATGGAGTTCATCATTTCTTTTAGTGTTCTATTTTTCCTTTCTGCAACTCCATTAGATTCGGGTGAATATGGAGGAGTTACTTCATGAACAATACCTTCCTTTTCACAAAAATCATTTAAGGCCAAATATTCACCTCCTCTATTAGATCTAATTCTTTTGATTTTTCTACTAAGTTGATTTTCAACCTCAGTTTTATAAGAAATAAAAGCATCAAATGCAGCATCTTTATTTCGAAGCAAGTACAACTTAGTATATCTAGAAAAATCATCAATAAATGTCACATAATATCTTTTACCACCTCTAGTCATAGTCTGTTTCAAATCACCTAAATCAGTGTGGATCAAAGATAGTAATTCAGTTTCTCGATTAACAGGGAAGCAAGATTTCCTAGTAATTTTAGCTTCAGCACATATTTTACATTTATCAATCTTAATTGAGTCTAAACCAGATATTAAAACCATTGCATGCATTTTCTGTATATATATATGACACATTAACATGTCCTAGCCTAGCATGCCACAAGGAAATAGAGTCAACCACATAAGCAGAAGCAGGTGCATTTTCATATGTAATGTTAGAAACATTAAGTTCAAAGAGTCCTTGGTTACAATAGCCCTTTCCAACCAAAATATTATTTTTGGTCATTAGAATCTTATCAGATTCAAATGTCATTTTAACCCCGGCTTTTATCAAAAAAGCTACAGAAATCAGGTTTGTCCTAATACCAGGAACATGTAGCACATCTGCAAGGGCTAAAATTTTTTCCAAAGTAAGTTTCAGGAGTACTTTACCTTTACCTAGAACTTTAGCAGTTCCTGAGTCTCCAAGGTAGACTACTTCATTATCTTCCCCTATATTAGTATAGGAGGTAAATGCTTCTCGATTTGCACATATGTGCCGAGTAGCCCCAGAGTCTACCACCCATTTTTTTAAAGTGCTTACAATGTTCACTTGAGAAATGACAGCCACAATAATTTCATCTCCTACAGCTAAATTAGCTTTGGGAGGATTTCTGTTTTCTTTGTCATTTCTTGCCATTATTATATTTTTCCGGACATAATAACATGCTCTATCACAATTAGAATTATAGCCTTTCTCTTTCTTATAATTGGGGTTATTGGACTTGTAACCTCGAGACTTATTAACATACCTCGTATTGTTGCTATTATGACTACGCTCATATGGAGAAACGGCCACACCGGGAGTAGTGGGGGGCAGCAACGACATTGATAATATCAGCAATACTTTTTTCAGTATTATTGTCTGTCATAGTTTCTTAGATTGTAGGAACAATTGGGGAAAACAACAATAATACTGATAATAACAACAATAATGATAATAGATGTATAACAAAATTATTATTGAATACTAAAATAATAAAAGGATATAGTTATATTGTCTCTGTGTAAATATAGGGTGCTCTGAGTCGTGCTGGGCACTGTCCTAAGAAACTATTCCAGCAGCCTGGAATGTTTACCCAGGATAAAACGAGCCTTCCTCTATATTATAGAGGGATCAAGAATCAACAAAAATATTTATGTTAATCCAGCAAGTCAAAAGCAAAGGTGGCAAAAAAGGATTTTGATGTAGGAGATTATATGTGATAAAGAGTATGACAAAACAAAGAATGGAAAAAGGTATTTAGCAATGATTACTATAAAGAAAGCAATGATTGGTTAGTAGAAAGAAATGATTTTTTTTCTTGTTGATACTTTCGGACAAAGTCATGGTGGTATTTATAGTGATCATTGCATGGATATGTCCCTTCCCCATTTGATACCTAAGACAAAAGGTTTTGACACTTACTCCACTTGCTATTGCCACTTATCAATAATTTTGCCACATCTCAAATATGAAGATACACATGTTCATAATTTCACATGCATATTGACACTTGTGACAAAACTTTTGAAATACCAATAATTATTTACCACATTTGTTACACATCATAAAACAAGCCAAGAAGTAAAATTACCTTGTCAATTTCTCGTAATAAGCCCCAGAACCGCCAACAGGCTCATTGAAGTGTTGTTTGGCTTCGAGTAGCCTGCAGCGAAACCACTCCCCCCTCAATTGATCAGATACTTGTTCAGCCTTGTATCGGAGACACTGTACGTTTTCAAAATACCTCAAGAGTTTATGTGTATTTGAGAGAGAGTAGGAACAACTTTTGGTGGGAAAATATTTTGATTTCTCCTATTTCAGAAATGCCCCGATGGAGCTATATATACATTGAGCCTTAACCCATAACCCATATATATGGGTGTCTAATTTGACCATGAAAACTTGACCCCAACCCGTTCAAGTTTGGGCGAATCAGTTGTGTAATTTTTTCCAAAAATACCACTTCGAACAAAGAAATAAAAAAATGGATGTCGTTAAATATTACTCCAATTCTTCAATTTATGATCTGACTATATTATAAGTCGATTCCATTGCTTTTAATTTCAACGAAACTTGTTGAACAAACATACTATATTAGCAAAGGTAATTTAGTCATGTCATAATTTTTTATATTAATAATAAATGAGTTAATATAAATGTTACAAATAAATCTGTATTGGGTGAAAAATCAGTTGTGCCTCGGGCCCAAAGCTCAAGGTAAGTTTCAACAAACACTTGTTGAGTTGACTCCTCGAGGAAAGAACCCGAAGGCAGGATATGTCGGCAAGCTTTGATGAGGTCCATGCCTCGGGCATATGGAAGCTTGGTTCCCCGAGGCGATTGATACAATCTTCGGAGAAGTCGTTATCCTTTAGAGAAATTAATTTTGTAATCGTTGTCCATTATAAATGCATTAAAGAAGGAGATCATGGGTTGTCCATGATCAACATGTGAGTAATGGCCATAAAGTATACTATTGCCTTAATACCTTTGTTTACTATAAATATCCCTTTTGTAACTATGGAAAGGCATTCAAAAAATAGTCAAAAGCATTTATCTTTGTTTCATTGCTACTGTTTCAATTTTCTTTATCGTATTTCTTGTTAATTTTCAACTTTGATACGAATAATTGCTTGTTAACCCAAAACAAATTCAATTTATTATCCTAATCAGATTTAAGCCAATACAAATTGGTGCCATATGTAGGGAACTAGTAATAACATTTGTTCCAAGTTTGCGTTTCAAGCTTTTTAATATCATCCTTCTTGGTTCTTTTTAATGGCGGATAACACTAATAACCCTGACAACACAACAATCCCAACTACCGACCCACCAATTGGCGTTACTTCGCCAGGTGGTGGAGCATCAATTCCAACAACTGGTGTAGTGCCACCAACCGGCTTGACTCCACCAGCCGGTTTAACTCCACCAGCCGGTTTAATTCCCCCAACTGGGATTATTCCACCACCAATTGATCCATCTTCATCAGGTTCCAATGATCCTTTTCAAATATATGTAATGGCCACTTTGCAACTGCTTCAAGAGCAATTTGCTGCTCAAATGAATTTTAATGATGAATTTCATAAATCGTTGCAAGCTCTCTCTGGAAATGGGAGAAGTTCAACAAATCCCACCGAGGCTCCACTTGTTACTCTTAATGGGGGCATCCCAAACGTTGTTCCTAAAGGCACAGCAACAGGAGAACTTCCAAATGGAGCCGCATCTGGAGGTTCGGGGACTGCCCTATTAGGCACTCAACCCTTCGGGGCAGCTCCCATGGTGACTGAAATAAGCGTCTCGTCAGACTTTGAAAAATGGAGAAAGGACTTCGAAGCCAAGTTTGAAAAACGGCTCGAGAATATCCCCGGGGTCCGAAAGCCTTAGCAAGTGTTGGACATTGAGAAATACAGACAACAACCATTCAAGCCTGAGGCTGCTCCCTCTCCCATTCGCAAACACTTCAAGCTGCAAATCTTAAAAAAGTATGATGGGACAACAGACCCAGTCGACCATATAACCGAGTATATAACCATGGTCAAAAGCAATGATTTGACCCCGGTGGAAAAGGAATCCATATTCCTTATAAAGTTTGGGGATACCCTCGAGAAAGGAGCGTTGCGTTGGTATATGCATCTCCTCTCCGAGTCAATTTCAAACTTCGAAGAACTAGCTGATATGTTTATCGAAGCTCACACTGGAGCTCAGAAAATCCTCAAAAGAAGGAAGGATATATTCGAAGTTAAACAAAAGTATCTCGAGCCAATTAAAGATTTTCTCGAGCAATTTCAGGCTGAGAGGATGGATCTGCTAACAATGGAGGAAAATTTGGCAGTTATGGCTTTTGAGAGGAATATAAACATCACTAACTCCGAGGCTGCTGCTGAGTCGAAAAGAGAGCTTCAGTAGTGGCAGGCACAAACTTGGGATGAGTTGTACGATCGAGCTACTGCAAAACTTAGGCTCGAAGAGGCTGAATGGAAGGCGACAGGTTGATATAATTCTTATCGAAATTTCCCCGAGTCTTCCCGACACGCCGATGCGCTACTAGGAAACTCTTAAGGTCGGTTCGAGCCCTACAACTCGCAGAAACAACATGTGAGCCAGTGCCTCAGAGGGTCACATATCAGTCAAAGGCTCGGGGGGAAGACCAGCACGAATGCTAGCCAAAAAAGTTCCTCGGGGCCATCTCTGGTGTCCAAGGATAAAGACTTGCCCCGAATCCCTGACTACAACTTCAAATTTCAACCACTGAGTTGGTAAATGCCATAAAGGGGATGACGGATCAGGGTGTAAGATTTTCGAGGGATATGAGAACGCCCACGGGAAAAAGAGATCAAACTCAGTATTGTGAATTTCATATGGATTATGGACACCCTACCGAGGATTGCAAATCGTTGCGCCTCGAGGTAGCCCAGCTTCTCAAGAAGGGTTTGTTAGCATAATATCTCACTGATAAGGGGAAACAAAACTTTGCTAAGAATAGGGGTGGGGGACAGCCACTGAAGGCTCAGTCTCCCAAAAGAGTTGTGAATGTTATAACGGGGGGATCAGAGGTGAATGGTGTTAAATTTGCTGATGTGAAGATATTCACAAAGCTTTCAATCACCATAGAGAAAAGGATTCGAGCTGGTGGGTTGGGTAATGAGATAGTTTTTTATGAGGAAGACTGTGATGGGATGATGTTTTCCCATCATGATGCTCTAGTGATGACGTTAAGGATTAATGACTGCGATGTCAAACTAGTCTTGATCGATCCTGGCAGTTCTATAAATACTATTAATTATGGAGCTATCACGAAGATGTGGTTGAAGGACCTCATCGTCCCGAAAGCAACCATATTAACAGGATTTAACAACTCCACGGAGAAGACGCTGGGAGAAATTACCCTCACTACCACTGCCGATGGGGTAGACAAGAAAATTATTTTTCAAGTGATGGCTGAGGATATGGCCTACAATGTTATCCTCGGAAGACCTTGGATTCATGAGATGGAGGTTGTGCCATCTACTCTGCACCAAGTTACCAAATTCTCTACCCCATGGGGAATTCGTGACATCCAAGGTGAGCAGCGAATAGGTCGTGAATGCTATTCAGTTGCGATGAAGAATGGAGTCGCCCTGGCTGGGCCATCCAAATAGAAATTACTTAGCTCGGGGCCTGATGAGGAGGAGAACTCGGTTCTTGAAGTAGGCTCTCAAGAAGAATTAAAGAAGGCCCCAACATTCATACAAGAGCCTCGGAAGCAAAAGGCTGAGGATTCCATAATTGAGAAGTTGGAATCTTTTGCTTTGTCAGAGGAATTTCCAGAAAGGAAGGTGTTCGTGGGCTTGGAGCTAGATCCTGAGCCAAAAGAGTTCTCATTGAGTTTTTGAAAGCAAATGATGATTGTTTCGCCTGGTCTCATGCCGACATGGTTGGGATCGACCCCGAGATAATGACGCATAAGCTGAATGCGGATCCTAACCACCATCCGATGAAATAAAAGAAAAGGCCACACGTCGACATAAAGAAAAAGGCAATTCAAGATGAGACCAAGAGGTTGCTTGACAACGATTACACTAGAGAAGTGAAATACCCCGATTGGCTCGCCAACGTGGTGGTGGTGCCGAAGAAGAATAGCAAGTGGAGGATGTGTGTTGATTACACTGATCTGAACAAGGCTTTCCCAAAGGATTCATATCCTTTACTCTAGATAGATAGATTAATAGACTCCACGGCTGGACATAAGTTAGTAACCTTCCTAGATGCGTACTCGGGGTATAACCAAATTCTAATGGATCCAAATGATGAGATAGGTTCACGAGAATGAATGTGGGAATCACTCCGGGGGAAGGCCTTGGTACGCAAGCTCCTCCGAGCTGGCTACTACTGGCCCGAGTTGAGTGAAGACGGTAGATCATTTGTTAAAAAGTGTGACAAGTTTTAGAAGCATGCTTCGATGATCCATCAACAAGCTGAGCCATTGCATTCAATCGTATCGCTGTAGTCGTTCATAAAGTGAGGGATGGATATTGTAGGCCCATTTTCCAAAGCTAAAGGTAGTGTCAAATTCATTCTTGCACTCACTGATTATTTCACCAAGTGGATTGAAGCAGGATCGTTTGCTAAGGTTCGGCAAAAGGAAGCTATAGACTTTATTTGGAAGAATATCATATGTAGATTTGGAGTTTTGAGGGAGATAACATGTGACAATGGCCTGCAATTCATTGGCTCAGCAGTTACCACTTTCTTTGCAAAATGGGGGATAAAAATAGTGGTCTCGACACCTTATCGCCCCAGTGCTAATGGGCAGGTTGAGTCCTCGAATAGGATAATCGTGGAGAGAATGGATGAAGTTAAGTGCTCGTGGCCCGATGAGTTGCCCAGGGTATTGTGGGCAATGCGATCGACTAAGAAGAATAGCACTGAAGAGACCCAATTTTCCCTCGCCTATGGGATTGACTCGTTAATCCCTGTCGAGGTTGGTGAGTCTAGCCTTCGATATACTCATGCAACCAAGGAGTCAAATCAGCAAGCCATGCGCGTGGAACTGGATTTACTAGAAGGACGATGTGGAAGGCTTTGGTTCGGTTGATAGCGCAAAAGTGGCAGATTGAGGCCTACTTGGATAGGAAGGCCAAATTATGAGCCTTCAAGATTGGTGATTATGTTTTAAGGGCCTCAAATCAAATGACCAAGGAGAAGAATGCAAGAAAATTGGCTGCTAATTGGGAAGGACCTTATCGAATTAAGGCCGTAGGAAAAAGATCTTACCAGCTAGAAGATCTCCGAGGCAAGCAAGAGCCTTTAAATTGGAACATATCCAACTTAAAGTGCACTACTTTTGACATTGAGGTACGTTACCCTTCGTCAGATATAGTATTTCACCTATGGCATCGAGCCGACAATGCTCCAATGTTTGGGCCGAATGATGCTAATCCCACGTTTTTTCTTTACTTGACCTTTTCAGGAAGCGGAGGCAATGACATACAGTGCTCGGGTCTTCACTTTTCACACCCGACCACTGGGGGATGCAAAGGGAGTTAATGCAGTCAGTTTTTAACTCAGAGCTTCTTAACCGGGGACTTCGACGAACAAAACCCGAGGACAAGCTATTCACGCACCAGGGACTGTTTTCTAAGGATTAGCTTAGTAAGTTATTGTCATCGCCCGTAGTGGCTTTGTAATGAAAAATCGCCTAAGTCTCATTATAACTAGATTCTATGTAAGATCGGCTCGAATTTGTCAATGAAACAAAACTTTATTTGACATCTTTTTTATTTCTATTCCTCGATTAAAGCCAAATGTTTTCTTTTATGCTACGGCTCGAGAACGAAACATCATTCCAAACTAGATTTAACTTAAGATGAATTTTTTCTAAGTCTTACAAGCAAATTATTCTGAGTACAAGAACTTTCAAAAGCAAAGTAAAGATAAAAGCAACAGATACTTCATTAATAAAGGCTCGAAGGCCCCTCGATAGCCTTAAATAAAAGAAAAGAAAGAGAAGAGCCATCACTCTTCGGCACTCGAAGTCTCAGCTTCGGAGCCCTCTTCTTCATCAGCAGATTCGTCATCCAAGCTCTCACTTTCAGCCTTGGCTATCTCTACATCTAGATTTGCTCTGGCTTAGCATTGCTTGAGAGTCTTCAATCTCGTTTGAATGATGGCCCAGTTCTTGTCAACTTTGGCCCTTGTTGCTCTCATTTTACTCTTCGACGAAGAAGACGCCATTTTACCTTGAAGGGTCTCGATCTCAACCTCGAGCTGCTTCTTCCCCTCAGTCAGCTCGTTTATCTTAAGAAAGTTTTCCTTCAGATTAGAGTGATACTTCTCAACATTTTTAGTGACGGTGGAGTTGGCCTTATCGGTTGTTCTTTTTAGCTCGGCTTTGCAAGTTTCTTTCAGGGCTTCCATTCTGGCCTCCATTGAAGATACAGCCTCACGAGCATTAGCCGCGTCGAGGTCATACTTGTCAGTAGCTTTCTGAACTTCATCTAGTTCAAGTTTGGCGTCAAGAAGTCGCTTTTCAAGATCGACTACTCAGGATTCAAGGTAGGATAAACAAACACAAAAGATACGTGTAGTTTCCATTTTAGATTTCAATTCTGGCGGTATGTGTTTGTCTGTTTGCAAGGAAACTTACCGCATTGAGTTGTCTTGTATTTCCAAATTTTACATTTCTCTAAACTACAATATTAAACGAACATATCACGGTCGTATATGAGATAAGAAAGTAGTAATTTAATCACACTTTCAAGTCGTTTTTCAAGATCGACTACTCGGGATTCAAGGACAGTTCTTATTTGATCCCATTCATCCTTGGTCTTCTTAAGGATAGAAGCTCGGTGGGCCTCAATCTCTGCAGCCCTAATTGCATAGATGTAGTCTTGTAAAGGTTTAGCTAAGGAGTTAGGGCAAGAGAGAGACATGGTTGAAACTAAAGAAAGAAAAATGAAATGAGGATACTTGAATTGCGTGTTGAGCCGCGTCGGCCATCAAATCAGGCACGGATGATCTCCTGAGGCGTTCTCACTCCAGCGGCCCGAGGAGTTCTCTTTAGTTGATTGGGACAGCCACATCATCGTCTAAAAGGCAGAGATCGGAGGGAAGTACAATGCTTCTAACTTGCCTTCGAGGAACCGAGTCATGAGGAGCCTCCGAAGCAGCTCGTGAAGCCCTCTCTTCAGCACGAGGGGCCCCATCCATGCTCTTTTCCTTATTCGTCGATGAAGTGAGTGTTTCTCCAACTTTAGCAGCAGGTTGGATTGGCTCCTCGAGGTTGATTGTTTCAATTTCCCTCTGAGCCTCTTCATTTTCAGGCTCATCAATCAAACCCCTACGAGGAGGAGTAACTGCCTCGGGGTTGGAAATGAGATTTGCCTCTACTCTAGCTCGCTTGGCCTTGGAAGATTTCTTTGAAGCCTGCCTTTTTCTTTTTGGAGCTTCAAAAGAGAAGGAAGGAAAAAAAAGAGGATTCAGTGAAGGACGAAGGACCAATCAGGAGCAGTCTTTTTCTCTTTCTTTTTCTTTTTCTTTTTCTTTTCCTCGAGGTTTCCAATCAAACCCTCGAGTTCCCCTAAAGCCTCCATAGTCTCGGGGACTTTCTTCTTTTTGTCTCCTTTGTTTTTCTTCTTCTTTTCTTTTGGCTCGGTAGCCGCTCTATTTGGAAGACCTGCAAAAGGCGGAGTAAAGATTAGTAAAGAAGAAATCTTGGAGGAGGTGAAGTGTGACTTACCATGACGTTTGCACGCCCATCGATTTTCGCTCAAAGCAACCAAGATCATCCATGATCTTTCTTCCCTTGGCTTCGCATCAATGATCGCTTGCACCCAAGCAGTCAAGTTGTATGGAGGAGTAATTGGGATTGACTCGGCAAAATAAATCGAAGCAAAAAAATTAGAAATAAAGAATTATGAAGAAGAAAGTTATTGAAGGCAGCCGAAGCAAATGCTCACATGTTCGGTTCCACCGCTCGGGGAAACCACGCCTCGAGGATTGAAGATTGGTTGGCAGTAGAACGAAGCGATCGTTCCTTCCACGGTCTTTTGTGTCGTCGCCTTTTGTGATCAGCGAGAATTGGCCTCTCTTGTTGAGTTGAACAATCCCATCTTTATGCAACGTAGGGGAAAAGAGATGGATAAAGTGATGGAAAGTGAAGGGAACCCTGCCCTTTTGCTCAAATAATTGAGGCACTGCACAACCCTCCAAAACTCGGGGCCGATTTGAGCTATGCACAAGTTGTAGGTTCGGCAGAAAGTGTCCACAACCTCGTGGATAGGTAGAGTGAATCTGATTGTGAAGGGGTAAGTGTACACAAAAGAACTCCCCTCCACTCTATCACAGGTTCGGCTCTCCGGGGCAGGGATACTAACTTCAACCTCGAGGCCCCATCTACATTCTTCACGAAGCAGATGAATATTGGCTTGTGCAATTAGGCTTGGTGTGTTTTGAACTGAGATATTTCTATTCCTTTCAATATCAGCCTCGGTTTGGTCCTGCATCTTAAAATCATTTGAAAGGTCTAGCTTTGAGGGTATGACATCATGAGGCATGAGCTCTTTTAAAGATGATTTCTTTATCTTGGGTTTCGGGATGTTTGCCCCGGTATCTCCAATTTCCATGGCGGCGTTTTCTTCTTCGCCATCTGTTTCCTCAATGTTGTCGCGGTTAGAAGTGGCTTTGCGCCGTCTTGGGTTAAAATCGCTAGGGTGTGATGTTGCCTCTGTGTTTTCATCCGTCGGCGGGATAATGTTTAAAGGCACTTGGACGTTCACTAGCTCATCACCGACGACCATGGTGGCAACGTCATGAACCCTTTCCTTAAAGGGACCTGAAGAGTTTTGCACAGAGTAAGTTGCAGACATCTTTTCTAAAAAGGTTGGTGGTATTTTTTCTAACTGAGACTCAAGAAGAAGGAATTCAATTTGAAGCTTTGCTATGGAAATTTACTGTTGCTTGAAAGATTGAAAGTAAGGGAGAAGGAAGACAAGTTGAGGTATATATAGTGGAGGAGTCATCATTGAGTTTACATGGGGAAGGAGGAACGAAGAGTCACACCTATTCAATGGATGCCACGTGTGATGGATGAGAATGCGGAGTGACAACCTCTATTTATTGAATTTCATGGTGCACGTGTGGCCACGTCGACTTTCCGCTAAAATTCATTCCACTCCTCGGAAGTTCTGCCAACTACTCGCGTAGTGGGGTTGACTCCTCGAGGAAAGAAACGAAAGGCAAGATGCGCCAGCAAGCTTTGATGAGGTCCATTCCTCAGGCATATGGAGGCTTGGTTCCCCGAGGCGATCGATACAACCCTCGGGGAAGCCGTTATCCTTTAGAGCAATTAATTTTGTAACCGTTGCCCATTATAGCTGCATTAAAGAAGGAGATCATGGGTTATCCATGATCAACATGAGAGTAATGGCCATAAAGAATATTTATTGCCTTAATACCTTTGTTTACTATAAACAGCCCTTTTGTAACTATGGAAAGGCACTCGGAAAATAATCAAAAATACTTATCTTTGTTTCATTGCTATTGTTCAATTTTCTTTACCGTATTTTTTGTTATTTTTCAACTTTGATACGAACAATTGCTTGTTAACCCAAAATAAATTCAATTTATTATCCTAATTAGATTTAGGCCAACGCAAAATCAAGATAAAGGAGATAAATTTAATATCGTAAACTATAAGGGAGGTAAGTGTTATGAAGGCAAACTGGAGCGAAAGTTTTTGAAATTATCCCTTTAAACTATTAACATCGACTTTCATATGACTCAAATTAGATATAGCCCTTATATTATAAAGTCAAACACTTAACACCCTTAATTAAGTGCTTATGTTGTTAGTATATGTTTATTTTTACCATGATTTAAATACTCTGAAAAAAGAAAAACTACGAGACATATAAACCCAAAGGTAATTTGATCAATATTTCCATCATAGTCTCGTCTTTGCCCTTGACGTCCCAATAAAGCTCATACCTGAAGGTAATTTTAAAGGACAATTAACAAAAGTATACAAGCTAACAAGCTTCTTTACACAAAAATGTCAATATTTTCCAATTTACAAAACATAGCAACATTTTTTTTTTTCAAAACATAGCGAAAATATATAAAAGAGTGCTAAAACCCTAAAATCTTCCTCCTACCACCCCCCAGCCGCCACCCCCATCACTGCCACCGCCTCCAGCCACCGGTCGCCGGATTTTTTTTTTGTGGATCTGTGTGTATTTTCATTGTATGTACAGTGTATGGACAATGATACATTGTGCATACAGTGAAATACAGTAGATACATATACATACGGTTATTTTATGTTTGTATATTCTTTGTATGGATACTGTATACATAGTGTATGTGTGTTCATTCACGGATATACACACCATATACAAATCGATAACCCAAAGTACGTGTTGTATATTTATTGTATGAAAAGTGTATATTTATTGTATGTTCGTTGTATATTCACTGTATATGCAGTGCATACAATGAGAATACATGTGTAATACATTCCAACTACCAACAAACACCACAAACCACTATAGTTCCACCGTGTCTCACCGGGAAAATCGAAAAACAAAAAAGTAACAAAGAGAAAAGGAGAAAAACAGCAGCCCGTCGGGTCCTCATCGGGGAAGGCCGGATCTGCTTTGTTGTAGCAGATCCGTCGCCACCAGAACTCAGGCGGCGATGGCGACATCACACACGACGGGGATGGGGAAGCACACGTCGGAGGGAGACAATACATCAGCAAGATAAAAAAGAAACAACACCAGCCGGCGACGGGGAATCGCACGTCGCCGGATCTGGTCGAAAAATGGGGGAAGACGACGCGAAGAGAAGAAGACGGCGGGGGTACAGTGGGGGAGAGAGAGGAAGACAACGGGAATGGGCTGTTAGGGTTAGGAATACTACGCCGGCGAAGACGGGGTTTGGAGGATCATCACCGACGACAGGGAGGCTAGTGGCGGCGAGGGGATGGGCTGTTAGGATTGTGAAGAGAGGGGAGAGTGAGAGAGAAAGAGAGTAGAAAGTGAGGGTTAGGGTTTTTTAGTTGTGACATATTTGGTAGCATTTCTAAAAATGTTGATATATTTTGTAAAGTGACAAAAAGTTGCTATGTTTTTTAAAAAGTGCCCTAAAATGACACTGAACGTAATTTAACCAATTTTAAATCAGTTAAAGATTGAGGGGTAAATTTGAACTTTTTCTCTCAAAGAATACGGACATTTGAGATCCGCCCATTCAGTGTTGGAGCTTTGTTAATAGGCAACAGCAAATACGTGACAGTTTGCTCAGGGCAAGAGCATGGATGAACCAAAAGTATAACGGTTTGGCAAAATTGAATCATTTCGGATAGTATAGGCAAGATGAACATTTTCCCTATATGTAATTGATAGTAATCTCTTGGCTGGTGGAGTTTGACTGAGCAGGCCTTTGGGGTTCTTACCTCTAACGTATTTGATTATAAAACAACAACAACATACCCAGTGGTATCCCACTAAGGTGGGATCTGGGGAGGGTGAGATGTACGCAAACCTTACCTTCACCAAGGTTGAGAGGTTGTTTCGATAGACCCTCAGCTAAAAAACATCAGTGGAAAACATATTCGAGAGAAGCAAGATGACAATATCAAAACAATGAAACATATTTGATTATGGATTAGTTAAAGAAATCTATGAGAAAAGTGATTACTATGTTAAATGAAATAGGAGAATCGTGGTTCTGGTTTTCTTGATTAACTGAGATTGCTTGGATTTGTTCAAAATTTGTACAGAGATCACAGAACAGCTTCTCACTACAAGCAGGATCTCAAGAGTAATCGATTTCAACTTTTCTACTATAGTGAGTAGTGATATACAAGAAGCTAGCAATTCTTCCAATAACTTGCTTTTCCACCCTTCCCTCTCCCACCTTTTAGGGCTTAGATTACATTACAAAAAGTCATAATAAAGGCCAGATACATCATTGCTCGACAACATTTGTATTATTAATGGCATGTGATAGTCATTGGTAATAATTTACAACAATTTAACATTGCATGTTTCACTTCGGGAAACTGAGAAGAGAATGACAAAGAGAACACGGAGGAGAAGCTTATGACTAATCAATAATCTTTCACAATGTGCTTTGATGTTACGGTTCAATAACGTAAATCCTCAGTATTCATTTTGCTCCATCTGAGTCTGTTTCATCCCACTACACTACCTGATTCAAGTCTACTTCACAAAAATATTATTCGCTTTTACATTCAATTAGCTCTATTCGAGTTCATTTTCATCCTAATACACTACTAATTCACGTTTACATCACATTACCACTCGCCTTTATTTTTCACTGGAAACACATTTGACGCAATCTCACTACCATATGGACCAGTGAACCTCAGAGGCTAATACCAACCAAGTCTGCACAAAAATATACCATTATCTCAGAGCCGCAAACCAGTTTGAGATGTCAAAATATTCGCTATATGTACACCATCGAATGACAGATTCTTACACAAAATACATGTACAGATGTCAGTAACCACATAACCAACAAAAGATGAACCAATGTATACTATGGGAAGTTTATCTGTGTGATAAATAATGTCACAGACCGTTGCAGATATATGCATAAGTCAGCAGGATTCCTGAGATCTCTGGGGTATACAATTGGGTAATTTTCACAAATGGTCACATAACTATGGCTTTTATGCACAAAAATCACATAACTTACCTTTCTTACCCAAAAGTCACAATACTTCAAGTATTTTGCAATAAAGTCACAATGCCGGAAAAGAAAAAACTTCCGGTGGATCTTTTTTTTTTTTTTTAAATCCCAAAGTCAACATCCTAACCTATTTCTAAATAAAATGGGTATTACTAATTAAATAAAATCCAACCCATTTTTCTAAATATCTCACCTCATTTTGGCTGATGCACATTATATTAATTCACATACTCTCTTAAGTGACGTATGTCATTTGGATCTAAATATTATTTTCTTGTACACTTGGTCTCTTGTTTATTTATTATTATGATATGATTTATAGTCTTAACAATAACAAATAGCTGCCCATAAATAGTGCTTAAATATTGAGAATTGCAAATAAAGTGAGGTGAAATATTTGAAAAAATGGGTTGGATTTTATTTAATTGATGATGGGTTTTGGTATTGGGTCCGGGTCCGGGTCGGGTCCTATTAATAATACCCATTTTATTTAGAAATACGTTAGAATGTTGACTTTGGGATTTTTTTTTTTTTTTTTAAAAAAACCACTGAAGGTTTTTACTTTTCCGGCATTGTGACTTTATTGCAAAATACTTGGAGTGTTGTGACTTTTGGGTAAGAAATGTAAGTTATGTGACTTCTATGCATAAAAGCCATAGTTATGTGACCATTTGTGAAAATTACCCGTATACAATTTGTTACATCTCAAATAAGAACAAATATAATTCATGCCACATGCAGAAAGGTACTTATCCTTCATAAACGTTAGCCTTTAACATGATGTCGTACGAGGACACATATGGAGTCATGCATCTAACTAAGGATTTCCCTTAAGACCAAAGGCTATTCCACACCAACTATAGGTGGAGGCAACATATTTTACACAGATAAGACCAGATGACCATCATTGCCTAGTATCACGATTCTTAAGATAGCTTCCTTGAGATGTTAATAGTAATGAGAACGATAACAATAGGGGCAAAGTCATAACAAAACAAGAGGCCAATTGTACTTCGTCTTATTCAGCTAAATCATGATGGGAATCTCTTCGCCTGTTACTATACATAAGATGCCTCTAACTAGAATAAGACAAAATTACCTGCAAGTTACATCGCTATCATGTTGTGAACTTTCCTTCAAGTCCATTAGACTGCAACCTGGCACTGTTTCCAACCCCCCTTTTCTTCCTCCTCTCCTTTGTTTGAGCTACTTCATCCCAACAACCAGCTGCAGCATGGATGTTGACCTCCAATAAATAATACCAAAAGTTTTCGGGATCTTGTTCAGTTACCTTAGTTGCAATTTCTTCTCCAAAAATTAGAACCCCTATAAAACGGGCTGACACAAGCAACTAAGACCACAATGAGGATTCCAGAATGCTCTTTAGAGAAGATTAGCCATGCACCACTAAAGCGCAAAATCGGACTTTACACCAAACATATCACTGATGTCAGCGGAGTATGTTCTTCCTTCTGTTACCAATCCTTCACGGGAACAAGCACATGAGACACCAACAAACGTGATTTCATCTGGACGATGGATGCACTTTCACCTTGCTTCATATTCTTATCTGTATCTTCTAGCCTACTAGTCACCAAGTCTGCATACAGATTAAGCCCATCTTTTCGGTTTCCATGAAACCAATACCCCAAAATCATTGCATTCCAGCAGACTGAGCTCTTGACCGATACCCGATCAAAGATTAAAAGAGCAGTATCCGTTCTTCTGCATCTGCTATACATACGGATCAAAGTCATACTAATAATCAAATTCAAATTTTTAGATACCTTAATAAGAAACCCATGAACAGAATTGCCTTAGTTCATTTGAGCTAAAGGAGCACAAGACGAAAGAGCAATTACTATAGTTGCATCATTACCATTCAACCCTGCTGCACGAAACAACCTAAGGCACTTCCCAGGGTTATGAGAATTCAAATATCCACGCACCATGGCATTCCATCCAACTAAATTCCTCTGCAGCATTGCATCAAACAACATTTGTGCAACGACAACAACCACTTCCACATATCCAATCACAATGTTGTTGCAAGACGCAACATACCTCTCGGCCATTGCATCAAACATTGATTCGTCCAATCAGCTGAATTAGTCTAATAAAACCCAAAATTATCAATAGACTGGGACAGCCAGTTTCAAACGATCGGTAACTTCTTACACTATGTGATTCTCTACCAAGTCTCATCATCAAAAACTTTTGACATATCCAGCCACAAACCTTTAAAGATACAATTGTACTTAAGACACCATTGCATTGAGCCAAACTCACAACTCAAAAGAGCAGTCCTTTATGATATTGTACTTGTAAAAAGCTCTAACTGGCCATTTCTGAGTTAGTTAATTAAGATTTTTTTTCCAGACAGTAGTGATCAAGGAATAAAGCAGGCAGGATGAAGTGAATCCACAAGAATAAGCACTACAAGCATAGTGAACGGGATGGCCATTCTCACTTTATCCTCATAATCAACTCAAAAAACATGTGTTCAATTAATTCAGCGTATTAATAATCAATTCAGCTACGAACTGTTCCACTGAACTACCACTGAAGAATAAACACTATATTTCTCGTAACAGTTAGTAAATAAGACTAGCCAAGCAAATAACAGGTACTCCAAAAGACAACGGTGCATTACTTTGTAGCAATTCTAATATAAGACTAGACAAGCTATAATAGGTAAATGCAAGGCGGTTAACCACTTCCTTCTAAGAGCATGAAATAAGCAAGCAGACAACTCTCACAAATATATTTTTAAATTGAAACACTGGCAAGCAATAGATAAACTGGTAATAATAAGAGGTTGTAACATACATGATAACGGAAACAAAAAAAGTGCTTTGATCATACATAGCAAATACTAAGTAAGTAACTTTGGAGAGATCAAACTTTCTGTAAAAGTGAATCCATTCTGAGTGGTATCACCTCGAGGCCATAATCCAAATGGTCCTCTTGATGTCCTAAATGCATTCCCACCATGTTGAAGATGTACGCACCAGAATAATACTTCACCATCCGCAAACCTATATTTTGGTACGGGTGAATAGATCTCGGGATCTCCTACAGTAAGAAATGCATTCCAAGATTCCTTGACACCATAGTCGTTCATTATCCATAACTTAAAAGTGTCCTCCCTCTGAAAATTAGAAATAGAATAAACACAAAGACTCCCTTCCAATACAGAAACACCAATATTGATGTTCCCCATCACACATATTTTCTCTGGCAACGGTATCTCTCCATGCACTTCATTTGAAATATTAAATGAAACAACAGAATAATTTCTTGAAATACCAATCCAGTGGAATGCCCCATGTACGAATGCCAGAGAATGCGTAGCAGACAACACATTGCAAATGCCACTAGGATGTTCACAAATTTTTCTCCACGAACCACTTTTCAACTCGAGAATTTCACTAGGTACATCTTTGTTCTCTTCGATCTTAAGGATCTTATAGTCACCACTAGTTGAGTCATAACCCAATCCCAAACAAGTATATCCCTCAGGTGGAAATTCTGGATCAGGAAGTACTATTGATTCTCCTGTGGAGGGGTTCCATAGCAAAAGTATGTATTGTTCATCGACAATATTATCAGAAACCTCGACAATAGACAAGCCATCACAACAACAATAGATTTAGCAATACCGTGGTTTAGAGTTTGAAGGACAATCAAGTTTTCGTACATCCGTAACCAGTTGAACTGATGATAAAGGACAACAATATATGGAAAATATACCATCCTTACGGCACAATTGGCTGATAAGGAATTTTTGGGAATTTGGATCATTCTTGGCAAAACTGAGATGCTTCATTGTAAAGTAAGGCTCGGAGATGAATGCTTTCCAAAATTTTGAAACACATTTGAATCGAAGAAGAGATCGCATGGGTAACCTACTGAGGATGTCCACAAGTATTCCTTCTTGGAGTTGGAAGTGAATTCCCATAGAAAGGGAAAAAAAGTGCTTTAGTAGTTTACAGGTTGAAAACATTAGAGTTCTAGGAAAAATCCCACAAATTTCTAGTTTTCTATCTACTAAGTATTTACTTATAAGAAAAAATTGAAAATTTGAAAAATTAAAACTACTTAGGCAATTGGCAATGGCAACAAGTGAGCAAAGTACCCCTAAGCATATCGAACATGTGTGAAACCATCGACGCTTGATAATAACAAGCACCATTCCCACTCACTCCTTATGCAGCCTAAATGTTTTCTCACTGGGTCTTAAACAACAACATACCCATGGGATCGCACAAGTAGGGTCTGGGGAGATGCAGATCTTACCCCTGCCCTGATGAGGTAGAGAGGTTGTATCCGATAAACCCTCGGGCGTTTTTTGAAATCAGAGTTTTTACTCACTAGGTCTAAAACAAAAAGGGCACACTTCATGCAGGATCAGGGAAAAAGTTTGAACCTATGACCTATAAGTCACACTAAAGACAAATTTACCAGTTGCTTCAACGCTCCCTTCACTAGGTCTAAAACAATTTAAAGTAAATTAAAGACACATTCTTCAAAGTCCAATTAATGTAACAATTCACCTGATCAACAACATCCATATCAAATGAATTGCAGTTTTTGTCTATCTTTGAAACCCCAGCTCTCTGTTTGCACCGGTTTCGGATTTGGGAAAGGAGAAAGAATTGTTTACTTCGTAAATAAAAATATATATACACTAGTACACTACTTTGAGTTATTATGAGATTACGGTGCAGAGCTTTTGACTAGAGAACTGATCTGCTAAACTAGTCAAAGAGTTTTGAGTTAAAAAACTGTCTTGATAACAACGTTGTACTACTTACTAGTAAATATCTAAGTCCATTTGTACTTCTTGTCTTTTAATTTTTCATATTTATTAAAATATTCTAATTTGTTTTTATATTTTACTCACTTACACTTGTTAATTATGCTTTGAAAATTTAACTCTAACTATACTATACTTTGAGAAATAATCATTTAGTGACCAATAAAAGTGACGCGTAAACTAGACTGAGAAGTATAATTTTAAGAAACAGCTATCCATAGTTGCCATTCACTAAATCAAATAGAGCAGTGAAAGCTAAAAGTAAAGGAACTAGGATGTAGCTAGCAATTAGTCGATTTACCATACCAATTAATACCATGGCTAATTTAAAGAGAAAAATAAAGTTTGCTTGTTCAAATACATAAAGAGAGCAAAACCACAATGTTTGATTGGAACAAACAATTGTTCGGATATCATAGTAAAGAAAAAGGCCGAACTCATAAGCAGCCACCTAAATTTGTCCGTATTTTTTATTTTGACATTTAAACTATGGCTAGTACCAATTAATCACTTAAACTAGTTTTAGACTGTGCCTATTAAACACTTTTTTATAAATCAACGGAAGGATATACGTCGCGTGCTAATCAAGTGCCATGACAAAATAGAGAAACCAACGAAGATTTGACACGTGGAAAAGTACCAAAAAGATGTCCACGTCCCCCTGCATTTCGTCTTCGCTATTTCGAACACTGCCATAAGCCCATAAACAGTTCTCTTCTCCTTCTTTATTTCATTACCACAAGTCCACATATTGAATTGTATATATAGTTACGGTCTGAAGTGTAACTAGTTAGAAGTATAGGTTGAATTATTGTATTTTTGAAAGTAGGAGTAGTTAGTTTACACAAAGTGTATATATATTAGTTGTAGGCTAACTGATTCAGTTAATACATTTTCTCAAATTTTTTTCATCTCTCAGCTTTTTCTCTCTACGAGTTACTTTCTCTCACTAGAAGTGAGGGTTTGATTCTCAAACTTGACATGGTATCAGAGCAGATCGATCATCGTTCCGCATCAACAAACTCATTTTGATTCAAGCCTTTACAGCCAAATCACATTTTTTTTCAACCAAAAACTTCTTCAATTTAAGATGAAAAATGGCCCCAAATTTGCCAGAAAATGCAGAAAATCAAGGAAGTAATGAAATTGATCACAATCATGTGCTGTACATTCACTCTTCTGATACACCAGGTTCAATTTTGGTACCTATACAACTAACAGGCTCAGAAAATTATGCAATTTGGAATTGATCGATGAAAATGGCGATCTTAGCTAAGAACAAGCTAGGGTTCATAGACGGTTCCTGCAAAAAGGGCTCATATACAGGTCAGTACTTACATCTGTGGGAGCGTTGCAATGCTATTGTGTTGTCTTGGATATTAAACACTGTTTGTAAGGAACTTCGAACTGGGATTCTATATGCTACAAATGCACACAAGGTGTGGGATGACCTACAAAGAAGGTTTGATAAAGTGAATGGTACTAGAACCTTCCAATTACACAGGGAGATTGCATTACTCACACAAGGTACAAGTTCCATCTCAACTTACTTTACTCGTCTTAGAGACTTATGGGATGAATACTATTCCCTAGTTCCTTCACCTGGATGTGCCTGCCCTGAGTCCAAGGACTATGTCACTCATATGGCTAGGCAATACCTATATCAATTTCTTATGGGTTTAAGTGAACACTATTCTCAAGTTAGGAGCCAAATTCTGCTAATGAACCCATTGCCTAGTGTAGATGAAGCCTATAATATGTTGATCGACAATGAGAGTCAACAATTGCCACTAGCCCAAAATGAACTTACAGAAGAGACAATGTTAGCAGCTGGTAGAGGTCAACCTCTTAGACAAGGGCAAGGATACAGATTTGATGGTGGTAAACAAGTTGCTAAACAAGGTGCTAGACAGGGGCAGCAAGCCCTCCACTGTGACAATTGTCCTCATCTAACAAATCATACTACTGAGAATTGCTATAAGGTTAATGGTTACCCTCCAGGTTATGGATCCAGAAAGAACTATGGGAACAAAAATAACTATGGTAGTAAGGGTACATACAACAATGCAAACAATACCACTCTGCAAGAGTTTAATGAAAATATTTTTGAGAATCCAATACAGCCAGGAAGCAATGGGAGAGACACACTAGTCAGTAATCAGGGACAGTTTTTTACCCCCGATCAGTACAATCAGATTCTGCACATGCTGAACAAAGGAATAAATAAAGAGCCTGAGACTCAAGCTCACATGGCAGGTATGGTCACTACTCTGTTGTCAGCTGCACCTAATGGTGACTGGATTATAGATTCAGGTGCATCACATCACATTTCTTCAAATGTACATTTAATGCATAATCTGAAGAGAGTTGATAGTTGGAAAAGGGAAAAGGTACAACTACCCACAGAGAAGCATACAGAAATAACTCATATTGGTGAAGTACCTGTTTCAAAAATGAAGACTCTAAAGAATGTGTATCATGTGCCAGACTTCAAGCTCAACTTGATGTCTGTGTCTAAGTTGACTAAGGACATATCTTTACTGTCACTTTTTATCCTGAATTATGTGTGTTTCAGGACATTTACAGTGGCAGGGTGAGGATGATTGGTGAGGAATACAATGGTCTGTATGTAATAAAGGGAGAAGAGTTAAATGAAGAACCAAATAAGCTGCTGACTGCAGCAGTTGCAAAAGACAGTGAAGAGTCCAGATTATGGCACATGAGGCTAGGACATCCTTCTATTCAAGCCATGGAACAAATTTCTTTCTTGAAGAATAAGACTGATAGTTCAATACAACATGATTGTGGAATATGCCCCTTAGCTAAACAGCATAGACTTGCATTCCCTACTAGTGAGAGTCAGACAGATGTTGTTTTTCATCTTGTACATATGGATGTTTGGGGACCATATAAGGTAGCTACTTTTGATAGAAAATATTACTTCTTGACTGTAGTAGATGACTTTTCAAGGGCCACTTGGGTGTATTTGATGCAGTTCAAGAGTGAGACTATTATGTTCTTAAAGGATTTCCTGTCTTATGTGCAAAACCAGTTTAATACCACTGTTAAGATAATAAGAACTGATAATGGCACTGAGTTTTTTAACACTCAATGGACTGAGCTTTTGAAGAAACATGGAATAGTGCATCAAAGTAGCTGTGTGTATACACCCCAACAGAATGGGGTGGTAGAGAGAAAGCATAGGCATATATTGAACACTGCAAGGGCACTTAAGTTTCAGGCAAATGTTCCTGACAAATACTGGGGAGAATGTGTAAAGACTGCTGTATATTTGATCAACAGGACACCTAGTAAAATACTTGGTCGAAAAGCTCCCTATGAGCTACTGTATAACAAGTCATTAGCAATAAACCATTTGAGAATATTTGGCTGCCTATGTTATGCTACAAACCTGACAAAGGGTGATAAGTTTGATGCAAGGGCCAGAAGAGCAGCACTCATTGGGTACTCTACCACACAGAAGGGATACAAGTTGTTAGACCTTGAAACTAACTGCTTATTTGTGAGCAGGGAAGTTACCTTCAGAGAAAACAAATTTCCTTTCAAGGAGCACATGGGAAATGCATCCTCTGACCATGATTTTCAGGAATTTATCACACAGGAACTTTCAAGCTATGCAGATGACCAAGAAGATGACATTCAAAACTTATTCCTGACAAATGCTGATGATGATGCTGACACTCCTAATAATCACACTCAAACTTCTACCATGCCTAATGCAGAACCCAATATTGTGAGTAGTGACATAGCTCCAAATGTTGAATCACATGAAGAAGCAGCTCCTGAAGAAGTGCAAGCCCAATTGGAGCAGCAACAATAAGAAAAGAGACAATCATCCAGGAACAAAAGGCCCCCTGCATGGATGAAGGATTTTGTTAGTACCTCAGCACCATCACAAGCACATAACTGTGCTTGCCCCCTTTGTAACTGCCTATCCTATGCAAATATGTCAGAACAATATAAAGACTACTTGACAGCATTCTCTGTGCTTAAGGAGCCAAGCAGTTTTCATGAAGCTGTGAAAGATAAGAGATGGATAGAAGCAATGCAACAAGAAGTTAATGCCTTGGAAGACAACAAGACCTGGGAGGTAGTTAACTTGCCCAGAGGTAAAAAGGCCATAGGATCAAAATGGGTACACAGAATTAAATACAAAGCTGATGGTGAAGTTGAAAGGTTCAAGGCCAGGTTAGTAGCAAAGGGATACAGTCAAAAGGAGGGGTTAGACTATCATGAAACTTTTTCACCTGTTGCAAAAATGGTGACAGTAAGATCTGTGATGGCATTGGCTGCTTCTAGATGCTGGGAACTCTATTAAATGGATGTGTTCAATGCTTTTTTACAAGGGGATTTATATGAGGAAGTGTACATGGATCTCCCACAAGGCTTCCAAAGAAAGGGGGAGAAGAAAGTATGCAGGTTGCTCAAGTCCTTGTATGGACTCAAGCAAGCTTCCAGACAATTGAATATCAAACTAACAGATGCATTAATGAAGGCAGGTTTTGTACAAAGTGCCTATGATTATTCAATGTTCACAAAGAGAGCAGGAGAGCATATAGTCATCATTCTGATCTATATTGATGATCTACTCATCACTGGCAGTTCAGATGATATGATTCAAGGTGCAAAGGAGGTCCTGAACAAAGAATTCAAGATGAAAGACCTTAAAAAGTTGAAGTATTTCCTGGGCATTGAAATGTTGAGATCAAAGGAGGGAATTTTGCTTAATCAGAGGAAATATGCCTTGGAATTGATCTCTGATCTAGGTCTGAGTGGTGCCAAGCCAGTATGTACACCCATAGAAGTGAATTTGAAGTTAACTACAGTAGAATATGACAAAGTGGTTGGACATACAAATGATCCACCTTTGGAGGACCTTACCAGTTACCAAAAATTGATAGGGAAGCTTCTATATTTGACCATTACCAGGCCAGATATCAGCTATACTGTGCAGAGTTTGAGCCAGTTTCTTCAAGAGCCAAAAAGATCCCACATGGATGCAGCTTTGAGAGTGGTGAGATATATCAAATCAGCACCTAGCATGGGAGTACTGTTAAGAAGGAATCAAGCTGACAAGCTGATAGGGTACTGTGATTCAGATTGGGCAGCTTGCCCATTCACTAGGAGATAGGTTAGTGGGTATGTGATCAAGCTTGGTGATTCACTGGTTTCCTGGAAGTCCAAGAAACAGAATACAGTATCTAGAAGCAGTGCTGAAGCAGAGTACAGGAGCATGGCATCCACAACAGCTGAGCTTGTATGGTTGATGGGTTTGTTTACTGAACTGGGAATAAAGTTAGACAGACCAGCTATTCTGTTTTGTGACAACAAGGCAGCACTACAAATTGCTGCCAACCCTGTGTTCCATGAACGAACTAAACACATTGAGATTGATTGCCACTTTGTAAGAGAGAAGTTGAAGGAAGGAAGCTTAAGGACTCAGTATGTTAGCACTGGTGACCAGCAGGCTGATTTGTTTACCAAAGGATTGGGTTCTGCACAACATTCCTACTTACTTGGCAAGCTAGGAGTGTTCAATATTCTTCACCCTCCAGCTTGAGGGGGAGTATTGAATTGTGTATATAGTTAGGGTCTGAAGTGTAACTAGTTAGAAGTATAGGTTGAATTATTGTATTTTGGAAAGTAGGAGTAGTTAGTTTACACAAAGTGTATATATGTTGGTTGTAGGCTAACTGATTCAGTTAATACATTTTCTCAGATTTTTTTCATCTCTCAGCTTTCTCTCTCTACGAGTTACTTTCTCTCACTAGAAGTGAGGGTTTGATTCTCAAACTTGACACCACAACTACTATCAGAGATTAGAAGTCCTCAAACCAGTAGGAAGATTTATATGCGTTTACAATTTTCTTTTGATTAGCAGTGGGAAGATATTTAAATCTTTATTTCTTCCTTGAATGAAGTGCTTTAACACTATGATATTATTGTGTATTTCGTGGTCGGGTGCCTGAGAGATGGGCGGCAGCCGACAAGTGCGCCAAGAAAAAGACGAAAGGAAGAAGGTGTGGGGGGGGGGGGGGGAGGGTGGCTTTACCGAAGGAAAAATAAATCCTTTGAAAGATTAGTAGTACTAGTTTCAGGTACGTGCGTTGCACGTATATTCCACGAAATAAGAAAAATTAAAGTATAATTAAGGAGAAAGAAAAATTAGTTGACACTTAAGGATTTCAAGACTAAAATTATTAGTCTTTTCCAACTATACCCTTAGTAATTAAAAGAATTCTCAACAAAATTTAATTGTCATACATTAAATAGGGGTAACATAGTAAAACACACACTTTATTTAATGATTTTCTTAGTGGGTGTAAAAAAACCGAAGGTGTCAACTAATTTTCTTTTATCAAATATATTCTGCTGATTAATCTCAAAAGAAAAAAGATAGTAGGAAAATCTAAGGACTTATATAAGCCAGGCTTTCTTTCTTTGTTGTGTTAGCCAACTATGATTAAGATATATTGCTTTAAGGAACTTATTTTGTTTAATTTGATTTGTAAGTTGCAACTTATAAATATTGATTGGATATTAATTCCTATAATACAAAAAACTTGATCCTTAACTACAATTTATTTGCTACTGTTTTTTTTAAACTAAGTAAAAGCACCAAGAGCCCGTTTGGGCGAGCTTAAAAGTGACTTATAAGCTTATAAGCCCATTAATATATGTTTGGTAACCTCAAAATTTTTGAACTTATAAGTCATAAGTTGCTTAAAAGCCACTTTTTGAGAAGTTAGGAAATCCTAACTTCTCAAAAAGTAGCTTTTAAGTCACTTTTTGACTTATAAGCCACTTAAAATAAGCAGCTTTTAAGCCCACCCAAACAGGCTCCAAGTACTATTTTAAGTTCTAAAGCTAAGTGTTGTAATTTTATTTTTCTCAAAAAAAGAGAAGAAACATTTATAAAGGAAAAAACTGGGTTCTCACGCCCTAAAAGCAAGTGTAATACACACACATTGCCACCTCATCAATAAGTGACTAATAGACACATTCTGGATCAAGTATAGGTGTTCAATTGGTACTTGCTTTAGTTTAAGTGTCAAAATGAAAAAAACGAACAAGTTTAAGGGGCAGCTTATGAATTTAGCCAAAGAAAAAATTATTTTGACTCTTCAAATTATCATCATATCATATCATATCATACTATTCTAAAAGAGTCAATCCCTATAGCAAATAGTAAACGACCTTTTTGCCCCTATAGTAAAGCTTTTTTTAAATATTCCTTTGTACAAGAAAGTCAATACACAATTAAATTTCTACTCCTATATCTTATACAAATTATAAAAAATGCTTAGTATAGATAATAAAAATGTCATCTTTTAATTAGGATTGTGATGCCTTTTCACATCTTCAGGTTCACTTCGTACATTTATTTGGTTCTGGAGAGATATAATGGATGACTATATCATTCATTACTAAACATTTATTACTATTCAAGGATCAAGGATGACTTTTTTACATCGCCAACTTAATGAGGCGAATGAACATTCATCCGTTGGAGAAAGTGAACAAACACTCAATATATTTGTTACTAAATTAATAATGGTTAGCTACGGTAGGAATTAACCAAATAGCTAATCAAATTTTGTGTTTAAGCATAACAAGTGAAAAGTTTATTTTCTTCCAGTTTCACTTTATCTCTGGCAGTAGCCGAGAGACAGTACTAAAATTGTATTTGACAAGTAAGTTTATTTTCTTCTTTGTTAATTCCTATAATTATTCAACACACTTTGTTTCACGCATTGTTTATGCAAGTTCGGTTAAGAACCACTGCCTTTTTTTTGGGAAGCTAGAATATTTATCTTTGATGGTATTTGATCTTTCATAAAATACAACATCAAACTATCAACATCTCACCCGCAGTTATCCTGTTTCATTTCGTAATCAACTTAGAATTTGCACAAATACAAATGAGGTAAGCGGTATGTCTTTCGAACAGAATTTTGTTTGACTATAATTTTGCTATTGTGAATTTTGAAACTTTTTTTCGTGTCCTTTTGGTCTACTTTATATATATGTACTTGTGTTTTAGAGTAAGTTCATTAATAATAGGAATACTGCAAGCGGAATAGTTGCAATATTTAACACGGATCTGAATACATTTATTATTGTATTTTTTAAAAATAATTTACAACTTTGATGAAACTCTAATCCTGGGTCTATTTTAGCCGTTCAAAAATCACTAAGACACCATTATTTTTATTTCCCCAAAGAACGAAATGTAAGATTGTTATTAAGATGAAATAGAATAGTAACCTCTTCATGTTTTTTTGACAATTTCATGAAATTTAAGATATCAATCGTGCAACACAAGAACAAATTTTTTAAACAATAATTATATAATTCTTTTAATATATTACATTCATTATTAAGGACACACGCGCGTTGCGCGTCTCAAAAACTAGTAATATAATAATGCTGAATTTCTCATTATTGCTGAGTGCTGAGGTATAAACCTTTTCATAGTTCTCTTAATTTATTTCGTTTTGCGTTACACAGTTTCACATTTGACTACATTGAACAAAGAGATTTAAAAAAAAATGTATACAGTATTAGGATTCAAAAGGGCTAAAACCCTCTCGAACTACTTATTGCTTTGAGTCATCAAATATAGTTGGCGGAATTGGTTGGTAGCCCCTTAATGTTGGCCTCAAAACCTGCCTAGCCCCCTATACTTTCCAAAGGTCTGTTTAGACACTGAATATTTATCATAGTGCTATCCCGAAGTACAACTTTCCGACTACCTATACGCGTGAATACATGCCTTGTCTGACGTGGAATGCAGCCAATTAAAATATTATAGGTGTGTAAGACGTGTAAAAACCTGTCTGTGTGTAATACAACAACAACAACATACCTAGTAGTATCCCACCAAGGTGGGGTCTGGGGAGGGTGAGATGTACGCAGACCTTACCTCCACCAGAGTAGAGAGGCTGTTTCCGATAGACCCTCAACTAAAAAACATTAGTGGGAAACATAATCGAGTGAAGCAAGATGACAGTAACAAAACAATGAAAATGACATATTGTTAGAAAGCACTCAAACATACTCAAGATAAACAAAAAACACCAATCACACATAAAATTCGAATAAGCTGAAAGTATACTATACCGAGAATCGCTCGATTACTATCTATCCCTCTACCCAAATCTTCAACCTTCACTTTTTCCTATCTAGGGTCATGTCCTCGGTAATTTGAAGGTGGGTCATGTCTCGCCTAATCACTTCACCCCAATTTTTCTTTGGTCTACCTCTACCTCTCCGAAGGATTAGCACTGTCAACCCCTCACACCTCCTCACCGGTGCATCTGAACTCATCCTCTTATATGTCCAAACCACCTCAGCCTCGCTTCTCGCATCTTGTCCACCAGTGCAGCCACTCCCACCTTGTCTCGAATGGCTTCGTTCTTGATCTTGTCCATCCTAGTATGTCCACACATCCATTTAAGCATCCGCATCTCTGCTACATTCATCCTCTGGACGTGGGTGGCCTTTACTGGCCAACATTTCGCCCCGTACATTAAAGCAGGTCTAATGACTGCTTTATAGAACCTACCTTTAAGCCTATGAGATACTTTCTAATCGCATAAGACACCAAAAGCTAGCCTCCACTTCATCCAACCAGCCCCTATCCGATGCGTGACATCCTCGTCAATCTCTCCATTTTCCTGTATAATTGACACAAGATACTTGAAGCTCCCTTTCTTGGGGATGACTTGTGAGTCAAGCGTCACTTCTACATCCGATTCTTGGGGAACATCACTGAACCTGCACTCCATGTACTCCGTCTTTGTTCTGCTCAGCTTGAACCCTTTTGACTCTAGAGTCTGCCTCCGCATCTCTAACTTATCATTGACCCCGCTGCGGGTCTCATCTACCAAAACTATGTCATCGGCAACAGCATACACCACGGAATCTCCCCTTGAATACTCCTGGTTAATTCATCCATTACCAGAGCAAACAGAAACGGACTAAGGGCTGATCCCTGGTGTAACCCCATCTCAACGGGAAAGTGACCAAAATCGCTTCCTACTTTCCTCACTCGCGTCTTTGCTCCATCATACATTTCCTCAATTGCTCCAATGTATGCTTCAGCTACACATTTAGCTTCCAACAATCTCCACAAAATTTCCCTAGGGACTTTATCATATGCTTTCTCTAGGTCGATGAACACCATATGTAAATCTCTCTTCTTGTCCCTATACTACTCAACAAACCTCCTCAAAAGGTGAATCGCCTCCGTAGTCGACCGCCCTGGCATTAATCCAAATTGGTTCTCTGAGATTTCCACCTTCATTCTCATCCTCTTCTCTATCACCCTTTCCCAGAGTTTCATAGTATGACTTAGGAGCTTGATGCCCCTATAGTTGTTACAATTTTGACTGTCACCCTTATTCTTATACAACGGTATCATGGTACTCCACCTCCATTCTTCAGGCATCTTACCCGTCGTGAGGATGACATTAAACAACCCAGTTAGCCTCTCCATACCTGTTACGCCTGCCCCTTCCAAAATTCCACGGGAATCTCGTCCGGCCCGGTTGCTCGGCCCCCTCTCATCTTCCTAGCCGCCTCTTTAACCTCTTTAACACTTATACATCCGCACTCACTAACATCACGATTACTCACAGAGTGCTCCAACTGACCTAACACAATACTCATGTCCCTCTCTTCATCCAAGAGTTTATGGAAGTAAGCTTTCCATCTCCGCTTAATGCGGTCTTCTTCCATCAGAATGGTACCATCCTCATCCTTAATGCACTTCACTTGATCTAGGTCTCGTGCCTGTCGTTCCCTCGACTTAGCAAGCCTAAACAACTTCATTTCCCCTCCTTTGCCCGCTATTTGCTTGTACAACAGTTCAAACGCTGCCGTCTTAGCGTCTGACACTACAAGCTTCGCTTCCTTCTTCGCGGTCTTATATTCTTCCCTGTTTGATCTCTTCTCCTGCTCGTCTCTGCTCCCCATTAACTTCATGAAAGCAGCCTTCTTGGCCTCCACCTTTTCTTGAACTTCCTCATTCCACCACCAGTCACATTTTAGCTTGTGAGGCTTTCCCTTCGACACCCCTAACACCACTCTAGCTGCGTCTCTAATACAACCAGCTGTTTTAGCCCGCATGCTGCTCGCATCACCTCTACTCTCCCAAGCCCCCATATCCAAAAGCTTCTCTCCTATTTTTTTTTTCATTTTCTCAGTGGTCAAATCCCCCCACTTTGTCCTGGGCCGACCCACTAGCGCCCTCTCCTTCTTCTTCCCTTAGATCTCAAGGTCCATAACTAAGAGCTTATGTCGGGTCACAAGATCCTCACTCGGAATGACCTTACAATCCGCACACATACCTCTATCGCTTTTCCTAAGGAGCAGAAAGTCGATTTGAGTCTTTGACCTCCCGCTAGAAAAGGTGACCAAGTGCTCTTCTTTCTTCGGGAAACACGAGTTAACTATCACCAGCTCAAACGCCTTTACAAATTCTAGGAGAGCAACTCCTCCAGCATTTCTACCCCCATACCCATAACCGTCATGCACATCACCATAGCCCACTGAAGATGTCCCGATGTGGCCATTGAAATCTCCTCCTATAAAAAGCTTCTCGGTGTTAGGAATGACCTGAACCACCGCATCCAAGTTATCCCAAAATTGCTTCTTGGTCACATCATCTAGACCCCGCTTGGGGAGCATATGCACTAATTACATTATAGGAAAGACCTCTAACAACTAACTTAATAGCCATCATCCTATTATTCACCCTATTGACCTCCACTACTTGACCTCGAAGATCTTGATCAACTAGGATGCCTACTCCATTCCTATCCCTCGAGACTCATGAGTACCATAACTTATAGCCGTCTACATCCCTAGTTTTGGATCCCACCCATCTGGTTTCCTGGACACAAGCTATGCTAATCTTCCTCTTCTTGAGGATCTTTACTAACTCTATAGATTTTTCTGACAAAGACCCTATGTTCCAAGATCCAACTCTCAGCCTAGAAACCTCCTTAGCCCCTACCTCCGCCCCTAACCCCAATCGAGGACAAGACCTTAGTCTACCATCCCCTACTAAAGCCACTAGCAAACCGCTATAGGTCTACGGGATTACACAACAAGGCTGAAATTTCAAGAATAACATCAGAACACTGGAGTCGGGCAGAAGTTTCAAGGTGAAAGCAAGCAAACAACACAGGCTGAAATCGGGCAGAAACTCACAGTATGTAGCACGTTAACCAGTGGTAAGCACGTAAACAAATAGACACAGACGAAGAACAGAGAAACGATAACAGGGCAGGCACCTAAAACCAGAAACAACGGAATGAACTATGTATAGATCAACAGAACAGCAATGAAAGGATAGCGTGAAGATAAGGTGTTGACTTATTGGGGTGTTGACTTATTAGGATGCGGGTTGCCGAGTGCCTAAGTGATCCTGACTTAGCCACACGTCGCCGGAGTTCTGGGTCGCCGGAGAGTAGAACCGCCGATGGAAAATCAACCGGTAAAAAACTCTTAGGGTAAAACAAACGGGTTAGAGGCGATTCGAAGTAGAAACAAACGGGTAAATCTATTTTCTTTCTCCGATTAATCCCAAATCATATATAAACAACATTTCATCTCTACTAAATCCTTTTTGAAACTTGAAGACTCGACTGAAGGGTTTTTCATAAAATTCTGAAGACTCGACTAAAGAGGTATGTCGAGTTGCCACCTTTAAGGTTAAAATGTAGGTTTTCAGTTTTTTTGAATATAATTAGGGTTTTCGATATGTTGATTTAAATATTAGGGTTTTGATTAAAGAACTAGGGATTTGAGTAAAAAATTAAGGTTTTTATTAATTAATTAATTAATTAGAGATTTGATTAAAATATTAGGATTTTTATTAATAAATTAGCAATTTGATTTAAAAATTAGGGCTTTGATAATTTGCATGTTTATTTTTTAGTGTTGGTCACATGGATGATCTGATTGGTATTTTTTTCCACCACAGGGGTTACGTTACCGAGGGGCCAAGACCTAGGTATGTTGGAGAGTTAGAGAAAAGAATAGATGTCATAGACAAAGACCACTTTTCTCTATTTGAGTTCTGTTTTTGCACAAGGGGTTTGGGTTATGCAGATATAATTGGGTTTTATGTTCAAGATGAAAACAGTGGGGGATTTTTTTCTATTAGAAAGTGATTTGCAACTGCTAAATTTAACTAAGCATTTGAAAAGGGGGGACTTTTTTTATGTGTATGTTAAACATATAATTGAAATAGTTGAGGTGGACAACAGTGGGGCCCCTACACTTTATTTAACTGGCTCACAAGTAGGTGACTTTGACCCTACCACTAATAATGAAGAAAGTGAATCTAAGGCAATACATCCTAATGCTTTAAATATTGACCAAACACATGAGCCTCCTACAGAAAACACAACTGATGGTAATGGTCAGGCTACTGTAGAAGATTGTGAGAACTCTGAATTTGATGACTTTGAATTTGACCTAGATTCTATATACCAGAAGAGGATGATACTGATATTGATGATGAGTTGAGGGTTGTTAAAGACAAACAGAGGAAAAAGAGGAAAGCTAGAAGAAAAACTGATTCTATAGCTCTTGATTCTGTAGCTCTTGATGTTGAACCAAAGAAAAAAAGAAAACCACCCACTCCTACAGAAGAAATTGAGCTTGGTAAGGTTAGAATAGATAAGGGTTTCGAAGACAAAGGTAGAGATAAGGCTGCTAGATATGCTGAAAAATTAGGTGGTGATGAAGAATACTTAAACAGTTCTGGTGTGGGAAGTGAAGACAATTCCGAAGACTTAAATCCTTTGGCACAGGAAGGAGTTGATCTACATCCAAGAAGAAGAAGAGCAAAAGTCAGGTATGATTCAGACTATCAAATTGCTTTATTTGAGTTAGACATGATATTTGAAAATGCACAGCAATTTAGGGATCCTGTTGCTGATTATGCTATTCAAAATAAGGTCAAGTTAAAGTTAAGACCTAATGAAAAAAATTAGAGTAAGGGTCAAGTATGTTGGTGGGAAAAAATGCAAATGGGAATTATTTGCTAGCATAGATAAAGATTCTGAAGATTTCAATGTGGAGAAGTATTATCCAGTCCATAAGTGCCTAACCAAGAGCAAAAATAAGTTGTGTAATGCAAAGTTTATTGCTAGGAAACTACAAGACAGAATCATTTCTTCCCTGAAATTAGAATTCACAAGATTCATGATGTCTATAGGGAAGAATGGGGTCTGTAAGTATGTAGGACTGTGTGTGCTAGGGCAAAGATGATGGTAATTAGCAAATTTATGGGTGATTGGAAGGCCGAGTTTGCAAGGTTCCTTGACTATGCTAATATGCTTAAGAGTACTAACCCTGGTACTTCCTGTTGGATTAGAACTGATAGTAAAACAGTTCCTGAAAAGCATTTGTTTAAGTACTTTTATGTGTGTTTTGATGCACTGAAAAGGGGATGGTTAGAAGGTTGTAGAAGAATCATTGGCTTTGATGGGTGTTTTTAAAGGGATGATGCAAGGGTGAGTTACTAGTAGTCATTGGAAAGAACGGTAATCAACAAATGTTCCCTATTGCTTGGGAAATTGGTTGACCAGGAGACTATACATTCATGGAGCTTTTTCATTAACTATCTCATTTCAGATCTCCAGTTAGGAGAAGGACAAGGGCTTACAGTAATGTCTGGCATGCAAAAGGTAAACTTACCAACTCTTTTTTAACATATCTGTTTTATATTACTGTTTTTGTAGCTTAGTTTTTTTTCAGAGACTTAATTCAGCTATTAAGGAACTGTTACCTAGAGCTGAATACAGAATGTGTGCAAGACAATTTGGGCTAATTGGCAGAAAACATGGAGGGAAGAAGAAAGAAGAAAGTAGTTTTGGAGATGTGCAAAGACATCATTTGAGGTAAAACTTAAGAAAGAGTTTGCTAAATTGGATAAACTTGGGGATGGGATCTGTGAACACTTGTTACAATATGATAAAGAATTTTGTGTAGAGCTTACTTTAGGACTGATTCTAAGTGTGATGTAGTGGAAAATAATATGTGTGAAACCTTTAATTTCTGGATTGTTTCTCCTAGGCATAAGTCTGTTATAACTATGTTAGAAGAAATTAGGCAGAAGATCATGACTAGGCATGTAGATATGATCAAGTTTGCACAAACTTAGATTTCAGATATTGCTCCTATGGCCAGACTAATTTTAGATGAGAACAAAGACAAGGGAAGGAAACTGAAAGTGGTGTTTAATGGTGAGCATGGTTTTGAAGTGTTAGATGAAAAAATTAGGCACACAGTAGACACATCTACTATGTATTGTAGCTGTAGGGAATGGATGTTAAAGGGGATCCCATGTGCACATGTTGTGTGTACACTGTACCATATTGACAGAGAGTCTGAAGACTAAGTTGCACACTGGTACAAGAAAGATGCATTTTTAAAGGCATATCAGTATTTCCTTTAACTTGTTTCTAACTTGACTATATGGCCTGAGTCATCTAATCCACCTATTGAGCCGCCAGAAGTAAAACCAATGCCTGAAAGGCCAAGAAAGTGCAAGAGGAAGGATAAATATGAGCCAAGGAAGAAATGGAGGAAGGCATAAAAAAAAGTGAACAAAGTGCATTGCTCAAACTGTCAACAAGCTGAGCACTACAAGAGAAACTGCAGATCTCAAGTAACCTTTATATTCCAATATCCTCTCTTATTTTTCATCTCTTTTATCTTTAATTCATGTGTTTTAGTAACTTACCTTATTGGATTTTATGTTATGCATGAATTTGTTCAAAGGCAACAAAATGGTCCATCTCCATGAACATCTCAAGGACCATATGTTCAAACAACAACTCAAGTGCAAGGACCATCTGTTGAAAGGCATTTACCATCCCAAGGTCCATCTGTTCAAGGTCAAGTACCATCTCAAGGACAAAGACAAACTCAAGCTCAAGTACCAACTCAACAGTCCTTTTCTACACCCACAACTGGAAGGGGAACAGGTATTGGAGCAGACCAAGGACTGTCTCAACAACAAGCTTCCAATGATCCTTCATCTCGATGCCAAAAAACTTCAAAGATACCTAGGGCTAGGCCTGCTGGAAGGGGAAGAGGACTTGCATCTGGAAATGAAAAAGGTACTGGAGCTGGGAGGGGAAGAGGACTTGGAGTTGGGAGGGGAAGAAGACTTGGAGCTGGCAAGGGCAGAGGTGCTATTATATCTGATGCATCTGTGTCAATTAGGCAAAAAATATCCAGAAGTGAAGGTTTGGTGTTTACACAGACACACAATCTGGGAGACAGGTTCTTAATGTGAGTAAGTTGTGTCTCTTCTACTTTTCATTTTGCTGGTGTATAAGAAATTCCACATGCTAATATTATATACACATGCATACTTAGCAGCCAGGAAGACCAAGTGAAAGAATGCTATCAAGTGGAAGTGCGGTAGATTTTGAAAATGCTAATGTGACTGGGCTTGATCTTGGCTTTAAACCAACTGGCCTAAAATGGGGAGGAAGGCAGGCTGTTAGTAGGAATCAACTTCAGCACTAGCGCAATGTTAGAAAAATTCAAATGGGAAACTCAAGTTAAAATTCAGCTCCTACTTGGAAGCCTTAGTATTTATACTTGCTATTTTTGCTAGTGGTTGTCGCATCTTATTTTTACCCGAACTGGTTAAAGTTCGAAATAGGACTCGACTTAGTGGGTAACTCACGGGTAAAAAGTTGAAGTCGTCACCTAACATATTTTTAACTAGGCGTTTTAGGGCACCTATTTTGTTTCTAGCTAATTTTACAATTAACTCCGAAACTTAGTCTACGAACCAGATTTTCTAGGTAAGAGGTTCAAGTTAACTCGAGAGGAAGGGGTTAGACACCTCTCGAGCTCCACCAAATGTGGTTACCGGCCGGACTTATAATTGGGATTCTAAGAATTATAAAAGAATAAATAACTAACTAAAAATAGGCGAATAATCAAATAATCATTTATATGCATATAATAATGAAAAATATTTAAATTTACTAATTGGCTTTTTCCAAAGGTACCCCGCAATAAAAATAAAAAGGAGTTAGTGCGACAATTAATAAGGATGAGAATAATGATGATAATAGTGATGAAAATAAAATGTTAGTGATAATAATAACATTAATGATAATCATAATAAAAGGTTATTTTTTTAATTGTTTTCTTCCAAATTGTCTTCCTATCCAAATTTTTCTTGCAAAATATAAAGAAAATAGGTTAGTATTAATAATAATAAAGAAGTAATTGATAATAATATTAATATTAATAATAATAATAATGTTAATAATGATAATAATAATAATAATAATAATAATAATAATAATAATTTAAAATAAAGGGGAGAGGGATTTAAATAAAGTGTCGGCTCAAGTGTGTATGAATTGGGTGGAGGTTAGGGACGTCGGTACGGCTGCAAACACGCCGGCCGGTCGTGTCGCCATGCCAAGTACCGGTTCCACCACTCCATCACCGGCTCGTTTTGCAATCACGGCTTATACACGTCATCATGGCCTTTTTGTTTTAGGGATGCGGGAATGGGACTGTTTATCCGTTCAAATCAGTAGACCTCAAATAAATAATTATTTTCCTTGGCCGTGATTAGTGTAACATCCTTCAATTCATTGTAAATCCTCAAATAAAAATATTTTCATAGGCCTTATCAGCGTAGTAAATGTCTGGAACTGCAAAGAAAACTCGAAAATAATTAGTGGTACTTTGTCAACACTATAACCATTCAATAAAAGAAGCAATTTGAAAATAATAATTGAAGTCTCGCAAGTCCCAGTCAAACGTATATCTGTAAAAGTCAGCGTAAACCAGGAAGAACTCAAACAAAACTATCGCAAAGCCAAATCCAACATTCCCTCTATTACTGCAAATAATCCTTCAAAAACATCAACAAGCATTAGGGGTTAAAGTCGAAGGACCAACAGGTGAAATAAACAAATCTGAAACAGCAATCAAACAGGCGGAGGAGGAAAGGGAAGAGCGACGGCCGGTCGTTTTTCCGGTGGGAAAACGATGGCGTCCCTGCCATTCCAAATCCTATCTTCCGATGACATAACGTGGGTTATGATGGTTTCCCATCACTGTTTTTAGGAAGCAAAAACCAGAACGAAATGGGTCTCCTCCCCACCAGTCTCGATTTATCCCCGATCTCTGTTTTGTTCTCTACATCGTTTTACACCACTCCCCGACCTCTGTTTGTGTTCGATTTTATGTATGGATGTACGATGTGTGTTTTGAAGTGTGTGTCATATATAGGTTTGGTTGAAAGAGGTGGGTGGTGTATGCTGTGTTCTTGTGTGGACTGTTAGTTGTCTGATCGTGTATCCATTTGAGAAGGAGGGGAAGTACTGCCTCGATGTGTGTGTGCGGTGTGGTTTCTATTTTTTTTTGTGGGTGGTGGCGCGTGTGTGTGGAGGTTTTTCTATCTGTGTATGTATTATGTGTGGGTGTATGTCAATGGTGGAGATGGGTATCGGAGAAAGGAATTGGAGGTGGTGAAGGAGTTGAGAAAGGGCTGGTGTACTGTGTTTTAAGTTTTTCTATAGTACTGTGTATCCGTTGTACGTATTGGGAAGGAGGAGACTGTTGCCAATAACAAAACGAGAGGAGAGAGACGGGTGGCCTGTGTGAGGTGTGTGGACTATGGGTACTGATAGGTGTTTGTATAGGGGATGAGGAAGAAGATAGGGTGTGGGGTCTGCTTGTTCACTGTGTTTGTGAGTGTGTCTCTGTGTATATGCGTGTAAGTGAGGAGAGGGATTGTATGATATTCCATGTGTAAGGATGAAAAAATGTATTTACAATAATTTGAAAAAGAGTTGTTAAGGAGAAATGGGAGGTGATTGGGGAATTGATTTTAGGAGTAGATTTGGAAATAGAAGATTTTGGGATTTGATTGTAATTGAAAGATTGAGGGAGAGATTAGAGGAAGGATGAACTTGGACTAGTTTAAATAAAGAAAACGAATGTAAACCGCATTTTGTCTAGATTCAAGTAGAAATAGGAATCTTGAATGTAGGAAAATGTATTTGGTTAAGAAACTTGGCTAGGTTCAAAATAAGAATGTAATTAAATAGAAAAAAGGGAATAAAGATGAATGTAAATGAATAGAGAATTTTAGTGGGAATTTTGAAATATGGAGGATTTAATAAGAAAGGAATTTTGGACATTTTCTTTTTAAATTGGCCAATATTTAGCTTAAAGGTGTAAATATATATATATATATATATATATATATATATATATATATATATATATATATATATATATAAAATGCACAAATAATCATTAAATAAACTTAAATAAAATTACTTAAATATGGATAATCACAGATAATTACTAATTTTCGCAAACAATTACAAATTGATAAAAATTTGACATGTAGCCTAAATGATGCAATTATGTGATACGTTATGAATGTACTAAATTGCGCAAATATTCACAGTTTGACAAATAGCCTAAATAATGCAAATTTACGTAATATAGCCACACTTAATTATATAATATATAAATAGAGGATAACGCACGTAAATGCATAATTTCTAATGCGTATTTTGCAGAAATAGTCACATTGCACCCTTAAGTTGAATTATAGCAAATTTTAGAAAAAGGATGGACAAAATTGGGTGTCAACAGCTGCCCCTCTTTGCCCGGGGATGATGAAAGAGTCTTCGGGCAAAGATAGTTGACGGAGTAGCCAATTTTGTCACGACTAGAAGGCAAAAATGATTGAAGGGGAAATGGGAGTTTTGGGGTGTTTTTGGCCGAACCCCGGTCTCTGAGTTGCCTACATATCTCGGGTTTCACGAGAATCAGGCCGTGTGTAGTTCTAGAATAGCATTTTGCCTGTGCGGGATATTTATGACGCACGATTTTAGATGTAAAGACTAAACTTATTCAAGTATGTAAAGTTTAGATTTGTGTATGCTTTGCCTTTAAGCGGGATAAGCGAAGAATAAAGTAAAGGCACTACCAAAGATGAGGTAACATCAGTAGATCGAGCGTGGGAAAAGAGGCTTATAATCATCCTAATTATGAAAATGTAGCGCGCTACACACCCATAAAAAGGAGTTCCCATGTACATAGTTTTCACTTCGTCTCGATAAATGAGTAAACTCGCCTCCAATATTGCCTTGATTGAATGAGGAAGAATTTAGGGAGCGAATTTTATAAATGCGCACGATTCAAACATATGGGCACGATTAGGCACGAAAACATGCACGATTAACGCAGATAGGCTTGAATGGGATAAGTAGGCATTAGTTGGAAGGAGATGCAAAACGACCTCCTAATTCGCAATGAAGGATTAGGCAGATTGCTTGTGAGGGCATGAAATGATCGGCTTTTGGGCATGTCATAATTCGACGGAATAGGTATTTTTCGCAGGTAGGACAAAGGCGTTGTCGAAGTCGAGATAACATCGATAGACCGACTGTGGTGAAATAGGCTTGTAAACGTCCTAGCTATGAAGATGTGGTGCACGACACACCCATAAAGAGAAGTCACTATAACTCGATAGAGAAGTCATCTTGGCCTCGACATTGTCTTGAATGAACTGAGGAGCATTGAAGAGTGAAGCACGATAAATATGCATGATTCAAACAGATAGGCTCGATCAGGAAGGGATACGGAGATGGTACCCAATTGGCAAGGAAAGGTCGGGTAGATCACTGGTGCGAGTATGGAACTGTAGCTTTGAACGCTTTGGAACTCGGCAAACTAGGCAATTTGCGGGTGTAGCAAAAGAGTTGTCTGTAGGATTATTCCTTTTGAATTGGGTCTTTTGGAATGATGCTTTGAGGTATATTTGAGGTTTTGCGGTTTGCATAATTGGTAGTGATTTTCGAAGCAGGTGTGAGAGTAGGGCGCAGGGGTTTGCCGAGAGATCAAAGAGTCCCTATAGCAAAATTAAGACAAATGCAAAAATAAAGACAAAGTAAACTTCCCTGTTGAGTTGAGCTCTTCCTTGTCTGGTCCGCTTTCAGGTGCTCAGTGCTAGGGAATGTGTGCCTCTCCTCTGAGGGATATCCATTTGCTTAGTGCTTCTCGTCAGGAGGTAATTGCTTTGCCGTGCCGGGCTGTTGTTGGATCATCTTGCCAGTGCGACGCCGAATTGTGTGCCCATTGCTTTTCGCCATTTAAATGTGTGCTCGTCACGTCGGGCTGTATACTCCTTTCGTATTGAGTTGTGTATCTCTTTATGCAGGGTTGCCTATCATTCTTTCATCTTGGTTGCGCACCTTTTGTTATGCTATCCTTTCGCCGGGCTGTCTACCCTTTTGTCATGTTGTCCTCTCCCTAGGCTGTCTACCCTCTAGGCTGTCTTCCTGTTACAATATCAAAATTTGCATCGGGTTGTGTACCCTCTGCGGTGTCAGTTTCGACATCGGGTTGCGTACCCTCCGTTGATGCATTGGGTTGTGTACCTTCCGCAAAATAAAAAAGCAAATCGATATCAGGCTGTGTACTCTCAATCGACGCTTCGGGCTGTGTACCCTCAGCTAATTTAAATGCAAATCGATATCAGGCTGTGTACCCTCAACCGATGCTTCGGGTTGTGTACCCTCAGCTAATTTAAATACAAATCGGTGTCGGGCTGTGTACCCTCAACCGATGCCTCAGGCTGTGTACCCTCAGCTAATGTAAATGACAAATCGATATCGGGCTGTGTACCCTCAATCGACGCTTCGGACTGTGTACCCTCAGCTAATGTAAATGACAAATCGATATCGGGCTGTGTACCCTCAATCGATGCTTCGGGCTGTGTACCCTCAGCTAATGTAAATGACAAATCGATATCGAGCTGGGTACCCGCAATCGACGCTTTGGGCTGTGTACCCTCAGCTAATGTAAATGAAAAATCGATATCGGGCTGTGTACCCTCAATCGACGCTTCGGGCTGTGTACCCTCAGCTAATGTAAATGACAAATCGATATCGGTCTGTGTACCCTTAATCGACACTTCGGACTGTGTACCCTCAGATAATGTAAATGACAAATCGATATCGGGCTGTGTACCCTCAATCGACGCTTCGGCCTGTGTACCCTCAGCTAATTTAAATGACAAATCGATATCGGGCTGTGTACCTCAATCGACGCTTCGGGTTGTGTACCCTCAACTAATTTAAATGACAAATCGATATCGGGCTGTGTACCCTCAATCGACGCTTCGGGCTGTGTACCCTCAGCAAATAAAAGTGCAAAATTTGACATCGGGCTGTGTACCCTCAGTCGATGCATCAAGAGTAAAGTGCAACAAGTAGAATGCTATTGTTATGTCATGCGATGTGCTAAGGAGGCTATCATGTTGCTGTTGTAAGGAGTTTTCTTAAAAAATTTTAGGGGACCTCAAAAATTTCTGCCCCAGTGTTAAGTTTGCCTCTTTTGGAATTTTTGAGGGACCCTCAAAAATTCTGCCCCAGTTTATTATTTATGATAGATCACCGAGAGAGGAAGGTATTGGCTAGAGTCTGCATTCGTCCTTTAGTGTGACGATCGGATGTACTGATGACTATGAGTATGTGGATATTTCGCATACTCTGACTGGGGTTTGATATTTGGATTTTGCTGGATTTGAAGATTGCCCAGAATTGTATTTGTCTTAGGTTGTGCTTTCGAAAGTAATGGAGCTAACTTTGATGGATAGGCCTTTGTAGAAAGTGTGTTTGTGGTCTGGGAGTTGCAGTTTCCCTTTGTTGGTTCTTGTTGTATCGTTGACTTTCTTTGGCCGGTCAGACTTTGAATTTTGTTTTCTAGTGTTGGATATTTCATGGTGTCATAGTATTGAATGTTTGGGTGATGAGTGTAGATCTTGTTGGATCGAATTTAGGAATGGGTATCTAGGGAGTAGTTTGTCTGCTGGTTGCAATGTCCTTTGATTGGGCTAAAGGAGCAAACGCGTGAGGTTTTGTCTTTTTGTATGTCCTTGATTGGGTTGAGCCTAATAGGGTTGTGGTTGAAAGTCTTGATAGATGGGAGATTGTTTATTATGTGAGTTTGGGTACAGTATGAGGTTGTGAGTTTTGCTAGCTTTGGTTGTATAATGATCGGATTTCTTTGTTGTGACTCTTGTGTGAGGATAATGCAGATTGTACGGTATTGGGATTGTCTGAACGCTCTTGGTGTCATATGTTGGCCGTTCAAAGGACTTTGTTGCAGAGAAAAGTGTTTTCGGCTCGGCTTGCCAGTTAGGCTTTTTCGAATGCAGATTCTTGACCGATTTCGATGTTCAAGCGCAAGGCAACCTTAACAAAGTGGTGAAATACACAAAATGGTGTGGGCATGTTAGCAAAGACTTCAAGCAAAAATGACACATAAGATTAAGAGAAAGTCTAGACCGCAGGCGGTGGATTAGCGCTTGAGTTGTGATAGAATGCATAGATATCACAAGAGATTGCCTAAGCGCTTTATGTGGCAGTCAAGGCAAGGATTTCAGCCAAACGATCGACGCTTGTTTAAGCGGGAGGTGAGGAGTTGAGTGTCGATGAAAGGTGGTAAAGACGTTGTGTTAAGGAATAGATTGTGTGCTGTGACAGAAAGGGTTGTTGGCTTTTGTCGAATACCAGGACCTTGAGTGCATTTGTCATCCTTTCTTGCAAATTTGCTTGTCATGACGCCTATGTGTCTTTCAAAGAGGTTTTCAACATCTTTCATACTCGTCGACCAACTGCTGCAATATAGTCTTTGCACCAACTTTTCCATGTTGGGTAATACCTTATTGTTGAGCCGTCGAATTCAATGTAGGTTGGCTATGTGTCATGTTTATATTTAGATTGTTGCGTCTTGTTGTAGTTGTTGTCATGAGAATTCATATTACCCCAATAAAGCCTTCGACTAAAATTGCTCCAAGAAGTCTATTCGCCTGTACTTTTATATCAACTCAACCCTTGCTATGGTAAGTGTCTTAAATAACTGCACCGTCTTATTTTATCTTTGCTAGTGGATAGAGATATGCTTCCAAATACTCCAGGGGTCTCTAATTTTGTCATATAATGATGGATTTATCATTGTGTCTTTGCCTCTCCTTTTCAAGTTGAATTTGCTTGCCTGTTTTGGTTGTTGTGCACAAGTCTTTGCTTCATCCTTTGCTTTCTAATTCCTTCTTGTCTTCCATTAGCTATTGACTACCATTTCGATCATGGCAGGAACAAGTTCGGGAAATGCCTTGGTTTACAGTCATGTATTGCAAGCGGTATGACTGTGTAGACTAGAGCAACAATGTGATCTTCGGATGTTGTGTCAGAAGGTGTTGAGGTGAGTCATGTGTGCCTTTGACCAACATTCTTCTTGCTTTGTCAATTTTCCTCTCCATGTGCGTGGTGCTTGCTGGAACAATTTGAGGTACCGGGACAATAAGTCCTTCCAATCTCTCGAGCTATTGTGTATGGGATTCGGCTAGTGGAGTGTAGTTTCTTTTTGGTCTTTGGTTTGCATCAGGGCGAGGCCTAGGAGGGCATGGTGGTTCATTTCGGTAGTCGGGTTGAGTGTTTTGTTGGTATGGTCGATGATCTGGTGCTGGGATGTGGAATATATGTCGAGTGGGCTGAGCGGAACATTTAGGTGGTATATGAGGGTAGGGATAAAATGGTGGCGCTGTTTGATAATAGTGGTTGAAGGTAGGGTCTTGAATGGTTGCGACAAAAGAGACTTCACTTTCTTCTTGAAAATGCTCACATTTCCAGACTGGCAAACCTTATTGGTAGCTTGTAGAAAGAGGAGAGAGCTGGTGGGAATTACTGTGAAAAACTCCCTTATTTCAGAAAATCCCTGACAAGTGCACTCGCTTAACCATGTCTTTTGCCTTGGTATTCAACTCGAGCCAACCTTTTGGGTAATAGACTTTGGGTTTGGTAGTGAGTTAGAGGCAGTTTGGACATGCAAAAGATTTTGGATATCAGGATTTGGGCATGGAGTAGAGAAAGGAGGTGCCTCGATAGGCGATTGAATTTGGAGAAAGAATTCCTTTAGAGACCTAGAGCGACAGACAAATTTATGCAATGCACACATATCAAATAAGAAATGCATCCTATAATATGAAGGACTGTTTTACGCATGATGGTTTGAAAAGCGCTTTGTGCCACATGTATCATTTCACTTGCTAACAAAATGTGAAGTCTAAAGATAATATTGCATTTATTGGACTTTTGTTACATTGGCTGATATTGAAATAGTGTAAGAGGAAAAAAAACATTGCTAGAGGGTAAGATCATGGCCAGGTGAACATCTTTATACTGATCCTTCCCCAGAAGATTAGTCTTCCTCTTCTTCGGATGAGTCTTCCTCGGACATGCTTGCCTCTGATGAGTATCCTTGGAAGATGATGTTCTCTGCATCAGTTAAGAGTCGGGATATGTCAAATGTGAAGTTCTTCAACGTTTCCCAAGCCTTTCTTCCTTTCTCCTCTATTCCTTTGTTTGCCGCAAAGTTCATTCCCTCGCTAGCCCATACGCCGATGGACTCTATGCGTTTTGTCAGGAGTTCTGCTTTACTGCGCCATTTGCTTTTTTCTTCGTTCTTTGCTTCGACCAAACTTTGCTTCTTTGCTATTTTTCCTCTTGCCCTTGCCAGTTGTTTGCGTAACCTTTTGTACTCAGATTTCAATTCATCAGCATTTTTTTTTCTTTTTGCTGTTGCACTCGGTTGAATTTCCCTTGCTATGTCTTTCCTGAGCCAGTCTGGATAATCTTCGTCATAGCCAGCGTCAAACCTGTCTCGTCCAATAGTCTCGATTCCCATTCGTTGTCTTTCTTTCCAAAGTTCCATTATCTTGTCTTTAAACAGAATCACTTCTCCGAGAATATTCGCTTTGAAACTTCTGATGTCTGCAATTTGGGGTACAATCTGCTTTCTCCCTGCTTGTCTATGTGTCCTTAAAGGAGTGTATGGATAAACTCCTCTAAAGCCCACTAAGATGAGAAATGAGTCTTTTTCGGACCGTATGATTACTGTTGTGCTGGGAAAGTAATCAAACATCCATTGAATATTTTCAGGTGTCAGTTGACAGAACATGTGGTGCCAACCGTTGGTAGTTGTTGGTTGGTCCCATTTCCCAAAAGCATTGTCCATGCGGGCGGTATGAGTCAAGATGCAGTTTTCTTTCAGTACGGAATGGAAAGCTTGGTCTGTGTTATCCATCCTTTGCAAATGCTCCATCAGCCAAATTTGTAAAAGCAAATTGCAACCTTTAAAGAAACCAGCACCTTTCTTGTATCTTTCTAGAGCTCGGTATATTTCTGCAACAATCATCGGCACCAAATTGTATTTCTTGTTAACGTCTTTGAGTAAGGCATCAGCAATTGTGACCATACAAACATCAACTCGTCCTTTGTGTTGTGGAAAGAGGACAGTCCCTAGAAAGCTGGTGACAAAAGCAAGTACCCTACGCTCTTGCCAATCTGCCTGGTTAATGCTGAAATATCCTTCGGATTCTTGAAATGCCTCTCCATACCCAAATTTGATGTAGAGGGAAGTTAGAGAAATTCCCAATTGCCGTATATTGTCTGTGCATAATTCGGGCTTAAACCCTATCATTTCGAAGAACTCCTCGGGTGTAATGTTCTTAGGCATCAAGACCTCTTTACTTTCAAATGGAAATGAGTTAACCCGCCTATTTCCTCCAGTAGTGGTATCAACTCTACACTTCCAAAGTGAAAAACTGATCGGTTTGCATCCCAATAGTGTACTGCTGCTTCTATCATCCCTTCCACTGCAGTGTGCTCCATTAGAGAAATCATATTACCCATCACCATTTTGACTCGGTCTTTTTCATCTATGCTTAGGTTACCCCACCAATCTCTGAGCAACTAGGGGATTTCAACAACCATGTCAAATGTTCTAGTGGCCATGATCTTTTGGAAGAGGTGAAGGACGACAGGGAAAGGGAGAAGAAAAATGCCTAAGATTTGCTTTATTGTGAGCAAAATGATCAACGTGTGGCACAAGCTTTTGAATACAATGTAACAGAGGATATGAAGAGATGTGTCGGTGTGGGTTGAGAACTCTTTAGACACTTTAGACGGAAGTTGCTAATGGACCTCTGACATGCCAAGGATGTCAAGTCCTTATATAATGCTTAAAGGATAAACGTGCGTTATGTGTCATCCCGTCTATCGAACGATCATTTCTGCTACGAAATGGGCTTTTAATGCCTTTTCGGTTATCTTTTAAGCCTTTGAATAGCATTGAGTACAGAATGATTCCAATCTTTTTAGGATTTAAACAGTCATTTCTGATTCAATTTGGGCTTTTAATGCCTCTTAGGTTACCTTCGTGCCTTTGAATGGCATTGAATACAGAATAATTCTGACTGTTTATGAATAAACAATCACTTCTAATTCAATTTAGGCTTTTGACGCCTCTTAACCTCTTAAGTAACCTTTGTGCCTTTGAATGATATTGGATACAGAATAATTCTGACTGTTTATGAATAAACACTCATTTCTGATTCAATTTGGGCTTTTGACGCCTCTTAAGTAACCTTTGTGCCTTTGAATGGCATTGGATACAGAATAATTCAGACTATTTATGAATAAACAATCATTTCTGATTCAATTTGGGCTTTTGACGCCTCTTAAGTAACCCTTGTGCCTTTGAATGGCATTGAATACAGAATAACACCAACTGTTTATGGATAAACAATCATCTCTGATTCAATTTGGGCTTTTGATGCCTCTTGGGTTACCTACGTGCCTTTGAATGGCATTGAATACAGAATAATACCAACTGTTTACGGATAAACAATCATTTATGATTCAATTTGGGCTTTTGACGCCTCTTAGGTTACCTACGTGCCTTTGAATAGCATTGAATACAGAATAATACCAACTGTTTACGGATAAACAATCATTTATGATTCAATTTGGGCTTTTGACGCCTCTTAGGTTACCTACGTGCCTTTGAATGGCATTGAATACAGAATAATACCAACTGTTTATGGATAAACAATCATTTATGATTCAATTTGGGCTTTTAATGTCTATTAGGTAACCTTTGTGCCTTTTAATAGCACTGAATGTAGAACAATGCCAATAAACAGTCCACATTTTGCACGTTCAATCTTTTGAGCAAATGCAAATAAATCATGTTCAACGCTCTTTGGGGGTTAAAAACCCGTTCGGATTGCTTGAACAAGTTGACCTATCGGACTTGAGAGCAAGTCGACTAATGACATGTCCTGATGCATGATTCCTAGCGCCGCTACTGAGGAATGGAGTTAGCTAGACCAGGTTTTATTATCCTTCCAAGCGGACGGCTCGGGAGCAGGAACCCCTTGGACCAAATAGGTTCCAAATCGTTCGCCCTAAAGGAATTTTTTATGTGAGGGAATAAGTGGTTATAACCACCGTATTTTCAACGCACGATTTAGGAAGTTGCCAGGAGTGGCGGAAGGTATGCATGCATGAGTTAAAAAATGTACGAGTTTTCAAAGAAATGCGCAAGTTTGAAAGAAATACACATGTTTCCTAAAATGCTTAAGTGTTGTAAATATGCACATATAGAAATGTTTCACAAAAATTTTTTTAAAAAGGATAACAAAACAAACACACATTAATTTTGAAAAAATAGAATTAATACAAACTAGACAATATTGAATTAAATAAAATTGTTTATAAGAAAGGAATTTAGCAATTTTATAGAAAGGATGCACAATTTGAAGAATTTTTTTTAAAAAAATGATTTTAAAAAGGGAGGAGTAAAAGGAAAACGAAACAAACAAGTTGGTTTCAGAAAATAGGATGATAGAAACTAGACAATAAAGAAAATACAAAAAGATGACGTGAAATTGTTTAAAAGAGAAAGATTTTGCAAGATTTGAAAATAGTTGAAGTGTGAGACGTGTTGTAAGAATCTTCCAAAAGTGAGTTTAGACCAGGTTCTCCCAAATGGACTGTTTGGAAGTGAAGAAGTTCGGCTGTACCATGGACTCAACTTATTTCCAAAACATTTTCAAAGGTGTGTTTAGGAGTGAGAACGGCCATCAAACCGACGCAACCGTCTTTCAAATATAGCGCACGAGTAAATTTTGTCAAAGTGGCGAGTATGATGAAAAATGATAGACAAAACAAAATACACATAAATTAACAGAAAATGCCAATAAAATATAAAGTTAAGCTTAAACCTGCAAAAGGAAACAAGAAGAAATTTTAGTTTCGAGAAATAAAAACAAATGCAAAGAATCCCAATTAGAAGTCCGTTATGGTTAGAACCTTAGAATCCCCAACAGAGTCGCCATTCTGTCGCATCCTATTTTTATCCGAACCGGTTAAAGTTTGAAATAAGGCTCGACTTAGTGGGTAACTCACGGGTAAAAGGTTGGAGTCGCCACCTAACATATTTTTAACTAGGCGTATTAGGGCACCTATTTTGTTCCTAGCTAATTTTACAATTAACTCTGAAACTTAGTCTACGAACCAGATTTTCTAGGTAAGAGGTTCAAGTTAACTCGAGAGGAAGGGGTTAGGCACCTCTCGAGCTCCACCAAATGTGGTTACCGGCCGGACTTATAATTGGGATTCTAAGAATTATAAAAGAATAAATAACTAACTAAAAATAGGCGAATAATCAAATAATAATTGATATGCATATAATAATAAAAAATGTTTAAATTTACTAATTGGCTTTTTCCAAAGGTACCTCGCAATAAAAATGAAAAAAAGTTAGTGCGACAATAAATAAGGATGAGAATAATGATAATAATAGTGATGAAAATAAAATGTTAGTGATAATAATAACATTAAAGATAATCATAATAAAAGGTTTTTTTCTTTTAATTATTTTCTTCCAAATTGTCTTCCATCAAAAATTTCCTAGCAAAATATAAATAAAATAGGTTAGTATTAATAATAATAAAGAATTAATTGATAATAATGTTAATAATAATAATAATAATGCTAATAATGATAATAATAATAATTTAAAATAAAGGGAGGAGGGATTTTTATAAAGTGTCGGCTCAGGTGTGTATGAATTGGGTGGAGGTTAGGGACGTCGGTACGGCTGCAAATACGCCGGTAGGTCGTGTCGCTATGCCAAGTACCGGTTCCACCACTCCATCACCGGCTCGTTTTGCAATCACGGCTTATACACGTCATCATGGCCTTTTTATTTTAGGGATGCGGAAATGGGACTGTTTATCCATCTAAATCAGTAGACCTCAGATAAATAATTATTTTTCTTGGCCGTGATTAGTGTAACATCCATCAATTCATTGTAAAGCCTCAAATAAAAATATTTTCATAGGTCATATCAGCGTAGTAAATGTCTGGAACTGCAAAGAAAACTCGAAAATAATTAGTGGTACTTTGTCAACAGTATAACCATTCAATAAAAGAAGCAATTTGAAAATAATAATTGAAGTCTCACTAGTCCCAGTCAAACGTATATTTGTATAAGTCAGCTAAACGAGGAAGAACTCAAACAAAACTATCGGAAAGCCAAATCCAACATTCTCTCTGTTACTGCAAATAATCCTTCAAAAACATCAACAAGCATTAGGGGTTAAAGTCGAAGGACCAACAGGTGAAATAAACAATCTGAAACAGTAATCAAACAGGCGGAGGAGGAAAGGGAAGAGCGATGGCCAGTCGTTTTTTCCTGTGGGAAAACGACGACGTCACTGCCATTCCAAATCCTATCTTCCGATGACATAATGAGGGTTACGATGGTTTCCCATCTTTGTTTTTAGGAAGCAAAAACCAGAACGAAATGGGTCTCTTCCCCACCAGTCCCGATTTATCCCCGATCTCTGTTTTGTTCTCTCCATCGTTTTACACCATTCCCCGACCTCTATTTGTGTTCGATTTTATGTATGGATGTACGATGTGTGTTTTGAAGTGTGCGTCGTATATAGGTTTGGTTGAAAGAGGTGGATGGTGTATGCTGTGTTCGTGTGTGGACTGTTAGTTGTCTGATCGTGTATCCATTTGAGAAGGAGGGGAAGTACTGCCTCGATGTGTGTGTGCGGTGAGGTTTCTATTTTTTTGTGGGTGGTGGCGCGTGTGTGTGGAGATTTTTGCATCTGTGTATGTATTATGTGTGGGTGTATGTCAATGATGGATATGGGTATCGGAGAAAGGAATTGGAGGTGGTGAAGGAGTTGAGAAAGGGCTGGTGTACTGTATTTTAAGTTTTTCTATAGTACTGTGTATCCGTTGTACGTATTGGGAAGGAGGAGACTGTTGCCAATAAGAAAACGAGAGGAGAGTGACGGGTGGCCTGTGTGAGGTGTGTGGACTATGGGTACTGATAGGTGTTTGTATAGGGGATGAGGAAGAAGATAGGGTGTGGGGTCTGCTTGTTCACTGTGTTTGTGAGTGTGTCTCTGTGTATATGCGTGTAAGTGAGGAGAGGGATTGTATGATATTCCATGTGTAAGGATGAAAAAATGTATTTACAATAATTTGAAAAAGAGTTGTTAAGGAGAAATGGGAGGTGATTGGGGAATTGATTTTAGGAGTAGATTTGGAAATAGAAGATTTTGGGATTTGATTGTAATTGAAAGATTGAGGGAGAGATTAGAGGAAGGATGAACTTGGACTAGTTTAAATAAAGAAAACGAATGTAAACCGCATTTTGTCTAGATTCAAGTAGAAATAGGAATCTTGAATGTAGGAAAATGTATTTGGTTAAGAAACTTGGCTAGGTTCAAAATAAGAATGTAATTAAATAGAAAAAAAGGGAATAAAGATGAATATAAATGAATAGAGAATTTTAGTGGGAATTTTGAAATATGGAGGATTTAATAAGAAAGGAATTTTGGACATTTTCTTTTTAAATTGGCCAATATTTAGCTTAAAGGTGTAAAAAAATATATATATAGATATTCATATATATAAAATGCACAAATAATCATTAAATAAACTTAAATAAAATTACTTAAATATAGATAATCACAGATAATTACTAATTTACGTAAACGATTACAAATTGGTAAAAATTTGACATGTAGCCTAAATGATGCAATTATGTGATACGTTATGGATGTACTAAATTGCGCAAATATTCACAGTTTTAAAAATAGTCTAAATGATGCAAATTTATGTAATATAGCCACACTTAATTATATAATATATAAATAGAGGATAACGCACGTAAATGCATGATTTCTAATGCGCATTTTACACAAATAGTCACATTGCACCCTTAAGTTGAATTATAGCCAATCTTAGAAAAAGGAGGGACAAAATTGGGTGTCAACAGTGGTAATGACACTTTATGTTGTTGTTTAAATGTCAATGCCTGGATGTGTAGGCATGTTATTTAAGTATGTTGTTAGGCTTAAAAACTTGGATGCAGTAGCATTATTTTGTGGCCAAAACTGTTAGACTCTTATGCTAGTATGCAATATTTTCTGTGGCCTGAAATTTCCAAATCTCTTATACACTGCATATATATATATATGAAAGGCAAATGTCATTGATTTTCAGTCCATTATAATTAATATTACATTTTATATTACAATAGCATAGTGATTTCTAGTCCATTATATTACATTGGCTTGAGTGCTACATACACAACTCTCTAACAATCCAAGCGAACACCCCAATAATGAACATGTTTCGTCACTTTAGCCCCGCCTTGATCAACTTCATCTTCTCTTCATCATGTTCTTTAACCCTCTTCAATAATCCCCAAGTGACTCTTCTAAAGTATTCATCCAATGCATCATCAACCTATTGGAAGTAATTACATCCCCCGGCAAACTGAAAAAAGAACAATTATAATGAGTTTAAGATGTAACATAAACAAGCCAAAATAAGAAGGAAAAATTGATAAAAACAACCATACCCGATTAAATTTGCATCCATAAAATCTGCGTTTTTGATTATTTTGAGTCCATCAAGTACTCAATTTTTCTATTTCACCACAGTGACAAATAACTAATCTGTCCATTCTTATATATGAGAAGGAATAATGAAGATTAGAAGAAGAAACTACAAGCTATAAGTAAAATTTTAACTGATTTAATTAATAAAAAGTATGAAAATAGTTGTTATAAGGCTGCAGCAATATAGAGGTGAGGAAAAAGATGAGTAAAAATATTGGATTTTGCTTTAAATAGACCAATTCATTAAGGGTATGTTAGTCATTTTACGTATTTTTTACCGTTGGATATGATTCCAAACGTGCTCTCAGACGAGTGGACACACGCTTTGTGCTAAGTTGGAAAGTTGTGCTTCAGGGTAGCACTATGATAAAGATTCAATGCCTAGACGGACGTTTGAAAAGTGTAGGGGGCTAGGCGGGTTTTGAGGCCAACATTAAGAGGCTACCAATCAATTCCGCCAATGTAGTTAGTACATTTCATATTCGAAAAACATATGCAGCGGTAATACTGGACTAAAGAAAGGGTACATTTTGAAAAGAGATGTAATTCGTAGTCCAAAAAGTTAGCAATGTCGGGTGTGTTTGGTATGAAATGCATGGGAAATATTTTCGTGGAAAACAAGTGATTTTCTATTGTTTTGTACCAAAATGGAAAATAATTTTCTTTCTACTATTATTTTTCTTAACCCAATTAACCACCCCACTTCTCATCACCACCTAACACCCTTCACCCCACCCCACCATACTCCACCTCCAACCACATCCTTCCTTCACATGGTATCCTGGGAAGTGAGGACAATTCCAGTGAGGACATCGACGGCGGGGATAGATCCGTCGACGGCCTCTGGTACCGCAGTGAGGCATGGCGGATTTCAGAAAATAGAGTCACGGCGATGGGCGGATTCCGGCGTGGGCGTGGGTAATCGGTGAAATGCAGTAGGCGTGAGTGGACAGTGAGATGAATAAAACGACGATTAGGGTTCCATCGTCGGCGTCGGAATCCCAGCATGTTTGCGTCGCCGGCGGCGGAAATGCAGTGGTATTTCCAATGACGTGGGGGTGTGGGGGTTAGGGGTGGTGATGGTGGGTGGAAAAAGGTTGGGAGTGGCAGCTTGGGAATTTGGTGGGGGAAGGGGTGGGGTAGGGTTTTGGTGGGGGATTAGTTTTAGGGCAGTGGGTTGGGTGTATTTTGGAAAAGGTTGTTCCTTCCTTTTATAGGAAAAATATTTTTCTCCTCTATTTGGAGGAAAAATATTTTCCTCTATTTAGAGAAAAATAATTGATCTAGAAAAATATTTTTCATGTCTTATGAGCCAACCAAACATAAGAAAATGAAAAGAACATTTTCCCTCATACCAAACACACTCGTCATGTAAAATAAAGCAACAGATGAATATACCAAAAGTTAAAAAATCTCCATTCTACCTTTCTTTTTGTCTTCTTATGTTTGAATATCCTAGAGGCCAGATAAGAAAATCCAATAAAACAAACATCCAAACCAAAAAAAATGTACATATAGCATCCACAATTTTTATAAGCATATATAACCCAAAAAAAAAAAAAAACTAACTTCAACTAATTATGTAAAAGGTAAAAAATTTCTTCTAAATTCTCAATATGGGTTCAACAAAAATATTTTTCAACTCTAACCAAATATTTTCCTTTGTCCATTCTACCTTTCCTTAATACCTTTCTACCTTTCTGTCTAGTACCCCTGTTGGAGTGACACTAATCCGTATTTGTGCTAGAAAGTCCCACTGAGGGGTTAAACACTCTCTAGTCTCTACAGAAATTATTACAAGAGCTCTAGATAGGGATGAAATGGTAATTACCGGTCTAGACGTAGTATTTATAATATTAATAAAATTAATTATTATAATAAAATATAATATCATTTAAATTATAAATTGCCAAGAGTAAAAAGATATTGTATAAGATAAAGGGGGAGAATGACTATTACTTATAGACTTATAATTTAGGGAAGAATTCGATTATTACAGTAAAGTTACGGGATGTAAATAATTTTCCTCCTTTTCATTCAATTTAAGGGCTAAGTAATCCTATCTCATGTAAGATCTATGTCTTCATTCCTCTTTCAATTTCATTTTGTTTGTTTTTTGCTATGCATATCTTTTCTTATTGTCGTTTGCTTCTATCTTGTACTAAATACTACTAATAATTAATAGTACTTCTTATGTAGAAATACATGGTAAATGATTATTTTAGTTGAATGCATTAAATAGACCACCAAGTGATGTGGTGTAGCGGATGGGGCTACTTTTCCCTTAACCAGAGGTCTTGGATTTGAGCCCTGGGTATAGAAAAATCACTGGTAGGGAGCGCTTCCCCCGAATGGAGCCTTACGCGGCGCGAATCCGGATTATTCGGGGCTCCAATGAGGGTACCGAACATCGGGTGTGAAACCCAAAAAAAAAAAAGAATGCACTAAATAGCTTTACTATAAGTTCATGAGTAAGACTAAACAGAGATTCTACAATGAGAAAAAATACAAGCACATTCTGCCTTAAATTTTAGCTGGAAGATAAACTACCAAAGTACTAATGGAGATGTTTTACCCTGTCATTCTTACAACTTTCTCATTATTGCTGAGCTACAAAGCTGTTCACAATTTAATTCATTGGTGATTTGGTGTTACACAATTTCACATTTAACAAAGAGATCTAAAAAGAATGATTCAAAAGGATAAAAGAATAATATACAAACCCTTGAAACTACGTATGGCTTTTAGAATCATCATATTAGTTGCTATTTCATATTTGAAACAGAACAACAACTGTATTATAGGCTAATAGCCAAAATAAAGCACTTGTAAATTTTAGAAAATGATGTAACTGTTAAGTGATTAGTTAATAACTAGGGGTAGTTTAGTAATTACACTTATTTCGATTATTAGTTAATAAAGTTAGTTAACAGGTTGTTAGTTTGTTAAGCTACTACTCCTTCTATAAGTAGTAGCTATCTGTATTTTTCTCAATTAATCAATATAGAATTCATCTCTTTATGTCTTCTTCTTCACATCTACACGCTCTCTCTATGAATTAGAACATAATATCAGAGCCAAAAGCCAGTTGATCGGGTGTGATTCAAGCTCTTCGATAAGTCATTCTTCTTCCTAGTACAATTCTTTCCTGTATATTTTTGCATTCTGCAATCTTGATTTTTCTTTCTTGAAACTTTTCTTGCTTTCGTTATCAATAATGACTCTTGTTAACAATCAACCACTGCAAACATTGTCAATCAACAATTGAATGGGTTAGATCACAATCAGTCTTTGTATCTGCAGTCTAATGATGTTGGTGGGATTTCTTTAATTTCTGTTCAGTTAACTGATTCTGAAAATTATTCTATCGGGAGTAGATCAATGAGAATTGTATTGTTAGGTCGTAATAAAATTGGTTTAGTTGATGGTACTTGTAAGAAAGAGATGTACCCTTATGATCTTAAACCCCAGTGGGAAAGGTGCAATGTAATATCATTATCTTTGTTGATAAATTTTGTGGCTAATAGTCTTCTTGGGGGTATAGTCTATGCATCTAGTGCAAAAGTTATTTGGAAAGATCTGCGTGAAAGGTTTGAAAAGGTTAATGATTCAAGAACCTTCAACCTAAATTCAGTCAGAGTTTACTTCTCAAAACCGAAGGACCTATGGATGAGTTTGAGGCTTTAGTGCCTCCTCCTGGGTGTAATTGTGAACAATCAAGAGATTTTGTGACATACCTTTAAAGGCAAAAGTTGTACCAGTTCTTGATGGGATTAAATGACTCATACTTACAGACTAGGAGCCAGATTTTGTTGATGAGTCATTTGCCTACTGGAAATCATGCATACAATATGATCATTAATGATGAGAGTCAAAAGGGAATCTCTACTACTAGTGGTGTTCTAGGTGCTTCACCGGTAATAGGAAGTGTTGATCCTGCAGCTCTATATACCAAAACTAATGAGAATTAGAAGTATAAGAGGAACTACAATCTTTAATGTGAACTGTGCAAGATTAAAAGGCATACAAGAGAAAATTACTACAAAGAAGTGGGATATCCCCAGGTTATAAGAAGATGAATTAGACCTTCTACTGCTCACAGTGTGATGTTTGAAGGTGGTGAATCACAAGGTTCTTTCTCTGGAAACTATGAGCTGCAGCAGCCTGTTAATCACTGAGGACGTGCACTTTTACATCAGAACAATATGAGCAGATTCTGCAGCTACTTGAAAATTCTAATGCTCTTAGCTTTACTAGTGTCTAATAGTTCCCATGAATGGATTATTGATACAGGGGTTACAAACCATATGGTCTCCGACTTAAGTATGTTGAATCAGTCTACTCTACTGCAAAACACTAATCGTAAGAAAGTTTTCTACCCAATGGAGATATAGCATATGTCACTCATACTGGTGCAAGTTCCATTTAAGAAAAACTACCTTAACAAAAATGTGTTTCATGTTCTCCAGTTCAAATACAACTTACTTACAGTTTCAAAGATTACCATAGAGTTGGTTTGTTCAGTTACCTTCTACCCAAATTTCTGTGTTTTCCAGGATTTTTGCAGTGGGAAGGTGAAGGAGATTGGTAAAGAGAAAAATGGACACTACATTCTACTCAACAAAGGATCATAGAAACTACAGGAGTAAGTCTGGTTGTGAATCACAAGAGCAGTCTAGACATTGGACTGTGGCATAGAAGATTTGGACATGTGTCTACTACTGTCCTGAAGAAAATATTTTCTACTTCAGTTGATCAAATTAGTACTATAATTTATAAGTGTGGTGTTTGTCCTTGTGCTAAGCAGATTAGAATTCTATTCCAGCAAGTAGCATTAAGAGTACAGGTTATTTTGATTTGATTCATGTGGATGTTTGGGGTCCTTACAAACATGCAACATTTGATGGTAATAGATACTCCCTCCGTCCCAATTTATGTGGCACCATTTGACCGGGCACGGAGTTTAAGAAAATAGAGGTTGACCTTGTTAAATATCAATTTTACCCTTGAAAAAGTAAGAGAAAGAAAATTTGAGTAATAAAAAAGTTGTTGGTAGGTTTAAAAGTATATAGGGCCCAACAAGGGTAAAATAGAGATGATGCATTAAATAGTTGTCAAATAAGGAAAGGTGCCACTTATTTTGGGACAAACAAAAAAGGAAATGGTGCCACATAAATTGGGACGGAGGGAGTACTTTTTTACTATTGTGGATTATTTGTCTAGAGTGACATGGGTTTTTCTGCTTAAACTGAAGTCAGATGCATGTGTAGCTTTACAACATATTTTCTAGTATTATAATACTCAATTTGACAAACAAGTTAAAGTGATAAGAACAGACAATGGGGCAGAATTCATAAACACTATGTGTAGTAAACTATTCAAACAACTAGGAATGGTACATCAAAGGACCTGTGCCTATACTCCTGACACGACCCAAATTTTTGGCTAGGCCGTGTGGGCACCCGACATCCTCCCCTAGACCCGTCGGGCGAACCCTTACCAACTGAATTAGGAAAATAAATATAAATCCAACTCATAAATAAGAACAAGACTTAAAAAAACAGACATACTAATACCTCTAAGTTGTACAAAAGAAATTACAGCTAACTACCTAACATACTAGGTTTAGGGCTATCCAGACTAGACATCTAATAGTAAAAAAAATACATACGCCTCCTGAAGGGAGCAAAATACAACTGAAATAATAAACATATAACTGGTGGTCATCCTGAACAGAAGCTGGCTCACCCTGACAGTTGTAGTTGTCTTCGTTCCTTAACAACATGACGAACTCAATCCTAGAGCGAACCTACCGAAACGAAATAAATAGACAAGAAACAAACAACAAACAAGGGTGAGTCAAAAGGACTCAATAAGTGGGGGCAGACTAGCCACCACAAAAAATAGGATAGCTAGCCAGGGAGAAGAGCTAAGCTAATACAGACCAGAAATGCGTACAACTAAAGTATATAAACCAATTAGGGACGCAAAATAGCCAGAAATATATAGGCAAACTGAAATATGTCCACAACATGGTATACATACCGCATACACAAAATACGGCACAATACAAACAATAACTAGCATGCGGTGCAATGAAACGGGATGAATGCGGTATGATGCAATGCAATCACATGTGCCTGATTCCTATCTCCGGCGCGGGACTCTCATCATCTACCAGCAGATATATGCAATAATAACCCTTCACCGGCGCGGAACTGTCATCGACTACCGGGAAGTATATGCAATAATGACACTTCACCGGCTTGGGACTCTCATTGATTACCAGGAAGTATATGCAATGATGACCCTTCACCGGCTCGGGACTCTCATTGATTAACGAGAAGTATATGTCAAGCTCAAAACCAAAGTACAATGCTCATATGCTCAATGCAATACCAACAACAGGGGATAACATATAATATACAATGTAAATCCAAAGCTAAGGCATAATGAGTACGTCTATCGGCAGCTACACACGTAAGGAACACGTGGTAGAATATCCACAAAGCCAAGAGCCTCCAAAGAAATGGATATAATCACTTATATTATTCCAAAGTGCTACTCAACAACCGCTTTGTCCTTTGGATTTACTGCCAAACGATCTCACTCTATTCAATAAGTAGAAAAATATATCTAACAAGGCTAAAGGCTTCATTCCTTATATCTTAGAATAATCCGGTCAGGAACCCGACACCCGATTCGCATAGGCAGTACGCAGTCCAGGCCTATATACATGGTTCAATATCACATAACCAAACTTTTAATAAATTATATTTACGGGTTGCCCATAACTCCCTGAGTACGAATATATAATCAATTCCATTATCAGGGTCCAATTAACCCTTTAAGCTATCAATTTAACTCATTAGAATGATGTCTAATATCACAATTTCTACTGCAAAAATATATTCAAACACGCATAATAAACTGAAATAATAAATTAACATCATTACCTAGATGTTTCAGCGTGACAATTCTATTTTTTCATGCTTCTATTCCTTTCTTTTCTTTATTTTCTCTTCCCTGCGTTCTCTCTGTCTCTCGTTTCTTCTTTCTGATCATTTAACGTTAAGCTTAGCCACCACCTCACACTTACTTAGTTTTCCTTTTTCTTTCTTTTCTTTTCCTTTTTTAAAATTTGCCTTCCTCACGAAAATTAAAACGCAATCCTACAAAATTTGGAATAATCCCAAATTTCTCAAGCAAGTTATACAAAATTTATGTAACATCCTCTAAGGCAGATCTCAAATCAGATTCCTAAAACTCAAGATGCGAATTAAACAAAAAAAGATCAAATTATTAATTTTCAGAATTTTAGCGGAAACTATCCGAACGACCTCGAAATTTACTTTCGAAAGTTCACACAAGTCACAAATAATCATACGAACCTAACAACACTTTCAGATTTTGAATCAGAGCTCATTCGCCAAAATCGAGCTCAAAATCCTCTTTTTTTTAAAAAAAAAAATTACCGACAACGGAAGCTGTTATCTTCTTCCGATACCTACCAAACGAAGTCCGATTTAGTTCAAATTTTACATACAGGTCTTAATGGACCTTACGAAGATTTTAAAATTATCGGCACACCAATTAGAGCCCTAATTCCCGAAACGACTACCTAAGGTCGTTTCAACTCCTCAGCAAAATGGGTAGCTGAGAGGAAACATAGGCACATTCTAGAGGCCACAAGAGCAATAAGGTTTCAATCAAATTTCCTATGATTAAAAGAATGCCCTCATATGTGCTCAAACATTTGTCTCCATATGAATTTTTATATGGAAATAAGCCATCACTCAGTCATCTTAATGTTATTCGTTGCTTGTTCTATGCAAAGATAGTATAGGAAACTGATAAACTGAAACCTAGAAGTAGAGCAGCTATACACATGGGTTATTCTGATGTCCACAAGGGCTATGTTCTGTATCATCAATCTAAGGAGTGTTTTTTGTTCATAGAGATGTCATTTTTAGAGAGGATGTTTTTCCCTTCAGAAGAACTACTTCACCCTCTCCTATTTTCATAGATGGAACCACAGACATGTTCTTTGATGAACCTATTTCTAATACAAAACTCACAGAAAGCCTAGTAGATGAACCTCATATACTAGAACTACAAAATAATAATCTTGAAAATGATTTTATTCCTTATGAACCAATGCCTGAACATAATGATCACCTAGCTGAACTTTCAGCTCAACCTCAAGATCATAATCATGACCAAATACCAGTTCCACAAGCAGTACTACTATCAACCTCTGATCACAGAAAGTCGAGAAGAAACAAGCATCCACCAGCCTGGATGAAAGACTTTGTTTTCCTGGGAGTGCATCAAGATGTACCCTTTGCACTAAATAAATTTGTATCCTATGACAAGTTATCTCCTAAATACCAAGCCCATATAGAAGTATTTTAAATTGCAACTGACCCAACTTCTTATTCAGAAGAAGCTAAAGATCCAAGGTGGATAAGTGTTGTGAAGGAGGAAATTCAGCACTATAAAGTAATCACACTTGGGATGTAGTGACTCTGCCTGAAGGAAAGAGAAATATAGGCTGTAAGTGAGTGTACAAAATTAAGTACAAATCTTCTGGAGAAATAGAGATGTTTAAGGCAAGGTTGATAGCAAAGGGATACAGTCAAAGAGAGGATATTGATTATCAGGAAACTTTCTCCCATGTAATAAAGATGGTGGCTGTGAGAACTGTGATGGTAGTAGCAGCCTCTAGGCATTGGCATATAAAGTAGATGGATGTATACAATACCTTTCTTCAAGGAGATTTGCATGATGAGATCTACATGGACCTACCACAAGGATTCAAGAGCCAGGGGGAGATGAAAGTGTTCAGGCTCATAAAATCCTTGTATGGGTTAAAGCAGGCACCAAGGCAGTGGAATGCAAAGCTGCTAGAAGCTCTAGTCGAGTTCAACTTTACACAAAGTCAGCTGGATCATTCATTGTTTACAAAAGGACCAATACTGGGATTGTGATCATCCTAGTCTATGTGGATGATATTTTGATTAGTAGAGATACTTTAGAGTTGATAGAAGAGACCAAAGTTGTATTACAAGAGGCATTCGAGATGAAAGATCTAGGAGAGTTGAAATACTTCATAAGAATTGAGTTTGCTAGGTCTGAACAAGGAATTCTCATGCATCAAAGGAAGTATGCATTAGAAATCATCTTTGAAACTGGTCTAACTGCTGCACATCCAACAACTTCTCCTAGGGATCCAAATCTTAAATTGACTACTAGGGAGTATGATGTTCATGTATATGGAGCAGACAAGGCAAGACATGAATTGTTGTCTAATCCTGGGAGCTATCAAAAATTGTTGGGAAAGCTTCTCTATCTAACCGTGCATAGGTCTGACATTGCATACAGTGTACAGACACTAAGTCAATTTCTTCAGCAATCTAAGCAGTCTCATATGGAAGCAACTCTAAGAATTGTGAGATATATAAAAGAGACAAGGTGTCCTACTGCCAAGTAAAGCCATTGATATTGTCACTGCCTACTGTGATGCTGATTGGACAGCATGCTTTTTCTCAAAAAAAATTAGTGACTGGATTCCTAGTGAAGTTGGGAGAGTCTTTGGTTTCCGGAAAATCTAAGAAGCAGACTACAATATCCAAGAATTCAGCAGAATTTGAATATAAGAGTCTTCTATCTGTAGTAGCTGAACTAACATGGCTAGTAAGACTGATCAATGAAATTGGAGTTTAGATTAACCTTCTAGTAAAGATCTACATAGATAGCAAGGCAGCAATATGTATTGTTGCAAATCATGTGTTTCATGAAAGGACAATACACATTGAAATAGATTGTCATTTCTCAACGGAAAAAATTTAAAGGCTTGTCAAAATTGAATACATTCCAACCAAAGAAGAACCTGCAGATATGCTAACTAAAGGATTGAATAGTGTACAACATCTTCATCTTGTATCTAAGTTAGAAGTGCTTGATATTTTTACACCCTCTAGCTTAAGGGGAGTGTTAAGTGAGTTAGTTAATAAGTAGGTAGTTTAGTAGTCACACCTATTTCGATTATTAGTTAACAAAGTTAGTTAACGGGTTGTTAGTTTGTTAAGCTAATACTCCTTCTATAAGTAGTAGCTATATGTATTTTTCTCAATTAATCAATATATAATTCTTCTCTCTATGCCTTTTTCTTCACATTTACAGGCTCTCTCTCTCAATTAGAACAGTAACTCGATGTCCAAAAAGTTAACAATGTCATGTAAAAAGTAGCAAAAGACAAACATACCAAACAATTCTTCCTTTATCCATTGCCTTTACTTTCGATTGTTTTGGAAAGAAGGTTATTTACCGCACTACACAACTTTTGGTTACCTTTTCTGTTCTCTTCTTATGTTTGACTACCCTAGAGGCTAGAGGAGAAATTCAAATAAATATCCAAAACAAAAATGTACATATCCAGATTACATATATATGCAAAAACACAACCACAATTTTGATAAACATTACCAGCAAGCGAAAAAATCATAACTTTTCCATTAAATTCTCAAAATTGGTCCTTCTAGCCCCAAATCAATATTTTCCACATGTAACTCTAAGGAATTGAGGGGTCATTTTTTTATTAAAATTAAATCGTTTGAATCTGAATACACATCTGAAATATTAAGACATTGTCTCTAAATCTGAACAATAAATAATTAAGATTGTTTGTTTTCAACATCTGGATGCGTATACTTTATTTATATTTAAACTAATATATGTATAACTCAAAAAAATAAATATTTACACATTATATAGAGAGAGGTCATAATAAAACAAACTAAAATCATTATTTACTTAATAAAAAAGTATTTAAAATATAAATAAATATTTTATGCTTAATAAGAAAATTGAACTATTTGAGGTCCAAGTGGAAATTATACAGATACAAAATTTAAAATCAGCCTATGTTGATCGAGATAGAAATTATCATACACAAATTCATAATAGTGCCCAGAAAATTTTCATGTTAGTTAGATTACAATTAAAACTTAGAATTTAGAAGAAACTATAAACAGTAAAAAGGAAGCTGTAGAATTATATGATAAGTCAACAAAGATTAATCAACCAAATAGTTTGTCAGAAACTCATAAGCTCCTCTCTCTGTATTAGAATAACTCATTCCTTCCAAACCCAAGCATCTTGTTGGCTCTTTCTATTTTAGCCACGGTTCTTCCATTATAATGCACCAATTTAATTTTCATCAACACTTACTTCAATTTCGGCCAATTTTCTTCTCAAATCAGGCTTTCATAGTGTCAATTTTAAACTCCAGTATCAAAGCTGAAAATACCATTAAAATGGATGATCCCAACTCCAAATACCAGTAATTTAAAAACTTACGTTTGGAGAGGAAAGATTTGGTGGGAGATGGATAGTTGGAGAGTGGAAGAGAGGCGTGCAGTTGTAGTGAGAGTAATATGGAGCACGATTTTGAGAAAAACAAAAAGTGGTGTATAATTTTTTTTAGGTCTTGTTGAGAGCTGGTTTTGAAGTATGACAAACGGAAAGGACTCAGAGGTTCCCACAAAGAACCTAGTCCTTGAAATAAAGGGCACGCTTGATCGAAAAGATTTACGGGTTGCAAATCCCTGCGAAACTAGGAGTAGTGGCACGTGAATGAATATGCATCCTAGTCAGACTAAAAGAGGCGGTGCCAAGGCTGTGTCTTCGAAGTGTGAAAAGGAGTTGGACTTCAACAAGGAAAAGAGTTACTACGAATCCTGACTTACCATAATTAAAAGGATTCCTTGTAGAACTCAACTAGAGTTTCAAGACCCGTATAAATACAAGTAGTGGAGACAGCCGTAAATCAGTTATTCACAAACAGAGAGTTGAGAGCATACAAAGGCGATCTAGCATCTTTCTACGTGAGTAAACTGGAGAAGACAACTTGAGTGCATGCAGTGTGTTGAGTCTAGATATTCTGTCTAGGTTCATCGAGTTGTAAGTTGTCGTCGTTTGAGTATTCATAGTTTTTACCTATTGGCTTATTACAGAAGCATATGTATTAGGTGAACTCTTGTGTAATTACTAGAAAAGCTAGAGTTTAGCTTTGAGTAGTGATTAGGGTCTAGAGTGTAGCCCCTTGGTTACAGAGTTTGTAATTAGAAACTTTGCTCTTGTGTTAGTGGATTCGTTTCTCAAATCCCAGAGTGTGGGTCGTGGTTTTTCTCCCTTGAGCAAGGAGTTTTCCACGTAAAATCCTTGTGTTCTTTGTGAGTGTGGTTGTGAAGTGTTGCAGTGTTTGAACCAGCATAATTACAAGGGTGAGAACTAGGTTCTATATTCAGGAGAACCAGGTTCTTGAAACGAAAATCGGTAGACACTATTCAACCCCTCCCTTCTAGTGTCTTTAGGAGGTGCGTAGAGTATAACAAGTAGTATCAGAGCGGGTCTTCTCTTAAGAGGTTAACACCTTGAGAAGGATCAGAATGAGTGCACCACCTACCATCACTGAAGGACAGTCAGTTCAGAAGCCCCCACAGTTTAATGGGCAATACTATGCATGGTGGAAGAACAGGATGGAGAATTACATATGTGCTGAAGACTATCAACTCTGGCTGATAGTCTCTGAAGGAAACCTGATTCCCACTAAAATAGTTGGTGAAGGAGCTACTGCCAAGCAAGAACCTAAACTTAAAGAAGAGTTCAATGAGACCGATTATAAGATGATTGAAAAGAATCACAAAGCCAAACGTCTGGTTATATGTGGTCTTGGTCCTGAGGAGTTCAATAGAGTATCATCTTATAAGACAGCTAAGGAAATATGGGATGCTTTGCAGGTTTCGCATGAAGGAACCACAGAAGTGAAGGACTCAAAAAGGAGAATGCTGAAGAGACAATTTGAACTCTTCACTATGGGTGAGAAAGAATCAATTCAGGATATGATGACCAGGTTGACCATCATTACAAATGAAATGAGATCTCTGGATATGGAATTGCCTGAAATAGAGATGGTTGATAAAATCCTGAATGTGCTTCCTGAAGCATGGGAACCAAAGATGACTGCCATCATTGAATCCAAACCTCTGAGATCCATCAAACTTGAAGAACTGGTTGGAAGTTTGAAAACTCATGAGATGATGAAGGACTCAAAAGCTAAACCAGCTGTAAAGAAGGACAAGACCCTTGCCCTTGAAGCAACTGAAGAAACTGATGAATATGTTGACCTTCAATCAGTTGAAGCAGCAATGGTAAGTGCCTTAAGACAAAAGCTCAATCTGGGAAGGTTCAAAGGATTCAAAAGAAGCGGCAAGGAGAGTTCTGGCAGGAAGAACATAGTTGATAGTCCAGATTACTCAGGATGCTTTAAGTGCTTCAAAAAGGATCACACCGTCCTGGATTGTCCTATGTGGGAAATAGAGTGGATGAAGAACATAACGTCTAGGGATAAGGAGAAGGAGACGTCAAAAGAAAATGACAAAGATAAGAAGAAGCCAAGACGGCCTCCAAACTTCAGAGCAGAAAGGAGAAAGAAGAAGGAAGCTTTCTATGCTACGTGGGGACCAACTGATAGTGAATCTGATCATGAAAAGGAGTCTGAAGACGACTCACCACTAGCACTAGCGGGTATGACAGACATCAGTTCTGATGAAGAAGACCCTCGAGAGTTTAGAGGAGGGAGAGATCCATCAAGGCCACCTATGTTCAACGGGACCCATTACAAGCACTGGAAGAAACAGATGATGAATTTCTTGCAAGCAACTGATTATAGTCTGTGGCTGATCGTGAAGAGAGGACCTCATGTCCCTGTAAAGAGAGCAGCAAATGGAGTTCTGGTGCCAAAGAAAGTGGAAGAACTTGATCCTCAAGATCTAGACTGGTTACAGGCAAATTCCAAGGCTGAATGGTGCCTGAGGAGAGGACTTACCTATGATGTGCTTGCAAGGATACTTGAATGCCAGTCTGCCAAGGAAATCTGGGAAAGACTGAAGGAGCTGTATACAAATGACAACAAAAGGAAGGACTCCGCTCTCATGGCAACTGATGGAGATGAAGCTGGTCATTCAGCAGAGGTATGTTTATCTGATCTTAAGGAAACTCTACATACATACTCTTCTGAAAATTTAATTCTAATCACGGCCACTTTGATTGAGGGTTATGAAAAGGAGAAATTTGAAAAGGATAAATTAACTGAAGAATTAGGTGATCTTAGAACTAAGCACAAGAGCCTCTTGGAACAGAACATTGAACTTGAAGAAACCAATGCCATCTTAAAAGGGCAGACTCTTGTGTCAAACTCTAAGATCACTGAACTAGAATTGGAATGCAATCAGTTAAGAGAAAGTAAAAATGGTAAGCAAGTTATGAGTGAAGTTCAAACCTTTCTGGAAAATGAATTGAAAAGAGAAAATGAGATTCTGTATCAGGAAACTGAAAAGAACAGGATTTTAAATCAAAAAGTTGAAAAATCAAAATTTGAGCTTACCAAACTGACCAAATGGAATAAATCTTCAGAGGCGATGAATTGGGTTCTTGAAAATCAGAACAAAGGTAAACAAGGGTTAGGATTCAAGAAACCATTGCCTCCATATAACCCTAAGAGCACGTATGTGGGGTTACCTTGCAACATATTATGTACCTTTTGTGGTGAAACTGGTCACGTTAAACAAAAGTGTGCAAATATTAGCAAGGCAAAGGCCAAGAATAAAAGAAGTGTTCTACCTAAATGGGCTAAACAGGATCTGATTTATCCATTCTCTCATGAGAAGGGACCCAAGCTAGTCTGGGTTCCTAAAGCTAACCTCTAATTTGTCTTGCAGGCTGGAGTGAGGGAGAACAACACAAGCTGGATTCTTGATAGTGGTTTTTCAAGGCACATGACAGGAGATAGAAGAAACTTTCTCTCACTCACAGCATTTCAAGGAGGCAGTGTGGCCTTCGGAGGAGGAAAAAGTGGTCAGATAGTAGGTATTTGAAAGATTGGGAGAACTCTGGAGCATGCAATTGAGAATGTCTATTGTGTTGACGGTCTCAGACACAATCTGCTGAGCATCTCCCAACTATGTGACAGAGGCAACGAAGTGAGTTTCTCGTCTGTAGGGTGCATTGTGAAGAATCTAAAGAGTGGAGAAACTGTTATGGAAGGAAAGAGGGTGAACAATGTATACAAAGCATCGCTGAAGTCCCTTCCTGAAAATAACCTAACATGCTTGAATGTACAAGAAAGTGACTCTCAGCTGTGGCACAAAAGAATGGGTCATGCAAGTCTCTCACAACTGAATAAGCTTGCATCGAAGGAGCTGGTTCGTGGATTGCCAAGCAAGAGATTTGAAAACATAAAAATATGCGATGCATGTGTAAAGGGAAAGCATGTGAGATCATCTTTCAAATCCAAGAAGGTGGTAAGTACGTCAAAGCCACTTGAACTGCTTCATATGGATTTGTGTGGACCTATGAGAGTCAGGAGTAGAGGAGGAAAAAGATTCGTGTTCGTGATTGTTGATGACTACTCTAGGTACACATGGACCCTGTTCTTGGCATCTAAAGACGAAGCTTTTGACAGTTTTAAAGACTGGGCTGGTGTAGTTCAGAAAAGGTTAAGTGTTGAACTCATCAGCATCAGATCTGATCATGGTACTGAGTTTGAGAACTCAAAATTCTCTGAGTATTGTGCAAGGAACAGCATAGATCATAACTTCTCCGCCCCAAGAACTCCCCAACAAAATGGGGTGGTTGAGAGGAAGAACAGGTCTCTAGAGGATATGGCCAGAACTATGCTGTTATTAAGTGGGCTTGCAAGAAACTTCTGGGCTGAAGCTATAAATACTGCATGTTACTTGCTGAACAGATGTTCGATCAGAGCAATCCTTGACAAGACTCCATATGAGCTACTCAGAGGTAGAAAACCAAATATTGCTCACCTAAGGCCCTTTGGTTGTAAATGCTTTGTTCACAACAATGGCAAAGAACCCTTGGGAAAGTTTGATGCTAGGAGTGATGAGGCAATATTTCTTGGTTATTCTACTCAAAGCAAAGCATACAAGGTGTTTAACAAAAGAACACAAACAGTAGAAGAAAGTATGCATGTCGTATTTGATGAATCAGATAAGGCATTGGGGGAGATTGAGGCAGATGATCAAGTGATTGGCTTAAGGAGGGAAGAAGGTGTAGATGAACTGGAAGACTCAGAAGACAAGGAGACATCAGGTGAGAATCCAAGCACACTAAAACAAGGAGTCAACTTGACAGGGGGAACTTCTGATGAAGCTGATGATCCAGCAAGTCAGGAGGAACCCCTCCAAGATAATGCTGCAGGTTCTTCCGGTCATATTCAACTCAGGCCATGGAAACATCAAAGCTCTCACCCTTTGGAGAATGTCCTATCTGAACTGGATACAGGAATCATGACCAGGTCAGCCTTGAAGAACTTCTGTGCATTCTTTGCCTTCCTCTCATCTTTGGAACCAAAGAATGTAAAAGAAGCTCTAGAAGATCCAGACTGGATCCTAGCCATGCAGGAGAAACTTCATCAATTCGAAAGAAGCAAGGTGTGGCACCTAGTTCCTAAACCGAAGGACAGATCAAAAATTAGAGTTACAGGACTAGACAAAATAATAGGAGTTGAGCATGATGACAGAATAGATAGGGGGAACCCATGTGAAGCAGAGCAAGATAGTGTACAGGGTGAACTTAGGAAGAATTTGCAGGTGCCGTTGGTTGAAAATTCTGGTGCATAGAGGAATATTGCTGGAAGAGTGAAAGAACAACTTAGGGAACAAGATCGTGTTGAAACCTTGAGAGAAAGTGAAGTGGAACCTTGTAAAGAAGTTGGGAGTACTGAGAAGAATGAGAAAGAATCTGTGCCAGAAAGTCCAGTAGTTGGTGGACTTGATCTTGCTGAAGCCTCAGAGAATTTGGTTCAAGAGCCTGTTGCTTGTCCAAATTCCACTAAGGCTGATGATGCAGATTTAGATTGGACAGATTCTGAGGAAGCAGGGAATGAGGAGATTGTTTTAGAAAAGGCTGAACAGGAAGAGAGTGCTAAGAAAGCAGAGGAACCAAAAAGAAAAAGGAAGTTTGGTGAAGAGGATGAGAGACTGGCAGGTGAGGAAGAAGAAGAGGGAGTTGTGTTTGTCAAAGAAAACAAAGTGGAGCCTGAGAAAAGGAGGAGACTGGTGAAAGGGGGAAAGCCAGTGTTAAAAACAAGATTGGTTGATGAAGCTAGTGGAGAAAGTGATGACAAGACTATGGATGAGCCTGTTGCCAGGAGGGTTGGCACCAGGTCTGCACTGAAACAACAACTTGAGAAAATTGGTAAATTGGAAAGAACAGTGACAAATGTAAGAGATAGAGAGGAAAAGAAAAGGGAAGAAGAAGAAAAGAAAGCTGAGGAAGTACAGGAAGAAAGTGAGACTGGTAGTTATGCAGAGCCAAGTGATTCTGACACAGACAGTGAAGCTGAGAATAGGAGGAGAAGGAAAGGCAGTGAAGAAGAGGTTGACAGGGAAGCCTTCTTTTCAAAGCATCAGGTGTTGCCTAGCAGCATCTTGCATGATGAAAAGGAATTCCACATGAAATCATTGCTAAGGATGATTGGTGACCAGGGATGGCTTGGGTTGTTTGCCAACAAAGAAAGGAGATTGTTTGTTAATAAGATCAGAGAGTTCTACACCAACTGCAGAGTAACAGCTAGGAGAGTGTTCACCACAGTAAGGGGAATAGAGGTAGAGTTTGGGAGACCTGAGCTTGGAGTGATTCTTGACATACCTGCTGAAGGTTATTGCAGGTATGTAAAATTGAAATGGCCAAAGAGGATAGATGGAGTCACTCCTCTGAATGTTGTCAGGAAGTTCTCAGGAAAACCCAAGCTGAGGAAGGAGAGGAAGGTAGATAAGAAGGAGATGGAACCTGCACACCAGTTATTGTTTGAGTTTGTGCATAGGTTCCTTCTGCCTAGGGGAGAGAGGAACTGTGAAGCTAGTGCTTTTGACCTGACATACATGGACTTGCTGGACAGGGGGTAAAGATCAATTTGCCTGGGCTGATAATCAGACATATAAAAAGGATTGCTGACACAGATCAGAAGCCACATTCCCTTGTGCATTCCTACATTCTCCAGCAGGTACTTGAACACTTTGGGGTCCCCCTGGAAGCTGGGAAGAAGCCAACCATTCATCAAATGTTTGGGCACAATGTGCTTAAAAATTGTGACTTCTTCAAGGAAAGCAGAGCTTCTAAGAGACCAATGCAGGCCAAGCAAGAGTAAGCAGAGGAAAGTGAGGAATATGGACCTGAAGAGGCCATTGATGCTGTGAAGGAGCTGGAGACTCATGTCCTTGAGGTTAATACAGAAAATGCAGAGCTCTACAGACAACTGACGTTGAAGGATCAAGAAATTGATAGTTTGAAGATAGACTGCCACAAGTATGAGGCCGAGTTAGTGATGGAAAGGGCCAAGAATATGAAGCAACTTGAGGCGCTTGTCAAACACTTCAACATTAAGCTTTGAGTCCTCCTGTCCTTGTCCTCCTCTTTCTACCTGTTGTCTATCTCTTCCCATTCTCTCCTGATTGCATGTGATGGTTGTTTAAGACAACTTGTTTTTTCAGTTGTGTACTTATTAATGGGGTTGTGTTGATATCACAACCTGGATGATGATTTTAATTTTCTTATGCTTATGACTGGTTTCTGCTTAAGTAATTGGTTCTTGTTTGGGCCCTTATTTCTGCATGTGTGTGCTCTTATTACTGACTTGTTGCCTTGTGCTTTAGACTGGATAGTATTGACTAGTCCTTGCAGGTATTTGAATTTTTTCGATGATGCCAAAAGGGGGAAGAAGGAAATGTTGGGGTGTTTGTGACCTAATTCATCTGTTTAGTTTTCTTGAACTTGCTACCGTTTGTTTCCGTGTTTTTGGTTTATGTCTACTCAGGTTCTTGGGCAACATTTGTTTGTCATCATCAAAAAAGGGGAGTTTGTTGAGAGCTGGTTTTGAAATATGACAAACGGAAAGGACTCAGAGGTTCCCACAAAGAACCCAGTCCTTGAAATAAAGGGCACGCTTGATCGAAAAGATTTACGGGTTGCAAATCCCTGCGGAACTAGGAGTAGTGGCGCGTGAATGAATATGCATCCCAGTCAGACTAAAAGAGGCGGTGCCAAGGCTGTGTCTTCGAAGTGTGAAAAGAAGTTGGACTTCAACAAGGAAAAGAGTTACTACGAATCCTGACTTACCATAATTAAAAGGATTCCTTGTAGAACTCAACTAGGGTTTCATGACCCGTATAAATACAAGTAGTGGAGACAGCCGTAAATCAGTTATTCACAAACAGAGAGTTGAGAGCATACAAAGGCGATCTAGCATCTTTCTACGTGAGTAAACTGGAGAAGACAACTTGAGTACATGCAGTGTGTTGAGTCTAGATATTCTGTCTAGGTTCATCAAGTTGTAAGTTGTCGTCGTTTGAGTATTCATAGTTTTTACCTATTGGCTTATTACAGAAGCATATGTATTAGGTGAACTCTTGTGTAATTACTAGAAAAGCTAGAGTTTAGCTTTGAATAGTGATTAGGGTCTAGAGTGTAGCCCCTTGGTTACAGAGTTGGTAATCAGAAACTTTGCTCTTGTGTTAGTGGATTCGTTTCTCAAATCCCAGAGTGTGGGTCGTGATTTTTCTCCCTTGAGCAAGGAGTTTTCCACGTAAAATCCTTGTGTTTTTTGTGAGTGTGGTTGTGAAGTGTTGCAGTGTTTGAACCAGCATAATTACAAGGGTGAGAACTAGGTTCTACATTCAGGAGAATCAGGTTCTTGAAACGAAAATCGGTAGACACTATTCAACCCCTCCCTTCTAGTGTCTTTAGGAGGTGCGTAGAGTATAACAGGTCAGTATAGTATTAAGGCTTTCTCACAGATCTGATTTTAGCATATGTATTCAAGCCTATTAAGAGGTTTTAAAAATTAAAAAGCAAATACGCTTAATGGACTGAGAGCTAGATCATTCAAATTCAGAGTTCTATTAAGTGCCAACAAATGAGTCATGAGTGGAGTTATTGGTTCAGATGCCTTATGAATTAACTTGTTTTTTTTACTGCAATTATCCAATTGAGTCTGCTAATTTATAAAGGAAACTTTTAAATGTTTCATCATTGTTGGATATAGCAGTAGCCAAATTGACATGAAAAGCATCATTTGTGCATCTAGTGTAAATATAAGTAACAAAATAGTATTACTAACACGCACATCAGCCGATTAACGGCTAAGTTGTCTCTTGACGCTAAATTTGTGTATAAATATGATCGACAAGAAATCCAAATGCTGCCTATATTATCCATCTCCTCTCATTAAAAATTTTTATTCAGCAATCCACGTCTGATTCGATCTATCTCTTCAGCTTCTTTCACCTTTTGTTATTCCATGTACTTCTGATATTCTTGCTTTGATCTCAAGCAATGCAAGAGATGTTGTGTCTCTTCGTCTAACAAATAAATTTGCTTTATAGGTGTTGCTCCCAGACGCACACGCAAATATACGTGGTCGCCAAGTAATAAAGAGATAAGATCAAGTATCGTCCTACAGAGACTGTTGTTAACTATTAACTGAATTAAACGATTTCGAATTATCTAAACAAGCAGAGTTGGTTTCGTAGATTAAAGATGTAACTAAAAATTAAAACTTTAAACTAAAATTATAACTAAAGCAAGTACTTTGATCAAAATACACTATCAAAGTTTTGGTTATCAAGGGGAGGAACTATTCCAGGGTTATGGGGTATCTGCTAATCCGATATTACTTATAGGAATCTTCCGATTTCCTATTCACCTATTCAAGTTAATCTAACGCCTATATTATTATGGAATTACAATTAACAAAAATGCATTAAGAATTCCTGTAAAAAGTGATTAAGCAAGGCAAAAAGATATATTCCTATCCTAGTTGCGAATCTGTTCCCCGATGCCCAGGTTCAAGAACTTGCCCTATTCAATCCTATTGCAATCTAGAATTTCCTTTCCCAAGTTCAATTCAAGATTCGTAGATAGTATTTAACTGCTGGCCAAACAATCAAATAACTGAGCACAGGATATGAATAAATAACCCGAAACGATAAATTAATTAAATCAAACTAACTTTCAAATATCAACATTCATGGCAACCCATAACCCGAGAACGAAGAATTTAGCTACACATAGTCATGGTAGAAATCCAACAATTAATTTGAAATAACATAAGTTGTAAGAAAGGAGAAGAAAAAAGAACCCTGTCTAGAATCCTGGGAAGACTGCTCCTAGCTCCTAGCCTTAAATTGTATGAATTAATAATCTAAAAATCTGATAAACTAGGAGCTTATATAGACATTACAATTTCCTACTTTACTTGGAATTAGAAAATCCTAATCTAAATTGTAGTTCCAGCTTCATCTTGTTGTAGGATCTTCTTTTCCCAGTTCTTGTGGACTTGTATTTTCCGCTTTAGCCTGTCAGGTTGAATTTCTAGTCCCAGTTGGCTTTGGCTCTGTCTAAATCAAGAAGAAGAACTGTCCAGGAGGAGGCACTTTGCACGTTACTTTGGAGCTTGAATCAAAATCTCATTCTTGCTTGAATGCCACCTTGGATGCTTAGCCTCAACTTAGCTTCCTTCAACTTTTGCACCACAAGCTCCCTTTCACTCTAAAAATTGCTACAAATCACCTGTTTAATCCAAATGAAATCAAGTAGTGATATATCAAATAATCACATAGCGTTGGGCATAATTAATCACTAAAACGACTTCAAATATATTAGAATCCATAGGAATTTGACCTCAAAACATAGGAAAATATGCCCAACATCACCACCCCACACTTAACCTTTTGTACGTCCTCGGACAATCCAAACTCAACAACTCACTTAGACAACTCAACCATTAAACTCAAGGGACTTCAAAACTATTGCTATACCACATAGTTCTCATTTAAGCTCACAACACTAGAGTTCTTTTCTTTTTTCCTATCGCCTCGCCTAACTTCAAATACCAAAGCCTTCCATAATATCAAGATCACAACCCATTAAGTACATTCGGGAAACAAGATTGATGCATTAGCTTAACTCTCATGCAAGTACCATAAATTCAAGGGTCCACAGTGTGTGTGTGATGGTTTTCCCCTACAACTTCAATAATGAAACAATGGATCAAAGCGGCAAGACTTCAGAGAATTCACATAATTTTTAAACAATTAACTAATAGATATCACAATTAACTTCAACTTCCATAATCAAGCCTCAAGGGTCAACAACGGGGGTATTTTCCATTATTTGCATAACACTTGGATGATTGGGGACCTAGGAAATCAACAGACATGTCAACCTCACTAGGGTGCCTTTGGCGTGTTCATACTCGAGGCTTTTATCACCCTTAACCGAGCATAGGAACATTGCCCCCATCCATTTTCTCTTTTTTTTTTCTTGTGCTTTGTACATTTTTCTTTCTTTTTCCAGTTACCCTTCTTGCTTCATTCCCTTTCATAGGCTCTCAAATGATTTTCAATCATATCTTTAATTCCTTCTTTTTTTCAATTCTTTTCTTTCATTTTTCCTATGTTCATTCCCTTCATCATTGCTAATCAAAGGCCAAGTTCACAATTATTTAAGTACCTAGGGAAAAACAAAGTGCTCACTTAGGTAAATGCACTTGAGTTAACGCTAAGAATCAAGCCCTTCCCTACTCTCCTAATGGTTCATTTTTCCATCATACAATGTGTCATCAGGCTCTAGTTAAAATGAATTAAGCTAAGCAATTTTTTTCTTCTCTCTCGTTTCTTTGGTTAAGCTATAAAATGCTAACTAACTAAAACTATTCCTAAAACACCCGGTTCAAAAATAAAGAAACGTCCCTGGAAAAGAACCGTGGCTTGAAGAAAAAACAAGGACCCTACCCTAATACTAATCTAAAAAGAAAAGAAAAAAATTATCCTAAGAATAAAGACAACTAAGGCGCATAGACACCCCACCCGACACTTAGAATGATGCATTGTCCTCAATGTATAGCAAAAAGAAAACAAGTAAGGAGGGTATAAGAGAACTCCCCTCAATCCAGTGTCTATGGCTCAACAACAGTAGCCGAAAGAGAATCAACATCATCGGGCGGTGCAAGCAGAGCCGAACTCCCTGAAGTAGTAGCCGGGGTAGACGTAGGTGCAACAACCGAGTGGATGGTTGCAGCGTCTAATGCATCAATCAAACAGCCCTTCGTCATAGCAGTAGAACCAATGGGAGCGCGCGCAGGTCCAGCCCTTGCGCCTCCAGATAGAGCAGCAACTTCAGCAGGTAGCTCACAGGACATAGCAGCAGCAGAAGTAGACTCTGGAGCAGGTGTAGACGAAGAGGGACCAGCAATAGATGGTGCAGAGAAGGCAACAGCAGTATCAATCCTAAAGTGCTGGCACAATAATTGCATGAAGACTGCATTTTGAGCTTGTGCCGCTTGAATGTTGTTAAGCTGTTCCGCTTGTCTAGTTTGCTCAGCTTTAATCTCCTGGTGCTCCGTATGAATCTGCTGGAACCACTGTGATGTAGTGCATTGAGACGTCCTAACCTTGGTTGAATCGTACACAGCTGTAATATCATACGCCTTAGGTGCAAGCTCCTTATCATCACCTAGTCTCTCTGGAACACCTAGTTGCCTCATGTATGCAGTCAACGTATTATCATAGAACAGACGCCATTTAAAATTTCTCCTTGTGCGCTGCATTTGCTCAAGCATAATCTCACCCAAGTTTAGCTCTATTTCAACCATGAGGGCATAGAGTAGGAAGACTCTTTCCCTTGGAACATTCGTTTTATGTAGACAAGGCATCAACCGGTTGCACACCCAATTAAGTACCACACAAGCGAGAGCGCACATGAACTCCTTTGGTAAGGAATGATATTCCGTGGTTCCACTCTTCCACTGGGCATCATCTCTGTTGGGACATACTATAGAGTTGAGGTGTGAGAAATCAGGATTTTCAACAAACTCCTTGTACCTTTGCATAGAAACATGTGACACTTGTAAGAAGTTGTTCAAAGCTTGTGCATTTATGTCAACATCCACCCCACGGACTCGAATTACATTGCCATCAGTGTGTCTCCAGTTTGCGTACAACTCTCGCACCCATGTCAAATTTGCATAACCAAAGCCTTTCAAGATTGGATGCCATTTTTGCTTGTTATGAAGTGTCAACAAGAATGAAGGCTGCTTCCTACTAAGAGCTGAAATGTACAGTGGCTTTTCTGGAATGTAAGCCTTAGATGTGACAATTTTTTCATAAGCTCGGCGAGCCTTTGCACTCATGAATGTGCCTACCTAGTCCTGCTCCTCAATTGGTTCGCCCTCATCTTCTTCACTCATGTCAGCCTGCTCTTCGTCTTCAGGATCTGATTCAGACTCGGAACCCAACTCATGCACCACAGCCTGTTTCCCTTTGCGCTTTTCAGTTTCTTTCCCTGTTTTCGCACTCTTCTTCTGCTTGCTTGGTTGTGCTCCCTGGTTCTCTCTAATTAAAATCCCAGGTTGAGAGGTTCTCTTTGAATATTCAGCCGGCTTTGCTTTCGCTTTGCCCTTGTCTACAGCCGGCTTATCTTGTTTCTGCTTCTTCCTTTGGTCCCGGCTATCATTATTATCCGAAGGTCGTTTGGAAGGTTGGCTGCTGGCGCCACTTCTCAAGGCTCTCGCCATTTCCTTTGTTAGTAAAAGAACCTTCGTAACTATGCAGCAGTCCAATAAGCCCAGAAAGTTCTGCTAAGCATTCTATCGAACACCTAGTGACCACTGCTTTTCTTAACAAGTTTCTGTAACACCTAGACAGCATGGCCCTCCCAAATTTAACTGCTGGGAATTATAGTTTAGCAGCCATGAAAGCACACATACAATAGCCACAATCCACTATTGTATCCAGCGCTTTAAAACGGGCAGGAATCTGGCTTAATTTCGCACCAAAAACAGTTCGTGGGGGAGGGGAAACGGGTCTGCGAAGTGAGATAATCAGTGAGATAAAGAGGAGGAATCAAACCTGGAAGCTTTAACTAGCAGTGGGTAATGATTTTCGGTGGATTACAGCAGCAGAGAGTAGTGTATGATCGTGAAATATGGAGTCCAAAGGCGGGGGTGTATTTTAAGACTTTGAAAATATGTGAAGTGTTTGCAGTGGACTAGGTGTTAAAACTCCAGATTTTCGAATACCTGAGCGCGCTAGCTTGGAAGCGACGCGTCCACAGTTGTTCTCCAGTTAGAATTGGATGCTGAATTATGCGCGATGGCTAGAAGTTCACTGCCTAAATTGGAAAGATTTTTATTTCACACGCTGAAAGCAAGCGACGCTTGCTTTGTTGTTTTCCAAAATTTCTCCTTTCTCATGCGCATCAAACAGCTGTGGCATCTCTTAGATATATTTCACTAGTTTCCATTGCTTCCCTGGCTTATTTTTCAGCTCTATAATTACCAACTACCAATAATACACCCAAACTAATCTAACTTAGCAAAATTTAACAACTAAAACTAGAAAAATTTAATAACTAAGAAAAATTTAACGATTAAGAAAACGAAAGCGATAAAACTTGGGTTGCCTCCTAAGAAGCGCTAGATTTAACGTCGCAGTACGATGATACCCTTTTCCAAGCGTCTTCCAGAATTACGGAGGTTTTATGACGCTCCACATCACCTCCTAAATAATGCTTTATCCTTTGGCCATTCACCAAAAATCTCCTTTCCGTGCCAAGTGCGCGCAACTCAACTGCTCCATATGGCATAACCTTGACAATCTCAAACGGACCTGACAACCTTGATTTTAGCTTTCCAGGAAATAACTTCAGCCTAGAGTTAAACAAAGAACAAGTTGGCCTGGCTCGAACTCTCGACGTTGAATATGTTTGTCGTGCCATCCCTTGGTCTTCTCTTTATATAACTTGGCATTCTCATAGGCTTGAAAGCGAAACTCATCTAGTTCGTGAAGCTGTAACATCCGCTTTTCTCCTGCTAGTTCAAAATCCAAATTAAGCTTCTTAACCGCCCAATACGCTTTATGCTCGAGTTCAACTGGCAAGTGACACGCTTTATCAAAAACCAACCTATATGGAGAAGTTCCAATAGGAGTTTTATACGCAGTCCGATAAGCCCAGAGCACGTCATCTAGCTTGGTTGCCCAATCCTTTCTATTCACGCTCACAGTTTTCTCAAAAATTTGCTTGATTTCTCTGTATGAAACTTCAACCTGTCCGCTCGTTTGAGGGTGATATGCAGTCGCAACTTTCTGTTTCACCCCATACTTCATCAAAAGAGTCTTCATCAACTTATTACAAAAGTGAGTACCTTCATCGCTTATCATGGCCCTCGGGGTCCCAAAACGAGTGAATATGTACTTTTTCACAAACTTGACTACTACCTTGGCGTCATTAGTTGGAAGAGGGATGGCCTCCACCCATTTTGACACATAGTCGATCGCCAAGAAAATATATTTGTTACCATAGGACGGTTGAAAAGGTCCCATGAAGTCGATGCCCCAGACGTCGAAAATCTCTACTTCCAAAATATTATTGAGAGGCATCTCTTGTCTTATAGAAATATTTCCAGTCTGTTGGCAGCGATCACAGCTTTTCACAAAGGTATAAGCATCTTTGAACAATGTCGGCCAATATAACCCAGATTGAAGCACCTTAGCGGCTGTGCGATCCTCACTGTGATGTCCACCATAAGGAGACAAATGACAACTCTCTAATAACTGATTCACCTCACTTTGCAGAATGCACCGTCTTGCCAATTGGTCCGGGCTTATTTTATATAAGTAAGGCTCATCCCAGACATAGAATTTAATCTCATGAAGTAGTTTCTTTTTCTGCTGTGAATTTGCACCAGGTGGGAACACTCCGCTCACTAACAAGTTAACTATGTCCGCATACCATGGTATCTCAGCTACGTGTAGAGCAAAAAGTTGTTCATTAGGGAAAACTTCATTTATTTCAGGCCCTTCATCTACATGTTTTCTATCTTCCAACCTCGACAAGTGATCGGCAACTTGATTTTCGGTCCTTTTTCGATCTCGAATCTTTACATCGAATTCTTACAGTAAAAGGACCCATCGAATCAGCCTCGGCTTGGAATCCTTTTTATCAAATAAATATCGAATTGTGGCATGATCAGTGTAGGCAATAACCCGAGTACCAACCAAGTAGGATCTATATTTGTCAAAGGCATAAACAACTGCCAATAGCTCTTTCTTGGTGGTAGTGTAATTAGATTGAGCGGCGTCAAGGGTCTTGCTCGCATAATATATAGAGTGAAAAACTCTACCCTTTCTTTGCCCAAGAACAGCCCCAACAGCAGTGTCACTCGCGTCACACATCAGCTCGAACAGTAAAGACCAATCCGGAGCAATAATAATTGGTGCAGTGACTAACCTCTTTTTGAGCTCTTCAAACGCCTTCATATATGCTTTATCAAATTCAAACTTTGCATCTTTTTCTAGCAATTTGCACATGGGATTTGCTATTTTCGAGAAATCTTTAATGAATCGCCTATAGAAACTTGCATGTCCCAAGAAACTTCGCACACCCTTAACAGAGGCAGGAGGTGGTAATTTCTCAACCGCTTCAACTTTTGCTTTGTCAACCTCGATCCCCTTCTTTGACACTTTATGCCCTAGTACAATGCCTTCTTGGACCATAAAGTGGCACTTTTTCCAATTAAGTACCAAGTTTGTTTCTTCACAGCGGCTAAGCACGGCATCCAAGTTTTTCAGACAACCATTAAAAGAGTCATCAAAAACTGAAAAATCATCCATGAATACCTCAACATATTTCTCCACCATATCGGTGAATATCGCCATCATACATCTCTGAAAGGTTCCAGGCGCATTACATAGTCCGAAAGGCATCCTTCTAAAGGCGTAGGTGTCATAAGGACATGTAAACGTAGTCTTTTCTTGATCTTCCGGCGCTATCACTATCTGATTGTAGAGTATCCATCTAGAAAACAGTAATATTCGTGCCCGGCTAGTCGATCCAACATCTGATCAATGAAGGGAAGTGGAAAGTAATCTTTTTAGTGGCTTTGTTTAATTTTCTATAGTCAATGCAGATTCGCCACCCCGTGACTGTTCTTGTAGGAATTAGCTCATTATTCTCATTCGTCACAACCGTCATACCTCCCTTCTTTGGAACACATTGGACTGGACTCACCCAATTGCTGTCAGAGATTGGAAAAATAATTCCAGCATCAAGCCACTTGATAATTTCCTTCTTTACAACCTCCTTCATGACTGGATTTAGTCTTCTTTGATGCTCGACACTAGGCTTGTGGCCTTCCTCCAATAAAATTTTATGCATGCAAAAAGAACGACTAATCCCTCTAATATCCGCAATGGTCCATCCAATTGCCCTTTTACGCTATTGTAACACCCTCAGTACCTTCTCAACTTGCACCTCGGACAACAAAGAAGAAAGAATTACCGGCAAGGTATTACCCTCACCCAAGTAAGCATAGCGTAAGTGAGCCGGTAAAGGTTTGAGTTCGAGAATAGGAGCCTCCTCAATAGATGATTTAGAATGAGCTAATGCCAGCGGTCTATCGAGCTCCTCGAACTTCTTCTACCCTTGAACATATTGGAATTCCATATTGAGGATCTCTAAGTACTCATCAGTTTCATTATCATTGAATACATTGTCCTCATATACTAATGCTCTCTCAAGAGAATCCTCGTTAAATGCCAAAAATCCCTTCTCAGATTCAGTCAATTCTTCGCCCACTACTTTTACCATAGATAACTCTTCATAATGCAATGGAAGTTGAGTAGCGCGAAACACATCAAAAACAGCTTCTTCATCATTCACCCTCATGGTCATCTTTCCCGCTCTAACTCGAATCACAGCATCAGCTATAACCAAGAATCCTCTTCCCAATATGATAGGAACCTCTTTGTCAGCCTCATAATCCAAAATTATAAAATCAACTGGAAGAATGAATTGGCCTACTTGCACAAGAATATCTTCAATAACTCCCTCGGGGCATGTCAACGATCTATCAGCTAACTGAAGAGTCACTGTGGTTGGTCTCGATTCACCCAGGCCCAGCTTCCGAAATACCGATGATGGCATTAAATTCACGCTAGCACCTAAGTGACATAAAGCTCGTCCAACATCATGTTTCCCAATTTTTATAGGAATAGTGAAACTCCCAGGATCTTTCAATTTTGGAGGAAGCTTACTTCGTACTCTAGAACTGCACTCCTCAGTAAGTGCAACTGTCTCAAACTCCGTCAATCTCTTTTTGTTAGCCACAATATCCTTGATGTACTTAGCATATTTTGGAACATCTCGTAAAAGTTCCACCAAAGGAATATTGACTTGTACTTGACTCAAGATCTCCAAAAATTTCTTACAAGCTACGTCAATTTTCTGCTTTTGAAGCCTTTGAGGGAAAGGAGGTGGTGGTCTAACAACATCGAGTTCGGGCTGCTTTTCTACCACTTTTTCAGCTTGTTTTTCAGTTTCTTTTTCCTTGTTTGGCACTAGTTCACCAACAGACTTCTTTGGTATTGGAGGTACTTCTTCTAAAGCTCGCCCATTCCGCAAAGTAATGGCTTGAACATATTCTTTTGGATTTTTCTCAGTGTCGCTAGGCAAGGCACCATGTGGTCTAGTATTTTGTGCTCCAGCTAGCTGACCCACTTGGCGTTCTAAGTCCTTTTGAGCATTAGCAAGATCCTTTATGGCTTGTGCATTGGCCGCATTATCGGCTAAAATTTTCTGCTGGCTGGCTAACATCTGCTTCATCAACTCTTCGACTGAATTGGATGTCTGCTGTGGCTGAGCTTGAGGTTGCGAATTTTAATAGTTATTTTGAGCTCTCATATTACCTTGATTGGCTTGGTTACCACCCCAAGAGAAATTTGGATGGTTACGCCAGTTGGGGTTATATGTATTACCAAATTGAGTTTGATTTTGTATCTGATATCTATTTTAATTTCCCACATAACAAACTGACTCTGGGTTGGAAAGGCACACATCAGCAGCATGATCTTCTCCACAGACTTCACAAAAGCTTTGGAATTGTTGCACTTGTTGAACAGGTTGAACTTGTTGTTGAGTTGGAGGTATTGATAACTTACTGATCTGGTTGGCTAAAGCATCCATCTTTACAGTTAGCGTTGACAAGGCATCCAATTGAAGTACTCCAGCGGTCTTTTGACTTGGAACTCTACCATCACCCTGCCAGTCGGGATTACTTTGAGAAAATTTATCTAGCAGTTCGTAAATCTCATTAAAGTTCAAAGCCAAGACTTGGCCACCCGCAGCAGCATTTACTACGATCTTTATATGAGATTCAGTCCTTCCACAAAAGTATGAGCCAACACCTCATTAGATTGGTTGTGGTGCGGGCAATCTCTCAAGAGCACCTTGAATCTCTCCCAAGCTGAATATAAAGATTCTCCTTCTCGCTGCCTAAATGACATGATCTCACTCCATATCTTAGCAGTTTTAGCAGAGGGATAGAATTTAGCCAAAAAAATTTTAGCCAAAGCATCCCAAGTTGTGATAGACCCAGGCTTTTCAGCCTTTAACCACTTTTTTGCTGCCCCAATAAATGAAAACGGGAAGAGTGTCAATCGAACATAGTCAGTTGAGACGCCTATTGGAGTGTAGGTGTCGCTGATCTCCAAGAAATTCATGATATGTTGTTGTGGGTCCTCGTGTAGTAATCCAGCATATTGCCCCGTCGCATGTAATAATTGTATCGTGCCGGGCTTAATCTCAAAATGTCCAGTAATCGCAGGTTTAACAATACTCGGAGCCACACTATCCAAACTAGGGAGAGCGACATCTCGCACGGCTAAAGCTTGATTGTCGGCCATTCCTACAGGTAAAGCAGCAAGTACTAATTCAAGTGCTCTACGATCTCTTGCTTCTCTTCTCAACCGATGTAAAGTCCTTTCAGGTTCGGGATCAAAAGGTTCGAAGTTGTCGTCCTTCTTATCCTTTCGCATGCAAGAACTATTACCTGAAATATCACAAAAACTCAAAACAAAAAAATTAAACCTGAATAGACAATAAATAATCGTTCAAAAAGAAAACAGTCAATTATTCAGTCCCCAGCAATGGCGCCAAAAACTTGTTGCTCTCAAACGCACACGCAAGTATACGTGGTCGCCAAGTAATAAAGTGATAAGATCAAGTATCGTCCCACAGAGACTGTTGTTAACTATTAACTGAATTAAACGATTTCGAATTATCTAAACAAGCAGAGTTGGTTTCGTAGATTAAAGATGTAACTAAAAATTAAAATTTTAAACTAAAATTATAACTAAAGCAATTACTTTGATCAAAATACACTATCAAAGTTTTGGTTATCAAGGGGAGGAACTATTCCAGGGTTATAGGGTATCTGCTAATCCTGCTGAATTCTTCAGTTAATTTGAATAATTAGTTCATCTGAGTTACTAATCGACAGGGTTAATTTTACTTATAGGAATCTTCTGATTTCCTACTCGCCTATTCAAGTTAATCTAACGCCTATATTCCTATGGAATTACAATTAAAAAGAATGCATTAAGAATTCCTGTAAAAGTGATTAAGCAAGGCAAAAGGTATATTCCTATCCTAGTTGCGAATCTGTTCCCCGATGCCCAGGTTCAAGAACTTGCCCTATTCAATCCTATTGCAATCTAGAATTCCCTTTCCCAAGTTCAATTCAAGATTCGTAGATAGTATTTAACTGCTGGCCAAACAATCAAATAACTGAGCACAGGATATGAATAAATAACCCGAAACGATAAATTAATTAAATCAAACTAACTTTCAAATATCAACATTCATGGCAACCCATAACCCCAGAACGAAGAATTTAGCTACACATAGTCATGGTAGAAATCCAACAATTAATTTGAAATAACATAAGTTGTAAGAAAGGAGAAGAAAAAAGAACCCTGTCTAGAATCCTGGGAAGACTGCTCCTAGCTCCTAGCCTTGAATTGTATGAATTGATAATCTAAAAATCTGATAAACTAGGAGCTTATATAGACATTACAATTTCCTACTTTACTTGGAATTAGAAAATCCTAATCTAAATTGTAGTTCCAGCTTCATCTTGTTGTAGGATCTTCTTTTCCCAGTTCTTGTGGACTTGTATTTGCCGCTTTAGCCTGTCAGGTTGAATTTCTAGTCCCAGTTGGCTTTGGCTCTGTCTAAATCAAGAAGAAGAACTGTCCAAGAGGAGGCACTTTGCACGTTACTTTGGAGCTTGAATCAAAATCTCATTCTTGCTTGAATGCCACCTTGGATGGTTAGCCTCAACTTAGCTTCCTTCAACTTTTGCACCACAAGCTCTCTTTCACTCTAAAAGGTGCTACAAATCACCTGTTTAATCCAAACGAAATCAAGTAGTGATATATCAAATAATCATATAGCGTTGGGCATAATTAATCACTAAAATGACTTTAAATATATTAGAATCCATAGGAATTTGACCTCAAAACATAGGAAAATGTGCCCAACATCAATAGGCCATACCAACACCAATGACACCAACCATCATTAATCGAACAAGAAGTTCGACAGTTATCCCAATGCCAAGGCCCCATCTTTGTGCTAATTTTAGAACAGGCGGGTGAAAGGGGTGCAAGACGCCACCTTTTGTTAAGCTAGAAGTTAAACGCTTTGATGAAACGTCGAATGCAGCATTGATAATGTTGTAAGTTGATTCAAATGTTGTTAATTGAGTCTTCTCTAGGTTGTTAATTAGTTACTAGATTTAAGCATATCAGATGTAGTTGCAAAATAAATGGCCAAGTGGTGGATTGTTGGTCCTAGATTTTAGTTTTTTCAGTTTCATTATAAGTCTATTTATAGGCACTTTTCCTTTAGTTCAGTTGCAGTAATTTCCAGCATAAATAAAAAAGCATTAGCATCTTTTATCTTTTTTTTTGTCTTTTTTACTTAACTTTCTTTTCTTTGTTTCTTTCAATCCAACAAATTTGGTATCAGCGCCAGGTTTGTTCTTTTGAAAAATAGAGTGTGTGTGAAAGAAAGCAAAAAATCAAATGGTAGTAAATGTGATTTCTTCATCCTCTCAGCCACTTATACCAATTTTCACAAGTGAAAAATATGAGTTCTGAAGTATTAAGATGAAAATACTTTTCATGTCACAAAGAATTTGGTACCTGGTGGAATATGGCTTTGTGGATCAAAAAGAGTGAGAAAAATAGAAAGAAATAAAAAAAAGGATGCAAAAGCTTTGTTCTTCATTCAAATAGCAGTCCATGAGACAATTTTTCAAGAACTGCAGCAGCGACAACGTCTTTGGAGGCTTGGTAGATTTTGAAGAAGGAGTTTCAAGGTTCATCAAAGGTGATTACGATTAAATTGCAATTTATCGTCGTGACTTTTAAACTCTATCTATGAAAAATAATGAATTTGTTCAAACTTATTTGTCTAGAGTTTCTTCTCTTGTTAACCAAATGAAGTTGTATGGTGAAAAAATAGCAGAAGAAACTATTGTTGCAAAAGTTTTAAGGAGTCTTACTCCAAAGTTTGAACATATTGTTGCTGCAATTGAGGAATCTCATGACTTTTTTTGTTATTCTTTTGATGAACTAATGAGTTCTTTGCAAGTTCATGAAGAAAGGTTGCTCAGGTCACATGAAAAAAATGAAGGGGGAGTCCAGTCATAAGAAAGAAAAATTAAAAAATCATGTTGGTCACGATCGTGGTTGAGGTAGTTTTCGTGGAAGAGGTCATGGGAGAGGCCAAGCAAAAGGTCGAGGCAAAGGAGGATTAAACGAAGAGAAGCAGAATATGACCTTTTTGTGCAATTATTGCAAGAAGCTTATTATTGGAAAAAGCAGAAGAATGGGGATAACAAAGCAAGTTTTTTAAAGAAAATATATGAAGAAAGTAAGTTGTTCATGGCCTTTTTTTGTGAAAAATAAAAGTCTAATGATGTTTGGTTTATGGACAGTGGTTGTTCCAATCATATGTCTAGAACAGGGTCATTATTTAAGGAGCTTGATGAGTCCAAAAAAATCAGAGGTGACGCTAGGAGACAACAAGAAAATTCAGGTTGAAGGCAGATGTATGGTTAGCATTACAAACCGTCAAGGTAATGCAGAATTTTTAAAAAATGTAATGATTGTTTCTAGTCTATTTCACAATTTACTTAGTATTGGGCAACTAAGGATTAGTAGATACTCAATTTTAATTGATGATGATTTTTGCACCATTAGCGATAAAATACTGGACAAACCATTGCTAAAGTTTCAATGGCTAACAATAAAATGTTCTCATTGGAAGTTTCGATGGTTGAGAAGTGAACTATAGTTGCTAGTGAAGAAAGTGAGACTAGGTCACGGCATTTGCGTTATAGGCACCTAAATATTAATGGGTTAAAGCTATTGAGTCAAAAGAAAATGGTTTTTGGACTACCAGAACTTGATAATCTTGATTTTTGTCAAGGTTGTGGTTTTGGAAAGCAATGTAAAAAAATCTTTTCCAGTAGGAAAATCTTGGAGAGCCTCTGAATGTATTGAGTTAGTGCATGCCGACTTATATGGTCCAATGAGCATAAAATTTTTTGGTGGAAGTCGATATTTTTTACTTTTTACTGATGATTTCAATTGCATGAGCTGGGTGTATTTTTGAAATACAAGTCAGAAGCTTTTGATAATTTCAAAAAATACAAGGCTTCGGTAGAGAATCAAAGAGGGTTGCACAAAACTCTCAGAACAGACAGAGGTGGTGAGTTCTTATCTAATGAATTTGTTTATTTTTGTGAAGAAAATGAAATTTCCAGGGAACTTACATCACCTTACACACCAAAGAAAAATGGGGTGGCTGAGTGCAAAAATTGTATAGTTGTGGAGATGGCAAGAAGCTTACTGAGAGGTAAGCGACTTCCAAATATGTATTGGGCAGAAGCTGTTGCAACTTCAGTATATTTACTGAATATTTCTCCTACGAAAGCTGTAATGATCAAACACCACATGAATCTTGGAATGGTACAAGACCTTCGGTAAGACATTTAAGAGTCTTTAGGGGTGTATTGCATATGCTTTGGTTAACTCTCAAACTCGTCGAAAGGTAGATGAGAAGTCTGAAAAATGTATTTTCATTGATTATTGTCTTGAATCCAAAGCATACATGTTTTATAACCCTCTTGGTCGCAAAGTTAGAAGGAACGTTATATTTGATGAAAAAGTAAGCTGAAAGTGGTGTAAACAACAAGTACAATAGGATATTCATATGCCCATTGAAGACTCCTCAGATGAAAGACAAGAGTGTGCTCCAATTACACCTGAAGAAGCAATTGAACCAGCAACATTTGAGGCACTTGAAGAGTCTTTGCACGAGCTAATTCCCCTAAGAAAATCAACAAGGCCTCACAAACCGAATCCCAAATTCTAATGCATCTTGTCAATTTGGTTTTATTGTTGCAGATCCTATTTCTTATAAAGAAGCAAGTAAAAAGGAAGAGTGGCAAAGTTCAATGAAAGAGGAGCTGTTGGCTATTCAGAAAAATAGAACTTGAGATTTGGTTAGCGTGCCAGAAGGAAATAATGCTATTGGCCTCAAATGGGTGTTCAGGACAAAGTATCATGTTGATGGAATTGTTTAAAAACACAAGGCAATGCTTGTTGTAAATGGTTGTTCCCAACGACAAAGCATCGACTTTGAAAAATCTTTTTCTCCTGTTGCTCACTTTGAAACTGTGAGAACTTTCTTAACCTTAGATGCTCAATTGAATTTGCATGTATATCAATTTGATGTTAAATCTGCTTTTTTAAATGGTCTGTTGGAAGAGAAAGTTTATGTGTCACAGCCTGAAGGTTTTGTAGTTAATGGAAAAGAAGATAAGGTTTATAGATTGAAAAAGGCGCTTTATGGTTTGAAGCAAGCACCGCGAGCATGGTATTTCAATATTGATTCTTATTTTCAGAAGAATGATTTTGAAAGGAGTAACAATGAGCCAACCCTTTACTCAAAGAGAAAAGGTAAAAATAGTTTTTTGGTGGTATGCCTTCATGTTGATGATATGGGTTATTGTTGCTGAGTTTAAAGATTGCATGATGAAGAACTTTGAGATGTCTGATCTAGGTCTATTACATTATGTTCGTGGTCTTGAGGTAAAACAAGGTGCTGATGGCATATTTATTTCACAAAGGAAATATGCAATGGATCTTTTAAAAAATTTAATCAACAACAATATACCCAGTGTAAAAATTTAATATGGTGAATTATAAAGTTGATATCACACCCATGAATATCAATAAGAAGTTCAGTCGTAATGATGGTGCTGCAATGGCAAATACAACTTATTTTAGAAGTCTCGTTGGTGGTTTAAACTATTTGTCTCACACAAGGCCGGACATTGCATTCTCTGTTGGAGTTGTGTCGAGATTATGCACGATCCAAGTAAACTTCACCTTGGGGCTGCAAAAAGAATTCTGAGATATGTTGCAGGAACAATGGAGCATGGAATTTGGTATTCAAAAGTGTCGAATTTCAGATTAACTGGCTTTACAGATAGCGATTGGGCAGGTTGTATTGATGATCAAAAGAGCATATCTGGTTACTTGTTCAGTCTTGGGTCTGGAGCAATTTCATGGAGTTCAAAGAAACAAGATGTGGTGGCTTTATCAATTTCAGAAGCTGAATATATTGCAACCACTTCTTCAGTCTGTCAAGCAGTTTGATTAAGACGATTTCTTGCAGATTTTGATAAAAAACAAGCTGGTGCAACAGAATCTTTTGTGATAATAGATCAGCTATTGCAATGACGAAGAATCAGGCTTCTCATAATAGAACCAAACACATTGACATTCGCTGTCACTTTATTCAATGTCTTGTTTCTACTTGAGAAATTACAGTAAAGGCTTGTGATACAACTGAGCAAGTGGCAGACATTTTCACAAAGTCGCTTCCGCAAGCAAAACATGAGTTCTTCAGAGATCAATTTGGAGTTTGCAACTTTGAATCAAGGGGGAGTGTTAAAAGTTTATTCAAATGTTATTGACTGAATCTTCTCTAGGTTGTTAATTAGTTCCTAGATTTAAGCATATCAGATGTAAAATTGTAAATAAATGGCTAAGTAATGGATTGTTGGTCTTAAATTTTAGTTGTTTCAGTTTCATTATAAAGCTATTTATAAGCACTTTTCCTTTGTTTCAGTTGTCGTAACTTCCAGCAGAAATAAGAAAGCATTAGCAGCTTTTATAGATTGAACAAACCATAAAACTTGTGAAAGGCATAGCTATAGCTTTCGATCTCAAATATGACAAACCAGGATGTAAGGTAGGTGTATAATGTATATATAATTCAAATTGGTTTATGAATCCTAAATTGTTTAGGATTAGGTGTTACTAGTTTATTTAATTATTGTTTATTTAAGTTTCCTAGTTAAGTTCATATTTATTGTAATAGAATTTCTTGTTTTATACTCTCTCCGTTCCATTTTAGTTGACACCTTCTGTTTTTTTACGCCCACTAAGAAAACCATTAAATAGGGTGTATATTTTACTATGTTGCCCCTATTTAATGTTTGACTATTAACTTTTTTTAAAAAATCTTTTACTTATTAAGGGTATAGTTGGAAAAATCCAATAAATTTATTCTTGAAATCCTAAAGTGACAATTAATTCGGGACACACTATTTTTGCTAAAGTGACAATTAATTTGGGACGGAGGGAGTACTATATTAAAATTTAATTGGTGGTAACTGAACTATAACTTTATTGCGCCAAAGTACCTTAACTACGTTTATGGATTTGCTGATTTGAATGATATCGGAAGCAGCAATATCTTAGATCAAATCTTGAAGGCATTCGAGAAGTTTGGAAGAAGCAAATCGGAGGTGTAAATTTCTCGAAAGGTAGTTTGGCTGAGTGAAAAAATCTGACTACCTAAAGTCTTATCGTAACATCTCAAGTACCACTTAATTAGCATTAACACCGCTTAAACACTCATTTTGCAAGTACTAAGGGGTCGTTCGGTATATGAAATTAACATTAATAATTCAGGGATAAAATATAGGATTAAATTATCTCATATTTGGTAGGAATTTTAAAATTGAGATTATTAATCCCTGAATTGCTTATACCACAATTGTGGTATTATTTCTATCCCATACCTCATGTGGGATTACTAATCCCGGGATTACTAATCCTGGGATTAAGTACCAAAAGACACATTTGTACTTCTTCTAAGCTTCTTCCAATGGGTTTTAAGAAAGTCAAGGTTAAATATGAAAATAAATGTTTATCCCACTTTATATCCCATTATTATTCCAATGAACCAAATATTTACTCATAAAAGTATATCTACTAAATAATCCCGTCATTATTAATTCCGGTATTATAATCCCATCATTATTAATCCCGGAATAATTCTTTGTTGAACCGAACGACCCCTAATAGTAATTATACTCACTGTTAATCTATCAGAATCTTTCTTTTTATCCAAAGTTAATTAGCCTGGCTGCGTGAAACTCACATAAGACTTTGGAAGGGGAAAAATTGGAGATTATACATGGAGAAAAAGTACAAGCACATTCTGCCTTTTAGCTAGAAGAGAAATTATCAAAGTACTAATGGAGATGTATCACTCGGTCACCTTGCAGGCTTTTTCTCATTATTGCTGAGCTATAAAGCTGTTCACCATTTAATTCATTTCGTTTAAAACTCAGTTTCGCATTGAACAAAGAGATTTTTAAAAAATGACTCAAGGACTGAAAGAAATATACAAACGTTTCAAACTATTTATGGCTTTTACAATCATCAAATTAGTCGCTATTTCATATTTGAAACAGAACAGCAACTGCAATAGGCTAAAAGCCAGAACAAAGCACGGTAAATTCTACAAAAAGATGCAACTCTATGTGCAAAAAGTTAACAATGTCATGTAAAATGCGGCAAAAGGCTAATATACCAAAAGAATTCCTCCTTTATCATTACATATCCTTTTTTCACCTGATGTTACGTATTCACATTCGAGCTCCCTACTAACGAGTAAAGACAACTTGTTTTTAAAGCTCGAACTGAAAACCTCGAGTTAAAAAAGAAAATGTTATTAGAACACTACCACAACATCGGGAATAATACCTTTCCTATTCTATTAGCATAGAGGCCACATCCAAAACAAAAATGTACATGTCCACATAAAATACATACGCAATTACACATCCACAATTTTGATAAACATACCACAAAGCATATAAAAAACCACAACTTCAATATTTTCCATTAAATTCTCAAAATTGGTCCACAACTAACTCTAGATAACTGAGTGGAGTTCACTCATAACAACAAAACATCTCAACCCAAAATCCCCTTAACAAAAATAATAACTAAAAACAAAGGATAACAACAGAAGAAGAAACCATAAACCCATAAACAAAAATCAAAAAACTAAAATGCAAAGCCCAATTCCTTTTAAACTTACCAAAATAACTCTCAGGTGGTTCTTGATAATGTATTTCAAAATACTCATCACCTATTTCCTCAACGCCATTACTAATTCTCAATTTCAATTGCCTTAACCTTTCAGTAGCTAAACCCAAAGTTAACTTATGACATCTCCTTTGATACTTAAAACCATTAATACATCTCAATGTTTGTGCCACTGATACATAGAATATTAAATGAGCTAATGAAAGTAGCCCAATGGGTATCCAACAATGTTTACATTGTAGCTTAGGTGATAAAGCTTGTCCCAAGAAGATTAATGACAAGAAAAGAAAGAATAGTTGGAACATTTTCCATAGTTCTTTTTTTTGCAAGTCTACAGCTCTTTTTTTCTCGAGTGTTTTTTCAAAATGGAGTTGGATTATTGTGTTTATGGCTTGTAATGCTGTTTCTTTTTGGATTAGATTTTGGTGGTTGGTTGTGGTGGTAGCAGCTTCGTATTCTGCCATTGGAAAAGCTTGGGAGAGTGTTTAATTTTTTGGAGTTTAATGGGGTAGGAGTGAGGGGGTACAGTGATGGGCATGTGGGGATAGTGAGAATATCAAGGTGAGAAGAGTATAATTTGACACTGATATTTCTGCTTATTGTTGCAACGGTAGGGTGAGGGTGGGGTCCATCCTGGTATCTGCATTGAATTTTTGGAATATTTGGTTATTTTTCCAAGGAGGTGTTAAATTTATAAACCATGACACTAACATATCCAGTGTAATCCACAAGTAAGAGATTGAAGTGGTTGGTGTATGCGGACTTTACTCTATGATCTTGAGAGATTTTCAATAGATCCTCCAACTATTTTGAAAACATGTTTAAAATAGAGGAGTAAAAGGTAGGATAAAAATACAGAAGAGTGAAAATTATACTATAGGGATCGTTTGGTCCTGCAAGAAAATGGGAACACATAGATATTTACGTATTTATTTCACTAATTAATAGAGTAATCATATCACAAACATAAAATACATCGTGTGAATATTTGTAATTGCAAAAGTTTGTTTCACACATTTTGGAGAAGATTCATTATATAAAATGAGACAGCAATTCTGGGGTAATACAACTTTAATTTGAACTAATTCAGGCTGTAATATGACCTTCACAATTTCATATTCCGGAATAATATAAGGGGACTTTATTAACCCTAACATTAACCATAAGTTCTTTTGATGGACATCTACAAAAGGAAATGTAGTTTACCATTCCGTGACATCGGGAACATTACAATACAACTGGATTTTAATCATTAGACGCATTAACTCTCGAAAAATATTACAATTAGATTGGATTGGATTGTTTAGTCTAGTGTGCAAATCCTAAACTACTGAGTTAAGAATTAAGATGTCCATATTAATATACATATCTCTGTCCTTTTCTCTTATAGGCAAGTTAACATCCAATCAATTAGCAAGATCATCACATTAATCGATTTCTTTTATTACTTGATTAATTTTTTTCTCGGTTCTTTTTACTCTTTACTTTAGTTAATCCAATGGGTCGAGCTAGTAGAACTTTTTGGACCATCCATAAAGCAAAAAATTTCACTGCATGCCCTCCATAAGGAGTGGTTTTACAAAATTGCCCGTGCTAAGGAAAGTTTTAGCAAAATGCCCTTATTTAGACCGGAGCCAAGCTTCAAGACAAAAAATTTGTAAGTCTTGGCAATTGGCTATACCTCATGGGCAAGTGCTGTTTTGCCAATACTTCAAGTTATATGGCGAGAATGCAGGGAAAACTGGAAGGGACAAGTCTTACGACGAAGTGCGGCAAGTGTTGCCTATTGCCAACACTTGTCGTTCAAGTGTTGGCAAATCGAGCAGGGGTTAATGACAAGTCTTGCCTTTTTGCCAAGACTTACGGCCAAGTGCGGCAAGTATTGCCTATTGCCAATACTTGAAGGGATAACTGTTGAAAAGCGGAAAAATATAACGGCAAGTCTTGGCCCCAGATTTTTTTCATTAAATTTTAATAGGGGCATTTTTGCAAACCATCTGTTAGCGCGGGCAAAAAGGCAAACCATTGCTTCCCGTGTCATATTTTTGCAAATCAACCATCCATAAGGGTGCTACTTGGATTAGTCGTAAAAATTTCGCTCAAAAGCCAGTTTTGTCACTGGTCATTGCTTTGAGGCCACTTTTTTTATTGGTTTTGCATGAGATGTCACTTTTTGGAACTTCAACATTTGTGGGTTGAACTTCATGCTAAGTTGTAAAAATTTCACGTAGGGGCCTGTTTGGCGCACGTTAATTGATCCGTAGTCACCAAAAATAAATTCGCTGAGAAATAACTGGGACTTTGAACATGTTAGTTCAAAGTCTCAGTATAAAATACTGGGAGCACTTAAACACCAATCCCAGTATAAAATACTGGGACTTTGAACATTTTATACTGGGACTTTATATATATAAAGCTCCAGCGGGACTATAAATATGAATCTCATTATAAAATAATGGGACTTTGAACATGTGTAGTTCAAAGTCCCAGAATAAAAACTTGAGACTAGTCCGGGCTGTTTGCCAATGCTAATAGAGTGTATGTGCGCGCGGTGGCTATTCCTCAATTAATTTTTAAACGGTGGATAATTCTCGTTTAACGCGTCCAAAAATGGCTACGTATCAAAATCACACGTTGAAGTTCAACTTCACCCCACAAGGGTTGAAGTTTACGCATCTATACCTAAAAGTTCATCCCCTGCGGGTTGAAATTGAACTTTATACTGTAGGCATGAAGTTCAGCCTACAGGGATTGAACTTCAACCCACAAGGTTTGAACTTCAACCCACAAGAATTGAGGTTCCAAAAAATGGCCTCTCATGTAAAACTACTAAAAAAATGGCCTCAAACTCAAAATCACTGGCAAAAAAACTATTCGTGCACTTTGCCCGGATTAGTCTTATGTTTTGGGTTTTGTGAGGTGAGTTATATTGCAAACTTAAAGTGGGTAAGCCCAATGTAGCTAGTCATGGAGGAGAAATTGTATTCAGTTTGGTTGTTTCTCAACCTTAGCCGAAACTATATAGAGATATGAAAATGATGAAATCAAGAAATAATATATAGTTATCAATTGTAAAGATTATTCAGTTCATAATATACCAAACATTTATTTCAGGTGCTAATTATGAGTTACTTATGGAAAGCTTGAGTTGGGTGTCTTCTTCATTTTTACGCTTCAACAAGTTCCTAATTAGTAGTAAGCACACAGAGTATACTTAGAGGTCATTTATTTTTATTAAGTTAAGATATTTAAACTTGAATACACATCTAAATATTAAAATATGATCCTTGAATCTAAATAATGAATAATTAATACTGTTGATTTTTCAACATCTGAATATGTATGAATTATATGTAATCAAATATTAATAATATATAATTCAAATAAAATAATAAAAAATATCTCATTCAAACAAAATAAATTTTTCATTTAAACAGCAACATACCCAGTGGTATCCCACTAAGGTGGAGTTTAGGGAGGGTGAGATGTACGTGTTGACACCCAATTTTGTCCCGAATTTTAAGTTAATATTAAATTATAAAGTGTATTTAATTAGAAGGGCTAAAAGCACGAAACATAACTTAAATTTTGTCCTATCTGTGCAAACCATTATATACTATCTAAACTCCCCCTAATTTCATAAAAAAATCCCAAACCCAATTTCTGACCCGTTAACCCCAAAATCCCTACCCGATTCCTCAAAAAAAATTCAAAGCGAATCAGTCCAAATTCCAGCTCATGATCAGGTACAAAGTCTTTATCCATTTTCTGCCCGTTGGAGGGGTCGTTTGGGTATTTCTCGCAGCCTACAAGAACCCTAAGGGTAGAGGATATAAAAAGGAGTCTTGGAGAAGATTAGTAGGGAGAGAGGGGGGATGGGGGAGCAGCCGTGAAGGGGAAGTTCTGGAAGTAGCTGCAGAGAGAGAGAGAAAGGCACAATACACACTTTAAAACATTTTTCTTTAGTTTCTTTTTTTTAAGTTCATAAATTCAGCATCACTGTTTTGGCTATTCTTCCTTCGACTTTTGTGTTATCGGTTCATCGTTTTTTCAAGTTTGTATCGTTGCGTCGCCATTCAAATTTGTGACGACCTTATTCGAGTCGTAGTCTTCGAATCCTCGCCTTAGTTCACTGCATCGCAACAGGTAAAATCCTTAGCTTTTTCTCTTATTTTCCTACTTTTCTAGTTTAGTTTCAGGGTATAGCTTCACTCCTCTGTATTTGTTTTGCTTGCATTTCATTTGTTTTGCCTGAATCTGCTTGTATTGACTTATGTTAACATAGGCATCAATTTAGATGATCAGTGTATGCAAGGTTCGAATTAAGGTACTCTGGTTCCATATCAACTTTTTTAAAAGAATAAAAGTTCAATTTTTAGTTAACTAGTGAATGGATAAATAACTGAAGCTCAAATCTTAATGAATGCACTGTTCTTTCTAGTTTATGTATGAAAATGAAGTTGGTTGAGGCCTCAGGTCATTGATAAAAGAAGTGTATTGCATACCCTTAGGAATGAGATATTTTTGTCCAATGTTTTCCCTGTTGTGCTTTGTTCAATGCTTAATGAAGTGTAGGGATGTAGTCGTGGTGCATGGTATGCTGTAATTTGTTAAAATATTCCATGTGAGTTTTGTTTTCTGGCTTAATAAGGTGTAGATTGATGCTCTGATGGTTTGTTGGGTGTTAGGAGTGTTCTGGTGGCTTGCAGGTGTTAGCAAGATGTTCTGGTGAGGGAGTCTGGTTGTTTGTTTCTGGTAGTGGTCTGAAGTTGTTTAGAGGTGTTCAGGTCCTGTTTTGGTTGGGCATATAATGAGAGATTAGTTCTTGGTAGGAGTGTAGTAGTTCAGGATAGTTCTTTGATTGTTCTGGTGGTTCTTTGGAGTTCTGCAGGTAGCTAGAAGAAAGGCTTAGAGGTTGTAGGTGCATAGAGAGTTTAATTTTGGTTTGAAGGTGTTTCTTGGGGGTCTGTTAAGGCAGTTTGGGAGTGAATTTATGAGGCTACAGGGTCTATGCTAGTTTGCAGGTGCTTCAGGCAGTGTGAGGGTGTGTAAGTAGGTTCTTTGTGTTTGTTTCGGGGCTGTGATAGATATGCAGGTGCATTGTAGATGTTTTAGGAGTTGGTTTTCTGGTGCTTATGCAGTTATAGAGTAGTCCTGGTGTTTGGTTGTGTTCCAGAGTCAGGGGTTCATAGCAGGGGATTCGGTTCTGTTCCTGGTTGATTTTGCAGGTGCTGTTGAGTAGTTTTGTTTGCTTGGTATGGAGAGGGTTCAGGGTATTGCTGGGCAGATCAGTGTGTGTGTGTATGTGCATTGTCCAGGAGTTATGCAGTTTGTTTTGTGAAGGTGTTAGAGGTATGTGAAGTGTGTGCAGGTTATCAGGGTGTGTTATAGTGCTTTGCAGGCTGTTTCGATGATGTATAGGCAGTGTGGTTAATGTCTAGAGTTGATAGGGAGTAGAGGGATATATGCAGGTTGGTTCTGACTAGAAAGAGATGCAGCAGGTCATAAGGGGGGCTGTCTGGTATTGTGTTGGAGCAGGGAGATAGGAGAAGAGTGTTGTCGTCTCTAGTTGCTGCAGTTAAAAGGAGGTAGCAGGAGAGTTAGAAGAGAGCTTATGTTCAGTTTGTTAGTTGTTTCTAGGAGGCAGGGAGCACTAGTCTGCAGGTATATCCCTGAGTTTTGTTTTGGCTTTGGAGGTGGTGAATGTGTGAGTTTGTTTTCTTAGTAAGTTCATGTCTGGGCTATGGTCTCTTATTTCAATCTGTTAGTTGTTACCCTAGGATTGTGTTGTTGACTTGCAATGGATAAAGTAAGAATTGTTTCTGCTGCTATCTGGATAAAATGCATACTCCTTTCTCTAATTGAATTTTTATAGCTTGATTAGCTTTATGTTAAATTGAAGAAGATTTGGTCAAAAATGTGAAAATACAGCAAGTAATTTAGGAAGTTCTTGTAAGAAGCCTAGTTCTATTGTTTTTTTTTTTTTTTTTGAGTTTTAAGGTTAGTCAAAGGAAAGTTTCTTTTCTAAAATGGGCATTAGTTAAGCTTCTGTTGAGAATTTTTGTAGTAGGGAGAAACATGCTCATGTCTCATAGATTGAAATTTATGGTGGCTAATAGTAGAGTATCAAAGGTTTAAATATATTTTTCCATGGTTTATAATGTCTGCATCGCAACTAAAGCTACTAGTGGATTAAAGTTATTATGGAAAATGCCCCCTACATGATTTATGGATCAATTTAATAGCCAAAAGTTAAAGTCCAATTAATCTTGTTCTATTTCATTTCTGTTTGTACTAGATAGGTTATTGAAGTTGTTTGCTTGTTTCTTTTGGCTACTTGTTTAGTTTTCCTTTTTGCTTTCCTAAGAAGCTTGCGTCCAATTCTTGGATAGTTATTAATCCTTATTGTATTGTATTTTGGCATGGAACTCTTGGGAATGAGTACCATTGGAGCTGCAAGAGTTACTGCGCCTCAATTCGTGATCAAGATTATAGCATTCAACATCCAGTCCTTGTTCGCATCATGCCTTCAGTTCTAGCCTTTCCGGGTTCTATTTTTTTCGACTCTTCTTTTGTATTTAAATTCATAGCTTGGAATTAAATTGAGTTGTATAAATTTTGTATTACGATGATATATATAGATATATGTTTGCTTTCGTTTATGTTCAATACCTTTATTTTAAAGTCGTTATTTAATTTATTGCAAATCAGACCATTTAAGCAAATGCGTGCAAAATTTCATAAATTTTCAAAAAACCACGAATAATAATGACTATAAGAAAGGACTTTTATCTTGTTGATATGAACTAATTTCTTTGAAAAGTCAAAATTTATAAAGAAGTTTTAATTAACTTCTATATGTTCCGAAACGACTTTGCAAAATGCGACTTGAAATCTAAGTTCCATCTTATGGTGAGATACTCGGATTTTAAAGTTGAAATTAAGCAAGTGCCATTTATGTGCTATCACATATAAGTTGGTAAAGAAATTAGGACGATCAAATCGTTCCTTTTCAAAAGAGATGCGCTTTATTTTATTTTGTTTTATTTTAAAAATAATTAAAGCTTTTAAATAAATTGTAAATCTTTTTTGAAAACTTCCTAAATTTAATTAGTTGAATTAACTAATAGTTCTATTGATTATTTTTAGATGATTTAGAAAAAACACATAAATAGCACTTGCAAATTAATTTGGAAACCTGTCGGATTAACCGTATTTTACGGAATTTCGGAAGTGCCTTAAACACCTTCTTTCGAAATTAACAAAACCTCTTACTTTAGAAACTCTGAAAAGACTGCCTTTTTCCAAAAATGGAGTTTTGCACGCATTTGCTTATTTGGTTCCCTGTTTTCTTTAAATTGGGTGGCGACTCCAAAAAACTCCAAAAGAGTTAGTCCATCCAGTTGATATTCCTAAATTTAGCCTTTCGGGATTAATTTTTTGGGGGTTCAACATCATGGCGACTCCGCTGGGGAGCAATTAAGGTTTTGACCATAAAGGTTTCCAATTATTTGCAACTAGCATGTCTAATTCATTTGCTTTATTATATCTGTTTGTTTGGTTTGCCATAGAAAGCATGTATTACATTTTTATTTGTGCATAGTCCGCATTCCGTTCATATTTCCTCCCTCATGGAGCCTGTCAATTCTCTTTCACCTCCTCGATTTCATCACGGGGCACCCGCTTGACTTGTAGTTACGCAGGAAGGGCATTGCCCTTACCTCACTCTTTGAAACTTCTTTCGTGTCACCAAAGTTAGTTCGGGATATTGATGTTGCCTGGTTTTGTCATGGCCAATTCTACTGCGTTGTGAGGCCAGGTCTATCCCGCATAGGTCGAGTCAGCCTCAACCGTTAGCCCATTCTTAGGAGATTTTAGGACATGCATGCATATACACCTTAGTTTGGACCCGATCCTTGGTACCGTTTCCAGGAATTAAGAAATCGCCCTTTTATTGACAGGCTATTAAATCCCAACGACACTGCATATTATGTGATCGTGTGGATATTATAATGAATCCCAAACTATTTGCCATGTCAAATTTGAGAAGTTGACAATTATGTCGGTTTATTTATATCTCAGATGTTGTATTGACAAACGGCTTGTGTCGTTATAATAACCACATGTGCGTGCAACTTGACGATTAGGCTTACTTCTAGCATAAAGAGGCACCTTACAGGGTAGGACGCGCCCGCATTTTCATTTACGCTCAACTAATTGTGATTACCACATGTCAAACCTGTTTAAAATGCAAAGTGCTGCGTGACGTGCGCTACATGATTGTGTGCAATTTTGTCAATAACACGCAAACTAACATAGTTTACCTTTTGAATTTTTCTTTTGTTTGATTATTCCCCAAAACAGAGAGAGGTTGATTCGTGTTGACTCCCGAGTTGGTAAAGTGTCTAATCTAAAGTGAAGCAAGCAATGGCTGATTTGATTGATAATCAGACTGGTATCCCCGGGTCTTCAAATGAGCAAGCGGTCGTTGTTTATGATAAACAAATTTTTTTTCCCGAGAAAAGCAGCTTGGGCAAAATTTTGAAAGGCAAGTTGAAGATTTGAAAGATAGCAACTAGGGCAGATTTTGCAAAGCGAGTTGAAAGCGTAAAGATCATAACTGGGACAGATTTCGCAAAAAACCGTATTGCTTGACATAGATAAGTTGGCGAAGTTTCGAGAGTTGTTTTGGGGGATAATGCAGAGTTGCAAAGATAAAGGACGTTCAATTTGTTCAAATATATGTCACAATTTGAAATACGACAGAGTTCGTTGCCCAAGTCTCAAAAGACGGATCGCAAATCTAGATAAAGGGAGAAGAAGGAAGCGGTTGAAGGATGAAGGCTTGAGTCAGCATGAATCAAACGCTCTCCCCTCCCTCCCCAAAACTAACGATTTTTCTTTGAGTGCAGGAATTTTCAAAGCAACAAGATGAGGAAACTAGCAACTATCAATTCCTCATAGAGTATTTGTCATACACATTGAAAAATGCTGCCAAGATAACTGACCGAGATTGGAAGCATTATCTGATTCAGCGTATATGCGAAACGATTTTATTTCTCTCTACTATTTCTGCCCTTGCTTAGTCAAAACTTTATTGCTTTATTGACAACTTTACTTTACAGTTTGCAGGAATTAAGCATTAGCTCCAGTTTTTCTCAAGGACAATACTCAACTCTTTATGGCTTCACCAGATATAAGCCGGACGGCTTAAACTCTCACTTTATATATCTCCTTTATCTTCGGCCTTTTCCTGTCTATATGAATTTAATGAAAATTTATTTTTGCAGGCAATTCTACCATTTATTTTACAAGTATCAACATCAAGTCTATTCGTGACAAACGAAGACGTCACTATCATGATGCCTACCATATATAATTGGAGGCCTTATTATGAAGCCTATCGTAAATAATCGAAGGCGCTATTGTCAAGAAACCTACCATAGAAAACTGGAGACTCGATCATGAGTCATTGCCGAAAGGCGGCATTTCTATTTTCCATAATTATTGTAAATTGTTAAACATATCGGTTTCATTTCTCATTCGCTTTATGAGAGCGTTTACTAAAGTTCTATTTTTTAGGATTTACAGATATTGCCAATCCTGGGGGCTCACTTTATTTTGTAGTCAAGACCATTCCTCCGTGGAAGAGTTCAAAGAGTATAACGTATTCACGCGTTCACGCTTTCGAGAAGCGTCGTTATACTTCACGCTTTCGAGAAGCGTCTCCATGTTCACGCTTTTGATAAGCGCCTATATATTTCACGCTTTCGATAAGCGTCTTTTATATTTCACGCTTTCGGTAAGCGTCTTTGTGTGTTTACGCTTTCGATAAGCGTCTTTATATTTCACGCTTCCGGTAAGCGTCTTTATGTGTTCACGCTTTCGATAAGCGTCTTTGTGTGTTCACGCTTCCGGTAAGCGTCTTTGTGTGTTTACGCTTTCGATAAGCGTCATTATATTTCACGCTTCCGGTAAGCGTCTTTATGTGCTCACGCTTTCGATAAGCGTCTTTATGTTTAGGCTTCCGGAAAGCGTCTTTTATATTTCACGCTTCCGGTAAGCGTCTTTATGTGTTCACGCTTTCGATATGTGTTCACGCTTTCGGTAAGCGTCTTTGTGTGTTTACGCTTTCGATAAGCGTCTTTATATTTCACGGTTCCGGTAAGCGTCTTTATGTGCTCACGCTTTCGATAAGCGTCTTTATGTTTACGCTTCCGATAAGCGTCTTTTATATTTCACGCTTCCGGTAAGCGTCTTTATGTGTTCACGCTTTCGATAAACGTCTTTATGTTTACGCTTTCGATAAGCGTCTTTATATTTCACGCTTCCGGTAAGCGTCTTAAGCGTCTTTATGTGTTTACGCTTTCGATAAGCGTCTTTATATTTCACGCTTCCGGTAAGCGTCTTTATGTGTTTACGCTTTCGATAAGCATCTTTATGATTACGCTTTCGATAAGCGTCTTTATATTTCACGCTTCTAGTAAGCGTCTTTATGTGTTCACGCTTTCGATAAGCGTCTTTATGTTTACGCTTTCGATAAGCGTCTTTATATTTCACGCTTCCGGTAAGCGTCTTTATGTGTTCACGCTTTCAATAAGCGTCTTTATATGTTTACGCTTTCGATAAGCGTATTTGTATCACCTCGAGGGTGTTAATCATTTGAATGCCTCTAAGACGTAATTTTGTTGCATCGATAGGCGTTTTAACATTTGCCACTTTCTTAATTATATTTTGTAAGCCTCCTGAGGCGTTTATATTTGTTTCTACCTATTTTAATGACCTTATGTTGCTAATAAGTTTGTTAAGGCTTACAGGATAATGACATTACTTTGGATGTGTCCTTAATTTTGGTTGGAGCACAATCCAAGATAGCATTGCAAACTCCCTTTTCATGATTTAAAGCATTATGCTTTATCATGGTTTATTGTCGAAAAGGCGGCATTTTTTTTACACATTATGATTATATTTGAAGTTCACTTTATGTTCCTATTAATTGAAGTTTTTTATTGCTTTAACGGCCCTGAAGTCATCTTGCCTCATAAAGCCGGATTTCTTCACTAGTTGATTGGAGACGAGCTTATCATTATATCCAGCATCTACGAGTTTTATTATCATTATCTATTTCTATTCCATTTATTAAGCCTTATTTGCAGTTACTCGCTTACCGTTTGTCAAGTTTACTACAGGATTTTAGCAGCACCGTAGCAGCATTTGGAGCATAACATGGAACTCTTTCTTAGTAGTGAACTGGGGAAATCGTTGATATGAGCTAGACTCATCAACGAGGATCTGAAGAATCGCACTCGAACAAGCAAGTCTTACCTAATCTTTCATTCCAGGTTAGGGGTCAGTCAGATTCCTTCCTATTCATGTGTCTTTTCTGTTAATCGTGCGAGTCTTCGTGTCTAAGTGTCATCGAACTAGATATGGCCTGATTCTCTTTCAGCCCGAGATATGTAGGCAACTCAGAAACCGAGGTTCAGCCATGTCCATAAGCCTCGCCTTTTGATTTATGGTCTTTGGCTTTATCGTGATAAAATTTGCTTTTCCATCAACTTCTTTACCCTGAAAACTCTTTCATCCTTTTCAGGTAAAGAGGGGCAGTTTTTGACACCCAATTTTGTATCGAATTTTAAGTTAATATTAAATTATAAAGTGTATTTAATTAGAAGGGCTAAAAGTGCGAGACATAACCTAAATTTTGTCCTATCTGTGCAAACAATTATATACTATCTAAACTCCCCCCAATTTCATTAAAAAAATCCCCAACCCAATTTCTGACCAGTTAACCCCAAAATCCCTACCCGATTCCTCAAAAAAAATTCAAAGCGAATCAGTCCAAATTCCAGCTCATGATCAGGTACAAAGTCCTTATCCATTTTCTGCCCGTTGGAGGGGTCGTTTGGGTATTTCTCGCTGCCTACAAGAACCCTAAGGGTAGAGGATATAAAAAGGAGTCTTGGAGAAGATTAGTAGGGAGAGAGGGGGGATAGGGGGAGCAGCCGTGAAGGGGAAGTTCTGGAAGTAGCCGCAGAGAGAGAGAGAGAGGCACCATACACACTTTAAAATATTTTTCTTTAGTTTCTTTTTTTTTTTTAAGTTCATAAATTCAGCATCATTGTTTTGGCTATTCTTCCTTCGACTTTTGCGGTATCGCTTCATCATTTTTAAGTTTGTATCGTCGCGTCGCCATTCAAATTGTTGACGACCTTGTTCGAGTCGTAGTCTTCGAATCCTCGCCTTAGTTCACTGCATCGCAGCAGGTAAAATCCTTAGCTTTTTCTCTTATTTTCCTACTTTTCTAGTTTAGTTTTAGGGTATAGCTTCACTCATCTGTATTTGTTTTGCTTGCATTTCATTTGTTTTGCCTGAATCTGCTTGTATTGACTTATGTTAACATAGGCATCAGTTTAGATGATCAGTGCATGCAAGGTTCGAATTAAGGTACTCTGGTTCCATATCAACTTTTTTAAAAGAATATATGTTTAATCTTTAGTTAAGTAATGAATGGATAAACAACTGAAGCTCAAATCTTAATGAATGCACTGTTCTTTCTGGTTTATGTATGAAAATGAAGTTGCTTGAGGCCTCAGGTCATTGATAAAAGAAGTGTATTGCATACCCTTAGGAATGAGATGTTTCTGTCCAATATTTTCCTTGCTGAGCTTTGTTCCATGCTTAATGAAGTGTAGGGATGTAGTCGTGGTGCCTGGTATGCTGTAATTTGTTAAAATGTTCCATGTGAGTTTTGTTTTCTGGCTTAATGAGGTGTAGATTGATGCTCTGATGGTTTGTTGGGTGTTAGGAGTGTTCTGGTGGCTTGCAGGTGTTAGCAAGATGTTCTGGTGAGGGAGTCTGGTTGTTTGTTTCTGGTAGTGGTCTGAAGTTGTTTAGAGGTGTTCAGGTCCTGTTTTGGTTGGGCAAATAATGAGAGATTAGTTCTTGGTAGGAGTGTAGCAGTTCAGGATAGTTCTTTGATTGTTCTGGTAGTTCTTTGGAGTTCTGCGGGTAGCTAGAAGAAAGGCTTAGAGGTTGCAGGTGCATAGAGAGTTTAGTTTTGGTTTGAAGGTGTTTCTTGGGGGTCTGTTAAGGCAATTTGGGAGTGAATTTATGAGGCTGCAGTGTCTATGCTAGTCTGCAGGTGCTTCAGGCAGTGTGAGGGTGTGTAAGTAGGTTCTTTGTGTTTGTTTCGGGGCTGTGATAGATATGCAGGTGCATTGTAGATGTTTTAGGAGTTGGTTTTCTGGTGCTTATGCAGTTATAGAGTAGTCCTGGTGCTTGGTTGTGTTCCAGATTCAGGGGTTCATAGCAGGTGATCCGGTTCTGTTCCTGGTTGATTTTGCAGGTGTTGTTGAGTAGTTTTGTTTGCTTGGTATGGAGAGGGTTCAGGGTATTGCTGGACAGATCAGTGTGTGTGTGTATGTGCATTGTCCAGGAGTTATGCAGTTTGTTTTGTGAAGGTGTTAGAGGTATGTGAAGTGTGTGCAGGATATCAGAGTGTGTTATAATGCTTTGTAGGCTGTTTCGATGATGTATAGGCAGTGTGGTTAATGTCTAGAGTTGATAGGGAGTAGAGGGATATATGCAGGTTGGTTCTGATTAGAGAGAGATGCAGCAGGTCATAAGGGGGGCTGTCTGGTATTGTTTTGGAGCAAGGAGATAGGAGAAGAGGGCTGTTGTCTCTAGTTGCTGCAGTTAAAGAGAGGTAGCAGGAGAGTTAGGAGAGAGCTTATGTTCAGTTTGTTAGTTGTTTCTAGGAGGCAGGGAGCACTAGTCTGCAGGTGTATCCCTGAGTTTTGTTTTGGCTTTGGAGGTGGTGAATGTGTGAGTTTGTTTTCTTAGTAAGTTCAGGTCTGGGCTAGGATTGTGTTGTTGACTTGCAATGGATAAAGTAAGAATTGTTTCTGCTGCTATCTGGATAAAATGCATACTCTTTTCTCTAATTGAATTTTTATAGCTTGATTAGCTTTATGTTAAATTGAAGAAGATTTGGTAAGATTTGGTCAAAAATGTGAAAATACAACAAGTAATTTAAGAAGTTCTTGTAAGAAGCTTAATTCTATTGTTTTTTTTTTTTTTTTTTAGTTTTAAGGTTAGTCAAAGGAAAGTTTCATCTCTAAAATGGGCATTAGTTAAGCTTCTGTTGAGAATTTTTTGATAGTAGGGAGAAACATGCTCATGTCTCCTAGATTGAAATTTATGGTGGCTATTAGTAAAGTATCAAAGGTTTAAATATATTTTTCCATGGTTTATAATGTCTGCATCGCAGCTAAAGCTACTAGTGAATTAAAGTTATTATGGAAAATGCCCCGCTACATGATTTATGGATCAATTTAATAGTCAAAAGTTAAAGCCCAATTAATCTTGTGCTATTTCATTTCTGTTTGTACTAGCTAGATTATTGACTTCATATACCCAGACCACCTCAGCCTCGTTTCTCGCATCTTGTCCAACACTGCAGTCACTCCCACCTTGTCGCGAATGGCTTCGTTCTTGATCTTGTCCATCCTAGTATGCCCACACATCCTTCTAAGCATCCGCGTCTCTATTACACTCATCCTCTAGACGTGGGTGGCTTTTACTGGCCAACATTCCGCCCCGTACAGTAAAGCTGGTCTAACGACTAGTTTATAGAACTTACCTTTAAACCTATGAGGCACTTTCTTATCGCATAGGACACCAGAAGCTAGCCTCCACTTCATCCAACCAGCCCCTATCCGATGAGTGACATCCTCGTCAATTTCTCCATTACCCTGTATAATTGACCCAAGATACTTGAAGCTCCCTTTCTTGAGGATGACTTGTGTGTCAAGCGTCACTTCTATCTCCGACTCCTGGGGAACATCACTGAACCTGCACTCCATGTACTCCATCTTCATTCTGCTCAACTTGAACCCTTTTTGACTCTAGAGTCTGCCTTCACATCTCTAACTTATCATTGACCCCATCACGGGTCTCATCAACCAAAACTATGTCATCGGCAAACAACATATATTATGGAATCTCCCTTTGAATACTCCTGGTTAATTCATCCATCACTAGAGCAAACAGAAACGGACTAAGGGCAGACCCCTGGTGTAACCCCATCTCAACGGAAAAGTGACCAGAGTCGCCTCCTACTGTCCTCACTCGTGTCTTCGCTCCATCATACATGTCCTTAATTGCTCCAATGTACGCTTTCGGTACACTTTTAGTTTCCAAACATCTCGACAAAATTTCCCTAAGGGACTTTATCATATGCTTTCTCTAGATCAATGAACACCATATGTACATCTCTCTTCTTGTCCCTATATTGCTCAACCAACCTCCTCAGAAGATGAATCGTCTCCATAGTCGACTGCCCCAGCATGAATCCAAATTGGTTCTCTGAGATTTCCAACTTCTTCCTCATCCTCTTCTCTATCACCCTTTCCCAGATTTTCATAGTATGACTTAGGAGCTTGATGACCCTATAGTTTGGTTTAATTTTGAATGTCACCCTTATTCTTATACAACGATATCATGGTACTCCACCTCCATTCTTCAGGCATCTTACCCGTCCTGAGGATGACATTAAACAACCCAGCTACCCACTTCATACCTGTTACGCCCGGCCCCTTCCAAAATTCCACGGGGATCTCGTCCAGCCCGATTGCTCGGCCCCCTTTCATCTTCCTAGCCGCCTCTTTAACCTCTTCAACACTTATACCTCCGCAGATACTAACATCCCGAATACTCGTAGAGTGCTCTAACTAACCCAACACAATACTCATGTCACCTCTCCATTCAAGAGTTTATGGAAATAAGCTTGCCATCTCCGCTTAATGCTGTCATCTTCCATCAGAACGGTGTCATCCTCATCCTTAATGCACTTCACTTGGTCCAGGTCTCGTGCCCGTCGTGATGGGCATGTGGGGATAGTGAGAATATCAAGGTGAGAAGAGTATAATTTGACATTGATATTTCTGCTTATTGTTGCAACGGTGGGGTGGGGTAGGGATGGGGGTGGGGTCCATGATGTTATCTGCATTGAATTTTTGGAATATTTGGTTATTTTTTCAAGAAGGTGTTAAAATTATAAACCATGACACCAACCTTATCCAGTATAATCCAGAAGTAGAGATGTTGTCAAAATTTCCCACTGAATTTTAATCATGGATTTTTTACACTATATGCCTATAAAACTTAAACTAATTATCCACTCTACCCATTTAAAACTTAATACCCATAACACCCTAAAATATTACCCGCCCTACCCATTTGTACCATTTATCATATTTGGTCCAACAAACCCAGTATCCTTTCATCTCCTAATTTCTCTCACCCCTCACTCTATCTTCCTCTGGTTCTCTCTCTACATATTTTTTTACTGTGCATATTTAGATAAGGTACGAAAAAATCATTCTTCCATTGCTCTTCATTGATTTATTGTTCAACCGTGATAAAAAAAAAGTTTAAAAAATTATATTTTCGAGTTATTGATTGGAATTTGAAGCTGGAAAGCATTACAACCTTAGTAATCCTTAATTAATCCTTCACAGTGAAGGTTCCATTCCCAAAAGTGAAATTCCATCGAATCATAATAATTTTTGTTTTCTTTATGGTTGAATTTTATAGTTAATTTGTATTCTAATGTGTTAATTCTCCAATTATTTTTAATCATTAATGGATCTATTAATCATCATTAAAAAAGGGCACACTTTTTTAATGATTTGATAGTATAAAATACAGGTGGCTGTTGTATTTCCATTAGTGAACTCTTGTGAGTTGTGATGGTATTTTATTGAATCAAATAGAAGACCTTTTGGAGATTCAAGGGCAGATTACTGAGAAGATCCTTGTAACTGTATTATTTGGATCCTTTGGAGTCCACTTGTGCTGGAGTATTTATAAAAGTATTCTATTGAAATAGTTGTGAGGTATAATTGTGAAGAGCATGCTTTGTAGAGGCGAGTTATTAGATGTAAATATAGAGAAAATTCTCAATGTTATACTGGAGCAGTCAGCTCATCTTTTGGTGTAAGTAATTGGAATGACTTATTCAGATTTTTTGCTTTGAACACAAGTATACCTTAGTGGTATACCGTATACTCTTTTAGTATACACCTTTTTGTGTTTTGAATCGAAGTGTGAGCTGCTATCGAACAAATGAATGTTTTGAATTTTATTATTTTGAATACAATATACTGTTTGGGTATACCATACTCTTTAGTATACCTTTTTGTGTTGGATCGAAGAGTATGAGCTAATATTGAATAGATGGATGTTTTGCTTTTTGACTATCATATACTCTTTTGGTATACCTTTTAATATTTGGACCAAAATATGAGCTCTAACGAACTTTAGCACAAATCAATGCTTCACGTTTTGTTGTTTCGAATAGTATATTTTTTTAGTATATTGTATACTCTTTGGTATATCTTTTGCTTTTGGATCGAAAAGTCCAAGATATTATCTTTTATTTTTATTTGTTCTTCGATTCAAACTGGGTGTTGTAAAATATTGTCTCTAGTATCTTTGAAAAGTTCATACTAAAATTTGATCGTATTTGGAGATGATTAGATGTGTTTGAGTTCTATTTTATGAGCTTAAAATCAAAGAAAAAACTGTGTAAATTGTAACAGTATACTACTATAGTATATAGTTTACTATTGTTATAGTATACTGCATTAATTTACTAAAACAATATACTTTTGTAGTATATAATTTATTATAAATGTATAACTATAACAATATACTACTATTATATACAGTTTGCTACTGCTACAGTATACTACATTAATTTACTAAAACGGTATACTGTTGTAGTATATAATTTATTATAATTGTATACCTTTAGATTATATTGTATAATTTTGTAGTATATAGTTTATTGTTTGATTCGAAGTGGGTGTTGCAAATATTTTCTCTATTATCTTTGGAACGTTGATGCTAAAATTTGGTCTTAATCAGAATCAATTTGAGGTGCTTGAAACCAATTCTTTTTGAGTTGCAAATCAAAGAAAAAAACCTGCATAAATAAACTGTATACTACAATAGTATATTGTTATAATTTATTTGTAATAGTATACTGTTATTATTTATTGTAATAGTACACTGTTATAACTTATTGTAATAGTATACTGCTATAGTATACAATTTACTACACGTGTACTTCAACTGTATACCGTTATATTTTATTGAAACTGTATACTACGATAATATATAGTTTAGTACGACTATATACTTCAACAGAATAATATACTCTTTTAATATTCACCTTTGAAGAATGATATGTTTTAAAATGGTATACTGCAATTTTTTGTTATCATTATATACCCTGAGAGTATATTGGATACTTTTACAATTCTATTTTTATCTTTAAAGAATTTTATTCTTTTTAAAAGTATACTTCAAATTTTTTTATTATCACTGTATTCCTTTAAACTATAATGTATACTTTTACTTTTCGAATTTGGAGCTGATTAGCGGTGCTTGAGAACAAACATTCAAGTTAAAAATTAAAGAAGAAGTATTGTGTAAAGTGTATATTGCAACTAAATACTTCAATTGTATACTGCAATAGTATACTACTATAATATCGAGTTAACTACTTGTATACTTCAACTGTATACTGTAATAATTTATATCAGTTGTATACATAATAATAATAATAATAATAACAATAATAATAAATTAAAAAAGTATATTATACTAATTATTTTGCTATATCATTTATAGACGAAAAACGAAAAAGAAAAAGATGAATATTCAGTCATATTATGTCAGCTACGTAATCTTTTATCACTTATATAATGAAAAAAGAACAGAAATAAACTTAAAAAAAAAAAGAAGAGGAAGACAATTTATGCTATATCTATTAGTTATATCACTCATAAAGAAAAATGAAAAAGAAATAAAGAGAAAACAATAATTAACAAAAAGATTAAAGGAAAAAAATATTATTTTCACTTATTTTAAGAAGAAAATGGAGGAAAAAAAAGTAAAGATAAAATAATTTAAATAAAGGAGAAAAAATGTGAATGAAATACACTATAGAAAATGAAAGAACAATAAAAGAGAAAGATTTTGGAAATAATTGAATTGAAATAGAAAGAAAAAAGAAAACGAAAAGGAAAAGAGGAAAACGTGCTGGGCTTTGAAAAACGTGGGCATGCTATGATTTGGGTATCAGGGGTAATATGTTTGTAGGTAGTTAATGTACATTGTATAGTAATGGGTACAAGCGGGTAAGTGGCCCTTTAATCATTAGATGTTATAAATTCATTTATTTGTGGATGATCACTACTCACATTATCCAATTGTAACATATAGTTTACTATCCCACTTTCTCCTACTTAATTCCTCCCCACTAAGTGACCACTAATTCCTTATTAAGTCACTACTTAATTCTTGTAACCTTTGGGTTGATTTGTAACCTATGTATTTGTATCCTATAAATAGAGCATATTTGGCTCTATGGAAGGAACACTTGAAGAGATGAATGGAATAGAATTCTTCCTTCTCCTCCCCATATTTCTTGTCTACAATTCTTGCTCTCTTTTACCTTTATTTTATAACATGTTATCAGCACGAGACTCTAGTCAACTGAGTATGAGGCAACGTGTTGCCATAGTGTGCACGATTATATCGGGTTCATGAGGTGGTGTGCTTCTTCTATATAGTAAGGTTGGTTTTTATGAAATTCCAGTAAAATACTTTTAATACCATTTTTTGTTAATGTTGGAATAAGGACATCTCTGAGGTATGTTCTACATTCATAAATTTCAGTTTACTTTATCCAACAGCTTACCATATAGTTAATCTAATCGCAGCAGTACTGCTTCCATTGCAAATGCTATATATTGGAACCATAAATTCTAAATGTCCTCAATGACAGTCTTGTACTAGATAGTTGAATCTAATTAATAAGAGGCATTTCTGGTTTCAAGATTGAAATATTTTTAAGCATTATATTTTATACTATTCTGAAACTTGGGTCACACATCAAGTTGTGTTTTAATTATATCAAATATTGATATAAGCTAATTGTCACTGCAAGTTTTCAATGACCTGCCACGTTCAAAGCAAAATGTTTCTTTATAAGTTCTTCATTAATATGGGGAAGCTGCAATTCATAACCATACAAGGGAACAATGAAGGCTCGGCAAACACCCTGTTAGGTAAAGGGCAAGTCATGGTTTTTTTTTTTGGTTTATATATAAGTATGATACTCATTTATTTTCAACTTTGACAAAACATGAATATTGATGGATATATCCATTATCAATTATGATAAATATTAATGCTTCAAATTTGCTTTTGAAGTAGCAATATTTTGAAGAAACAAGGTTTACATAAAATATTATTAAATTGATTTGATGACTATGGCTCTTGGTCTATTCTGCCATTGTTAAGGGTAAGACATCAGATTCAAGTCCTGGTGCACCATGTTGATAAGATGTGTGGGTTCAGGTCCCAACATATTATGGCCTAACACACTTTTATGATAAAAGGATATTGTGTTTAGGACCTTGTGCACCATTTTGATGGTGTAATGATGACAAAGAAAAATAATGAGTTGTTAACAAAATCATAAAGTTCGTTCACGGATATGCTCCATTCATAGAGGTGAATGTGGGAGCAATATATGCTTCATTCCCGAAGATAAATATGGGAGCAGGACAAACTCCATTCCATAATGTGAATGTGGGAGCAATATATGCTCCATTCATGAATGAGAATATAGTAGCATAATAATGCCTGAAAGAAGGCAAAATATCTTTACGTCTGAAAGAAGACACAATATTTCATGTCTGAAAGAAGGCAAGTAATTTTATGTCCGAAATATGATAAAATAATTACCATAGTAGAGACTATGGTTGTGGACGTGGCAAGGGACGAAATAATAGTCATCATTGTGAAATAAATAAGAGAACAATAAGGGTTCTCAAAAGTAACCATTCAAACGGTCAATATAATAATGGCATCAATGTGTTATGTTAATATGAGGCACGTCCAAAATGATTATGGTCCGTTCCTGAAGTGAATGAGACAATTTATAATAAATACTATAAATGTAGACCCATTCATAAAAGTGAGTGTGGCAATATATGAGAAACTGTATGAATACGGACGTGCCCATGTGTGGTTGATAAAGTACCACAACTCACCTCTAGAAGAGGTTCGAGTAGAATGAATCTATTAGTCATTATGACATAAACGGTCATTACTCTCGTACAGAACGTACGTCATAATTAGTTATTATGAATTACATAAGAGCAAGTGAAGCAAGAAATTGATCTTGCCTATAATGATTTTACCATGAGAAAAATAATATGATTTTCTCCTTAAAAGGAGATATTCATCATATAGTTGGTGTAATAAAATATATGGTAGTATAAAGCTATTTGAGTGCTCCGGAAGAGTCAAAATATTACTACCTGGAGGAATGAGATTGATGAAGTATTTATTGTAGTATGTCTCGAAAGAAACTTGTTAAGTTTTAAATACATTTTCCAAAATGGCAAAGAGACTAAAATTGATGGAAATATATGAATATCTTTATATTACTACAAGAATGTCGGGTGATATATATGTGCTTGAAAAGCTCCCTGCCTCTTCCTCGAGTATGTACTACTTAAAATATAAGTGTGGTAAAATCATATGTGCACGCTACGATAAATTTTTAGTTTATTGTTACAAAGCCCATGTTATAGTAAACCAGAAGTTTACTAGATGAATAAATTTATAAGTTGGCATGACCGGTTTAACCATCCCGATTCAAATATGATGTACAAAATATATAAATGAGAATTCGCATGGGTATATACTGAAGAATCAGGATTCCTCAAGAATTCTCTTTGTGCTGCTTGTTCTCAAGATAAATACATTGACCAACTAAATTTGGGATCAGGATCCCCGTAGTTCTGGAATGTATAAAAGGTGAATGTGGGCCCGTTCACCTGCCATGTGAACCATATAATTATTATAAATAGATGCATCTATGATAAGGTCACATGTGCGTTTATTACAGACCCGCAATAGTACTTGCGAGGTTAAGTATTTGCTCAAATAAATTTTATTATGAGCAGATTTCCAGATTATGCAATCAAGACAAGTTATCTTGATAATGTTGGCAAGCTGGTTTAGCAGATTTATATATTGAAAGTCTCCAATTTATGGCTAAACTATGCATATGAGAACAACGATACCTAAATCAGGTATGAGATATGGTATATCCATAAAGCAGCACTTGTGCGCGACATGCCACCAAATGAATTCCCCTTCATAATTAGTTCAGGGTCAGGAACAAAATATTTTCCATCTAATAATTATAATGTGCGATTTGTTATCAATTGCTCCACCACATCGCACAAAGATGGATCCCACATAAAGTTGGGAACGAATGTTAGTTTGGCTAATATTAGGGGGAGAAAATTAAAGCAGCTGAGGAATAAATAAATTAAATTATCATTTGATTATGATCCTCATATAAAGATAATGCAAGTCACTACCAGACGCATTACTGACCCAAATAAAAATATTATATTTCAGCTGCTAATGCTCCTGATGTCCTGGTGAAACAATCTATTTATGTAAATGAGTCTAAGGCACGCCTGAAGCGTGGTAGACCATTTGGTTCCAAAGGTAAAAGTCCTTGAAAAAGGAAAGAAGCAAATATTTGAGATGGTCAAATAAGGAGGCGGGCTCTAGAAGAGTCCACGACATAACACTTCATAAAACTTCCTCAGGAGAGGTTCAGGTACCTCAAAATTTATGAATGTAAATTTTATGAATGTGAAGAGATCTCAATATGTTATGTCGGATTAGGAACCGAGATATGAAATTATCGTCGGCGATATCTTACATATATTATAAAGCTTAATATTATATGATTATGAGGATCTTGAGCTTAAGTCTGTTTGGAATACAGACATAAAATTATTGGCCAGAATAAAAAAGGCATTCAAGCAAAAATTGGCTTCACTCGGGTGTCGTGAAGATTTTGGACCTATAGTCCAAACACCTGAAGGTGCAAAGCCAGTGGTGTACAAAGATATTTTTGTGCAAAAATATTGATAAATAGTCGTTAAATATAAAGTACGACTTGAGGCACAATGATCTGACATTGATAATATAGAGAGATATTCTCCTTGGTGGATGCATCACCTTTAGGTATGTTATATGTCTGGCAGTGCATGAAAGACTTGAATGCATATGAATGTTGCAACAGCCTTTGGTATGGCTCATTAAACAACAATATATTTATTAAAATCCTTGAAGGATTCAAAATGCTTGAAGCATATAAAGGTTCTCGGGAAACCTATTCAATAAAGCTTCATAAATATTTATACTATTAAAACAATCCGGCCACATGTGGTGAAATCGCGTTAGCGTGCTTCTTGGTATAAAAATATTATATTTTAATGCAATCGATGTATTAAAATATCTTACCAAATATACTCCACTGGTTATAACTTTTGTTATAAGCTTATTGGTAAGATCTAGTTCTTCCTCAATGCGAAGATATCAGAAGAATACATATAGTATCTACTTGATCCACGAAGCCCGATATCAACTAGCTAGCTATTTGCTTGTGGAAGTATACCTATATTATGGCACTTCACGAAATACATTGTTGTTGTTACATCTTCAAATCATGAAGAGATAAATAGCTATACATCAAGCTAGTCGTCAATATAAACGATTGAGACCAAGGACTCAACTTATTCAGCAACAATGTGGCGTTTCTTTGAAGATGAAGATTCAATAATATTATATGCAATATTACATAGACAATTAAGCTAAAAGGAAGATACAACTAAAGGAAACAGTATTAAGCAAAACTCCTTTCAATCGTAATCTTCAAGAGAGTGATGAATTTAATGTTGAAGAGTTCATTCCAGTGATAGTTTGGTGGATCTGTCTACTAAGTCATTGCCAATTTCAACATTTGAGAAGCTGATTGGAATATGTCGTCTTCAAGATATTAAATGATGTTTTCATCAGGGGGAGTAAAATACGCGCTGCACTCTTTTTCCCTTAACAAGGTTTTATCCCACTTGGGTTTTACTTGTAAGATTTTTATTGAGGCAGCTCTAAAGGCGTATTACAGGAAGTGTGTACTCTTTTTCCTTTACTGGGCTTTTTCCCACCGGGTTTTTCCTAGTAAGGTTTTAGTGAGGCATATTAACTTCCAAATAGTCATCCAAGGGGGAGTGTTATAAATTTATTTATTTGTGGATGGCCACTACTCACATTATCCAATTGTAACCTATGGTTTACTACCCCACTTTCTCCTACTTAATTCCTCCTCACTAAGTGACTACTAATTCCTTATTAAGTCACTACTTAATTCTTGTAACCTTTGGGTTGATTTGTAACCTATGTATTTGTATCCTATAAATAGAGCACATTTGGCTCTATAGAAGGAACACTTGAAGAGATGAATGGAATAGAATTCTTCCTTCTCCTCCCCATATTTCTTGTCTATAATTCTTGCTCTCTTTTACCTTTATTTTATAACATTAGACACATTAACTCTCGATAAATATTACAATTAGATTGGATTGTTTAGTCTAGTGTGCAAATCCTAAATTACTGAGTTAAGAATTAAGATGTCCATATTAATATACATATCTCTGTCCTTTTCTCTTATAGGCAAATTAACATCCAATCAATTAGCAAGACATCACATTAATAGATTTTTTTTACTACTTGATTAATTTTTTTTCTCGGTTCTTTTTACTCTTTACTTTAGTTAGTCCAATGGGTCGAGCTAGTAGAACTTTTTGGACCATCCACAAGGGTGCTACTTGGATTAGTCTTAAGTTATGGGTTCTGTGAGGTGAGTTATATTACAAAAGGAATTTTTACACATATATACAAAATTACACCCTAAATTATAAAAAAAAAAATAGCAATATTTGTCAAATTACAAGGTATAGCAATATTTGTCTAACACATTTCACCTTTTTTTCCCCAAATTACTAACACCTCTCATCTTTACTCTCACCTTTACTTTCTCTTACTCCCTAAATTACATATAACCTACGCCGCCATCACCCCACCCCTCCCCCCCACACCCAGCACCATCACCCACAAAATTTAACAGGAGGAGGCGGAGGCCGTTAAGAAATTGTAGTAATTAAACGAGCCGACAATGAAGAAGATGAGGAAACGGAGAGCAATGCGGTTGACGGTGGCACGTGGGATTCAGATTCTAGTAACGCGGCTAGGATACTGAAATGTTTGTGGTTAGGGGAGTGGCGGTGGTGGTGCTTTCCAGTCAAATCTAACGCCATGGCGATGGGGCAGAGTGGGCGACTGCCGATTGGCTTTTTCGGCCAGAATCCCGGCGTCTGCCACTGCTCTGATACCCAGTATCGCCCCTGCTTCCCCTGTCCGATGTTTCTTATTTTTGCTATCCATTTTTGTGTGCCGCTACTGGTGGTGGTGTATGTTCCACCATTTTTGGCGCGTGTGTGTGTGTGCGCGCTTGGATCTGTATCTATTTGTTTATGGGTGTGTTCGGATCTGTATCTTATTAATGCAGCTGATGCTAGCTTTACTTCAGCAAGTAGTACTACTATGTTCAATTCTTGTTCAGATACTAGAAATGGAGAAGAAGCAGATAATATAGCCACCGTGCATCCATGCCTAATGATAACAAACATCATCTGCCTCCTTTTTTTTTTCTTTAGGGTGCTTATCACAATTTATTAATTTATGGCTATTCATTTGCAGAGGTTAAAAGAAGAAAATGGTTAGAAGATAACCCAAAGTCGATTATATTTTTGATGCTACTCCGCCTCCGTTTCACTAAAACATCGCTGAAACAATCTGAAACAGTTGTTGAAACAATCTGACACAGTCTGAAACGACGCTGAAACAATCTGAAACCCGTTCTAATTGTTAGATACGGATCTGAAACAGTTAGATACGGTGCAAAAACAGTTAGATACGGTGCTGAACACAACCTGAAATGGTGCAGAAATAGTTAGATACAGTTTGATACGGAGCAAAAATAGTGCAGATATAGCGCTGAAATAGTCTAAAACAGATAGTGAAAAAGTCTAAACAAAATGTAAAAAATAATGTGAAACAATGCAAAAAAAGTGAAATAGTTTAGAAACAGTGAGAAACAACGCACAAACGGGATGAAACAAATACTAAAACAGTCAAAAAATAACTAGATACAGTTTAGAAATAATTAGATACGGTGCAGAACAATACAGATACAGTGAGATACAGAAAGATACAACGAGATACGAGGTAGTTGGTAGTTAAGAAACATCGAGATACATTAAGATACAACGAGATACGGTTAGAGACAGAGTGGTTGGTAGTTAAGATACAGGGAGATACAACGAGATACGATATGGTTGGTAGTTGAGATACAGTGAGATATGATGTGGTTGGTAGGCGAGATATGATGTGGTTGGTAGGCGAGATACGGTTAGATACGATACAGTGAGATACAATGAGATACGATGTGGTTGGTAGGCGAGATACGGTTAGATACGAGGTGGTTAGTAGTTGAGATACGGTGAGATACAACGAGATACGATGTGGTTGGTAGTAGAGATAATGAGATACGACGTGGTTGGTAGGCGAGATACGGTTAGAGACGAGGTGGTTGGTAAATAAGATACATACGAGATAGTTGGTAGTTGAGAAACATCGAGATACAGTGAGATAGAACGAGATAATGTGAGGATGGGATGAGGAAAAGTGAAATTGGGGGAAATGAGAGGAGTACAAGTGAAATCGGGGAAAATGATCGGAGGAAAAGTGAAATTGGGAGAAATGGGAGGAGTAAAAGTGAAATCGAGGGAAATGGTGGGCGGAAAAGTGAAATAGAGGGAAATGAGAGGAAGAATGTAAGGGTTTGGTATGTTATGGGAAAATATTGCTATGTTTTTTCTATGTTTGTAATTAACTTGTGTTTTCCTCTATAGAGTTATTTTGCTAAAATGTTGCTATGTTTGGTAATTATGTTCTAAAAATTATACTTTTGTGTAAAAATTCCTATTACAAACTTAAAGTGGGTAAGCCCAATGTAGCCCAGTCATGGAGGAGAAATCGTATTCAGTTTGGTTGTTTCTCAACCTTAGCCGAAACTACATGGGATTTCCACATAAATAGTCCTCAATATACCATATTAACAAGTCACCTAACACTAACATAATCTAGCCACAATATTTGTATTCAAAAAAATTGATTTATAAATAAAATATGGTATATTATTAGATTAATATTCTTTATATATAACTTCTATACACATATATACACACATATATTTGTTTTATATTTTTTAAATATTTATATCATCAAATTGTATCTAATAAATATGACAGGAAAAGAAAGAAAAGATAAAATATGGTTACAAAAAGTGGATAAGAATTGGGAATGGTTATGTAGGGTAATAAGAGATATGAAGAGGATGAAATCAAGAAATAATATATAGTTATCAACTGTAAAGATTATTCAGTTCATAATATACCAAACATTTATTTGAGGTGCTAATTATGAGTTAATGGAAAGCTTGAGCTGGATGTCTTCTTCATTTTTACACTTCAACCAGTTCCTAATTAGGGGCCATTTGTTTAAATTAAGATTAAGATGTCAAAATCTAAATATACATTCGAATATTAAGATGTGATCCTTGAATCTAAATAATAAATAATTAATAGAGATAATGGTTTAAATCCCCCTTAAACTATCACTGTTTTGCAAGTTTCCTACTTAAACTATGCGGTGGTTATAGAACCCCCTTGAACTATTATTTTTCATATCTACTATCCCCCGCCTTAAAAAGTTTGGGTGTGTGTATGCACTCTCTACTTACGCGTAAGAACATGTGCCATGTGGCACACACGTGGAATTTATTAATTCGTCATGTCATCTTGAATAATATAAATAGACAAAAAGTAACAAAACAAAAATTAAAAGATTAAAATCAGATATAAATAAACTAACCTTAGATAAAAAATCATTTACATTTTACAATTACACAGTAAAAAATAGTGGAAGCGTCGGTCTAAGAGAAATCCTTCAATTCTCTGAAACAACAAACTCAAAATGGTAAAATCTCTCAATTTCTTTAATCTATTTTGGTGAAACAATATCTTAATGGGTTGGAATATTATTGTACTTTAATGGGTTCAAGACGGGTAGACAATTAAGTGAGAAGACCAATTTCTAGATAAGTTTCAAAATAAGAAAACTTTCCAAATTTAATGGTGTTTTGGTATGTAATGGAAGAGGGAGGGAGAAGACTCTTGTAAATAAAGAGAAAGAAAAATAAATAAATAAATAAATAAAGAAAAATGAATAAAGGACCAAAAAAATGGTGAAATCTGAAAAATAGGTGCCAACTAGATTTAAATTTTGACTCTCCACGCGCCCTTTGACAACTGAACACACATACTTTGCCATGTGGCAAGGCGGGGGGTTAGTAGATATGAAAAATAATAGTTCAGGGGGTTCTGTGACCACCGCATAGTTTAGTTAGAAAACTTGCAAAATATTAATAGTTTAAGAAGGATTTAAACCATTATCTCTAATTAATACTGTTTGATTTTTCAACATCTTAATGAAATCATCAACTGTCTCATATCATTGATAACTCATGTTGTGTAACACGTAATAAAACTCTTTTCTTACTCTGTCTTTTTATCCATTTAACGTTGATCTTATTTTAAGCTGATGTATTACTTATACAATAAAGCAAAAGAATACTTTTTACTTTTACTTTGTACCTCATACAAGTGACACAGTTGCGTGAGACTTGTTTATTTCACTTTTGGATTTTTTGAACCCAAGCGTAAGATTTTGATCCACCATTGCGAAACATAAATAAATCACATGATCTGTGTTAGCTGTGAGGTAAAAATTCTTGTCTTGGACGAAGAAGACAAACATTAGCTCTACCGTTTGAATTTGCTTTGCAATTTAAAAAAAAACTTTACAAAAATAGTCGTCATAATCAATATGCATAAAAAATATTACTTTGGTCAATTAGGTGTGCTTCTCACATGTCTCTTATAGCTTGAATCATTTCAAGGAATTACATTTTATTGTTCAAACATTTATTATACAGGTGATCATCGACAAACTCTAATGATTCCAAAGTTTGAAATCACCCCGAAATGTAATTCTAGAGGGATAATCTTATCCCAGTCGAGGTGAAGCGGTACCGAAAATATTAGGAATCTTCCTACTATTTGCTTTTCTTTTAGCACAGACTTAATTGTAGTATATGAGTACTAGTACTAATTAGCTATGATAACTCCTTACCCAATAGTCTTCATGCAATCTTGAGATAGATTTGCTTTTCAAGATTGGGTTAAGAGTAACACACACACACACAGTAATCATTCAGTTCAAAACAATTATGCAACATATTTTCACTCTCACATTGATCTGTCATTACCCACCCAAAAATGATAAAATAGAAAATAAAGATACATCAAAGCAAAATGCTAAATTGCCTGAAATAACAACAGATGCAGTAGATTACCAAAATCACAATATGACAAATTTGGAAAAGCATATTTCCAATTAGTACAAACACAAGATCTATTTTATACTATTACACACATGGGGATGATGGAGGAAACCAATACCTCAAAAGGAGAAGTAAATGTATATGCTATATAGTCTAAATCACACAAAAGCTAAACTATTCCCTCTGACCTCTGTCACACTATTTACCCCAATAATGAATGATTAAATATACATAACTAGAAAGAAAAAGATGCCCCTTTTTTGTGTGTGCATTTGTAGTAAAAATAAATTTGCAAAATGAAAGGTCCTCCTCACACTTAATGGAATCTGACCCACATTTCCAAGGGACATTAACTCCAATGATTTTGCTCCACTTCTCAAAACTGGTATAGTACCCACAAAGGAAAAAGAGATATCTTGACCCCTCAATCCATTATTGTAATTTTATTGACTTTGTTCAACACTTTGTCTATAAATATCTCCTGTTTCTGATTGTTGCTGCTGCTGTTGGTTCTCTTGCTGTTGTTGTTGGTTTATTATTTGCATTAGTAACTCTCCAGCCTTCACATTGGAACCTGGATTATCTGAAATGAGCATTTGTTTCTTGGACTTGTTTTGATAGATAGAATCAAGTATATGAAAATAAGGACACGTTTTTGAGTCCTCTGGCCTCCTCTTTTGGCTCTCTTTAACTCTCCTATAATACTTGTTTATGTTCTCCCATTTCTCTTTACACCTCTTGGCATTTCTATCATATCCAAGCTTCTTCATAGCACCTGAGATATCCTCCCACAGAGGCCCTTTTGATGATCCATTGTCATTGTATTGCAAATCAAGATTCGTTCTTATCCCAATCAATGCTTCGACTTCTGCTTTAGGCCATCGAGAAGAACTCGTATTAAACGAATTCTCACCAGCACTGTCATTCTCTTGTTTGTCAATGTTTTTGTCCAGCATGTTCTCCTGCTGCTTGTCATTGTCTTGATGCAAAACATTCTCTTGGCTTCCACCAGGTTTCACTGACTCACTCTCCCGTTCCTCGGTGTGTCTCTCATGAGATACTTGGGATAAGTCCAATGGCAACTGTATCTGCGCGCTTTGCTCAGATATTTTCTGCAAGAAAGCCATCACTGCTGCATCTTTGGCAGCAGCAATAGCTCTTTCATTGGCTAGTGTTTCTTGTTCTTTCTTTATTCTCGCCATTTCCTGCATCTTCCAAGCTTCTTCCCTCGCCATCCGATCCTTCTCATATTTTTCTATCGCTTCTAAAAACTTGTTATGCAAGTCCGCTTGCTTGTCCAACACTTCCTTCACCAACCTCTCAAAATAACCAGCCAATTTCCTTTTCTTCAACACCCTGCCATCAGATTCCTTACCTGAGGACGAGGTCGTGGAGGTGGACGTCGACATGAACTCCGGATTGAAACCTTGCAGGTTTCGACAAGGATCCATTCTGAAATCTTGACATCCACTAGTGGCAGCTTTTATCATTGTCATTGGCATAGGCATTGGCACGGGCATCGACATTGTATGGTTCGATGGAAGTAGCGAGGATTGGTTGTCTAGAAGCTCTAATTGCTCAAAAAATCTATAGTGTTTCCCGGTTTGTCTGCCAGATCTACCATCTTTTGTTCTCTTGTGATACTTATAAATGTTCTCAAATTTCTCCCTACATTTCTTTGGACTTCGATTATAACCAAGCTCACTCATTTTCCTGCCAAATGAATAAAACCAATAACTTCCCATTGTTCCTTGTTATTTCAAATCTTCAAATTTAACCACAAGTACAACAAAAAATATAAATTCCCAACAGCCATCTAAATAATATTCAAAAATCACTCTCACCAAGCTTAACAAGCAAATCAAGATCCAGGAAAATTTGAAAATCATTACAAGCTTATAACTATACCCTTAATAAGATAGTACTCATAATTAACCATCATGAAATGTGCAAGTTTACTAAACAACAACAACAACAACACACCCGGTGATGTCCCACTAGTGGGGTCAGGTAAGAGTGAGATGTTCGTAGAACTTAGACCTTACCCACCTAGGTGGAAAGATAGATGCAAGTTCACTAAAAATTTTGAAATTAACTTGAGCTCAATATACAAAATACTCGAAAGATGCTTGATATATAAGAAAGTATGCATAGACAATAGTAACGCGTTTTAAAGTCGTACAGGCCTAGACTTGAAGCGGACAATAAGCATAAAGAGTGAAGTATGGTACCTAGAAATTTCATCCCAAAGAGGGCCTTTGAGAATGGAATCACGAAATGCTAAGTCCATTTGTGACCTTATGTTGAGCAAAGCTAATGTTTCTTCATGTGGCCAACGATTCCCACTTGAATTCTTGTCACCACCACTTCCGCCACCATCGCTGCCGTCATTCTTCAGCTCCACCACTTGAGTAACGGCGGCGCCACCACCACCACCAGCTGAAGCTTCCAGCATTTTCTTTTCTTTTCTTTTTTTGTTCACCTCACACTTGTTTGTTACTTCTCAAAGGGTGAAACTTTATTTCTTGGGCTTTGTAGTAAAATAATTGAGGGTGCACTTATCAGTTATCCTCTCCTTTTTCCTTTTTTATTTTCGTGGGGGTTGGGTGTTGGGCGAGGGGGTGATTTGAAATTTTGGGATTTTAGTAATTTCTTAAATTCAATCCCATTTTTATTTTATTGCTCTTGTACAAGGGGGTCAAGTTATGTAGAATGGAGGAGTAAGGTGTGGTGAATTAGGGTTTATTTTTCTACCTTTTAAAGAGATTGAGAATTGAAGTGGGACATGTGAATAACAATTTGGCAACTTTGTTCAAGGTTTTAATTTGGACCCCATTTGGGTAGGCTGAAAGTTAAAATAGTTTTTAAACATTTATACGTAAAGTACTTCTTAAATATTATTTTTATAAATAAGCAGTTACTGTTTGAATATAAATGTTGAAGTTGAGAAAAAGTTATTGAGGTGTTTCATAAAAAAGTATTTGTTTATGTTAAATATTTAAAATATTTTTAAAATAAAAAAAATGAAAGGATAATTTAGGGCTTTTGTTGGAAGAGTATTAGTAGAACTAGAAAAAACTATAGGGAATAAAATGGTAAAATTGTTCGTTAAACCAACTTACAAACTAATTTGACAAGCATTTTAACCAAACCAAACACTCCCTTGGTTAGAAATGTGTAAGTTGAAGTTTTCCTCTTGATTTTGACTTTTCTTCTCACGCTATTAAACTATAGTCAACTTTGCTAGGGTGGAGTCCAAAATTACAGCTTGGAATTTGATATATCACGTTGGAATAATGTGAAAACTTTTTGGTCAAAGTTTGAGGAGAAGAAAAAGTTTTTCTATTTTTGAAATTTTGAAGGGGAATAATAATAAATAGAAAAGAAAGAAGGTAAAGATGAGTCATGGTTATCAATTTGGCAATTTGAGGAGATACTAACAAGTGGAAGATAAAGAGGAAGTGAGATGGAGGGATAAGTAAAACGAAAAATTTGAAAAAATATATCTTCATATTCCAAGTTGGGATTTGTAAGTTTGTGCCTTTAAAGCTAAATTTAGTTAAAAAGTCGGCCATACAGCTCACATTCTTGCTTTTGGACGGTTTTTTGATTTCACACAGGTTTTATGCAACTATGGGTGAAATTGTGGAATTTCCTTTTCCTAGTGTCCTTGTAAACGACAAGAGTTTTATATTGTTTTCAAAATGTAGGCCCATAAGTTCAATGAATAAAATTGAGGGTTGATAATTGAAACAAAAAAGATGAGGTGATTTTTTGTTAAGTCAAAGCAATTTTGTCTGATCTAGATAATACTGTCTGTATTAATAGATATTACGAAGGTTGATTGCTAGTTAAACAAGAAACGTATATAACTATATACTATTGGGACTTGGAAGTTGAGGGGGGTGGATACATATGAAGAAAAAAAGAAGAAGTAGTTTTATAGAAATAACTGTTCCAATAAGGATGCATAAATTAGATACTTGTTATGCACACATTATACATGAAATATGCATGAAAATCATAAATCACTTTGTGAGGCAAAAATGCTTTGATATCATTAAAAAAGCAGTTTTCATGTGTGAGTTGTGTACCATAGTCAGTAGCTAGATACGAATAAGAATTATTATTTATTTAAATAAACTAACCATGTTTTTTAAAAAACATTGGGAAAGTTAACTTATGTAGAGTCATAAATTTTTTTATTATAAGGAACTAAAAATAATTCATTATGAGATACGGCATGCTATTGAAGAATGCATGTACAGTCATTTCACATTTATCATTGTTTAATAAATTGTGATCCTACCTTTTTATTTAATTTTCATAATTTGACTAATTAAGATTTTCACATAATTAACCTCATGTATAAGACTTTCTTTTAAATCAACGAATTGAAATCCAATATCTTTTTTCAGCTAAACAAGAGCTAGTTCTTGCCTGTCTATAATAAATACTCTTTCACCAAAATCTTTAATCTTTTGACTTCAATTATTTCCAAATTCTTTTAGTCTTCTACTCCCTCCGTCCCAAATTAGTTGTCGCTTTAGGAAAAATGGTGTGTCCCAAATTAGTTGACACTTTAGGATTTCAAGACAAAAATTGTTAGTCTTTTCCAACTATACCCTTAATAATTAAAAAAATTCTCAACAAAATTTAATAATCAAACATTAAATAGGGGTAACATAGTAAAATATACACTCTATTTAATGATTTTCTTAATGAGCGTGAAGAAGCTAAAGGCGACAACTAATTTGGGACGGAGGGAGTACTTCTTTATATTTTTGGGGTTTACTTTTCGTGATGGTGTGTTGGGGGGGTGGGGGGAGGTTTTTGGGTGGGGAGGGAGTTTTGATCTGAGGGGTTGATGATAAGTTGGAGTTTATGTATGATTATTAACTGCCTTGTAATAATAAAATGAGATTAATGTAAAGAAGATGAAAGAAACATAAAGTTGGCCTTTGGGGAAAGGAAAGAGACACCTAATCATAGAGCTATGAATAGATAGAATTATTTACGTAATCTCGACGCCAGGTCATTTTGTATAAATAAATAAATAAATAAAATAAAAACAAAAATATGCGCAGTAAAACGTTACTTATTAATGAAAGGAAGGAGGAGGGGGGAAAAAGAAGCAAATAGGAATCTAAGAAGGTGTGTCATTTTCAAACTTGACAAAGAGTGAAGTAGTAATTATCTTTGAACCAATATTCAACCACTTGGAGTAAATATGTGGTCGTAACTTGCTTGCTGTCCCACGCGGTATGCTTTTAAACTTACCAGAAGGAAATTCCGATAGTTCACTGTACAAATAAAAAGAAAAAAAAATCTAACTTTGGAGCCCGTTTGGGTTAGCTAAAAGTAGGGGTGTGCAAAATCGAACCGCTACAGATAGTTGAACCGTTACCGCTACTGATAAGCATAATGGTATCGCTACAATGATATATCAGCTTGGTAATGGTATTGATTTCTAATACCGATCAGATATCGGGGTGCGGTAATGGTATTTATATCTTTAGCGTTGTTTAACCTAGATCCGATTTTAGGCCAATTAACAATTAAATTTGTATTTTCGGAGTCACGATCAATAGTTGAGATTAAGAGTTTATACGGCGAGTTGATATGATTATAATGCAAGGACGAAATATAAATATTAAATAGTAAAGATAAAGCGTAAACGGAAACAAGGAGAAGTAACCGTATTGTATCGTTTGTCTCCGGGGAGAGTTCTTCGATACCAACCACACTTCAAACAATCGAAAAGCTATAAAATATGGACCGAGAGAATATCTGAGCAAGAGTGAGAGAGTATTCTTATTGATAGTGTAGACAGAAAGTAGAGTTGTTGTTACAATCGATTAGGGCGAATGCTATTTATAGGCCTGTTAGGCACCCGTTGGGATTTTGTAACCGTTGGGCGTGGATCTGACTGAATAAGTAATTGCTGGGCATTTATTCAGCGAAGCCATAACCGCTGGGCTGTAATGATTGCCTTAATGACCATTAAATGGATGATCGTGGATAATAATGCTAATAATTGCTCATTTAGACCGTGTTGACCGTTGAAGTCCTTAGGTCTGCTCGTCTGTCCGTTGGATGTCTGTCCGTTGAAATATCTGCTCGTGCCATGTGGGAGACACGTGTAACCTAAACAGGTCCAGTCAGCTTTTATCCAATACAGATAGTCCCCGCACTTCTCGGGCAGAGTGTCTGTCCGAGGAGTGGATAATAATTTTGGCGGGAGTTTTCGTAAATTTTTTGTCTTTATGTGGTGCATCTCGATGACGTATGAACCTTATCAGATAAGTGATAAGCTCTTATGACGTGCGCATTAAATGCGCCGTATAAAAAAGTAACCACAGCTGGCACGCCTGCGGAACCGCAGTTTACTCTGAAGTGACTACTGTGTGCCCCAAGGGTAAAAGTAATGATTTTAACCGCCTCCACCACGTGCACACGTCGTCTGTTGATTGCGAGGTGACCGCTGCTCTTCAGGGTAATGATGATACTATAAAGTTTTGATGAACCCTATTCTTCCCCTCAACGGCCAGATCTGATCGTAGTCTCTCTGATGACCTCCACGTGTCTCGAGGGAAGTTGCGGGGCTGAATCTTTTTGTTCCTATAAATAGGGGTTTGCTTGATGAGAAACTTTTTACTTGCCTTTATTTCTTCTCTGCTGCTTTTTGAAAACCTTTGAACTAGCTTTTGAGTTTTTCTTGATAACTTCATATTTTTCCTGAAATCATGACTTCACGATCTAGGAAAAGTCAAAACACTGATATTGCTGGTAGTTCCTCGGTGGCCACTCCCAGGCCCCGAGCTACCCAGGCTACTGATGCAGAAATAATCCCCAAGAAGTGGGGTCAACTTGAGTCGGACTGTAACATTAAGTCCTTTCACAATAGAAAGGGAGATACGCGTAACTGGCCGGCGTATAGATTTAAGTCTGGGATCACGAAGGAGGTGGTCCCACATGTGAGGATAGACTGTAACTGGGGCGATGAGGTTCCCCTCTTGCCGGTCTCCGAGGGGGAGAACATTACTTCCCATAGAGCAGGGTGGACAACCATGTGCACCTACCCCTTCACAGTGGGATGTAGATTACCCCTGCACCCTGTACTGGAGAGGCTTTGCAGGGAGTACCTTCTCTGCCCGGGGCAACTGAGCCCCAGTATATATAGGATAGTTACACTTTTAGATTGGTTTGCGACAGAAACCGATCAATCTTTTGGCTACGAGCATTTTATCTCTTTGTACAGTATACAAATTTTTAAAGATGGCTATGTAAATGCTAGGATGCGCGGAAGTAAGGGTTTGGTGCGCAGTTCTGAGGATACCGGTGACCGAGGCTGGGTGCACCGGTATCTGTTCGTGCGTTCCTCAGCCTTGACCTTCGATGACAAGGCTCATCTTCCAGAAGTCTGGAATAAGACGCGTGAGTCCCCGAGTTTTTTTTTTTATATACGCTCCTTTCTTCTTCTTGTTTGCTAACTTCGTTCAAACTTCTTTGTGCAGCGGCCAAGCAACCTTACGACGGGCTCATATCTGTCGATGAGCTGACGGTGTGGGTTGAGCCGATTTTGAAGAAGTTTGGTCCGGAGAAAAGAGAGTGGGCGTATTTTGCTGCTCTCAACAGTTTGACTGTGAAACACCACGGTGAGAAAATTTTTGCCTCCATGATCGTTTTTCTTCTTCGAAAGTTCTCCGTGTCTGACCGTTTTCCCTTTCTGTAGGTTTGGGCACTTCAGGAGATTTCTTTCCTGTCCCCCCTCAAGACGGGCCTTCCGAGCCTGTTGCTGATCCAGTCGCTGAAGCTGAGGCTATACTAGCTTCGGTGGACGCACTGCACAGTAGGGAGGGGGGCGAAGAATTCCTGTCCGGTGGGCTGGACTCCCTGAAGAGAAAAAAGAAAAGCAAGGGAGAGGGCGGAGCACGGAAGAAATCTGCTCGTAAGACCTCCGTGGCTGCCGGGCAAACCTCGTCAACTGGCGGTAATCTTTCTTCTAGGGTCAGTGTGCCGGAGCCTGCAGAAGAAAATGCCACCACTGCTGCTGAAGTCCCCGAGTCTGTACGGGGAGAGGGTTTAGCCAAGGAGGTTATCTATCTTTCGGACACTGAGCCCGAAGTTGATGTTCCTCTTAGGCGAAGACCTCATCTTCGAAGCGACAGAAGAAGGGCTGAGGAGGAGGCTGTCCGTACTCCGCAGAGGAGTCCCCGAGTTGGTGACGGGGCAGAAGCTGGTCCTTCTCGTGCAGACAAGGGGAAAAGAAAAGTAGGTGAAGAAGAAGAAGAAGAAGTGAAAGAGGAAGTTAGAGAAGAAGAACCCCAAGAGGATAGCCGGGGTCCTCGTGTTTTTCGTTTAGAGGACCTTGAGAACGTGGCTACTGAGGGAGCAACGCCTGTTGGCCTTCGCGAGTGCGAGACTATAAACCCTGGGGTGGGAGGTGACTCTAACCTCTCATCGTCAAGATTCGTCTGGCGGTCAGTCATCACTGGTCAGACAGAGTTGAAGGATATCAGGGGTATTCGTTACAAGTTTGGGCCAAATTATCCTTCCGAACAGGCTTGGGAACCCAAGTACTGTGAGAGGAAGCATACTTTGAAACTTGCCCCTGATGTTAACTTCATAACAGGGCCAAGCGGCTTGGCTAAGGCGGTCTCTTCGCTCATCGGCCCCCGTGAAGAATGGGTGCTGAGGGAGCTAAGCGATGAGGACTTAGTCTTTCAGATTGCCGCCGACTCTGCCCGAGTAAGTATTCCTTGTTTTTGAGTTAGGAGTAATTTTAACCTCGGATTTCTCACTTTGACTTATTTTGCTCTTTCAGTCAAGTATGCTGGCTGCCGAGCTCATGTTTCGCTCCAGGCTTAACAACGTCGATCAGGTGGTTGCGATAAAGAAAGAGTTGCTGGAAGCTCTGAAGGAGAACAAAACTCTGATAGAGCAGTGTGGTTTCCTTGGTGATGAAGTTAGTCGGTTGACGAATGTCAACAATGAACGACTTGAGCAAATCCACGCACTCACCAGGGAAAAGGACCTTCTCTTCGAAGAGAGGGAAGGGTTCGCACACTCTGCTCAAGGTTTGGAGAGATTGCTTGAAGATTGTCGAACTTCTTTGAACAGGGCTATCGAAGATCGTGCATCCCTCGAGATGGATCTGCAGAGAGCTAATGAGGGATCTGCCAAAGCCAGGGCTGATCTTCAGGCTGCCAAGGATCAGGTTGCTCAACTAATGAGTGCTCAGACCGCATTAACCAAGGACTTGGCCAACCTGCGTGATCAGTCTGAAATTAAGGCCAAGCTTGCTGCTCTCGAAGCCAAGCGCACTTTGCTCGTGCAGATTCAGACTAAGCAAGTTAATGTCGAGGAGATGCTGCAGTCCACAAAGGGCGCTGTTCGTAGAATAAGACAAGCTTTGAATCTCTCTCCTGAGGAGTCTGAAAGAGAAGATGATGATGAAGATGAAGATGAAGATGATGGTGAAGCTTCAGGGGACGACGGCAGAACTGACGGAGCTGGTGCGTCGAGTTCTGGTCGTAGCCCTAAATGTTGATGACCTTTATCAATCTTTGATTGAGGGTCTTTTTTATATTGTCTGGCGAAAGCCGGACTTATTTGTTGGTGGACAGGAGTCTAGTAGAGACTGTCTGATCCTTTGTATGGCCAGTTTCATTTGGCCTTTGAACACTCTGCAAATTTCTGTCAGCCGTTTTCGGCATTTTATCAATTCACAGGATAATGTATATATGTTACTTTAGATCTGCTCAGTGACTATATTTAGTTTGAACTTTTGATCTTTTTGTATGCATATGTTGTGGCTTTCGTGCCTTATGATTGGGAATTTTTCTTTTTGAATTCTGAACTTTATTAAGTTCGTATTTCCAAAAATCTGCCCAAATGTTTTTAACTTAGCCTTCCGTTATGATGAGGTCGTAAGCTATGAGTAATCTGACCGAGTCGTGGTCGCTTTTGGCCAAATCATTGCTCTATGCGTATAACTTTGCTTATTGTTTTGATAGTTGAAAGTTGTTGCATGGCTTTGTAGATTGGCTCTGGCCGAGTTAACTGGCCTTGTGGACGACTTCTCTTATTTTCGCGGAAGCCTTGTCACATAAATGTTTTGCTTTGTGAATGACTCCTCTTATTTATCGTGGAAGTTCCTTCACGTAAAAGTTTTCGTCTTGTGAATGACTCCTCTTATTTGCCGTGGAAGTCTTTATCACGTTTAAAGTTTTTTTTTTTGAAAAACTTTAGAAATTCGCCTTTTGATAAGGTCTTATCTGGCCTACAGGGGCCTCTCACCACCCCCTTGTTTTTATGTTGGAGCACGCAGAGTGATAACATGAAAAGAGTTTTCGGTGAGTTGCATATTGAACACATATGACCAAACGAGGAGTATTTCCGTTGTGGGATTCGAACCCACAGCCGCGAAGTTGAAGAACTTCGAGCTCTACCAGTTGAGCTAAACGGATCTGACCTTGTTTAGGTCGTTAGTACCATTTAGAGAAGATATATAATAAAAGTAAGAACTTTTGCAAAGATAAAAGGTAAGTATAACTAACCGTTTTATCACTTAAAAGTGATACCTTTTGAGGTGAACCACGTTCCAACTGTTCGGGACAGTTGAGCCGTCTGGTCGTGCCAAGCGATAAGATCCCTTACCGACTGAAGCAATTACCTTGTAGGGGCCTTCCCAATTAGGGCCAAGCTTCCCTGAGTTTGTCTCTTGTGTGCTCTGGGAAACTTTTCTGAGTACAAAGTCCCCGACTTGGAAGCTTCGTACGCGTAGTCCCCGGTTGTAATACTTCTTGATTCGTTCTTTCTGGGCGACCACTCGCACGAGGGCCAGCTCTCTGCGTTCTTCGAGGAGATCCAGCTCTTCAGATAGGTTGACTGAGTTTGACTCGTCGGTGGCATATGCGTATCGCAAACTGGGTTTTCTTATCTCAACTGGGATTAGAGCATCTGCGTCGTATACCAATGAGTAAGGAGTCTCTCCGGTACTCATTTTTATCGTTGTGCGATAAGCCCATAATACCCCAGGCAGCTCTTCTACCCAACATCCCTTTGCCTGCTCGAGGCGCTTTTTAAGAGATTCAACGATGATTTTGTTGGTAGATTCTGCCTGTCCATTGGCGACAGGATGATACGGCGAAGAAGTGATCCTCTTGATATGTAGATCGTCGAGGAATCTAGTCACTTTCTGGCCAATGAATTGCGGGCCGTTGTCCATGACTATTTCTTTGGGTGCCCCAAAGCGACATACGACAAAGCGCCAGAGGAAGTCGACGACTTCCGTTTATCGTATCCTTGAGTATGCTGCCGCTTCGACCCACTTTGTGAAATAATCAGTGATGATCAATAAAAAGCGCATCTCTTTTGGTGCCGTGGGAAGAGGACCAACAATGTCCATTCCCCATTTCATGAAGGGCCACGGAGAGATTATTGAATGAAGTGGTTCCGCTGGCTGATGGAGAAGATGGGCGAACCTCTGGCATTTGTCACATTTCCTGACGAATTCATTTGCATCTTTCTCCATTTTGTCCCAATAATAACCTGCACGAATCAGCTTCCGGGTTAATGCCTTACCTCCGGAATGGTTTCCACAACAGCCTTCGTGGACTTCTCTCATCACATAATTAGTCTGGTTTGGTCCAAGACATTTTGCGAGAGGTCCTGCGAACATCCTCCGGTAAAGCTCGCCGTTGAGAATTGTATATCGAGCAGCCTTTACTCGGAGTTTGCGAGCAGCTTTTGCATCTGCGGGTAGAGTTCCATGGATAAGATAATTTGTTATCTCATTCCTCCAGTCCCAAGTAGTGCTGATAGTGTTGACTTCGAACTTTTCTCTGTCCATGGTCGTATAGAGAAGTTGAACAACAGCTGAAGAGCTAGCTGCCCCTATTTCTGCTACCGATCCCATGTTTGCAAGAGCATCAGCTTCGTGGTTCTCTTCCCGTGGAATCTGAACTGCTTCCCATTCACCAAACTGTGTTAAAAGTTCCTTGACTCGGGCGAGGTACACTTGCATTCTGGATTCTCGTGCAATGAAACCCCCATTGATCTGATTGATCACTAGCTGAGATTCGCTTTTTAGTTTGACGATGATTGCCCCATAGCTGCGGGCTAGTTCTAATCCTGCAATAATGGCCTCATATTCGGCCTCATTGTTAGTAATGAATGGACATTTGATAGCTTGCCTTACCGTCTCCCCGGATGGAGCAACGAGGTCCAGTCCGAGTCCTGACCCTTTTACGCTCGAGGAGCCGTCTGTATAAAGGATCCAGGTGCCGGGAGCCTGCCCTGCATAAAGAATAGCTTCTTTTTCTGCCTCAGGATATATATTCACGCTGAAGTCTGCCACGAAGTCCGCCAGAACTTGTGACTTTATTGCTACCCTGGGCTGATAAGTGATATCGAATTCGGATAATTCTATAGCCTATTTTACTAACCTTCCTGAAAATTCAGGTTTGTGCAAAACATTTCGTAAAGGAAAAGTTGTAATCACGATTATCGAATGACTTTGGAAGTAAGGACGTAACTTACGGGCAGCGGTTACCAGTGCTAACGCCAATTTTTCTAAAGGTTGATAACGGGTTTCTGCATCAACTAGAGCTTTGCTAATGTAATAGATAGGAAGTTGCTTACCTTTCTCTTCCCGAACTAGTACAGCGCTTACCGATGACTCCGAAACTGCCAAATAGACCAGCAGCTGCTCACCTTCCAGAGGTGTGGAAAGCAATAGAGGATTGGACAGATACTTTTTCAGATCTCTCAGTGCTTTCTAACATTCGGGAGTCCATTCGAATTCCTTGCTCTGTTTTAAGACATCAAAGAAAATTTTACAACGATCAGATGACCGGGAAATGAACCTGCGCAAAGCGGCCACTCTCCCTGTCAGTTTCATGACATCTTTCCTGTTGTGAAGTACGTCCGGTATTGATTCAATGGCTTTAATCTGAGCGGGATTGACTTCAATGCCACGCTCAGAAACAATGAACCCTAAGAACTTCCCCGATCCTATTCCAAAAGCGCATTTCTCTGGATTCAGCTTCATGTTATACTGATCCAAGATCCGGAAAGCTTCTTGCAGATGTGCCAGGTGGTCTTCTGCTCGTTTGGATTTGATCAGCATGTCATCGATGTACACTTCCATGGTTTTTCCGATATGGTCATGGAACATTCGATTGACTAGACGCTGATAGGTTGCACCTGCATTTTTTAGTCCAAATGGCATAACTTTATAACAATACGTACCTCGACAGGTTATGAACGCCGTTTTTTCCTGATCTTCCGGATCCATCAGTATCTGATTGTATCCGGAGTATGCGTCGAGGAAGGTTAGCACCTCGTGTCTGGCTGTTGCGTCGATTAACTGATCTATCCGTGGAAGAGGATATGAATCCTTCGGACAGGCTTTGTTCAGATCTGTGAAGTCAATGCAGACTCGCCACTTGCCGTTCTTTTTAGGTACGACAACCACGTTGGCTATCCAGTCTGGGTATTTGATTTCACGTACTGAACCGATTTTTAACAGCCGATCGACCTCGTCATTGATTACCTGGTTTCGAAAAGCTCCTTGCTGGCGCGTCTTCTGTTTCACCGGGCGATGGTATGGATCAACGTTCAACCTGTGAGTAATGATATCAGGAGAAATACTTGTCATATCTGCATGGGACCAGGCGAATGTTGTATGCCGCTCCTTGAGGAACTAGAGGATATCTCCTTGCAGGCGTTCGCTCAGCTCACTTCCCAAATACACCTTTCGCTCCGGTTTATCAGCAAACAGCTCTTCAGGTTCTAGAGCTTCTACGGTTGGCATGTGGTTTTCTCTTTCGTCCATCTTGGTGATGAATTACGGGACTTCATACTTAACCTCTTTAGGTGCAGTATCCGGCCCCGGTTGCTGTAATTGCTATTTGTTCTCCTCGGGTAGTTTGAGGGCTACCGAGTAGCAATCTCGTGCAGAGCGTTGCTCTCCTCGGACTTCACGTATTCCCCACTCGGATGGGAACTTCAACACCTGATGATAAGTAGAAGGAACAGCTTGCATGTCGTGGATCCAAGGTCTACCCAAAATGATGTTATAGGCTAGATCCGCATCGACAACGTGAAAAGTTGTCTCCTTGGCTACTCCTTCAGCAAGAGTAGTCAGGGTAATCTCCCCAAGAGTCTTCTCACTTGAGTTGTTGAAGCCGGAAAGTACTCGAGATACCGGTACAATCTTATCTGCTAGCTGCATTTCTATCACAACTCGTGATTGGATAATATTCGCAGAACTGCCCGCATCGATGAGCACTCTCCTCACGTCGAACTCCGCTACGCGTAACGTTATGACTAACGCATCAGCATGCGGGAATTGCGAACCATCAGCATCGGAATCCTCAAATGTGATTACTTCTTCTGATCGAGGGCGCTTGTTGTTTGTAATGGAGACCTTTGCATACTTCTTTGCTGTGAAGGTAACCGAATCTACCTCGATCCCACCCGAAATAACATTGACTGTTCGTTTCGGGGAGGATGCTCGCGGTGGACCAGATTTGCTCTGCTGAGCCTTCGCGTGAGTTTGCTTTCCCTTCTCAGTCATGAACTCCTTCAAGAATCCCTGTTTCAACAAATGAGCAATTTCATACCTTAAAGCCTTGCAGTCTTCGGTGGTGTGCCCATGGTCGCGGTGGAACTCGCAGTATAGGTCTTAGTTTCGCTTGCTGGGATCAGTCTTCATGTCTTTTGGCCACTTTACTTTTTCTCCCATATCTTTGAGTACCGCCATGACTTCTGTCATTTCAACGTTGAAGCTTGGCAGGCTTGGGGCTCCACGGAGATTCGATTCAGAATTTTCCCTCCGAGATAACCCTCTGTTACTGTTGCGGCTGCGTCCTTTGGAATTGTTACGCGATTGGTCAGGGTACGGCTCATATCGTGTGTCTGACCTCTCCGTCTCTGCTTTTCCGCCGGATCCGCTGCTGCGAGCCTGAGCCCTTCCTCGAGTACCTGTTCCAATCAGTTTATCTTCATTGATACGTACCTTGGAATTGTAACGATTGTAGACGTCTGACCAACTGGCTGCTGGAAACTCGCGAAGAAACTCGTAAAGTCTTCGTGTGGCCTCTGAGCTCATAATATCCAAGCTGTTGGTGAACGCGATTGCTGCCCATCTATCTGGTACTTTGGGGAGCATCATACGCTCTCTCTGGAAACGATCCACGTACTTGCGGAGTGACTCGTCAGGTCTCTGCTTGATTTCAAAGATATCCTCTACTCGGGTCTCCGTCTTCTGAGCACCTGTGTGTGCCTTCACGAACAATTCAGCCATTTCTGCGAAAGACCCAATGGAGTTGGGTGGCAACATTGAGTACCATCGCAGGGCTCCATCTGCCAGGGTTTCTACGAACTTCTTCAATTGTACAAATTCGATCTCCTCGTCGGTGAGATCACTGGCCTTTATAAAGTTGCTGAACATCATGAGGTGATCGTTGGGATCAGATGTTCCGCGATACCTTGGAATATTCGGCATTTTGAACGTCTTAGGTATCGCTTTTGGAGCTGCCTCCTTCTTCCAGGGTCGCTGTGAATAACGCTGGACGTCAACTTTCTTCAGCGTAGGTGGAGCGCCTGATATCTGGTCGATCCTTTCATGAAGAGATTTTTGAAGTGCCTCTTGGCTTTCTTTGAATTGTTTGGTGAGAGCTTCCATGACAAGGCTCATATCTGTAGGCGCCATAGATCCTCCATTCGGATTCTGATTGGCTTGAGTCGTCGGATCTGCAGTGCCACCGTTGTTGCGCTCTCCTCCTTGCCTTGATGTATGTGAAGAAGGTGCATTGGGGTCAGGTGCTGCAGCGTCAGCCCTTGCAGTTGAAGGGTTACTTCTCCGGAGAGAGGTAAGTGCCTCGTTTATCCCCCGATTTACTTCTGCCTGTTCCTGCATAAAAGCAAAGAGTGTTTCTTGGAGGTTCCCTTGGCCAGGGGAGAGACTCCTATGACGTCGTCTCCTGGGTGGAGTAGTGCTCTGAGAACGCACACGCCTATATTGCTGCCTGATCGGTCCTTGGGAAGATTGTTGCTGCCCGTCGGATGAATAATCGGGAGAATAATCAGGAGAATAATTAGGACTGAGTGGAGGGGTATTTACCTGTTGTCCGCCTACGATAGTTCGTTGAGAACTGCTTTCTGCCATGTTAGTTATAGAACAAAAAGATAGACGGAAATAGATACAATATCAAAGATAGACTTTTAACCTACGAAAGCTATTGATCAGCTCCCACTGTGGTCGCCAAATTATTTAACCTAGATCCGATTTTAGGCCAATTAACAATTAAATTTGTATTTGCGGAGTCACGATCAATAGTTGAGATTAAGAGTTTATACGGCGAGTTGATATGATGATAATGCAAGGACGAAATATAAATATTAAATAGTAAAGATAAAGCGTAAACGGAAACAAGGAGAAGTAACCGTATTGTATCGTTTGTCTCCGGGGAGAGTTCTTCGATACCAACCACACTTCAAACAATCGAAAAGCTATAAAATATGGACCGAGAGAATATCTGAGCAAGAGTGAGAGAGTATTCTCATTGATAGTGTAGACAGGAAGTAGAGTTGTTGTTACAATCGATTAGGGCGAATTCTATTTATAGGCCTGTTAGGCACCCGTTGGGATTTTGTAATCGCTGGGCGTGGATCTGACTGAATAAGTAACTGCTGGGCATTTATTCAGCGAAGCCATAACCGCTGGGCTGTAATGATTGCCTTAATGACTATTAAATGGATGATCGTGGATAATAATGCTAATAATTGCTCATTTAGACCGTGTTGACCGTTGAAGTCCTTAGGTCTGCTCATCTGTCCGTTGGATGTCTGTCCGTTGAAATATCTGCTCGTGCCATGTGGGAGACACGTGTAACCTAAACAGGTCCAGTCAGCTTTTATCCAGTACAAGCGTTACCGTATCGATAATCGATAAGTGTATTTTTTATATATTTATTTTATTTATTATTAATATATTAACTGGGTTGGCTAACTGGGTTGTTCAATATCATCTATAGGACTGGTAAGATGCCGAAGAATGGAGGTAGAGTACCATGATGCCATTGTATAAGAACAAAGAAGATATTCAAAATTGCAACAATAATAGGGGTATCAAGCTATTAAGCCATACTATGAAAGTGTTGGAAAAGATGGTAGAGAAAAGGATGAGAACGGAGGTGACTATTTCCGAAAACCAATTTGGATTTATGGTTGGGCGATCGACTACGGAAGTCATACATCTTCTTTAGAGTTTGGTGGAGAAGTATAGAGACAAGAAAAAAGACTTTAGAGACAAGAAAAAAGAATTACATATAGTGTTCATTGACCTAGAGAAGGCATATGACAAAGCCCCTAGGGAGGTGCTGTGGAGATGTCTGAAAGTTAAAGGTGTACCTATGGCAATCATCAGAGCGATCAAGGACATGTATGATGGAGCGAAAATACAAGTACGAACAGTAGGAGGCGGCTTAGAACACTTCCCCGTTGATATGGGGTTGCATCAGGAATCCACTCTTAGCCCATTTTTATTTGCTCTGGTAATGGATGAATTAACGAGGTGTATTCAAGGAGATGTACAATGGTGTATGTTATTCGTAGATGACAAAGTTTTTGTTGATGAGCCTCGCGACAGAGTTAATGATAAGTTGGAGGTGTAGAGGCAGACTCTCAAGTTTAAAGGTTTTCAAGCTGAGCTGAATGAATACAGAGCACATGGAGTATAAGTTTAGTGATGCGGCTCAGGAGTCAGATGTGGAAGTGACGCTTGATACACAAGTCATCCCCAAGAAAGATAGCTTCAAGTATCTTGGATCGATTGTCCAAGGTAATGGAGAAATTGACGAGGATGTCACTAATCGGGTATGGGCTGGTTGGATGAAGTGGAGGCTCGCCTCTGGTGTCTTATGCGATAAGAAAGTGACACCTAGGCTTGAAGGTAAGTTCTAGAAAGTAGTTGTTAGACCAGCTTTGTTATATATGGCGGAATGTTGGCCAGTTAAGGTCGCTCACGGTTAGAAGATGAGCGTAGCAGAGATGATAATACTTAGATGGATGTGTGGGCTTACTAGGATGCATAAGATCAGAAACAAGGTCATTCGCGACAAGGTGAAAGTAGCTACTGTGGTGGACAAGCTACGAGAAGCGAGGCTGAGGTGGTTTGGACATGTGAAGAGGAGGAGCACAAATGCGACGGTGAGGAGATGCGAGGGTTTGGCAGTGATGAGTCTTCAGGAATGTAGAGGTAGACCAAAGAAGAGTTGGGACGAGGTGATTAGACATGACATGAACCATCTCCAGATTACCAAGGACATGACCCTAGATAGGAAAGCATGGAGGCCGAATTAGAGTTGAAGGATAGATAGTAATCGAGTTATTTTTATCCATATTAGCAGTAGTATTATTTTTATATATTCTATTTCTAGCTTATTCCTTCTTCTTTTTTTAATTTGTTGTTGCTCCTTATTCATCTTGGGCATTTTTGTGTTTTTATATTCGTATTTTATTTTTTGTCATCTTGCTTCGTTCATGCATATTTTTTAAATATTTTATTTAGCCGAGGGTCTATCAGAAATAGCCTCGCCGTCTTGGTGGGGTAAGGTCTGCGTACATCTCACTCTCCTCAGACCCAACTTAGGTGGGATATCACTGGGTATATTGTTGTATTATATTAGTCTTTTTAGATTTACTTTAGTACAACTAAGTTTATAGATTAAACTTCAACTATATTGCTCTTCATAGTCATTACTCTTTATGAGGCTTGGCCCATTATTGTGCTTTAGTATTAGCTTGCATGTCTTATTGTTACGTACTAGTTGGTGGTTGCTTGGAAGCCTCCTATGCAGCAGTACTCTAATAAGACCATCGAGAATTCACGCATTACTTCGGTGGTATAATATCAGTTACCAAAATATTAATTACGGAACCGTTAAGAGCCGATAGCCGATATATCGATAGCTTATCAGTACGGTATTAGTTTTGCATAATTACACACTGTTAACCAATATACCACTGCCGATAAGCTAAAAACTGATGCGTACCAACCCATGAACCCCCCTAGCTGGAAAAAAAGTAGTTTTTGAGCATTATTTTTTAAGTGTTTTGAACTTGTTTTATATATAAGCAGTTACATATTTGGCTAGAAGTGCTGGAATTGAAGAAAAAAATGCAGAGATGTTTGGTGAAAAAATATGTTTTTATGGTAAATGATTAAAATATCTTTAAAATAAGCAAACAAAGATGAGAAGATAATCTGGAGCCTTTATTAATGAGAGTATTAGTGGAATAAAAAAATAATGGATAAAATGATAAAATCATTGGTCAAACAATAACAACTTTTAAGCCAAACGCAATAAGTTAGGATTACCCAGCTTATTACTTTTAATTTATTATGACTTAAAAATGACTCAAAAGCTAGCTTTTAAGTTAACCCAAACACCATTTCGGTTGTCCATTATATATATATATATATATAAAAGAAGTTTGACTCTCCAAATATTAAGAGCTTGTTTGTCCATGAAATCCTTTTCACTTTTTTTTAAAAAAAAAAATTGAAACATGTGTTTGTCCATGAAAAGCTGTCAGTTTTGGAGATTTTTTCACGAATAATTTTTGAAAAATAAAGTGCTTTTGACTACTTCTCAAGTTATTTCAAAAAATTAATTTTCTCCACTCACAAAACTTTAACTTTTTTCAAGTTAAATTTATGTCCAAACACGACTTCAAATTTCAAAAATAATTTTTCAACTCAACTTCAAAAGCCTCATTTTCAAATTTTTTTAGTATCTATGGTCAAACGGCTACTAAGTATGACAAACAAAGGCAACAAAGGAAGTATAATGTTTCTTTCTTAGAATGACAAGTTCTTGCAAGGTGAAAGAATGTTCATATTTGATTTTGTTACAACTCAGCTCAATAGTGATATCCTCTCTTTTGAACTTAGGTGCGCGGGACTTCTGACTGCATCATTAGGGTCTAAGGCATACTTCCTTATATAACTAATATATCTTCCATATTTTTTTACTGATGTGGCATGTGAGTCGCTTAGGGTGTTACATACACTCTATTTTGAGGATTCAACTTCCTTGTTGAGGCTTGTCTTACCATCTTGGAATTTGCCTAAACTAAGTTGGACACTTATGTTGCTTCATTATCGCCCAAGGTTGGACACAAAATGGTGTGACTCTGATACCATTTGTAACATCTTAATTCACTAATTATATTTTTGCTTTCAATCAAGGCACACATGACTTTAAATACGTTATTAGAGTCAATGACATATTTTATTATATATCTAACACATCTTCCGTATTTTGCCGATGTAGAATTTGCTTAGAATAGTACAGATTCAAATAGGTTTATATGTGTTAATGAAACCAAATATTACTTATGATTGTGGTACGTTCAGAATATGGTAAGACGAATTGAAAGGGAAAATGTTGAAACTTATATTAAATCGGCTAGGTTAGGGACTCAACATTTTCATTTTAGTTCTGTGCCAGGCAAACTCATAGAAATCGCCAGGATTTACTAGCAGCTGAACTTAACGATCACCAGGAGTTTCTCGTTGTGACTTGACAATCGCCAAGATTTTTGTCTGGCGCAGAGCTAAAAATTAAAGAGCTTTCTTATGGGGCCAGAAGTGGTAGATCTGTGTCGGATCTATTCAGTGACGGCAATATCTTGAATTTTCTATTTAAATTGGGTCAAACTAAGATACTAGAAAAAATTACATACAATATAGCTTTATGAAGTTTTTTTTACAAGATATAGAGATATTTTAATAGCTTACAAAAAGCAGCGACATTCCTCGTACATGCTACAAAATATAGCAGAATGTAAAAAAGTATATTGTAAAAGTTAATATAAGAGTGGTAAAGAACTTTCTTTTTTGTAGGCCGAAAATTATGCTTCAGATCTTTTTAATCCTTTTTTATCTTTTAAGGGTTTAACTAATTTAATGTTTCTCTCTCCCTCAAAACCCTCATTTGTAGTAAAATAGCAGATTTTGCCATATCTTTACCTCTGATTGTTGTGGTAAAATAGCAGATTATAACTCCTATATCTTAGTCCCTTTTGTGATTCAGAATCTTTTCTCATTTTTCATCTAAACACTTTCTCACTCCCATCATACAACGTGCTTAAGGTAATAGTTGAACACTAGAAACCCATACACATTAATTCATAATTCAACATCATAAGTAATGATATTACAGTAGAAATACAACTAAAATCGAATACAAATACACAGTAAAACAACAGTCATACAACTGCTATACAAGGACATACCATTGTTATACAACAGACATACAACTATTATACATATATGAAAAAATAAAAAACTACCAAAAGCACCATAACACTATTATAATCACCATAAAAATAGATGAGGAGGAGGAGGGGAAGAAGAAGAAGAAGAAGAAGAAGAAGAAGAAGAACTATACATCTGTATACACAAGCAAAACACAAGAGATACAAACGCAATACGATTGATAAATATAGCATACAAATCATATACAAGTCACATACATCTTCCATACAGGTCACATACAGTTGCCATACAACTGGCATACAAGTAAAAAAATTACAGAAGCTGAAAAAAAAATCTAACTCCGACCCATTTTAATTTGATATGGGAGTTCCATTAGCGGCTTCTACATCCATGAACAACGAGAAGGACAGAGTAGCTACTGTCGGAAAAGAAATAGGAAGCGATTGCCTCATCAAAGAAGGATGCAATGACTGCTGCCGGATCTCATCAAATCCTACCAACAATATACAACTTCTAATCATGATTTTTGCTTTGATTTAATTTAATATTTTTTGTGTTTGTAGAATATCCAATCATTTTTTTTAAATGTAATGGGGAAGCAATATATAACTACTTATCTATCAAAGAGAGAGAGCGGGGGAGGGGGGGGAGTAGAATCTTTTGTAATACTATGAAACATTTATGAGGTGTAACTGAATTTTAAAAAAATAGGTAATGCATATTCTTTCAATGTATTATATATCTTCTTATTATATGAATTGTTGGAAATTGGATACGGGGCACCCATGTGGGTCAACCCGTATCCACGTCCAAATAATAATAAATATATATATATATTTGTTATATATATTAATATTAAAAGAAAAGAGAGAAAAGACATGTCTCTTAGGAAATTATATGAAGAGTTGTGTCACTTCATATATATAAAAGACTAGAATCCTAGTGTTAGTAACTAACTAACAGAATCAACGTCTGTTTCCTTCTCTACGTATACAGAGAACGAAACTCTCTTTCCTCTCTAAAAAATACTCTCCTCTTCTATGTGAAGAACTATAAGGGTAGATTCCTGCGAAGTAACCAGGTACGACTTAGACTGTGAATTAATCTTTACAGTTCATGTTATTACATGTGATTGTATTGTAGACTAGTGAAACAAATACGGTTAGACCCTGGGCAAATTGTATGTTCTTGGATTGTTGATAATCCTTCATTGGTATCAGAGCCAGGTTATTTGTTTCCTAGTCTGATTTGTTTACTTGAACATTACTGTCGTGAATAGAGTTCCATGATCGTAGTTGCTGTAATTATTTATATGGCACTTTGAAAAAGTCAAGTTCTGAATCTGACAATTAAAGGGGTTAAGAGTATCGCCAGTTACTACTTGTGTTGTTGATTAAGTAAATGGACATAAGAGTTCTATTGGTAGTTTTATTCCAAACGGCCCAGTGTTGGCGTTTGAAAAAGGGATACATCTCTTTGGAGAGAACTTTGGTTGAATAAATGATTAGTCCCATGACGTCTTATTTTAAAGGCTCTCTGCTTGTGCTTGAATTACACATCAGATGAAGAAAAATTGAACTCTTGACAGATATATTGAGTCATAAAGGATAGCCATGTGGGGTTAGAAAATTAACAACTTCACCGTCTAAGAAATAAAGCAATTTAGTCCACACCATGTTGTTGGTATTATTAACTAACTGTGGTATATTTATATAGTATTTTCTCAGTGAATTGAGAATGATTATTCTCAAATAAAACTTCAATGTTTCTGTGCATCGCTACATATATTTTTTGTATATGTTATAAAATAATATTGAAAATAATGGAGACTCAAGTTAAAGTTTTTCTTGTAGACTTTATTGCACAATTCTATATTTGCATGAGTGCATATATAATGATCACATATACACATATACGTGTGTTGTATATAGTTGTGGTGAGTCTCTATTTTTTTAAGTGCTACAGAAAATTCATGATGCTTTCTTTCTTTAGTCATGGACTGAAAATTGATTAAAAAAGAGGAGTGGAAATTGGTAAATAACAGTTTATATTACCGTAGATAAAAGCTATTTCGTTGGCTTGTTAATGCTTGGACCTGTAGTTTAATTGCCTTAGTGAGTTCTTATTAATGTTTTAGCATTGACGTACTCACTCATCGTCGTAGGCAAGGGTCAATGTATAAGAAAGCCATTTTGTGGAAGAGGCCTACTTAGTACTGCTTGTTCAATTGGAAATTTGTCTCCTTGGACAAAGTTGGTAGATAAAAGTCCCTTATTGAAATAAGACGTGACATATATAGTTCTGTACAATATATATATATATATACACGAAAGGATAAAATGTGTTTTTTCTTTTTTTTGTTGTTGTCACGTTACTTAGAAGCAAAAGGGTGCTTCTTTTCATCTTTGGGGCTTTCATAAAAGGCATGAGAATGAGCAATTAAGTACGCTGAGCATATTTCATGATATGCTTTATTTGTCTAAAAGCTTCCATTATCGCCATAGCCAACTGAAACCACCACATTAATAGTTTTTTTTTTTGTAAAACTTATGGTTACCTTATTTTATATATGCACATGTGTATATATACAAGTGTGTGTACATATATAAACACATATAGGTATATGTTTGTGGTGACTTCTAAAACTTTCTTTGTGATATAGAAATATAAAGGTGCATTTACATTGTAAAGTTGCTCCTTATATATTATAGCCAAAGTATGTGTACTTTGTTTATTGAATTTCTATATTTGTTATAGAATTTCTATTTAGCGGCTCTTGAATTTAAGTTATTTAAGACTAGTCTTTCTTTAATGATTAATTATGTTAGATTTATCGAATATTAGAATTTGGATGATGATTGGGAACATAGTGAACTTTCGATTTCGGATCTAATATGAAATAAATATTAACATAGTTAAATTATTTTAAGGAATCGTATGTATATGAATTTTAGGCTCTAAGAAAGTACATAGTTGTCTCCTTGAGTTTATACTAGTTTATATCAATATGCCAACTGCTACTAGAATATTGTCCCAAGCTTAACAAAAGTGTTAACGCTGATAATAAAATTCAGTATGTCCTACAAGAGAAAGAGGCTCTAGATATGTCTATGATGTCTCCTGAAAGTGGCATTACATTTCATTGTAGCTAGTACACTATGACATATGTGATTCAAAGTATGAAATTGTTTTAAGCCAGTTACTTATATTCCATATAAGTTATGGATAGATGAAAATTCAATTCTTTTCTACTATTGGGTTTGTGCTGCTACTGTATATTCTATTATTTTCCCACATGGAAATCTAGTTCCAAGGGGAAGGACATGTATCAATTTGTGATACTATTTTAGTCCAAGATTTATATGTTCACAAGTGAACAAGATAACAGTGGCATAGTAACTGAAATTGAATCACGATGTTACATTCTAAGCTAATGTTTTTTCCTAAGTAGGGTGAGATAGGTTAAGACTTGTCTCTTCATAAAACTGTGGACCAAATTGCTTCCGCTATTATCAGTCAAATGAATTTGAGTAAAAGTCACTTTGGTGATAATAGATTTGTTCCGATTAACACCAAAATGACTAAAAGTATCCATTTAATATTATTGGTCCCAGTGGGAGTAACTATCAATTAATAAATCAATTTTATCAATCTCAATCTCGACGAATGAGTCGTCTCTGTATTCCCCATTGTCGATTTGAGATCAAGGGGAAGCATATATAGTTACTCCACAAGTTGACTAAGAGCTACGAAAGATAAATGAGGCTCTAAAATACCCTACTAAGGATAAGTACCTGGAACAATGGAACATGAAATGTAGTTAGTAAAACCAAACGAAGAGTTGGAATTGGTTGATCTACTTATGGTTCATAGCACCATTGGGAACAAATGGGTTCTCAAAATATGTGAAAGACTTAATGTAGAAAAAAATATGGGTGAATTTTTGAAGTTCAGGTTTCAAGAGATCGTTCGAAGGGATTGTTGTCTCTTTTAGGAAAATCTTATATCAAGAAATTATGTTGAACGATTCAATATGCATTAGTGCAAACCCATTAATACTCCTATTTATAGAGACAAAGTTTCAAGTGGGAGGATGTGTCCTCGTGAATCCACAAGAATATGATTTGTCTCATGAAGCTTGATATCTGTTATTTTAGTTAGTGGATATCAATCTGACTTAGAAATGGAATACTGGAAAGCGGTTAAAGGATACTGAGGTATCAAAGGCACATGTGATTATCCTTGTAATGTAAAGAAAAGGATCTACAACTCAAAGGCTTTTCTTACGATAATTGAAAAGAATATTTAGATGAGTGGAAGTCTAAATATGAGTTTGTCCTTGCTAAACAATGGCGTCGTGCATATTGTTAAATAACAAGAAATAATCATAAACCTTAACACAATGAAAACTGAATTTGTAGAGCTTTCAGCAACTATGCTAGAAGCTGTTTGGCTTAAACGTCTTACGATAAATTTGGGTGTGTTTGATAGTGCTATTGAATTAGTGACAATCAAGTGTGTTGGTCAAGTCTCAATAGCTTACACAAAAAAGTCCCAAGTATTATTGGAAGACAACACATATTGATATAAAGTATAATTTCGTTAGAGACATAGTTGTACATAGAAAAGTGAACATGAAATACATCTCTACGCGTTATATGATAGTAGATTCGATAATGCAACTCATAAAGTTTGGTGCTTATGAGTCATATGTGAAGGCATTGAGTTTGCGTAGATGTTGATGTATTTATATTTAAATTTTCCCAAGCATGTTCACATAAAGCTGCATTATTGGAGATGATGTAGTTGAAGCCTAAATTGATTGTTGTTGGTTCATATACATAGAATAGTTTTATGTTTAGTACATAAATTTGAAGTATGTCGGACAGATAAAAAGGTTGGCCTATTCACACAAGCAATCGCCTCTATTATCTAGGTGTCTAATAGGGATGAGACAGTTATAAATTTATTATTATCAGATGTGATAATAATAGAGAGCTTGAAGTTTATAATATGAATGTTGTTTTGTTTATGGTTAATCATATTTGATTAAATTTGATAGTCTGTCTTAATGCTAGATATGAGTTCTGAAGGATAAAATGTATGAGTAGATATGTGAACTCAAAGTTAGACATGAGTTGTCTGAACTATCATCTGCACAGTATTTAATTTTTTGAAAGACATACGCTCCACGGGAAAGGAGTCAATACTGTGATACGGGATTCATACCACGTGTGCATAAAGTGACCTATGGGCGATACAAGTTTAATCTCTACTTGTTTATCGTGTGAAGCCCATAAAATTATAAGTAATTTTCTTTCTTTGTACCCTCATGACTTTGACCAGTTTCTCGAGATTCAATTTGGTGATTGCTATCTTAGGGTGTTGCCAAGAGATCATGGATGATTCGGTCTGGCGGGACATTCTAGAAAAGCAAGTCAGATTGAGATTAAGAGATTCTTGAGATGGGGAAGATCATTAAATATTATCACATTAATTGTGTTCATTGGCGCGCCCATTATGTTTGTCTTTGAGACAAAAACATAATAACATAATGATGAACTCAAATTAATACAAAGAGATAGTGAGAGATGTGAATGTGATAAATGACATAGGGTACTGCATACTGCAATCTACTCCAAGGTTCCGTTAATCGAGATGCTATATATTCCTAACAGATGTATAGCAACTATGCTTTCGAAGTATGCACTGGTCACACGGTCTAGTCGTTAAGTATGAAAGTTACAGAACGGATGGGAATGAGAGTTGACCCACTATATGTGAGTGGGAGATGTTGGAAATTGGATACGGGGCACCCATGTGGGTCAACCCGTATCCACGTCCAAATAATAATAAATATATATATATTTATTATATATATTAATATTAAAAGAAAAGAGAGAAAAGACATGTCTCTTAGGAAATTATATGAAGAGTTGTGTCACTTCATATATATAAAAGACTAGAATCCTAGTGTTAGTAACTAACTAACAGAATCAACGTCTGTTTCCTTCTCTACCTATACAGAGAACGAAACTCTCTTTCCTCTCTAAAAAATACTCTCCTCTTCTATGTGAAGAACTACAAGGGTAGATTCCTGCGAAGTAACCAGGTACGACTTAGACTGTGAGTTAATCTTTACAGTTCATGTTATTACATGTGATTGTATTGTAGACTAGTGAAACAAATACGGTTAGACCCTGGGCAAATTGCATGTTCTTGGATTGTGGATAATCCTTCATGAATTGTATAAAAAATGTGAAAAAAGTGTTGCTATATTTGTAAATGGCAAAATATTGTTATTTTTTTGTAAAGTAAATTCTAACTTTGTATAGTTATGTAATTTAACCAAGATACTATTAGCCCTGAACTCAGATAAGCCTCCACTTGAGCCTGCTCTATATCTTTGCTTGGGCCTCTTGGACATGTAAAATGGAAAGTTTTCAAAACTAACTAGCCCTGACTAAAATATTACCCGATCATAGCCCAAGTTTTGCTTAAACATTTTGTAGCCGCACAATCACAATATTGGAGTATACTATTGGAGTATGCCTTTTACTAGAATAAATTAAACTTGTATACCATTGTGGTATACCGTATTCTAGAAAGGTAAACAATAGAAGAATGATTAAATTGTGACAAATCAAACTTGTATACCATTGGGGTGTACCGTGGCTATGGGTTATACTATCTTGGGTATTCCGCAGCTATGAAATAAAATATTTTTAGTCAAATGGCTAGCTCGGGTAAATATTTTTAAATATGGCTATTTTTAATTCTAAATAAAAGTTACTGGACATACGGTTGAACTGCAAAAATATGATACGGGAAGCAATAGTTTGCCAAAATGCCCTCAATAACAGTGGTTTAGCAAAACTACCCTCCATTAGTTTAATGAAACTTTTTTCGGACGAAATTACCCCTAACAACCAATAAAAAGACGCGACCATATCCATCTCTTTCCTTTTCTCCAGTCACGCGATCAACAAACCCTAAATTTCCATTCCTTTTACAGATTGCTCCGTTCAAGCGAAGATTCAACGTAAGATTTCTTCAAATTGCTATTGAATTTTACTAACAATTCAATTAATTTCTTTATAATTTCATTTATATTATGCTTAACTTTGCTTAAAATTCTATACAAACCAAACGAGCTATGAATTTTATTCATAATAATCAAAAAAAATATATTGTATAGAAACAGATGCCATTAGATTGATTACAGTAATTGTAATATGTAGTTTCATAAAAAAAATTAATCTGTATTAATTGCAGAAAGTCTATGAATTCTGGAAAAGTCTTGCTTATTTTCAAGACTTTGCCTTGCGGACTTGCATAGAAAATCTCTAAAAGTCTTGGCCATTGTCAAGACTTTCAGTTCTGCTGCAATTAGCACATGGCATAGAATGTTGGTTATTGCCAAGAATTTAAGCCCTGTTGCAAGGGTAAAGTTCTCTGCAACTCTTGGCTTATTGCCAAGAGTTTAAGCTCTGGTGCAATCAGCACCCTAAATAGAATTCTTGCCTAATGCCAAGACTCTATGGCCTGTTGCAAGTGGCAACTTGCAGAGAAAGTCTCTGCAACCCTTGGCTTATAGGCAAGAGTTTAAGCTCTGGTGCAATGGGCAACTGGGAGAGACTTCTTGGCTATTGCCAAGACTTTTAGCCCTCTTGCAGTGGCCAGCTTGAGGACAAAGTATCTGCAAGTCTTGGCTATTGCCAAGACTTGAAGCTCTGGTATAATGGCCGGCTTGTAGAGACTTCTTGCCTATTGCCAAGACTTTAAGCCCTGTTGCAGTGGGGGCCTTGTAGACACTTCTTGCCTATTGCTAAGATTTTAAGCCCTATTGCAATGGGGGCCTAGAAAAAGTCTCTGCAAGTCTTTGCAATAGCCAAGACTTGCAGCTCTGGTGCAATGGAGGCCTTGTAGATACTTCTTGTCTATTGCCAAGACTTTAAGACCTGTTGCAATGGGGGGCTTTCATACAAAGTCTCTGTAAGTCTTGGTTATTGCCAAGAGTTGCTGCTCTTGTGCAATAGGCACCTAGGAGAGACTTCTTCGCAAGACCTTAAGCCCAAAAAGGGAAACACTTTTACCCATGATCCTGCTTCTATTTAAAAGATTTGAGTACGAAATTTTAAGCATATCATTCATCTTGGTTATGTGTAGGATTAGCACTATGGTAACTCGCTGCATTTATATAGCTTATAATGGAAAATGGGATGCAAACAACAAATACATCAACCATGACATAAAGTTGATACTTGTCAAAGACGATATAAGCTACCACGCATTTGGAAAAGAAATTTGTAATGCTCTAAATATCAACACTGATGAAAGTGAAGCAAAGATAATGTTTGACACGAATCTAGAAACGTACAGAGGAATGATGGTAACAAATGATTAAGAACTTACGACTTGTATGTATTTGCTGAAGAATGATTGAATATAAAAAAATCCTGCTTCATAGTAGAAGTTATTGAAAGGGCTGACCTCTCAAGTAACGACACCACCACCACCCCAAGTACATGTGAATTCTTTGTGAATGAAGCTGGTCATACCATGGTGTTGAATCAAAAGGAAGGGCAATTGATTGACTTTATAGACCAAAATGAAGATGTAATCTCCCTGACTGACCAAGAAAGTGATGATGCGCGACAAGAGCAAAGAGAAACCAATGATGAGGTCAGCAGATTCCGAGCTTTAGTGATATCCACTGAACCACAAACAATCATCACCGACCAGTCGACAACAATAGACATTGAATCAATCACACCACCACCAACAGTGGAAGAAATAGGAGAGCCATCCATGGTAAAAAAGATGAAGAGAAAGAGAAAACTTGAGATTGAAACAACCATTCTAGGGAGTAATGCATCTGTGGATGACATAACTGAAAAATTTGTCTCCCAAGACAAACAGAGTATGAAGAAGTCTATGTCGATCATTGCAATTACACAAAACATACAGTTCAAGGTTGCTAAATCATGCAAGACAAGATATTGGCTGAGGTGTCTTGATACCAATTGCACTTGGCATTTCCATGCATCAAAAATACCAAACTCTATGCTTTTCAAGGTGGAAAGATTTGAAAAGACACACACATGCTCCATTGACTTTATTAAATCTGACCAGCAGAATGCAATATCAAAAATAATAAGTGACTACATTGTGGGGCTCATACAGCAAAATGATAATGCGATCACACCAAAATTTGTAGTATAGGAAATGAGAAGGAAATTTGGAATTACAATCAGCTACCACAAGGGATGACGCTCAATACAACATGTTTATTCTGTGCTGAGAGGGACACCCGAAGAGAACTACATTATGCTACCTTCATATCTACACATGATGAAAGAAAACAACCCTGGCACGTACGTCAACATCAATACGGACGGCGAGAACAGGTACGCACAGTCTAAAACACTGCACTTATAATTGAATTTTCATCTATTGGCAATAAGCCAAGACTTTGTTAGATTCATACACACACCTGCCACATAACTTCCCTTCAAATCTTGGCATTTGACAATACTTCCCCCCCCCCCCCCCCCCCGCCCTACCACATAATTCCACCACTTCACTACTAAATCTGCTTCCCCATGCCGGTTTAACTATGCATTCTTGCGTACGGCGCTTCAATACAAGGTTGGAGACACTGCAGGCCAGTAATAATGGTAGACGCCACATTTTTGCAGGGAAAATATCGTGGTGTTCTCATAGTAGCAGTCTCTAAGGATGGCAACAACAACAACATCTTTCCTTTAGCGTTTGGGATTACAGATTCAGAAAACAACAACGCCTACAACTGGTTCTTCCATCAGTTAAGAATTGTGATAGGGACGCGTGAACAACTCTCCATCCTATCAGACCGCCACCCCTCCATTGCAAATGCCATCGCTAATGTCTATCCAGACTGCCAGCATGGCATATGCATTTATCACATGGAGAAGAATTTGAGGAGCAGATATTACTCAGAAGCGGTCATCTCATATTTCTACAATGCAGTAACCACCTACAATCACACAGATTTTGATACGTATATGACTGAGATTGAAAATCTTGACAAAAATGTTGCTATACATAAAGGAGGAACCACCAGAAAGATGGGCACGTTCGTTCCACACCAACAGAAGATACAATGTGCTAACAACAAAAAATGTCGAGACTATGAATAGCATGCTTGCTAAAGCCAGAAAACTGCCAATAATGGGGTTAATTGACTACATCCAAAACAAGCTACAAAGTTGGTTTTTTTAGAGAAAAAGTGAGACACAAGGAACGTATCATGAGCTCACAAGTTGGGCTGAACAAGAGCTGACCGGAAAGATTTCATTTGCCTACAGGATGATAGTAAGTAATATTTCTCACAAAAACACTCAGAAAAACAAAAAATCCTTAGACTCTACATTTGGTTATTACATGTTTATTGACTTCATTCGCAGGTTGATCCTATTAGTGACACAAGATTTACTGTAGTAGATGGAGACGATAAGTTTACCGTCGACTTAAAAGAGAGAACATGCAAGTGCTTGCAATATCAAACAGACGAGCTACCATGCACCCACGCCATTGCAGCAATAGATAGGAGAAATCTACAGAAGTCTAGCTACTGTGCACAGTGGTTCACAAGACATGCTTGGCAAGAAGACGAGCTACCATGCACCCACGCCATTACAGCAATATGTTTCTAAAGGCTAGAGCTCAATGTTCAAGATGCAAAAAGACAGGACACAATAGAACCAACTGTCTCTACACTCTAGTACTCAATCCACATGCAAGAAAATACAGAAAGATAGTTACACCATGATTCATTTTAATTACTCGTATGAATTACAATTTTATATGTTAAACATTACTTATAATTTGCACAATTGGTGAACTTAATGTCTTTAATAAAGCTTAATTTTAAATTTTGATTGTCCAACCCCCCCTCCCTCCCACTTTATGAGCAAACATGATGTCAGGTATTGGCAATTGCCAATACTTTCAACACGTTTCCAATGAGAACATGTAGACAAGATCCCTAAGAGTCTTGGCTATTGCCAAGACTTCAAGCTCTGAACATTTGTACTTTACTGAAAGATCACGCAAAGAGATAACCCTCTCCTAAGCCCAATAAATGAATTCTCTCAAGTATTGGCAATTTTCAAGAGTTTAAACACACTTGAAAATGCGGCCATGCAGACAAGGACTCTAAAAGTCTTGAGAATTTTCATTACTTTGCGCTTGACTGTAGCTATAGGAAAAGGGGGTAACCGTCTGCTCATCCCAATGTATAAATTCTCTCAAGTCTTGCCTATGCCAATAACTTATAAAGTACTGACAATTGCCAATACTTTCAACATGTTTTCGATGCGCACTTGCAGGAAAAATTCCTAAGAGTCTTGGCTATTGCCAAGTCTTCAAGCTCTGGACATTTGTACTTTACTAAAATATCAGGCAACGAGGTAACCCTCTCCTAAGCCCAATAAATAAATTCTCTCAAGTATTGACAATTGCCAAGAGTTTAAATACATTTGAAATGAGGGCTTGCAGACAAGGACTCCAAAAGTCTTGGCAATTGCCATTACGTTGTGCTTGACTGCAACTATAGCCCAATATATGAATTCTCTTAAGTCTTTCCTATTGCCAAAAATTTACAAACATTTGCAATTCGAACCTGGATAGGAGGTCTCCGAAAGTCTTGCTTATTGCCAAGACTCCAAGTTGTAATGCCATTAAATGATGGCACTGGTTCTCTTTGCTATTGCCAAGAGTTTAAGCCCCTATTAGAAAGGGGAAAATTCTCTGCAAGTCTTCACTTAAATCCATTTAAATGCCTTGAAATCTTTGGCAAAACCGACGCTTGCAATTGACCACTTCAATAGCAAAATGAAAGAGCAAAAAAAAAAAGGCATTCCACAGCACCAGAAAGCACTAAAAATAAAAAAATAATACATAAATAGAGGACACACAATTCATTCATTAACATAAAATATAAAGAGTTATAAGGATACACCTTATACGATAAGTTTCTTCCTAAAACGAAAAATACTATTATCACAATCGACATTCAAAAATATCAACAAAAGTACTGTCAATCATTCATAAAACTACAACATGGTCAATTGTTTCCACTAACAAATACTACACCAATCAGTCATTTACAGGTCGACATATTATGTTCATGGTAATCCTCTCCTACCATCTTCGGAGGAGTCTCATAGCCATCAGTTACCTTGGAAGTGCCATGACACCACATATTAGTAGCAAAGTCAATCTGATACTGCTTAATCTGGTTGAACTTGTACTTTGAAACATTCTTCCCATCTATCAATAAATCAACAAACCTTACCACAAACGCACCACAATCAACGCTGCACGAAATTAAACACAAAACCTGAATAAGAATAATTAAAATAAAACAGCAAAGAAAATAATAATAATAATAATAATAATAATCAACTAATTTAAAAAAGTCCAAGTCAAAGAATTCATACTAGTTGGACTGCTTGGGGCATTTGACCTACTTGACCTTCAACAGCTCATACACGCATCTGTATGATGGTCGATAAAAGTGAAAATTGATCAATTCAAGCAATGATGGAATCATTGTAGTATAGCTATCCACATGCTCCATCACCCTTGGGTGTCGCTCCCCATAAACAGAGTCATATATTTCAAGAATATGCTCATCCAATAAGAAAACTCCAAGGATATATGAGTAGTTTCTGTCAATTCATCACCCAACCAGATAGGGAACAAGACACGATCAGCAACCTCCCAAGACATCCCACCCCTAACCTCTTTTGATACTATACTATCAATAAAAAGTTCATAATTTGGATCAGTTCCCCAAGAATAATTTCCTTGATTATCTTTAAAAGCTCTGCATGTCTGCATAAACCAACGATCGAAGAGAAGTGATGTGCTGGCAAATTTCAACTGACCATCAAAAGGATGGTACAAACACCTCTTCTTCAAATAATACAGACAGACTTCCACATGCTGCACAAACAAACACAAAAATAACAGAATGAAACATTTACAATATGTATTCTTACATTCATTTGAATAACCCAAGTATGAACTCTATTTAGCCAAGACTTCAATGTCTGTTAACATGGACAAGTTGTAAAATAAGTCTATGCAAGTCTTGGCTATTGCCAACAGTTTAGGCTCTGGTGCAATTAGCACCTTGTACAGACTTCTTGGCTATTGCCAACACTTCAAGCCCTGTAGAAAGACCAGTATGAAGAGAAAAACTCTGCAAGTCTTGGCTATTGCCAAGAGTTCAAGCTGGAAACTTAAACTACTATATAAAACAAGAAAACACAAGATTGAATGAAAGTTACAAACCTCATCAGTGAGGGCCAACTTATCACTCGACAAATTAAGAAACTAACTTCGTTTAGAAATGGAAGCAGGACCGAGTTTATAAGTATGAGGTGCAACATCCTCGCCATCAGCATAAACACTTCTGTTAAACCTGCATGAAGCACACACCATAAAGCAAACTACTTATAATAAATAGCAAAAGAAACAACTCAATCAAACGTACGCTCTCTTGGAGAATTCTTGAGGAGTAAGGGTGTTTGAATTGATGAAGGATCTGAAATTTGGCACATTTGGCAGAATACCGGCATAATGAAATGGGCATCGACGTCTGTAGTGACATTTCCAATCACTAACCGCCTTACCGTGATTACGACAATAACCTTGAAAAGGAGATAACAAAGCCCAACTTGGCTTTGGAACCCTTTTTAGTCTTCCCTGCTCATCCAAATCATCACCAACCGCCGGAGCACCCTTCATCACTCGTACCTCATTAATATCACCAAGACCTGCGTCGTCAACCTTTCTCTTTCCAACTGGTTTTGTTCTAAAAGAAGCAAGTGAAACACAGACCAGCAGCTTCACCACCATCCTATAAAGAAATAAACTAAAATCAATACTCTTTGATACAACAAGGAAGGTCTAGTCTATACAGATCTTGGCTATAGCCAAGACTTTCACCTCTGGTGCAAGGGTCGCAGCAAGTCTTGGCTATAGCCAAGAGTTTAAGCTCTACTAGAGGTCTTCCCTACAGGGATTGGATCTGCAAGTCATGGCAATGGCCAGGACTTTACACTCTAGAGCAAGGGCAACTATAAACTGTACCCACGTACAAAATGATTTATACAAAAAATACTTGCACAATACACGACACTTACCAATGCCTCCCGCTCGGCAGCAACAGGTGTCGAGAAAGCATCGCCTTGAACATTCAAATCTGCAAGCACATTGCTAACCATAGCACGAGCTAATCCCTCAGCAACAACATCTCCTATAACTGCACCACCATGCTCTTCACGCTCACATTGCTTATCAATCACACCAATAACAGAATCTCCTTCTTGATCTCCATCCAATTGTACATCAGCAAGAGCTTCATCGGTAAGATCGTTCAACCGTCCACAACAAACCAATGCATCCATCTTAGGATCATCAACACCTGCAACTCTTTCTTCGACAACACCCTCATTCGAAACCACGACTTCAACTGGCTTTGGTACCCTACTCACCTCCTTGTCATACCCGATTTTGAACTCAACTCGAGGCGAGTCGGGTTTCGGATTTGACTGGGTAAACTCGTTTGGAGTTAGAGTTTTGGAGTCGCCACTTAATAAATTTCCTAAGCGTATTAGGTAACCTATTAATTTCTAATTTAATTTAAAGAATTAACTACGGATTGGTCTACGAGTCAGAAATTTGGGTAAGTGTTCGAAATAACCTAGAAGGAAGGGGTTAGGCACCTCCTAGGCTCCACTAAACGTGGTTCCCGGCCGATTTCTATATTGGGTTTAACATATTGCTTATAAAAGGACGAAAGCTAAATAAAATAAATAAAAGAGATATGGGATGCAAGACAAATAAGCAATTTAATACATTTGGATAAGTAATTTAAAATAATAGTTATGTTGCACAAATAGCCATAAAATACTAAATAATCACTTAATCATTTGAATAAATGACCCTAGGCTTTATTATCCTATTCGGATCAGAACCCGGCTTTCGTAAGGGACGATAATTTCAAAATCCACTATCAAATATAGCTCGGGTAATTTCTATCATCTCCGTGGGGCTTAATTCCCTTTAACCCCCATACCCTCTTTAAGTATTTTAACTAAAGCGCAAGCTAATATTTTAAACATCCTACAGGTCTACTAACGTCCCACTTAAAGTCCCGGAGGATTTTGGGACACTACTTTAAGTCTCTAGACCCCTAAGTATATTAAGTGCCCCAAATCTAGACATCTAGGCGCCAAATAAAGAGTACAATCATGCAAATCACACAAGTCAAATAATATCGTGTAAGAAAAACAATTTTAAAAGCTTTCGAAGTAGGCCTCCAAATTAATAATCAAGTGAAAAGGATTTAAACTCAAATTCAGCTACTGCCCATTTCAAGAATATAAGATTTGCAGAAATGCACCAAATTTCAGCACTAATTATACTTTTAGCCATACTTCTACGTTTTTAGAATAGGCCATTTAAAAAAACAGTCCCGTTTCAGATAATATTGCAATTTTAGCCTACTTTCAGAAAATAATCCAATTACAGAGTTTAATAAATTGCAGAAACAGTCTAAATTGACATCAAACATTCAGTTTTAAACCTGTTAACATACTGTTGTAATTTCCAAAAAATCGTTTTACACAAATAAACCAATTTTCAGCCGTTATCGTAATTTTAGCTTATTTTACCTAATTTTCAGCAAAACAGTCTCTTATATAATCTAATTTTAAAACCTGTTATGCATAATTGCAGTTTTCAGCACCCTGATTCTACAACTTACACAAATAGACATGCTTCAATTTAAACATTCACATATGCACAAAGAAAGGTAGAGATTGGCCCCTGTATAGCCATTTTCCAATGCCCTTAGCAATGGACAAACCTGCAAACCCTATTCTACATACTAGTTGCACCTTACGGTGCTTAATCATACAAAACAAGGGGCAATCCTAACAAATACATAAAAAGGGCCTAGGGGATGAACATATTAACATGTAGAAGAGGGAAAGGGTGTGCCCTGTGTACACTTTAGAAACTGCTAGCTTCTTCTGAATTACACAAGGCCTAGAGTCAACCTTTTCATGTCATATTATGTATTACCTGCATACAAAGTCTTAACCAAAATGGTATAACCTTTTAAGGTTATCCGAACCTGCAAACAAGGTCAATGGGTGGCCTAACAAGGGCCTAAACACGACATGACATATGCACATAGAGACAACATTTAAAGGAACACAATAATGGACATACTTCATGGTTTAAAAGTCATTCAATCAATTAGGAAAGCATATCTTATAGAGATAATGAAATTACCAGAGAAAGGCAAGGATAGAAGAGGTGGGAACACAGGAGCAGATAGCAAATAGCAAGATCACACAGTGAGCTTTTGAACAGACTTGTCTCGGCTTTTAGATGTGTGTGTAGTCTTCTTCCAAGTGTCTAGAGATTCTGTGTCTGAATGTATGTGTATTTAGAGATGTCTCAGATGCGTAGAGGAGAAGAAGAGGGCCTAAAACCGTGTGTTTAGAGATCTGTCTAAGTGTGGATGTGTATGTGTGTGTGAGGCTGTTAGAGGTGTATCCAGTAAGTGTCCTAGAACTGAAAGCAAACAGCAGTACTTATAGCATTAGAGAGGCCACATGATCTCAAGTTTCATTCACCAAATCAGGGGGAAATCAAAATGAGTAATCTATCTCCTCAATTATTATCTAGAATCCAGGTTTAACAACTTTCCAAGTACTGAATATAACCTTGAAATAGTGTCGTATTCAATTAAAATGAAGAATTAATTAATTCCCCAAGCTAAATTCCCTTTCACAGAAGATCAATCAATCCATACTTAAAGAAAGGAAAAGTCGTATATTATGATTGTTAGCTAGTAGCTACAGCTGAGACAGAAATGGGTGATGAATGTAGACCTGTTTCACCGTTCAGATTTTGAAAGAATTAAAGCATGGTCGAGAAATCTAGAAATCTCATATCAATTTGAAAACGGAACCATAGAAGGTAGGAAATTGAATCAAACTAAATCAGAGACGTAGAAATAGGCAGATTTTACCTATTTTGGCAACGAGCCGGGTCGGGTCGTCTCAAATCTACCCGTTTTCAACATTTTCAAGTTCGGATCATTAATCACTTGCCTTGTTCATGTGTAACCGCCGAAATTTCCATGATTCTTGCCTTGATTTGCTCGATCCATTCTTTCCTTTTTCGGTTTGCCGTTGAACAAGTTGAACTTTGGTATCTTCTACCCATCAGGTAATTTCAAAGTAGGACAGATACACAAATCTTCATAAGCTAAACCTTTAGTGGTTTTGCCTAACTCAAACTTCTTAAAGGCTACCTCTAGCTTGCGAACCTTCTCTTTTGTCCCATCATCATTGGCTTCATCCTCGGCCCATTCATAGTTTTCATGGTCTTTGGCGGGTGAAGTGGGTTGTTTGGTTTCAGCAGTGAACATAGGATTGTAAGGTTGCGGATTTGTGATATTAGTGTGAGGTAGGCTTGTGTTTGGGTAAGTAGGGTATGCAGGAGGTGGTGCTTGATAAGTAGCTGGTGGTTCTTGATAGGGAGGCGGTGCTTGATATGTGGCAGTTGGTGCGCTTTGTTAGGTAGCGGGTGGTGCTGTCTGGTAGGTAGCGGGTTGTGTTGTTTGGTAAGTAACAGGTGGCGCTGCTTGGTATGTGGCTGGTGGTATTGTTTGGTAAACAACAGGGGGATCAGTTGGGTGTATGGGGTCCTTTCCATTAGGGCGGGCTGACCCACTTGGATCAACTGATTCCCTTGAATGGGCGGAGTTACCAACGGGTAAAGTGACCATTGTAAATTTCTCTTCAAGTTCTTTAATTCTTTGCTCTAAAGTAGCAACATGTTCATCATACCCAACCAAGGCAAGTTTGCGGGGTGTCCCATTATTCCCAATGTTATCGTTACTAAGAGCAGCATTATTCAACTCAGACATGATGTTTCGCTTTTCTCTTCTTCTAGTTTGTGAGGGGGGAGGAGTTGTAACTGGTCCCTTGGCTCTCGTCCGGTACTGATGCTCGACCAGAATGCACAAGTCAACCTCAGGAGTGGGAGTAAAACTTAAATGTGAAAACAATAAATTAGTGTCGAGGTAATAATTACCAAATGCAAAACATATCACTCCTTATAATGCAAGGGACCTCTCTTGTATCGGAGGTAGGCCTAACAAGTCCAACACACATAAGATGCATGATAGGCGTTATTTGGACGGGGTTGGCTAATGGACTTTAACATGCCAAGGATGTTAAGCCTTCCTAACTTTGAGTATGATATTTAAAATTGAACGTGTATCGTGCGTCATCCCATTTGTTCTCATAACCCAAAATTAACAGAAAATAATTTTATTGTATAAATGTAGAATAACATCTTTTGGGTAAATAGGAATAATAATTGATCTTGCTACATTAAAAGTAGAAGAAATTAACTTAAAGTCCATGATTTGGTTTTCATAAAAAATAGAAAAATTAATTTCGTTCGTAATCCAAAAATAATTTTTTGTAGAAATAAAAAAAATTTCATATGTAAATAGGAATAAATAATTGATTTCTATAACGATTTTCATTTATAGAAATAAATAATTGATTTTGCCACATAAAAGTAGAAAAATCAATTTAAAATCTGTTTTATTTGATCTTCCAAATCTTCGACTTGTGACATCCTCCAACAAAAATAAATAGTTGGATGATCCACACTTTTGAGAACAAACGGTCTACATTATACACGTTCAACTTTAAATAGATGCACACGTAACACATTTAAATGTCCCTTAGGGTCGAAAACCCGTTCGGTTCATTCAAATATGGTGAACTAGTAGACTTAGACATGAGCCGAAGTCAAAATGGTCCTAGATATGGCATGATGCATGATTTCTAGACTAAGAGTGGGGTAATCTAGAAAAGGTTCCCCAAGGCGGACGGCCAAGGAGAGACCATTTAAAATTGTTGGTTGTACCATGGACCAACTATATTCCAAAATGTCCCTCCTTAAAGGTTTTTTTGTGGTGAAGCGACCGTGGATCCACGTAATCGCCCGTGTGTGTGCAAAGTGTCGTTTCCCAAGAGTGGGGGAAGTGTGAGTGAAATGCAAGAAATAATTCAATAATATACTAAATATCATATTATCAAAAATTGCAAAAATATAAAAGGCTACCCACCTGCAAAGAGAAAAAGATAGTATTGAATACAAAATAATAAAAGCAATAATAAACCCAATGTAAAAATCGTAATGGTTAGAATATTTAATCCCCAGCGGAGTTGCCATTCTATCGTACCCGATTTTGGACTCAACTCGAGGCGAGTCGGGTTTCAGATTTGACTGGGTAAACTCGTTTGGAGTTAGAGTTTTGGAGTAGCCACCTAATAAATTTCCTAGGCGTATTAGGTCACCTATTAATTTTTAATTTAATTTAAAGAATTAACTACGGGTTGGCCTACGAGTCAGAGATTCGGGTAAGTGTTCGAAATAACCTTGAAGGAAGGGGTTAGGCACCTCCTAGGCTCCACTAAACGTGGTTCCCGGCCGATTTCTATATTGAGTTTAACATATTGTTTATAAAAGGGCGAAAGCTAAATAAAATAAATAAAAGAGATATGGGATGCAAGACAAATAGGCAATTTAATACATTTGGATAAGTAATTTAAAATAATAGTTATGTTGCACAAATAGCCATAAAATACTAAATAATCACTTAATCATTTGAATAAATGACCCTAGGCCTTATTATCCTATTCGGATCAGAACCCGGCTTTCGTAAGGGATGATAGTTTCAAAATCCACTGTCAAATATAGTTCGGGTAATTTCCATCATCTCCGTGAGGCTTAATTCCGTTTAACCCCATACCCTCTTTAAGTATTTTAATTAAAGTGCAGGCTAATATTTTAAACGTCCTAAAGGTCTACTAACGTCCCACTTAAAGTCCCGGAGGCTTTTGGGACACTACTTTAAGTCTCTAGACCCCTAAGTATATTAAGTGCCCCAAATCTAGACATCTAGGCGCCAAATAAAGAGTACAATCATGCAAATCACACAAGTCAAATAATATCGTGTAAGCAAAACAATTTTAAAAGCTTTCGAAGTAGGCCTCCAAATTAATAATCAAGTAAAAAGGATTTAAACTCAAATTCAACTACTGCCCATTTCCAAGTATAAGATTTGCAGAAATGCACCAACTTTCAGCACTAATTATACTTTTAGCGATACTTCTACGTTTTCATAATAGGCCAATTACAAAAGCAGTCCTGTTTCAGATAATGTTGCGATTTTAGCCTACTTTCAAAAAATAATCCAATTACAGAGTTTAATATATTGCAGAAATAGTCTAAACTGACATCAAACATTTAGTTTTAAACCTGTTAACATACTGTTGTAATTTCCAGAAAATCGTTTTACACAAATAAACCAATTTTCTGCTGTTATCGTAATTTTAGCCTATTTTACCTAATTTTCAGCAAAACAGTCTCTTATATAATCTAATTTTAAAACCTGTTATGCATAATTGCAGTTTTCAGCACCCTGATTCTACAACTTACACAAATAGACATGCTTCAATTTAAACATTCACATATGCACAAAGAAAGGTAGAGATTGGCCCCTGTATAGCCATTTTCCAATGCCCTTAGCAATGGACAAACCTGCAAACCCTATTCTACATACTAATTGCACCTTACGGTGCTTAATCATACAAAACAAGGGGCAATCCTAACAAATACATAAAAAGGGCCTAGGGGATGAACATATTAACATGTAGAAGAGGGAAAGGGTGTGCCCTGTGTACACTTTAGAAACTGCTAGCTTCTTCTGAAGTACACAAGGCCTAGAGTCAACCTTTTCATGTCATATTATGTATTACCTGCATACAAAGTCTTAACCAAAATGGTATAACCTTTTAAGGTTATCCGAACCTGCAAACAAGGTCAATGGGTGGCCTAACAAGGGCCTAAACACGACATGACATATGCACATAGAGACAACATTTAAAGGAACACAATAATGGACATACTTCATGGTCTAAAAGTCATTCAATCAATTAGGAAAGCATATCTTATAGAGATAATGAAATTACCAGAGAAAGGCAAGGATAGAAGAGGTGGGAACACAGGAGCAGATAGCAAATAGCAAGATCACACAGTGAGCTTTTGAACAGACTTGTCTCGGCTTTTAGATGTGTGTGTAGTCTTCTTCCAAGTGTCTAGAGATTCTGTGTCTGAATGTATGTGTATTTAGAGATGTCTCAGATGCGTAGAGGAGAAGAAGAGGGCCTAAAACCGTGTGTTTAGAGATCTGTCTAAGTGTGGATGTGTATGTGTGTGTGAGGCTGTTAGATGTGTATCCAGTAAGTGTCCTAGAACTGAAAGCAAACAGCAGTACTTATAGCATTAGAGAGGCCACAGGATCTCAAGTTTCATTCACCAAATCAGGGGGAAATCAAAATGAGTAATCTATCTCCTCAATTACTATCTAGAATCCAGGTTTAACAACTTTCCAAGTACTGAATATAACCTTGAAATAGTGTCGTATTCAATTAAAATGAAGAATTAATTAATTCCCCAAGCTAAATTCTTTTTCACAGAAGATCAATCAATCCATACTTAAAGAAAGGAAAAGTCGTATATCATGATTGTTAGCTAGTAGCTACAGCCGAGACAGAAATGGGTGATGAATGTAGACCTGTTTCAACGTTCAGATTCTGAAATAATTAAAGCATGGTCGAGAAATTCGGAAATCTCATATCAATTTGAAAACGAAACCATAGAAGGTAGGAAATTGAATCAAACTAAATTAGAGACGTAGAAATAGGCAGATTTTACCTATTTTGGCAACGAGCCGGGTCAGGTCATCTCAAATCTGCCCGTTTTCAATATTTTCAAGTTCGGATCATTAATCACTTGCCTTGTTCATGTGTAACCGCCGAAATTTCCATGATTCTTGCCTTGATTTGCTCGATCCATTCTTTTCCTTTTCGGTTTCCATAAAAAAAAAGGGATAAGAGGGATTTGTTTCCCCTTTTTCCATGCGAAAACGGCGAGAGAGGGAGCGGGATGCGTGAGCGGAGCTTATGGCGGAGATGGCGGAAGACTGGCAGAGGCATGGGCTAAATCTGGACGAGTTTGAGGGGAAGGGGAGAGAGAGAAGGTGTGGACGACGACTGATTTTGTATAAGGAGAGATGGGGGAAATGATCTAGGGCTATTAGTTTGGGGGTGGGTTTGGATATATTAAAATGTAAGAAATGTTCTGAGCCGTAGGATTAAAGGGATAAACGGCCACGATTTAGCCACGTAGGCACACGTGTATATATGTGTATAAGTAGTATATCTGAGGTGTAAGGAGAATGGGGGCTTTGAGGGGTTGTACCACACGAGTTGTGCACACGCTTAAAGAAGTTGTACATGTTGCTAAGAATGTATATAAATGAGGTGTTAGGCTTATGTGGTGCCTAGGTGGCGTACACGTGGACAAAGGGCGATGATGGGGACTAGATGTAAATAGAAATGGAATTTTAAAATAACAAATTGGCTAGTATTTAATTAAAATTCTTATAAATATAAATAATTAGTATAAAAATAGGAAATTTTGTAAATAATTATAAATAAATATAGATGACCACAAATAATACTAATTAGATATAAATAGCCGCAAATAATTATTAAAATAATGTCCTAATGCATTAAATTTGCACAAATAGCATACACATTTTAGCAAATAGCCTAAATGAATACAATTACGCAATTATAATCATAATTGAATAAATATTATATAAATAGAGGATTAATAATAATTTTACACACGTAAAATACATGTCATCTAATACAGTTTTATTTAAAAAATTACTATTATCGATTTTAATTAAATATAGCCAAATTGCGAAAAACGGAGGGACAAAATTGGGTGTCAATATTCCTCACCACCACAAACATCTGTCTCCCTCTCTTCATTGTTCCCACCATCCAACAACCTGTCATCATCACCTCTGACATCCTATCCTGAGCATCACCAGCTCTCTCTGCACTCCTATCAACATCCATTTGCCGAACAGACTGCTCTTCCTCCTACCGAACCGAAGCACCTTCAACTCTGCTACCGATCGACATTCCATGAGACGCAAACACAGCTTTCCTGCCACCGCTAGACACGGGAGATGCGTAAATAGGAGACCGATGATGAGGTTCACTATGTTCTCCAGTCGATCCAACAACTCTCTCTTTTTTTAGAAAATCGGCAAGCTCACCCAGCTGTTGCTTGATCAAACCCTGCTCATTCAAAATACCATCCATACACTTTTTCCAGCTCTTCTCCATTCTCTGGACAAAAGGACAAATATCCAAAACCATCAAAACATATAGAAAACAAATTGTTACGTTTTATAATGAATTGAATAAACAGACAAGAAAGACATACATTAAGATGCTTGCTCAAAGCATCATAATGATCTCCACTACCAACAGGAACAGAAGAAGTGCTCGTGCTTGGAACAGGCCTCTTAGGTAGCTCAGCCACAAGAGTGAAAGGCTCGACAGGAGCTTTAGGTTTCTATCAATTGAAAAAAAGAATAGAACAACTATAAAAACAAAAAGCATTTCCAAATCACAAACTTAAAAACAAAAAAATCACAACACTTACAGATTTCAAATGCTTAGGCATAAACATTGACACGACTGAATCGAACTGAGGGGTGCCACAAGACCTGTAGCGCAACATCAAAGGATGATTTCTCTGAGAATGTATAGCAACGAAGGAACGCCTGTATGCAGGGAAAATATCCCAACCCCAAACAACAAAAGCAAAGGGGAATCCGGTAAGCTGAAACAACGAATCTGGACGTTTAGTACCATTATCAAACACATTCTTGAATGAAGACAAAGTTTCTTCATACGCTAGCGGGCCCCATCCAAACTTATCCTCAATCAACCTAACATACTTAGTTTTTAAAACTTTTGAAGGCCTACCACCTAATAACACACGACCTACAATGTATATCTCAGCAAGCTCGACCACATCCATCTCATTAGTGGACGCGGTCTTCTTCCCATCCACCAATATATCCTCCACATCAGCCATCAATATCCCCTTCCTTGGATACATTTTCTCTCCATCCTCTCCAGCAAAATAATCCCTAATCAGACGACTAACCGGTTCCTTAATAGCTGTGTCGACAGCGACCCTACACTAGAAGTCCGTAACCCAGTGACAACACCAAAGATATCAAGATCAATATGAACTTCATATCCTTGTATCGAAAATGTCATTACATCTCGCCTCTTAGACTCAACTTCAGATAATAACATACAATTTAAAAAATTACCCGACAGGTTTCTTATATCTATATCCATAAACCTCCCAAACATACCATTTTTTAATTTTGCAAGTTGCTGAGTAGTTAAACCTCTCGTTATAACGTCCTGAAAGTGAGGATTCCCTCTCCAAGCTGCTTGCACATTGTACCAATTAGCATAATCAATATAAAGTTTCCCTGAGCCAGCCATCTTGTATAAAAATCTACATAATAAACAAGAAACACATGAATCAAGCTTCAAAAACAAGGGAGAAATCATATATCTCTACAAATCTTGACTGTACCCAAGAGTTTCAAACCTAAATCAACAACAAACCCAGATTTAACTAGAAACAAACCAACACTTGAAAGTATTGACAATTGCCAATACTTTTACATCTATTGCAGTGAACAACTTGCACATAAAGTCCACAACTCTTGGCAATAGCCAAGACTCTAAGTTCTGGTGGAAGCAACAACTTGCAGGGAACCTCTCAACAACTCTTGGCAATAGACAACACTATAAACTACTGCAGTAAGCAACCTACAGACAAAGTCTATGTAACTCTTGGCTACAGGGAAGACTTTCGTGCCTAACTCAAACAAACACCACAGATTCAACTACAATAAACCATCACCTTAACCGTGCACGGCCGTAGACAAGCACAAACTCAAAGATCTCTATAAGTATTGCCTAAAGACAAGACTTAAATACTAACACTATTCCAAAAAACAAAAAAAAAAACATAATACGCTTACATGCAAATACGCTTAAATGCAAATCAATCAACATAATACACGAATAATCACCGATGAAATCAACATATTTCGTAATTTTAACAAAAAACAACAAAACACAAACTATACATAACATATTCCATACAAAAACAACTAATATACACTAAACTTCCTCATAAATAATAAATTTAACACCACACACACTGTAAAATCAGAATAAACCTCATAAAAATGAAAATAACAAAGTGAAATAACTTACAAAAAGCAACTGTGACTCGTAAATGATTGAAAATGCAAGAGTTTGTTGTGAAACTTTACTTAGATTTTCGGTTCACCAGTTGTAATGCAATAATAGAGGAGAAAAAGAGAGAGAAAATATGTAATGACTTTAATTTTTTATATGACGAGCACACTGATAGAGGAGAAGAAGAGAGAGAAAAAACTTTTTTCTGGAAATGAAAAGACTCATGGAGTTTAAATATATATAATTAAACAAAAAAAATGTAAATAAAACCGTCGGGACGGTTTTATAAACGGTTCCAAATATTTTTAAAAATCAAATGTCACGGAAAAACTTAATATTACATAAAAACTGAAGTCTGCCAAGACTTAACACTCATATACTTCAACACTTCAATTTCAAATACCATAAAGTATTGGCAAAAGGCAAGACTTCCTAACAAATACCACATACTTTATAATTTTTAAAGTAATAATAACTAAACTAATAATACTATAAAATTAAAATAAGTCTGTCAATAACAGTTATTTATCAAATTTTCAAATACTAACTTCACGAATATTAAATATTTTTAAAAATCACAACGTCATCTTTTGGTACAAAATATTGGCAATTACCAAGACTTCAGTGATGGAAAGTTCATATTATCAATACGTTCAACTCATGGCAATAGCCAAGACTTTACACACATAAAGATAACCAATTCAATTGATCTTAACACAAAAGTATTGTCAAAAGGAAAGACTTGCCAACACTTGCACCTCATCCAATTGAAAACAACACAAATCTTAAAATAACAAAAATATCAAACATCCAAGTGTACTTATTTGCATAAACATAACAAACACAGAAAATACAAAACAAATATTATCAATAGACTGAACTCTTGGCAATAGCCAATACTTTACACTCATACCCGTAACCAGTTCAATTTAACTTGACCCAAAAGTCTTGTCAACAGGTAAGACTTCCTACCAAACCTATAAATAAGGTTTCTAAATCTCGGTGATTTTCTCTAACTCTTTTGCAGTGCTAAAAGTATCATTTGGACTACTACAAGATAGATCACATGGATCATATTGCGACGGAGGTAACAAACTGAAATTTGGAAATTCATCAACCAGATCACATCTTTGCCTCTTTCTGCCACCTTCATCAGAAGATATTGGCTGACTTATAAAATCATCAACCACATCTAAATGAACATGATCATGATCAGAAGACTCAATATCCCTTACCTGCAAAATTTGAAACAACAATGACAACAAATAACAACAAATAAATGAAACATTAATGGGAAGACTACATACAAACATATTTCTTTGCCACTCAATACTTCAACATCTCCTGGTTGGGAAAAGATAATAATCTCTCCACTTTGGAGTTTAGCAAAAATCTAAGAAGCAGTTTCTACAACAACATCATCACCTTCTCCTTGATAGCTTTTTATACCAACACCTGGTGCATCGAATTTCGCAACTCCAACATTACTTTCATTGATTCCAATGCATCCAGAATCCCTTTTGTATACACCACCTTCAAAACCTTTGTTAAACATAACAACATGCTTCAAGACCGAGTCGATCTTGGAATCCAGACACTAAACAAGAATAAACTGAAGTCAACAATTATATTCAAAGGACACAATCAGAAAATTGATATTATGAACAAAATAGCAAACATATATTACCGTCACACGCGCAACCATATTAGAGAAGTCATCATCTAATCGCTTGTTTAAGTATCAATAATACGTTGCACAAATATTTACACAGAATTATAAAATATAATTAGAATTTAATAAACAATACAAGCAACTATTACATACATCAACAACCAAATTCACTAAACCCAAAGGAAAAGTTGCACAACTATCAGCACCAACGTCACATGGAAACTGCAACTGAACAGGCAGTTGTTCCCTCTCTTCATCAGTAGCAATAAGTGTCTCCATCTTAGACGAATCAAACCCCTAATTTGATAAGTCATAAAAACCAAAATAATATATTACATACATATCGAAAATCAAAAATCAAAACAAACATAAGGAATGAGAAATTACAGAAAACGCATGGAAGTACTTCTCAACAAGAGTTGAGAACCGAGGTTGCCTCAAATTATACCAAGAAAGCATGCGCGGAAATGTCCGAGGCTTTGCTTCTGCATATGCTCGAAATGCAGGGAACACTTCCAACACCTACACATTCAATGCGAAGGGGAAACCGACCAAACAATACCACTCCTCATTTTTCGGAGGCTCCGACTTAATTTGTTGAAGACAGTTTCTAAGAGAACTAACCAACCACTTGAAACCCAAGGTACCCCAAGGGTAATTGTAACGAAGCTTATCATCATCAATCACTTTCATCAAGTGACTACTCGCCTCACAATTCTCAGACCGACCCAATAGAACCCTCTCAACAATGTAAACTTAAGCAAGCTTAACGACATCACCATCATTGTCCCAAAAAGGCTGCAAACGGCTGTACGGATTAGTGCTAAGAAATCTCTTCAGATCAGACAATTTGATTGTGCGATAATTTGGGAAATAGTGATTTAAAAGACGATTTGGACGATAATATACAACATTAAAATCGCCCGAAGAAACACCTAAACCCGTAATCAAGTTAAACCCATCCAAGTCAAATACACATTGATGCCCACACACACTAAACCTAATAACCATATCATCAACACAATAAGTCTGTGAAAGCATCATGCGATGCACGACATTCCAAGAAAAATTCACATTACCCAACTCCATAAATTTGCCGAAAACTCCACCTTTCAACAACGTCAACTACCGCTCCGTCAAAAATTCACTAACCAAACTAATATACTTCACATCACCACCCCAAGAACCTTTGGCGTCAAACCAGTGCTCAAACTTAAAATTTTGATCTCCTTCCTATGGCAACAAAAAATAAAATATGCATGTTCAACAACACTGTCGGAAATATGATAACAAAACATCAAGTAAAGACAAGGGAACATACATTACAACGGGCCATCATGAACTCACGATTAATATGAGCAAAAATTCTTGTGACATCACCATAATTCAAAGTCAATAGGCCAAAAACAAACACAACTAAAAAACACAAAAAGTTTAGAGATGAATTTAAACTCTACTGCAATAAGCAACTTTAGAAAAAGTCTATGCAACTTTTGGCAATAGCCAAGATTTTAACTTCTGCTGAAAATGGAACCTTACACTAAAAATCTCTAAAAGTATTAGCAATTGCCAAGACTTTAAACTCTACTGCAATAAGCAACTTTAAAAAAAGTCTATGCAACTCTTGGCAATAGCCAAGACTTTAAGTTCTGTTGCAAAGGGAACCTTACACTGAAAATATCTAAGGGTATTGGCAATTGCTAACACTTTAAACTCTATTGCAATAAGCAAATTTAGAAAAAGTCTATGAAACTCTTGGCAATAGCCAATACTTTAAGTTCTGCTGCAAATGGAAACTTACACTGAAAATCTCTAAGGGTATTAGTAATGCCAACACTTTTACCTCTACTACAGTGAAAAAGTTGAAGAAAAAGTCTGTGCAACTCTTGGCAATAGCCAAGACTCTAGGTTCTGGTGGAAATGACAACTTACACAAAATATCTCAACAAGTATTGACAGTAGCCAAGACTTTAAACTCTTATGCAATAAGCAACTTGCAGAAAAGTCTATGCAACTATTGGCCATTGCCAAGACTTTAAGCACTATGCAATAAAAATCTTCAAATCACCGAAATCAAACAAACACAACCAAAAGAAATCAACAGAAACCTCAAACATAAATCAACGATCATAGATCAAAATGGAAATAACTAACATATAATATATATAAACAATAAGTATACAAATAAAATTCCACGAAAAAATAAATGCAGATAAATGATTACGCTTAATAAAAATAACAATTTAAACAAAAAATAATACAAAAAACATACGAAAAAGAGAGAAAACAAACCCTAAATCTACGGCACAGAACGAAGAAACAAAAGAAGTAGGCCACGAACGGGGAAAGAGAGAAAGAAAGTTGTTCAGTGTGAATTAGGTTTAGTCAGGGACAAAATAGTCATTTCAAAGGGGGAAGGAGGGGGGGGGGGAGGAGGATGAGGTGGAAGACATTTACTTTAAACATTTGAAAGTGGGGGCAATTTGCGTTACCAGGGCTTAGGGAGGGCACCACGTGAAATTTTTTGTGGACATACATGGTAACCATAAAATTTAGGTAGGATAGCCATCGTTTGGACTGCTGATCATGAGTAGCTAGCATTTGTAATATTTTAGATTAATAGCATAGCCGATCATACTCTAGAATTGTTTTTCCTAAATTCAGTATTTTCACTTCAAACTCTAAGGATATTTTGGTGAAATTCATGTACTTTTCCTGAAGTGTGAGTGGCTATGAGCCTGTTTGGCAAAATTGCTGCTAAAATCAACTTATTTTGAAAAGTACTTTTAACTAAAGCACTTATTTTTCACTAAAAAGTTGGCCAAACACATTGATTATATAACATAAGTATTGTATGTGTAAAATAAGTATTTTTATCTTTTCAGCTAGGACTATTACTATAACTTTGCAAAAACTGACTGTGAGTGAGTCAACATTCTAAAAAAAAAAAAACATTCTAAAAAGTGACTAGTCGTCAAAATTTCCCCTTAATCACCCACCAGAGACCCAGCCAACTTCCTTTATAAGACAATCAATTAGGCTTCAAAAGCCCCAATAATAGAAAGATGGGAAGTGAAGAGGAGAGTGTAGCAGTGAAGGAGCCTTTGGATCTCATCAGACTCAGTCTTGACGAACGTATTTATGTTAAACTCCGTTCCGACCGTGAACTCCGTGGCAAACTTCATGTATTTTTCTCTCTGTTTTTTTATTTGTTGATAATTTATTGTTGAATAGTCAAAATTGAGCTATATATATGGATACAAGTTGCTGTCTTTTTATTATTTTTCTTGCTAGCCTATGTTGTACCTTTAGCCTCTTTTGCTTCTTATTTTTTAGGGTTTAGTGCTATTCCTTTTGTTTTACTATTTCCTTGCTGATGTTAAAGAATATGATAAAAGGAACTAATGTATAAAGAATTGGAATAAGGAGGTGTATAAAGATATTAATGTGCTACAATTAATCAAGAATTTGGGTTTTAACTTTTATTGGCAACAAAAGCCTGATATTTAAGTGGAGAAGGGTAGAGGGGTGGGCCGTTATCTATTTTCACATGGTGTGCCATTGGCCCTTGAGGATTGCTCGATTATTACAAGAAAAAAAAAGATTTTTAGTATTAGCATTTTAATGGAAAACGAAGGAGCGGTTCTCTTTGCGTTTTACTCAGAGGGGTTTATGAGCAACTAAATGTTGACGTGTAATTGAAAGTAGTAGACAGAAAGCAGCATGATCACTCTCCTGTGGTTGTGATGAATAATGTGATAGCATAAGGACTATGTTTATTTTATCAGAAAGCCTTGTGAATATATTTATTTGTTATTATCTCGTGAATAGTATTCTGTAAACTCGGAATAGTTGGAAGAAAATAGAGGTAGAAACGAGACGTTATATCTGAAAGGAATCAACTAACAGAGAAAACCAATACTAGACTTTAATCAAGCAAAAATGTCAAAGCAAATATGTCGAGGCATCTTTTCCGTCATAAAAGAGGAAGGCAAAAACGTATTGTCCAAATTTCTATAATCAAGGTGGGTTAGACGCGAAAGTTTTGAACAGAGCATTCAGAAAGGGGAATAAGTAATGATGTGTTTCCATTATCAAAGTAATCTAATTGCAGGTACTGTACATTAATTTCCTCATTTGCAAAGGCTAACATGAAATGCTTTTTATCTGTATGGTAATTGGAGATTGCCTTTCTTGTTTTCTTGTTTCTGCAAATATCTGCTTCCCTTGTCACCTAGTTTGGAGAAGGAAAATAAGCCAGTTGTAGAATAATTGCATTATCGGCAATGCTGAAGAACAATAATGTGATGTTGCTGGAGATTGCTAAACTGCGATATGGTCCTTATGGCATCTTGATTTCACTCTATTTTAACGTTGCTAGAAGTTTTTCTCCTCTTTTCTTTTTTTCTTGGTTTATTTCACAAGCATATAAGTCCAAAAGTCCACTTGAACTTACAATTTGAACTTACAAGGATGCAAGAATTCTATTTTGATTTTGACTTTTACTAATTCGTTAAATCAGCAGTGGCGCTAAGCTCTTGTGGGGTTTCCTTTCCAGGCTTATGATCAGCATCTTAATATGATTCTTGGTGATGTTGAAGAAATTGTGACCACAGTCGAGATTGATGATGAAACATATGAAGAGATAGTTCGGGTATGCTCAGTATTTCTATATCTACTCTCGGTTTTTGGAATTGAGATATATTTGTTCCCTTTTTCTTGTTATTGCAATACGTTGTTCAAGTTAGCATCAGACTGTCAGTTGAAGATGTTTCACAGGTGGATTATATCTGCTACTCTGTATTAAGCTGGCTTTGACGGCCAGCTATTCTACGTCGACAGGATTTCAGATTTAACTTAACTCAACTTCCGGTAGAGCTTATTTCTGTGTTCAGATATTGTTGTTGATTTCATGTTGTCTACTCTTGTCCATTGCGTCATTTCTTCAGTGTTTCATATGAGGGATATTTGCTCTTAGCTTGTTTGATCTTGTTTGGATATAAGTAGAGCAACTAGTAGATGGTATGTGTACATAAGATTTATTTGGCAGTTCCTATACATGGAAATGTTTACAATGAAAGAGGTATCAGAGAAGTTACTTTTGCAAGACATGAAGTTGTTTGGGTCTTGTAAAATGTGATAGTAGTTGTCAACTTGGAGTTTTAGTTGGGTTCTCATGTTGTCCTGCAGGGGCACTTGAGATTTGAGATCAGGAATTAGAGAGTGAATTATTTTGCATTTTATGAATGGGGAGAACATTGTGCAAGTATTTGGTAGCTATTAATGGAAGAGCAACCATAAAATCTCTCTAGGGTCTAAAACATCACAGGTACCCATATTTGAGTTCAGGTTCTATTCGGAAGGGAGCCCATCGTCAATACGAGATTTTGTGAAGCATTGTGTAGACATATACGTTTTTAGTGGGGCCAATCCCTACAAAATTTGGATTAAACCCAACTCCATTTGGGTGAATAATTAATTTGGACTTTACAAATTAAATAAGTCTATATTTGTTCAAGTCCATGGTCTACCTCGTTTTGAGACCCTAACGCATGCCACGTGTCAAATGACGTGGCATGCCAAGTTAAATCCAAGACCAATGAAATAATGCAAGACTTCAGATGATATGGTATGTCAAGTCAAAATAATGACCAATCAAAAGCAGCCAAATACCCAAAAAGGCATGTCTTAGTCCATCAACTATGATCTTTCACATAGCTTTTGTGATGAGCTTGATGCCTTGATGACTCACATGACTCATGAGTTGGTCAGAATTAATGTAGTTCAGCTGCCTATGCGCTAGAACTATAAACAGGGGGCTTACATACCTATCAGGGATCATTCAGAACTATATGATCTTGCTTGATACTGATTGTGTAAATATCATATTTGATTAGCCAATAAGTATCATTTGGACACTTGCAGCCTTTGATTGGTTGCTATTTTCACTATTTTGACTTGGCATGCCACATCATTTGAACATGAAATTATATCATTGGCCTGGAACCTCATTAGGCAATAGGCAGCCACGTCATTTGATACATGGCATGGGTTTGAGCCTCCGGATGAAATAGATTCGGGTTTGGAACTAAAAAAATGGTCTTATTTAATTTCTAAAGTTCATTAGTTCACCCCAAACGAAGTTAGATTTTATCCAGCTGTGCAACATCAATCTCTACACTATACTTTCTTTGATTGGTAAAAGTGCTAGACGGATACAAAGTGCCTAGGCTTCTAAGAATAAGTAAATGCAGAGTATACATTGATTTACATGCCTGATTATTGTTATTTTTTGGTTAATAAAGTTTGTTGTGGAATTTTTTCTTTTCGTATACTTGTTTTTGTTTAGCACAAGTTTAAGTTATCCTCGTCTTCTCTCCATTTAACCACCTTCTGCTGTATAGCCTCCACATTTGTGGCAATTGATCAAGCTTGGTAAAGCTAGAGACCCTGAAAGAGATATAACTTAGCATATTAGGTCATCTTGGACCAGAGTTGTGCCAGATGAACTAAAGGGTCTATCTGACATTGTTCAGAGGCTGAGTTATTTTTAGAGGAAAAAGACAACATAGATCTCTCCTTGCTTGTGTCCTTTTCTTTAGCAGGTGGAGATGTACTGGAGAGGGGTTGGGGTTAATAGATTGTAGAAATGGCTATAAGCTGTGAATAGTTGAATCAGATTAATGGCAAGAATGGAAGTTAATGAGGAAAGCGTGTGGAGGGTTATGCGGTGCTGGAACTTTTGGTATCTGAATTTTGCTCAACTAACACTTAGGTCGGTTGTTTGGAGAGAGAATAGGAGAGTTTTCGAAGACGTAGAGATTGATGTTGCACATTTGAAGAATAGCCTCTTATCCCTTTCCTTTTGGTGCACCCAAGAGGATTATGTATTGAAGATTCAGTGTATGCTCGTTGTATATGGGCGTTTTTGGCCCCAATATTGAATACATTTTATTACTTTATCAAAAAAAAATTTATGTGCCTCCCCCCTCCTCTCAACCCCCCCCCCCCCAAAAAAAAAAAATATAATAAAATAATTAGAAGCTTTCTTCAATTTAATTGGGTTGGGAGCAGGGGAATGTCTGAACCAGTTTGAGCCAGAGAGGTGAATCTATTTATGGGCAGGAGATGAGGAGCCAATACTGCTATAGTCAAATGCAAGTGTATCACACAAGAGGAAATTAACTTTAGCTCTTACTAGAAAATAGTGGCTCCTTTCTCCTCCTGAAGTTTTGATAGCTTTCTACCTTCTCTTTTACTACCTTTTTTTTTTACTTTTTTTTTTTTTTTAATAATGACTGAGGAATCCCTGAGGACAAGTAGGGAACAGTTTGAAACTCGGCAAATAATGGACCCACCCCTCCACCCTTCTCCACGTAAATGTCAGGCTTTTGTATGTGGTAGAGGTCGAACATCTGATGTGCGCCTAATTCACATATCACAAGCAGGGCTCTTACAAAAAGCTAATGGTGACAACTGACAAGAAGCTTTCTACTTTTATACAAAACACAAATAGCAGGAACTATTTAATTTTCTGGTCAGAAATAACTGATGCAAACAACAACATACCCAATGTTATCTCACAAGTGGGGTATGAGGAGGGTGAGATGTATGTAGATGTGGCCTCCACCTAGGTGGGGAGACTAACTGAATGATGCCATAAGTCTCAATTTTATTGTAGTTATATAACTACTGGGTAAATGTACTGATTTCTAATTTTTCTAATTGAAGTGTCGGTAACTTGTTTTGGTCTTTATCTTGGTACATGTATTTAGTTTCAGGCTAAAGGCAGAGCATCACATTGTGTTATGTTAATATTGTATGCAATAAAATGGGAACTAAAGCCACATATTGCATTTATAATAGAATGTCTTTAGTGTTAGTGTATTTTTTTTTCCATCGATAAAAGTTTATGTTTTTAGTTTTATTTTGGTTTGCATTTTGCAAGAGCTGTGTGTAATTTAATGTTATTAGGGGAAGCATATTTCCACTCTTTCTGGACATTGATGCTTGCAAAATATGCTGACTGGTTCTCTTTATTGTATTTTAGACAACGAGACGGACCATTCCTTTCCTATTTGTTCGTGGAGATGGTGTAATACTGGTGTCGCCTCCTCTGCGGACTGCTTGATCAGGAAGGAAGCTATTCTGGTCACAATTGTGTATCCAAATCTGCAAGCACACTATATTTTGTTTTAGGTGCTGCAGTTGACTCAGTAGAGTATTATTGAGGAAATATGGTTGGTGTAACAGTCTCGCTTTCAAAGCAAAAGACATTTGCCGTTTGAAATCCTTGTGATCTTTCTTAATTTTGCTCTTTGTACGTGAGCCTTCGTAAGTTTATGTAATTGATTAGGGAGTGCATGTTGAACTGTCTATTGCTAAAGTACAATTGTCAAATGAGAGAAGTTAATGCTTGCATAGCATGTTTTAACTTAAATCCATTCTACTTTTTTCCTTTTTTTTCTTGTCCTTATCTTTTTAATGGTTTCTCTCTGGTAAATTCTTACCTTGTTGGATGTATAATTCCTTGTTCCTAAGCCAAGTGTAAAGTTTCCTTGCCTGGGTTCAACCAAAAACAAGGGCATTGCAGATTTCAGAACGCGGGCTTTTATTCTGTATTGTGAGGATGTAAAGTGGATTGACTAGTTTTATGATATTTGACGTATCATAACTTTCATTTCTATAGGGATTTGGAAGGAATTTGAGCTAATTCACATAGACGGAGCTATTTTGGGAGATATTGGATGACAAATATGATTTATGACCTAAGGATATATTTAACTTTTCCTATTATAGTAGTATATATAAAAGGTTGATACATGATACTCACTCTCCCAAATAAGCTCTTCTTATAAAGCATGTTTGTACTACGGCGGATGTTTCAAGGAAATTGTGTTCTGATGAAACCAATTTGCAGTATTTGATGGCTTGAATTGCTAAAAAGTTTTTTCTTAAAAGAAAAATATTTAACTTAAAAGGGAAAATTGATCTCCTTATGCTATAAGGTTACCGTGGAAGCCAATATAGATATTTTAATCTAAAGTTTTTTACAAACACACACCCCTATATTACAAAAAAAAAAAGCAATATTTTTAAAATTACAAGATATATCATTATTTTTACTAATATATTTCACAATAATCAAGACATTTCACTTTCATTTCTCAAAATTACAACATCTCTCACTTTACTCTCTCTTCCTCCCATAGCTAAGATACAGCCCCGCCCCCCCTCCCCCCCTCGACGCCGCCATCACCCCCACCACCCCAGCGTCATTTCGCCGATTAGCAGCAGCGGCGCGTGGTTGAATTTGACTGAGACGTTCTAGAGTTTTTGCTCTGGTGAATAGAGTTTAGGTGCCCCGGTGAGTTGTTTGAGTCACTGTGTGTGTGGGAAGTCTTTGCTTCGGTGAATAGAGTTTAGGTGCTCCGGTGAGTTATGTTGTTGAGTCATGTAAGAGAATATTGGAGAATATTCTAGAGAATACTCACTTACCATGTATAGTCGACTGAATCATAGGGAAATCCTTAGGATCTTTTCTTTCCTTTCATAGACTCCTAGATACTTGTATATAATGTACACCAAACACAATGGAATATACACAATTCTTCAGTATTGATTACATGGTATCAGAGCCCTAAAGCTCGATCTGATATTCAGCTGTTCCTAATTTCATTGTGGCTTTGGTTCACTGATTCTTTGGGGTCACACTTCGGAGTGACCGTTTGTCTCACCTCCACCACAGTAAGACTCAGTGGAGGATTCCGACCGGGATAGAGTATTTTCTGTGAATTTTGGTCGGCGCGTGGACGTAGTCATCGGCGCGTCAGTTTCCCGACGTGGCGCGTGTAAGCGCGTGTGGAGTCGAACTGCAGCAAAAATTTTCCTCGGGGGTCGCACTGCCATTTTCGGCTGACCCATTTGGTTATTCTGATCTTCAGACTTTGGATTTCTTGGCCAGATTTGATTGCTTCCGCTCGTCTTTCACTGATTACTTGGTTCGTCTGTCACGGTCAGATCTGTTTCTTCCTCTGAAATACTTGTTTGTTTCTGTGATCCTTTGGGTACTTGTTTAAGCTGTTGGAATTCTTGTTTGGTTTTGAGAATCTGATTTGTAAGAATTGAAATAATGACTGATGCTAAAGACACTAAGGTTGCTGTCAGTGAATTAGTTCCAGCCATGTCTAGAATTACTGAACATAAATTGACCGGATCTAATTATTTGGAATGGAGTAAAATTATTTGGGTTTATTTGCGTAGTGTGGATAAAGATGATCATTTGACTAAAGAACCTCCAAGTAATGAAACTAAACACGCCTGGCTGAGAGATGATGCTCGTTTCTTCTTACAAATAAGAAATTCTATTGATAGTGAAATTGTCGGTTTAACTAGTCACTATGAATTTGTTAAAGAATTGATGGATTATCTAGAGTTTGTATACTCTGGCAAGGAGGATGTATCCCGGATTTTTGATGTGTGCAAGACCTTTTATCGTGCTGAGAAAGGTGACAAATCTCTCATCGCTTATTTCATGGATTTCAAGAAAACTTATGAGGAGTTGAATATGCTTCTGCCATTTAGTACGGATATCAAGGTGCAACAAAAGCAGAGAGAACAGATGGCCATAATGAGTTTCTTAGCAGGACTTCCTTCTGAATTTGAGACAGCTAAATCTCATATTCTTTCTAGCTCTGAGATTATTTCTCTTAAAGATGTTTTCAGCAGGGTACTACGCACAGGAAATACATCATCTGCTCAACAGAATATTCTTGTTGCTAAGGGAGGAGGAGCTAACACAGGAAGAAAGTTCGTGAACAAGGGAGAAAAAAATAATCCTGACACAGGCAAAGATCTTTGCCACTATTGCCATGAGACCGGCCACTAGAAGTGGAATTGTAAGAAATTGAAGGCTCGCAATCAGGCTGGTCCTCGAGGGAAGGCTAATGTTGTAGCTGCCCCTAGGCAATCTTCTGATGGATCTGTTCTTATATCGGCTGAGGATTTTGCTAAATTCTCTCAATATCAGGAATCATTGAAGGAGTCAGGTAAAGCATGTCTTGGTTCTGCCTCAAGTAAATGGGTGATTGATTTTGGTGCCTCAGTTCATATGACAGGTAACCCTAATACCTTTGCTAGCTTTCGTCCCTACAGATCACCCTCTTTTGTGACCATAGCTGATGGATCAACTTACAATACTGTGGGTTCTGGAACAGTTAAACCAACCTCATTCATTACCTTGTCATCAGTCTTAAGTCTACCAAAATTCGCCTTTAATTTAATTTTCGTGAGTAGACTTACAAAAGATCTAAATTGTTGCATCTCATTCTTCCCTGATCATTGTTTATTTCAGGATCTCGTGACGAAGCAGATTATTGGTAAAGGACATGTATCTGATGGTCTCTACATACTTGATAACTGGGTGCCTCGGTCTGTTGCATGCTCTAGTGTCGTGACTCCATTTGAAGTACATTGTCGGTTGGGACATCCTTCTCTGCCTACTTTGAAGAAGTTTTGTCCTCAGTTTCAACATGTTTCTTCGTTAGACTGTGAGTCTTGTCGGTTTGCAAAACATCATCGCAGCCCGTTAAGTCCGAGAATTAATAAACGAGCTGACTTTGCTTTTGAATTAGTTCATTCTGATATTTAGGGACCATGTCCAGTTGTGTCGAAAATGGAATTTAAGTATTTTGTTACTTTTGTGGATGATTTTTCCCGAATGACGTGGATTTATTTTATGAAAAATCGTTCTGAAGTGTTTTCTCATTTTTGTGCATTTTGTGCTGAAGTTAAAACTCAATTTAATTCCACTGTACGCATACTTAGAAGTGACAATGCTAAAGAGTACATGTCAGCATCCTTTCAGTCTTACATGAAACAACATGGAATCATCCACCAGTCGTCATGTGTTGATACACCCTCTCAAAATGGGGTTGCTGAGAGGAAGAACATGCATCTTCTTGAGACAGCTCGAGCACTTTTGTTCCAAATGAAGGTTCCTAAGCCGTTCTGGGCTGATGCAGTCTCTACAGCGTGTTTTCTCATCAATCGTATGCCTTCTACTGTGCTTGATGGTGGTATTCCATATAATATTTTGTTCCCAAACAAGTCCCTATACCCTGTGGAGCCTAAGGTATTTGGAAGCACGTGCTATGTTCGGGATGTTCGACCATCCGTGACCAAGTTGGATCCAAAGGCCTTGAAGTGTATTTTCTTGGGTTACTCTCGAGTTCAGAAGGGGTATCGTTGTTACTCTACCGAACTTGGTAGGTATTTGGTGTCCACTGATGTTGTGTTTTCAGAAGCTGTTCCGTTCTACTTTGCACCTCCGGCCTCTACAAGTCAGGGGGAGGATGATGAATGGTTAGTCTACCAGATTGCTGATGTTGTGTCAGAAAATTCAGATGAGGTCTCTCATACATCTCCTGATCCTTCTATTGAGCCCCAACCAAATATTGAGTCTTCTGCCCCCGCTCCATCTGCACCAGCAATTGTTCACGTGTACTCGAGAAGGCATAAGACCAATGATACATGTCCCGCACCAGTTACTTCGTCATCAGATCCTCCTTTACCTGAGCCCTCAGATGACCTTGAACTTCCGATTGCCCTTCGCAAAGGTACACGTACTTGTCAATCCATATATTCTATTGCTAACTTTGTTTCATATGCCCAATTATCTCCTACCTCTAGATCTTTGGTTGCTTCTCTAGACTCCATAACTGTTCCCAAAACAGTGAAGGAAGCCCTAGCTCATCCTGGATGGTCTGCTGCTATTCTTGAAGAAATACATGCTTTAGAGGAGAACCAGACTTGGAAATTGGTGGATTTACCGAGAGGAAAGAAAGCTGTAGGATGCAAGTGGGTCTTTACTGTCAAAGTCAATCCTGATGGTTCTGTGGCATGACTGAAGGCCAGACTTGTAGCTAAGGGGTACGCTCAAACCTATGGGGTGGACTATTCAGATACCTTCTCCCCAGTTGCTAAACTCACCTCTGTTCGCTTATTCATTTCTCTAGCTGCTTTTGAAAATTGGCCTTTACATCAGCTAGATATTAAGAATGCATTCCTACATGGTGATCTCTATGAAGAGGTATATATGGAGCAACCACCTGATTTTGTTGCTCAGGGGGAGTATGGAAAAGTTTGTCATCTGAAGAAGTGTTTGTACGGCCTGAAGTAGAGTCCTCGTGCATGGTTTGGAAAATTTAGTAAGGTAGTCCGAGAGTTTGGGCTGAAAAGAAGCCACAGTGACCACTCAGTCTTTTACAGAAGATCAGGAGGTGGCCTTATTCTCCTTGTTGTGTATGTTGATTGTCATCACTGGAAGCGATTTTGCAGGAATTTGTTCTCTCAAGTCCTTTTTGCATACTAGGTTTCATACGAAGGACTTGGGTCTATTGAATTACTTCCTGGGTATAGAGGTACATAGAAGCAAGAAAGGGATCTTTTTGTCTCAGAGAAAATATGTTCTTGATTTGCTTACTGAAACTGGAAAGTTGGCCGCCAAGCCATGTAGTACCCCGATGGTTCCTAATATGCATCTTATGAAAGACGATGGTGATCTTTTTGATGATCCAGGGAGATACAGGAGATTAGTTGGGAAATTAAACTATCTTACTGTAACTCGTCCGGATATTGCTTTTGCGGTGAGTGTCGTCAGCCAGTTCATATCAGCACCTACAGTTAAACATTGGGCAGCTTTGGAACAAATTCTATGTTATTTAAAGGGAGCTCCTGGACTTGGCATATTATATAGCAATCATGGGCACTCTCACATTGAATGTTTTGCCGATGCAGATTGGGCTGGATCTAAGATTGATAGAAGGTCTATTACTGGCTATTGTGTCTTTGTCGGTGGAAATCTGGTATCGTGGAGGAGTAAGAAGCAAAATGTTGTATCACGGTCCAGTACAGAATCCGAGTATAGAGCTATGGCACAGTCCACATGTGAGATTATGTGGATACATCACCTTCTGGCTGAAGTTGGGTTGAAGTATCGGACACCAGCAAAATTATGGTGTGATAATCAAGCTGCCCTGCATATTGCTTCAAATCCAGTATATCATGAGAGAACAAAACACATTGAAGTGGATTGTCACTTTATTCGCGAGAAGATTGAGGAAAACTTGATTTCTACAGGCTATGTACGGACAGGAGAACAACCAGCGGATTTATTTACAAAGGCACTGAATGGAGCTCGAGTTCATTATCTGTGTAGCAAGCTACGCATGATTAATATCTATGCTCCAGCTTGAGGGGGAGTGTAAGAGAATATTGGAGAATATTTTAGAGAATACTCACTTACCATGTATAGTCGACTGAATCATAGGGAAATCCTTAGGATCTTTTCTTTCCTTTCATAGACTCCTAGATACTTGTATATAATGTACACCAAACACAATGGAATATACACAATTCTTCAGTATTGATTACAAGTCACTATGTGTGTGTGAAATTTTTTGCCCTGGTGAATAGATTTCTGGACGGTTTAATTTGTTTCAGTTACCACTCTGCTAGGACGAGCAATATTTATTTAGTGTTTGGCTAATTACCAGTATCTTTAATCTTGAAAGAGAGTTAACTGACTAGCATTCAGGTACTACAAGAGGGTGTGGCTGGCAAAAGATAGAGGCAGTTGTCAAGTTGGGAGCTTATTACCTTTTTGGAATACCTGCTGGTATTTTATTAGCTTTTGTCTACCATTTTGGGAGAAAGGTACTCCTTCGAGATCCTCATTTTCTTGGCATTTCTATCTTTGGGATTATGGAAAAAAACTTATGATATGGTTTACAGGGACTTTGGTTGGGAATCTCTCTTGCCCTTTTTGCACAAGCACTACCTTTTTTAATAGTTAGATACAATATAGAAACAGTGCAAAACCCACAAACAGTGCAAAAAAATAATTCAGAAACAATTAGATACGGTGCAAAAATAATGCAAATACAACTAGATACAGTTATGTACTTTATGTACATTATTTTGTACTTTATGTACTTCTTTTTGATGCTACTCTGCCTCCATTTCATTGAAACACCGCCGAAACAGTTTGAAACAGCTTGAACAGTGCTGAAACAGTCTTGAGACAGCGCTAAAACAACGCTGAAACAATTTGAAATAACGCAAATACAGTGAGATACAGTTAGATACAGAGCAAAATAGTGTAGATTCAGCGAGATACAACGCTAAAACAGTTTGAAAGAGCTAGTGAAAAAGTCTAAAACAAAATGTAAAAAATAATGTGAAATAATGCAAAAAGGTGAAATAGTTTAGAAACATTGAGAAACAACGCATAGACAGGATAAAACAATGATGAAACAGTCTAGAAACAACTAGACAGTCTAGAAATAGTTAGATACAGTGCAAAAAAGTGCAGATAGAGCGAGATACAACAAGATAGAGCGAGATACGAGGTGGTTGGTAGTTGAGATACAGCGAAATACGAGGTGGTTGGTAGTTGAGATACAACGAGATATGAGGTGGTCAGTAGTTGAGGTACAACGAGATACGTCGAGATACGAGGTGGTTGGTAGTTGAGATACAACGAGATACGAGGTGGTTGGTAACGAGAGACGAGGTGGTTGAGGATGAGAGAAGAAAAAGTGAAATTGGGGGAAATGGGAGGAGGAATAGGAGGAAATGGGAGGAGGAAAAGTGAAATTGGGGGAAATGGGAGGAATAATGTAAGGTTTTGCTATGTTATGCTATATTTTGCTATGTTTTGTAATTAACTTTTCCTTCCTCTATATTGAGATATTTTTGCTAAAATATTGCTATGTCTCATTGTAAAAATAGATTGATTACTTCGCTAAGAATAGATTAAAGGGTGATTACCTTCATTGAGAATTGATGCAGGGTAAAATACACGGAAAAAAATAAAATAGAACAACACGATAATAAGAAATTCAAGACGAGGAAGAACAGAAATAGAAGAAAGAATGGATAAACCCTTCAATAAATGAATGATTATCCAAAGGAAGAAGAAAAATTAAACCTTACAAATATTTCATACTAGTGATGAATCTCCATAGGTTCCAAGCAAAGAGATAACGAAGCTTCAATCTTCTATAAAGAAAGGCCTTGCCTCTTCTATGTCTATTCTTCAATGCTCAAAACTAGCTAATGAAATAAAACCCTAGTGTAAGGTATTTATAGGTTTTCCCTTACTCAAACTAATGTCTAAATAGCCCATAAGTTGGGCAAAACAATAAGGACCATGTAGGGTCAAAATAGAAAATAGTCCTAAAAATCATTAAAATCCCGTCTTGGCTGAAACAGGGGGAGGCGGTCCGCTCACCCCTACTAGGCACCCGCCTTGGACACAATGGTCATGGTTGAGGCGCCCGCCTATGGCACAGGGGCGCTCCGCCCGGCAATCTTCCGAAAGGTGTAACTTCAGCCGCATTTCAGGTATTTTGAGGCTAGGGCGGTCCGCCGTCTTCTGGAGGCGCTCCGCCTCCTCTGTGTTGCTCTTGGTAATGCCTTTCACAACCTCGGGGCGCTCCACCTTCGCTCTGGGGCGCTCCACCATCTCGGCAACGACAGCTTTGCTTAATCAATCTCCCGAACTCTCCTCCGAACCTCTTGCCATTGCATCCTTCGCACCCTCTTAGCTTGGCTCTTGATGGTTGACGTCTAGGATCAATTTGGGATGCATCTAAGAATAGATTAAAGGAATTTCTAAAACTTGTTGTAGTTGAGATACAACGCGATACATTGAGACACAATGTGGTTGGTAGTTGAGATATAACGAGATACGAAGTGGTTGGTAGTTGAGAAACACCGAGATACAATGAGATATAGCGAGAGACAAGGTGGTTGAGGATGGGAGGAGGAAAAGTGAAATTGGGGGAAATGGAAAGAGGAATTGGGAGAAATGGGAGGAGGAAAAGTGAAATTGGAGGAAATGGGAGGAAGAATGAAAGGTTTTGCTATGTTATGCTATATTTTTCTATGTTTTGTAATTAACTTTTTCTTTTCTCTATATTGAGTAATTTTGCTAGCTATTTCTCGTAGTAAAAATAGATTGATTACTTCATTAAGAATAGATTAAAGGATGATTACTTCATTGAGAATAGATAAGGAATTGCTAAAACTTGTACTTTTCCGTAAACATTCCTTTAATCAATTCTCAATGAAGTAATCACCCTATTTTACAATGTAATTCCAAGACTTTGGTGATGGTAAGGATTAAAAAAGAAAGTTGATTAAAAAGGTATTTTAGAACTTGTTGTAGTTGAGATACAACGAGATAAGAGGTGGTTGGTAAAATTTGTATTGTTTTGTATAAATTCCTTTAATCTATTCTCAATGAAGTAATCACCCTATTTTACAATGTAATTCCAATAGTTTGGTGATGGTAAGGATTAAAACGAAAGTTGATTAAAAAAGTATTTTAGAATACCTTAATTTGATACGCTTTGTTGTTGATACCAATCTCGATCCCGTGATCTAGTGGAAGATTTTGAAGCCTTTAACCTACCACCAATTTCAAAGAAGACCGGTGCTCAATCTCTTAACATTTATTACAAATTGCACTATATGGCCATGTCTAACACATCAGATCGTGTGGACCTCCCTATTTGGACTTCTTGTTAGCAACCCATGAGGAGTCTAATAAATTGAAGAAGAGTTTTTGAGAAATAATAAATAATTTCTAAAAAAGATTAAATTAGTAGAACGTCCTCGAATAAATTAGTGACAAGGTTCAACTCTGCGACTTGATAAGGATTAATGAAAGTTGATTAAAAAGGTATTTTAGAATACCTCAATTTGCTTTCTTGCTGATACCAGTTTCGAACTCGTGACCTAGTGGAAGACTTTAAAGCCGTTAAGAATTTAATCTACCACCAAACTCAAGGAAGACCGGTGCTCAATCTCTTAGAATTTATTACAAATATTGCACCATATGCCCATATTTAACACATTCGGTCATGTGAACCTCATTATTTAGAATTCTTGTTAGTAACTGAGGTGGAGTCGAATAAATTCAGGAATGGTTCTTTGAGAAATAATAAAAAATTTCTAAAAAAGATTAAATTAAAAGAACCTCATCGAATAAATTAGTGGCAAGGTTCAAACCTGTGACGTGAAAGGATTAGAACGAAAGTTAATAAAAAAGGTATTTTAGAATACCTCAATTTGTCAGGCTTCCTGATTGACACCAGTCTTGAACCCGTGACCTAGTGGAAGAATTTGAAGCCGTTAAGAATTCAATCTACCACCAAACTCAAGGAAGACCGGTGCTCAATCTCTAAGCATTTATTACAAAATATTGCACCATATGCCCATATTTAATACATTCGGTCATGTGAACCTCCTTATTTAGAATTCTTGTTAGTAACCGAGGTGGAGCCGAATAAATTTAGGAATGGTTCTTTGAGAAATAATAAATAATTTCTAAATAAGATTAAATTAGTAGAACTTCCTCGAATAAATTAGTGGCAAGGTTCAAACTTGTGATGTGCTAAGGATTAGAACGAAAGTTCATTAAAAAGGTATTTTAGAATACCTCAATTTGACACGCTTCCTCGTTGACACCAGTCTCAAACCCGTGACCTAGTGGAAGACTTTGAAGCCGTTAAGAATTCAATCTATCACCAAACTCAAGAAAGACCGGTGCTCAATCTCTAAGCATTTATTACAAAATATTGCACCATATGCCATGTTTAACACGTTCGGTCATGTGAACCTCATCATTTGGAAGTCTTGTTAGCAACCGAGAAGGAGTCGAATAAATTCAAGAATGGCTCTTTGAGAAATAATAAGCAATTTCTAAATATGATTAAATTAGCAGAACCTCGCACACCTAAAAAAGAATGTTAGGCATTGACTTAAATAGCCAATGTCATATAAATATATGATGCATTATTTAAATTAATAGCATAAGTTGTAGTATTATTTTTGTTTTTACTCTCTCCGTCCCATTTTATGTGGCACTATTTGACAAGGTACGGAATTTAAGAAAATAGAGGTTGACCTTGCAAAGTTTCAACTTTACATTTGAAAAAGTAAGAAAGAGAAGATTTGAGTAATAAAAAAGTTGTTGGTATCTTTAAAAGTATGTAGGGTCCAACAAGGGTAAAATAGACATGATACATTAAATAGTTGTCAAATAAGAAATGATGTCATTCTCTTTGGAACAAAAAAAAAATGATGCCACATAAATTGGGACGGAGAGAGTAGTATAAAAAATGTACTTAAGTAATGAGCATTATAGGTAAAAGTAGTACTTATTAATTTTGGAAAGTTCAGACATTTTTTGAGTGCAGCTATTATCATCACATCTGGAAATTAGCAGGTAAAGTGGATGGAAACAAAAAACAACAAAGAACACAGCTAGATCAGAAGTAACTAGGCTCGTATTTGCTTCTGAAGGATTATACACAATCCAAGAACATACAATTGCCCAGGGTCTAACCGTATTTGTTTCACTAGTCGATGGTGCAATCACATGCTAATTGAGACACGAATTACACCGTAAAAGTCACAGTCTAAGATCGTACCTGTTACAGAAGATGGTTCCGTACTTTTCGGAGAAGAATCTTCACTAGAATCTTTCACGAGAGCCTTAGGAATTTGAGAGAAGAAGAAGGAAAAATTTCTAACTTCTTAGAAGAGGAAAACAGACGTTGGAAGTTCTCCAAAAAAGGAACCTTATATTGTACTGGAGAAAAGCAACGTTTGGGAAAGAGTCCTAAACTTGCAACTTTTCCAAATATTTAGTTTAATATAAAATATAATAAATTATATATTTATATTAACTAATTATTTTGATATGGGTCCGGGTTGACCCACATGGATGACCCGAATCGAAATTCCAACATCTCCCACTCACACATAGTGGGTCAACTCTCATTCATATTCTGTAACTTCATACATAACGACTAGACCGTGTGACAAGTGCATACTTCGAGAGCTTAGTTGCTATACATCTGTTAGGAATATACAGCATCTCGATTAACGGAACCTTGGAGTAGATTGCAGTATGCAGTACCCTAGATCATTTATCACATTCATCTCTCTCACAATCTCTTTGTATTAATTTGAGTTCATCATTATGTTCTTGTCGTAAAGACAAACATAAAGGACCAGTCAATGAACACAACTAATGTGATAATACTCAATGATCTTCCTCATCTCAAGAATCTCTTAATCTCAACTCGATTTGCTTTTCTAGAAATGTCCCGCCAGACCGAATCATTCATGATCTCTTGGCAACACCCTAAGATAGCAAACACCAAATTGAATCTCGAGAAACTGATAAAAGTCATGAGGGTACAAAGAAAGAAAATTACTTATAATTTTCAGGGCTTCACACGATAAACAAGTAGAGATTAAACTTGCATCGCCCATAGGTCACTTTATGCATACGTAGTATGAATCACGTATCACAGTATTGACTCCTTTCCCGTGGAGCGTATGTCTTTCACAAATAAAAATACTGTGCAGATGATAGTTCAGACAACTCATGTCTAACTTTGAGTTCACACATCTACTCATACATTTCATCCTTCAGAACTCACATCTGGCATTAAGACAAACTATCATATTTAATTAAATATGATTAACCATAAACAAAACGACATTCATATTATAAACTTCAAGCTCTCTATTATTATCACATCTGATAATAATAAGTTTATAACTATCTCATCCCTACTAGTCACCTAGATAATAGAGGCGATTGCCTGTGTGAATAGGCCAACCTTTTCGTCTGTCCGACATACTTCAAATTTATGTACTAAACATAAAATTATTCTATGTATATGAACCAACAACAAGCAATTTAGGCTTTAACTACATTAAGTCCATTAATGCAGTTTATGTGAACTTACTTGGGAAAAGTTAAAATATAAATACATCTACATCTACGCAAACCCAATGACCTCACATATCATTCATAAGCACCAAATGCTATGGGTTTCACTATCGGATCTACTATTGTATAATGCATTGAGATGTATTTCATGTTCACTTTTCTATGTACAACTATGTCTCTAAGGAAATTATACTTATATCAATATGGTTTGTCTTCTAATAATACTTGGGACTTTTGTGTAAGCTATTGAGACTTGACTATCAACACTTGATTGTCACTAATTCAATAGCACTATCAAACACACCCAAATCTATCCTTAAGACGTTTAAGCCCAACAGCTTTGCACAGTTGCTGAAAGTGCTACAAATTCAGCTTCGATTGTAAATAAGGCTAATGAGTGTTCTTGCTATTCGACAATATACACATCGCTATTGTTTAGCAAGAAGGGCATACTCAAAAATTTAGATATTCTCTCATCTAAAATTCCTTCTCAATCATCATAAATATAGCCTTTTAATTGCCGATCATTTCCTCGACAACACAAGGAATAAACAACTGTGCGTTTGAGATTCCTTTGTATCCTGTTAACTGCTTTGCAGTATTCATTTTCTAAGTCAGATTGATATCTACTAACTAGAATAACAGATATCAAGTTTTAAGAGACAAAAAACATATTCTTGTGGATTCACGAGGACACATCCTCCCACTTGAAACTTCGACTCTAGAAATAGGAGTATTAATGGGTTTGTACTTTTGCATATTAAATCGTTCATGAAAATTTCTTAATATAAGTTTTTTCTGAAAGAGACAACGATCCCTTGAAATCTGAACTTCAAGAATTCACCCATATTTTATATTAAGTCATTCGCGTATTTTGAGAACCCATTTATTCCCAATGGTGCTATGACCCATAAGTAGATCAACCAATTCCAACTCTTGGTTTGGTTTCACTAACTCCATTTCATGTTCCATTGTTCTAGGCACACAATTATAGTGCCACTATCTTGTTCACATATGAACACATAAACCTTGGACTAAAATAGTATCACAGAAAGATATATGTCCTTCCCTTTGGAACTAGTTTCCCATTTGGAAAAAAATATTTATGTATAAAAAGCAGCACAAACCCAATAAAAAATTGAGTTTTCATCTATCCATAACTTATATGGAATATAAGTAATTGACTTAGAATAATTTCATAATTTGGATCACAGATGTCATAATGTACCAACTACAATGGAATGTAATGTCACTTTCAAGAGACATCATAGACATATCCAGAGTCTCAAGAGCCTCTTGCTTTTTTAGGAAATACTGGATTTTATTGTCACCGTTAACACTTTTATTAAGCTCGGGACAATATTCTAGTAGCACTTGACATATTGATATAAACTAGTATAAACTTATTGAGACAACTATGTACTTCTTAGAGCCTAAAATCCATATACATACTATTCCTTAAAATAATTTAACTATGTTAAAATTTATTTCACATTAGATATGGAATCGAAAGTTCACTATGTTCCCAATCATCATCCAGATTCTAATACTCCATAAATCTAACATAATTAATTATTTTAAGAATACTCGTCTCAGATTACTTAAACCCAAGACTATCATATCTGATGATATTTAATACTATAAATTAAAAAAACAGGAACCATTTAATTAATTTATGGAGGCCACCAGAAACTTCTCTACAAAGTTCTTTTCTCTTTTTTATATCTTTTTTTTAAGGAAAAAACACAAAGTCCTCATTTTCCAATCTAATAAGAACCACAAACCAAAAAATTCTACTACAGAGAACACTTCGTCCTACTGTGTAGACAATCAGCCAATGAAGGAAAATTATTACTTGGAATCATCTACCAAGTCAACTTTTGATCACTATTTTTATTCTCCTTAGGGATAATTCTAAGGAAAAATTACTGGAATGTAGGAAGCGAAATCTCCATCCCATTCTTAAGTGTCCTTAGTGATCGATGCTTCCATTCCTTATTCCCCTTTTTTCTTTCATTGAATGCTTCAATTAATGGGAACAAGTAAGCTAAATAACACATCTTTATATTTATCTGGTAGTAACATTTTGATCCCTAGTGACCAAATACAACCCAATTCTTGAAGGAAAAAATTGTAGAATTCGAAATTCCACATATATTGTTCCACAAACACATTGTGACCATCTCACTTTTATCCTTCTTTCAGGATATGCCTTTAACCTTATGGAAAAATCAATTCCTCATTTTTTTGATCTATCAACATAAAGCAAATCTTATGTGCTTCATATTGAGTTAATGTGTAGTTAAAGTGAATTTAGGCCCAAACTCATTCTGGCCATCAAAGGAGACAAAATTAAGTCAGTTCTGTATCTAGACAAAACTAAAGGATACTTCCCATCCTTCTTGATTAATGTTTTGTCATATTTTGAATAAGTTCCATAGCGTGTTTCTCAGTGATGTCAAGAATGACTAATCCCAAAACAACAATTATATATGTAGGTATTCACAAAATAAATATACATATCTATGTATAGAATTGTGAACGTGAGAAAAAAAATTAAGCACATGAAACAACCTTATGTTTCACTTTGCCATTGGTGCCATTTGTCAAGAGCCAACCCAAAAGTATTTCAAGGATAGGAAAAAAAAACTCTGAAGGCACCGTGGGCTTCACAACATGTTTTCTTAAGAAAATTTTCATCCTTAAAAGGCATACACTGTTTCTTAGAAGAAAACATTGACGTCTCAGTTCTTTTCTTGATCTCTTTTAATCCTCCTATTTCCTTTTTCTTGAATCTTATGGCAATCTGAGTTCTAAACAGGTGCCATTGCACCGTTTCTTTGTATGAGAACGTAAAATCTAACACTTGCTAGAAATCTCAAAGAAACAGTTGAGAATAAATGGTCTTGAAGTCTTTTTTTTTTTTGGTAGGAACACGATATTTATAAATACTTAACTTAAGGGGGATTACATAGTATGCTCATACGGATTCCATTGGGATCAATCGTATGAGCAGCAGAGTTCATAGAAAATATAGGAATAGCATGCAATGCACTTAGGTTTACTAACTTAGATAATAACAAACAATTACTATCCGAAGTTTTTTTCACAAAACTAGTGCCTTCCTGGTCCTTCTTTAGAGCTTCGTTCACAAAATCAGGAGGCCTTGCATAATGGATGGTGTCAAAAGATTTGGACCTTGAGGGAGCTCCTTTCGCCAGGAGATGAGCCACTCTATTTCCTTGACGAAAATTATGCCGGATTTGCGGCATTTCCAGCTTGTGCATTAACAACCTGCATATATGTACAATAGAAGCATAAGTAGGTGATGGATTTTGTAATAATGAAATTACCTCCGTTGAATCAGTTTCAATCTTTAGGGGACTGAATTTTTGATCAACAGCTAGAAGTAAACCTTCGTATAAGCTTAAAAGCTCAGCATGAATGTAATTGTATGCATGGACCTCTCTATGATAACCCAGAATCCACTGGCCTTTAAAATTTCTAAACACTCCTCCTATGCTAGCAGATTGATCATCATATTTAAAGGAGCCATCAATATTGAGCTTAATTGTATCATGTCGAGGAGGGAACCATGAAACTCTTATATCCTTAATAATACTCTTTCTAGAGTTGACTGAGGTTAAGAGCTTAAATTCTAGGGTTTTATTCCGAACTTCGTTGAAACCCAAAGGAGAGCTCATATTGTTTACATTGTTATGGTTTTTATTAACCCATAGGTTCCATAAGGAAAAAAATAAAAGCTTCTCCCAACAGTAGAGATTACTGGTAGGATGACTAGAAGATCGTCTTGCACTAGAGAGCCAATGTCTATCTTGATCTATATGATGACTGATAGAACCGTCCCTCCAAAACTGTCTTGCAATGATACAATCAAGGAAGATATGTTGGGCAGTTTCAGTTTCATTTTTACAAATGGGACACATAGGATTTATATTGATTCCTATCTTATTGAGATAGTACCTAGTAGGAAGTCTATCATGCTGACATTGCCAGATAAAGAATCTTATCTTATTAGGGACATCAATTTGCCAGAGCCACATAAAATCCTCATTGCTGCCTATATGGTGATCTAGCTTGGCATATAGGGAGTTCTGAGTAAAAGAGCCATTTGTTGTAAGAGCCCAAATAGGGTGGTCTATAGTATTATGACATAAAGGAGGAGTGGCCTGATTGATTTTTTCTTTAATGAAAGCTGGAAGGATAAATCCAACTTGAGATAAATCCCAAGAGTTATTAGTGACAATATTGCACACTGTTTTAAGTTGATCCTCCTTTGTCAAAGGGCCATGAATCATACTTCTAAGAGTAGCTCTATTAGGGAGCCATTTATGATCCCACAAGGAAATATTTCTGCCATTTCCAATTGCCCACTGGGTGTTATCAAGACAAATTGGAAAAGACTTTCTAATACCTTTCCAAACAAAAGAATCAAAGTTAGAATATGATTTTTTTAAATATTTGTTACAAATGACTTTTGCCCAAAGTTTACCAGGATTTGAGAGAAGTCTCCAGGCCAGGCTCACTAGGGAAGCAGTATTCTTAGTCCTAGCTTTGGTGATAGAGAGACCACCTAGATGTTTAGGTTTTGTCACAGTGTCCCATGATAAGAGGTGAATCTTTTTCCTATGAGTACTAGATCCCCATAAGAAGTCTCTTTGAATTTTATCTATTAAATTAAGAGTTTTAATAGGGAGGGAGTGAAATTGCATGATATGGTTTGGAATAGTATTTAAGGTAGTCTTAACTAGAGTTGCCCTTCCTGTTAAGTTAATGAAATTTGTTTTCCAACTAGCAAGTCTAGAATGAAGATTATCTATAACAAACTGATAATCACTATGTTTTGGCATTCGATTAAGAATGGGAAACCCTAAGTATTTGCCAAAGTAATTTCCTTTCTTGAATTGTAAAATATCAGCTAGGTGAATAGCCAAAGAAGGGTCAATGTTGTTTGAAAAAATAATTTTAGATTTTTCATTATTTACTTTTTCTCCGGACATTTGACAAAATAAATCTAACGTATCCTTGATAGCATGAGCAGATTTAACATTTGCTCTAGCAACAAAGGTGATATCATCAGCAAAGAAAATATGGGACAATTCAGGCCCATTAGATGATAGTTTTATAGGGTCCCATAAATTTTCTTCAGTTTGTTGATTAACATATATAGACAGAAGCTCCAAACAAAGAATAAAAATATAAGGAGATAAAGGATCACCTTGTCTAATTCCCCTCGAAGGTGAGAAGAATTCTGTTTTACATCCATTGACAAGGACAGATATTGAGGATGTAGTAATGCAGGATAATATCAATTTTGAAATCTTTGGAGGAAATTTGAAAAAAGCTAACATAGTACGGATGAAGGACCATTCAATTCTATCAAATGCTTTTTCTAAGTCAATTTTGATTATCATTTCACTCTTGGCACCTTTCATTCTATTAACCTTGTGAATGATCTCTTGAATGATTATAGCATTGTCTGAAGCTCTTCTATTTTTTATAAAACTTGCTTGACATGGACTTATAATATTATCTAGGTGATGCTTCAAACGATTTGCAATAATTTTGGTTACAACTTTATAAATCGTATTACATAAACCTATAGGTCTAAAAATTTTCAGATTGACAACATTTTTCACCTTTGGGACAAGGCAGAGATATGTTGTATTAAGATATGGTGGCATAACACTGGTACGAAAAATTTCATGACAAATGTCATTCACAGAAGATCCAACAATGTGCCAATTTGATTGAAAAAAAATAGGATGCAAGCCATCCGGACCTGGGGCTTTATAGGGTTTAAAAGAGAATAAAGCATTTGATATTTCGCAATCCTTTAGGGAACTATCTAAGGTAGTCAAATCTGTACCATTATACCACAAAGCATTATTATTAATAGGAGCTAAATTGCTACTCACCTGGCTAGTGGCATAAAGTTGAAAAAAGTATGAACTTACATGCTCAAGAACTAATTTAGGATCAAAAACTAGGTTTCCACTATTATCATGGAAATGAGTAATTTTATTTCTTCTTCTACGATTTAAAGTTGAGATATGGAAGAATTTTGTACTAGCATCTCCATAACTTAGCCAATCTAGTCTTGATTTCAATTTCCAAAATTCTTCCTCTTGCTTTAAAATGGTGTTATAATCTCTAACCAACTCTTTTTCTAAATTTTGAAGGAATAAACTAGTGGGATAATTTGGGGAGAATTGGACACCTCTAAGCCTAGCTAAGGTATTATTTTTTTCCGAAAAATATTACCAAAAGTTTCCTTGTTCCAAATTGTGACATCATTCTGAAAAACTTGAGTAGCCTCAATTAAAGACCTATCATGCCATGCATTTTTCACAATATTCTTAATATCAGGGTGTGATAGCCACATTGTTTCAAGCCTAAAAGGTTTTGTATACCCATGATGCACTCTTTTATCTAGACTCAAAAGCATGGGATTATGATCCGAGTATGTTTTAGGTAAATGGACCACACTTGCATCTTTAAAGAGGGAAATCCATTCTTGATTTGCCAAACATCTGTCTAGTCTTTTTAATATCAATCCCCCTCTTCTACTTCGATGATTCGACCAAGTAAATTTTGAACCCTTAAATCCTAAATCACTTAAATTGCAATAGTCTAGGCAGTTTCGAAAACACATAGAATTCCTATAATTTATAGGCCTTCCACCCCATTTATCATCTTGAGATAAAACTTGATTAAAGTCACCACTAACTAGCCAAGGGCCCCTATAATTGTCATAAACACGCATGAGATTTTCCCATAGAATATTCCTATTATAACATGAGGTACTAGCATAAATAATAGAAAAAAGCCAACTAAAATTTAAAGGAGAATATAATACCTTTATCATCGCATGAATTTCATTTCCATTAATATGGATATCAGTAATGGTAACAACATCATTTTTCCAGAGAAGCACTAAACCACCAGATCTACCTTCAGCAGGAATCTCCACATAGTCAGTAAAGTCATATCTAACCCTAAAATCATGGTGATCATCCATTTTAGTTTCCAGAAGGGCAACTACCACTGGTTGATAAACTTCAATAATAGCCCCAAAGTTTCTACGAAAAACTGGACTACCTGCACCTCTAGCATTCCAAATTATAAATTTTATTTGTCTATCCATTTGAACATTTGCATTAGGGTTTTCAATAATTTCTAACTCAGGGTCAGTTGTTAACGTGGGGTTTAACACCACTGCATACTTGCCCACAGTCTTGTTTGCTGGTGCCCTCACATCCAATGAGCACTTGAAGAGAGTGGGATGACATGTTAGAATACATTTCCTGTCGAGTCTTTCTTTGTATAGTAGAATGATGATTTTCTTTAGGTTTGCAAATTCCGTGCGATTCTCCCTTCCCCTTAACACGATTTCCTGCTCCTCTCTCTGATTTTGCTCTGGTTCTAATGGATTGGGATGGACCACTGGAGGTGGTGGAGGGACTGGAGGAGGGGGAATGTCCATCTGCATGGGAGCTGTTTAACCTAAATTCGATTTTAGGCCAATTAACAATTAAATTTATATTTGCGGAGTCACGATCAATAGTTGAGATTAAAGATCTACACGATAAATCAAATAACACTAATATAGAGCATTAAAAGCAGAGCGTAAATATAAACAAGGAAGAGTAAACGTATCGTCTTCTTCGATAGTTGGTAACCGTTAAGTTGGATGATCCAATCGTTGAAGCAATGATTAAGGTAAGAACAAAGAGTATGACTTGATAACAGAGAGAGAGAGGATTCTTATTGATCGTATGTGCAAGAAGTAAAAGTTGTTACAATTGGCTAAGACAAGTTCTATTTATAGGCTTTGGGTGGCGCCTGTTGAAGTAGTAGCCGTTGGGCATGAGCCGTTCAGATCGGTAACCGTCGGGCGTCCTATCCAGAAGAGTTGTAACCGCTGGGTGACCGTTTGATGGATGGTCGCATCTGATAATGTTAATAACCGCTTGTTCAAATTGCGCTGACTGTTGATAAATCCGGTAACTTGGGTCTGCCCGTGAGAGATGTCTGTCCGGTGAATGTCTGCCCGGTGAACGCCTGTCCGGTGACACGTCAGCTCATGCCACGTGGATGACACGTGTCACTTGTCAAGGTCCAGTCAGTTTTTATCCAATACAGATAGTCCCCGCACTTCTCAGGCAGAGTATCTGTCCGAGGAGTGGATGAGAATTTTTGGCTTGGCGGGAAACCCTTGTAAACTTTTCACCTTCAGATGACGCAATTTTGATGACGTGCGACTCTGATCCGATTGATGATAAGCCTCTGTGACGTGCGCATTAAATGCGCCGTATGAAAAAGTAACTGTAACCTGCACGTCTGTGGCACTACAGTTTACACTGAAATGACTACTGCGTTCCCCGAGGGTAAAAAGCAATAATTTTAACCGTCCCTTTCCACGTGCGCACGTCGCTTGCTGGTTACGAAGTGATTGCAGCTTTCCAGGGTAATGATAAGCTACAAAGCATTGATTAACCCTATTCCTTTCATCGACGGCCAGATCTGAGTGTGGATTACCTGATATCCTCTACGTGTCTTCGAGGGAAGTTGGGGGATCTGTACCAGGACTCCTATAAATAGGAACTCACTTGACAAGAAACCTTTTACCAACTCTTATTTCTTCTGTATCGCTCTTTGAGAAAAACCCTTGAACTAACTCTTGAATTTTTCTTAGCAACTTTACTCTTATTCTGAAAAACATGTCTTCAAGACCCAGAAGGAATCTGAATTTCGACGCTGCTGGTAGTTCGTCGGCCACTCCCAGGCCGCGGGCTTCTCAGACTACTGCCGCTGAGATAATCCCTAAAAAGTGGGGTGAGCTCGAGGCAGATTGCAATGTTAAGTCCTTCCATAATAGGGAAGGTGACACACGTAACTGGCCAGCATACAGATTCAAATCAGGGATCACGTCGGAAGTGATCCCTCGTGTAAGGATAGACTGCGACTGGGATGATGAAATCCCTTTACTACCAGTTGCTGACGGGGAGAACATTACCTCTCACAGACCTGGGTGGACAGCCATGGGCACTTATCCCTTTACGGTGGGGTGCAGGCTGCCTTTGCATCCAGTGCTGGACAGACTTTGCAGAGAGTATCTTCTCTGCCCGGGGCAGTTGAGCCCTAGTGTATATAGGATAGTCACACTCTTAGACTGGTTCGCAGCTCAAACCGACCAATCTTTTGAGTATAAACATTTCATTTCTCTGTACAGCGTCCAGATTTTCAAGGACGGCTATGTAAACGTCAGGATGCGCGGGAGCAAGGGCTTGGTGCGCAGCTCCGAGGACACCAGTGATCGGGGCTGGGTGCACCGGTACCTATTTGTGCGCTCCTCGGCTTTGACGTTCGACGACAAGGCGCACCTTCCAGAAGTCTGGAATAAAACACGTAAGTCCCCGAGTTTTTGTGTATGCATTTCGTCATTCCTTCTTTTTCTAATCGAAATTCCTTCGTGCAGCGGCCAAGCAACCCTACGACAGGTTCATAACTATAGATCAACTGAGGGCGTGGGTTGAGCCGATTTTGGCAAGTTTCGAACCAGAGAAGAGAGAGTGGTCACACTTTGCTTCTCATAAGGGTCTGACCGTGAAACACCACGGTGAGGATATCCCTATCCCTTTGGTAGCCTTTTCTTCTTGAATCCTTTTTATGACTGACCGCTTTTACCTTTGTTGCAGGCTTGGGTACTTCAGGAAACTTTTTCCCTGCTCCTCCTCAGGACATACCCGCTGAACCTGTTGCCGACCCCCTTACTGACGCTGAGGCTATATTGGCTTCGACCGGTGCCTTGCGCAGCAGGGAGGGAGGCGAAGCACTTCTGTTCGAGGAGTTGAGCCCCTTGAAGAAGAAGAGGAAAAGCCACAGCGAGGGCGGAGCGCGGAAGAAGTCTGCCCGTAAGGCTTCCGCTGCTACCGGACAAACCTCGTCGGCTGGTTGCGATCCTTCAGCTAGGGCAAGTGCCCCAGAGCCCATGGAAGCAGATGCTGGAGTCGCTGCTGAAGTCCCTGGGTCCGTACGGGGGGAGGGTCTGGCCCAAGAGGTTATACACCTGTCGGATACTGAAACCGAGGCAGATGTTCCTCTTAGGCGGAGACCTTACCTCCGCAGTGATGAGAGAAGGGCCGAAGAGGAGGCCGTCCGATCTCCGCCGAGGAGTCCCCGAGTTGGTAACGGGGAGGAGGCAGGTCCTTCTCGTGCGGACAAGGGTAAAAGGAAAGTTGGAGAAGAAGAAGAAGAGGAAGTAAGAGAAGGAGCAAGAGGAGAAGCCGGGGGAGAAGCCAGGGAGGAAGCCTCCCAAGAGGATAGCCAGGGTCCTCGAGTTTTTCATTTTGAGGACTTTGAAAATGTGGCTTCTGAGGGAGCCAATCCGGTCTTCCTTCGCGAATGTGAGACTATAGACCCGGAGGCGGAAGGTGATTCTAACCTTTCGTCCTCAAGGCTTGTTTGGCGGTCAGCTATTGCGGGGCAGACGGAGCTAAGCGACATCAAAGGGGTTCGCTACAAGTTTGGGCCGAACTACCCCTCTGAACAGGCGAGGGAGCCCAAGCTTTGCGAGAGGAAACATACCCTGAGGCTTGCTCCTGAGGTCAACTTGGTGGCCAGGCCGCGCAGCTTGATGAAAGCAGTTTCCTCGCTCCTCGGTCCTCGAGAGGAGTGGGTGCTAAGGGATTTAACCGATGAGGAACTGGCTTTCCAAATTGCTTCCGATTCTGCCCGGGTAAGTTTTTCCCGTTTTACTTTCAGAAATGATTGCTAGCCCAAGGTTTTTAACCATGACTTATTTTGTGTTTCAGTCAAGCATGCTGGCCTCCGAAATCATGTTCCGCTCCCGGCTGAATAATGCCAATCAAGTTGTAGAAGTGAAGAAAGAGCTGCTCGAGGCTCTGAAGGATAACAAAACCTTGATCGAGCAGTGTGGTTTCCTTGGTAGGGAAGTTAATCGGTTAACGGATGTTAACAACAACCGCGTTGAGCAGATCGACGCTCTTACCAGGGAAAAGGACCGTCTTTCTGAAGAGAAAGAGGGGTTCGCACGCTCTGTTCGGGGTTTGGAGAGGCTCCTTGAGGAATGCCATGATAGTTTGAACAATGCTAATGATGTCCGTGCATCTCTCGAGCTGAACCTGCAGAAGGCCAATGAAGAGTCAGCCAAAGCCCGCTCTGATCTCCAAGCCGCCAAAGATCAGGTTGCCCAGTTAATGAGTGTTCAGGCTACATTGACTAAGGATCTGGCGAACTTGCGGGATCAATCAGAAATTAAGGCCAAGCTTGCTGCCCTTGAGGCCAAGCGCGCATTGTTAACGCAAATCCGGTCTGGGCAAGTTGACGTTAACGAGATGCTGCAGGTGACGAAGAGTGCTGTTCGACGAGTACAGCAAGCATTGGGTCTCTCTCCTGAAGAGTCGAGCGGCGGTGATGATGATGAAGAAGATGAAGAGTCAGGAAGTGACGACGGGACTAACGGAGCTGGTGCGTTGAGTCCCGGTCACGGCCCTTCAAATTAATGTTATCTTTTCTAAACTGATGTATTTTTGTTCTGTCCGGCGAGAGCCGGACTTACTTGTTGGATGGACAGAAGTCTAATAGAGACTCTCTGATCCTTGGCCGGTACGTTTGGCCTTTTTATACACTCTGCGAACTTCTGTCAGCCATTTTTGGCGTTTTCACAGTTTAATGTATATATGCAATTTTAGACCCATTCAGTGACTATGTTTAGTTTGAATTTTTGATCTTTCTGTATGCATATGCTTGTGGCTTTTATGCCTTATGATTGGGAGTTACTTTTCTCGAATCCTGAACTTTATTAAGTTCCTATCTTCAAAAGTCTGCCCGAATGTTTTGAACTTAGCCCTTTATTCGCAAGTTGGAGGTAGTTTGACCGAACCGTGGTCGTTTAGAGCTCTGGCCGAGTTGTTTGGCTTTGTGAACGACTCCTCTTATTTTCGCGGAAGCCTTGTCACTTGAAGGTTTTATTTTGTGAACGACTTCTCTTATTTTCGCGGAAGCCTTGTCACTTGAAGGTTTTATTTTGTGAACGACTTCTCTTATTTGCCGTGGAAGTCTTATCATGCAAATTGAAAAATTTGCTGCCTTTAAGTAAGGTCTTCTGCCTGTATGAAGGTCTTTTGCCTGTACGAAGGTCTTTTGCCTGTACGAAGGTCTTTTGTGGCCTATGGGGCCCTCACCACCCCCCTTGTTTTCATGTTGGAACACGTAAAGTGACAATATGAAAAGAGTTTTCGGTGAGTTGTCTATTGAACACATATAACCAAACGAGGAGTGTGTCCGTTGTGGGATTTGAACCCACAGCCGCGAAGTTGAAGAACTTCGAGCTCTGCCAGTTGAGCTAAACGGATCTGGCCTTGTTCAGGCCGTTAGTACCATTTAGGAAGAATATATAACAAAAGGAAGAACTTTTGTGTAAAGATAAAAGTAAACATTTCTATATAAGCGCGAATGTAAAGGCTTGTATGTACGGACAGAAGTAACAAACTTTTATGCAAGGATAAAAGGAAGTACTTTCTAGGTAAAGATAGAAAAGGTAAGTGTAGAATGACTAACCGTCTCTGTCGTCTAGAAGTGATACCTTTTGAGATGCACTACATTCCAGCTGTTCGGGACGATTGAACCGTCTGGCCGTGCCAAGCGATAAGATCCCTTGCCGGCTGAAGCGATCACCTTGTAGGGTCCTTCCCAGTTAGGGCCAAGCTTCCCCGAATTTGTCTCTTGTGTGCTCTGGGAAACTTTTCTGAGTACAAAGTCCCCGACTTGGAAGCTCCGTACGCGCAGTCCCCGATTGTAGTACTTCTCAACTCGTTCTTTTTGCGCCACTACTCGTATGAGGGCCAGTTCTCTGCGCTCTTCGAGGAGATCCAACTCTTCGGATAGATTGATTGAGTTTGTCTCTTCAGTGGCATGCGCATATCGCAGACTGGGTTCCCCTATTTCGACGGGAATCAGAGCGTCTGCGCCATATACTAGAGAGTAGGGAGTTTCGCCGGTACTCATTTTTACTGTGGTGCGATAAGCCCACAATACTCCAGGCAGTTCTTCAACCCAACATCCCTTCGCCTGCTCGAGGCGCTTTTTAAGAGATTCAACGATGATTTTGTTGGTAGACTCGGCCTGTCCGTTGGCAACAGGGTGATATGGAGAAGAGGTAATTCTCTTAATGTGTAAATCATCGAGGAACCTGGTCACTTTCTGGCCAATGAACTGCGGACCGTTGTCCATGACTATTTCCTTGGGTGCTCCAAAGCGACATATGACAAAGCGCCAAAGAAAGTCGATGACCTCTGTTTGCCGTACCTTTGAATATGCTGCCGCTTCAACCCACTTTGTGAAATAGTCTGTGATGATCAGCAAGAAACGCATTCCTCTTGGCGCCGTGGGAAGAGGACCAACAATGTCTATCCCCCACTTCAAGAAGGGCCACGGGGAAATTATTGAATGCAGTGGTTCGGCTGGCTGATGGAGGAGATGGGCAAATCTCTGGCACTTGTCACATTTCTTGACAAATTCATTTGCATCCTTTTCCATTTTATCCAAATAGTAACCTGCGCGTATCAGCTTTCGAGTCAACGCCTTTCCACCGGAGTGATTCCTGGAACAGCCTTCGTGGACCTCTCTCATCACATAATTAGTCTGATTTGGCCCAAGACACTTTGCGAGAGGTCCTGCGAACATTCTGCGGAACAACTCGCCATTGAGGATGGTGTACCGAGCTGCCTTTATTCGTAGTTTACGGGCAGCCTTCACATCTGCGGGGAGAGTCCCGTGGACGAGATAATTTGTTATCTCATTCCTCCAATCCCAGGTAGTGTTGATGGTGTTGACTTCGAACTTTTCTCTGTCCATGGTTGTGTAGAGAAGTTGAACAATAGCTGAAGAGCTAGCCGCCCCCATCTCCGCGACGGATCCCATGTTTGCAAGAGCATCAGCTTCGTGATTCTCTTCTCGTGGAATTTGAATTGCTTCCCAGTTGTCGAACTGCGCCAGGAGTTCCTTCACTCGGCCGAGGTATGCCAACATCATGGGTTCTCGTGCAACGAAACCCCCATTGATCTGATTGATCACCAACTGGGAATCGCTTTTCAGTTTGACTATGGTTGCCCCATAGCTTCGTGCCAATTCTAACCCTGAAATAACGGCCTCATATTCGGCCTCATTGTTAGTGATGAAGGGGCATTTAATAGCTTGCCTTACCGTCTCTCCGGATGGAGCGACGAGGACCAATCCGAGTCCTGATCCCTTGACGCTCGAAGAGCCGTCTGTATGGAGGACCCAGGTACCCGGAGCCTGTCCGGCATAGAGAATGGCCTCCTTCTCTGCTTCAGGATATACATTCATACTGAAGTCTGCCACGAAGTCTGCTAAGACTTGCGACTTTATTGCTACCCTGGGCTGGTAAGTAATATCAAATTCGGATAATTCTATAGCCCATTTTACCAACCTTCCTGAAAATTCTGGCTTATGCAGGACATTTCGTAAAGGAAAAGTAGTAACTACGACTATAGAATGACTTTGAAAGTATGGGCGTAACTTTCGGGCAGCAGTTACTAGAGCTAATGCTAATTTTTCTAAAGGTTGATAGCGAGTTTCTGCATCAATCAAAGCTTTGCTAACATAGTAGATAGGAAGTTGTTTACCTTTTTCTTCCCGAACTAGTACTGCGCTTACCGATGATTCGGAGACGGCCAGGTAGATTAGCAGCTGCTCGCCTTCCACAGGTGTAGTAAGTAGTGGAGGATTGGATAGATATTTCTTTAGATCCCTCAATGCCCGCTGACATTCGGGAGTCCACTCGAACTCCTTATTTTGCTTTAAGACATCGAAGAAACTTTTGCAACGATCAGATGACCGGGAGATAAATCTTCGTAGAGCCGCTACTCTGCCCGTTAGTCTCATGACCTCTTTCTTGTCGCGAAGTACTTCTGGGATTGATTCAATAGCCTTGATCTGAGCGGGATTGACTTCAATGCCTCGCTGAGAAACAATGAACCCCAGAAATTTTCCCGATTCGACTCCGAAAGCGCATTTCTCCGGATTCAATTTCATGTTGTATTGATCTAGAATTCGGAAAGCCTCTTTCAGATGAGCCGGACGGTCTTCTGCCCGTTTGGATTTTATCAGCATGTCGTCAATGTATACTTCCATGGTCTTTCCGATGTGATCATGAACATTCGATTGACCAGACGCTGGTAGGTTGCACCTGCATTTTTTAATCCAAATGGCATAACTTTATAGCAGTACGTACCTCGACAGGTTATGAATGCTGTCTTTTCCTGGTCCTCAGGGTCCATCAGGATCTGGTTGTATCCGGAGTATGCATCGAGGAAAGTTAACACCTCGTGTCCGGCTGTTGCGTCGATCAGCTGGTCTATCCTGGGAAGAGGATATGAGTCCTTCGGACATGCTTTGTTCAGATCTGTGAAGTCAATGCAGACTCGCCACTTGCCGTTCTTTTTAGGTACGACAACCACGTTTGCTAGCCAGTCTGGGTATTTGACCTCACACACTGAACCGATCTTTAACAGCCGGTCGACTTCGTCGTTGATTATCTGATTTCGAAAAGCTCCTTGCTGGCGCGTCTTTTGCTTCACCGGGCGGTGGTATGGATCAACATGCAACCTGTGAGTAATAATGTCAGGAGAAATACCTGTCATATCCGCATGGGACCAGGCGAATGTCGAGTGACGCTCCTTGAGGAACCGCAGGATATCTCCCCGCAGGCGTTCGCTCAACTCTGTCCCCAAATATACTCTTCGCTCTGGCATATCAGCGAACAACTCTTCAGGTTCCAAGGCTTCTACTGTCGGCATGTGATTTTCCTTCTCGTCCATTTTGGTGATGAATTCCGGGACGTCGTACTTGGTCTCCTCAGGTGCAGCATCCGGTCCCGGGTGCTGTAATTGCTATTTGCTCTCCTCGGGTAGCTTGAGGGCTACCGAGTAACAATCTCGTGCAGTGCGTTGTTCCCCTCGGACTTCACGTACTCCCCATTCGGATGGGAACTTCACAACTTGATGATAGGTAGAAGGGACAGCCTGCATGTCGTGGATCCAAGGTCTGCCCAAAATGATGTTATAGGCCAGATCCGCGTCGACAACATGGAAGGTCGTCTCCTTCGTTACCCCCTCGGCCAGGGTGGGCAAGGTGATCTCCCCGAGAGTCTTTTCGCTTGAATTGTTAAAGCCGGAAAGAACCCGAGAGATCGGCACGATCTTATCTGCTAATTGCATCTCATTCACGACCCGTGCCTGGATGATGTTGGCAGAGCTGCCCGCATCAACGAGCACTCTCTTCACGTCGAACTCTGCCACGCGTAGTGTTATGACTAACGCATCAGCGTGTGGAAATTGCAGTCCATCAGTGTCGGACTCCTCAAAAGTGATTGCTGCTTCTGACCGGGGTCGCTTGTTGTTGGTAATGGACACCTTTGCGTACTTCTTTGCTGTGAAAGTAACCGAATCTACCTCGATTCCGCCCGAAATAACGTTGACCGTTCGTTTCGGAGAGGATGCTCGTGGTGGACCAGGTTTATTTTGCTGAGCCTTCGCGTGAGTTTGCTTTCCTTTCTCCGTCAGGAATTCCTTCAAGAACCCCTGCTTCAACAAATGAGCAATTTCGTACCTTAAGGCTTTGCAGTCTTCGGTAGTGTGCCCATGGTCTCGGTGGAACTCGCAATACACGTCTTGGTTTCGCTTGCTGGGATCAGTCTTCATGTCCTTTGGCCACCTGACTTTTTCTCCCATATTTTTGAGTACTGCCACGACCTCCGCAATTTCGACGTTGAAACTTGGCAGGCTTGGCAAACTGGCAGACTGGGAGCTTTCCCCTCGGGACAGCCCTCTGTTGCTGTTGCGGTTGCGCCCTTTGGAACTGTTACGTGATTGGTCGGGGTACGGCTCATACCGTGCGCCTGACCTCTCCGTTTCCGCTTTTCCTCCGGACCCGCTGCTGCGAGCTTGAGATTTTCCCCGAGCACCTGTTCCGATCAGTTTATCCTCATCGATACGTACCTTAGAGTTGTAACGATTGTAGGCATCTGACCAACTGGCTGCCGGGAACTCGCGAAGAGACTCGTAGAGCCTTCGCGTGGCCTCGGAACTCCTGACGTCCAAGCTGTTGGTGAACGCGATTGCTGCCCATCTGTCCGGTACTTTGGGGAGCATCATACGTTCTCTCTGGAACCGATCCACATACTTGCGAAGCGACTCGTCAGATCTCTGCTTGATTTCAAAGATATCTTCTACTCGGGTCTCCGTCTTCTGAGCACCTGTGTGTGCCTTCACGAACAGTTCAGCCATTTCTGCGAAGGATCCAATAGAGTTTGGTGGCAACATTGAATACCATCGCAGGGCTCCGTCTGCCAGGGTCTCTACGAACTTCTTCAATTGCACAGACTCGATCTCCTCATCGGTGAGATCACTGGCCTTTATGAAATTGCTGAACATCATGAGGTGATCGTTGGGATCAGATGTTCCGCGATACCTCGGAATATTTGGCATCTTGAACGTCTTAGGTATTGCCTTCGGGGCCGCTTCCTTCTTCCAGGGCCGTTGTGAGTAGCGTTGAACATCAACTTTTTTCAGTGTAGGTGGGGCGCTTGGGATCTGGTCGATTCTCTCGTGGAGAGATTTTTGGAGCGCTTCCTGGCTTTCCTTGAATTGCTTGGTGAGAGTTTCCACAACAAGGCTCATATCTGTAGGTGTTGTAGATTCCGCATTTGGATTTTGGTTGGCTGGAGTCGCTGGATCTGCGGCGCCGCTACCGTTGTTGCGCTCTTCTCCTCGCCTTGAAGTGTGGGAAGATGGGGCATTGACGTTAGGTGCCGCTGCATTGGCCCTTGCAGTTGAAGGATTGCTTGCCCGGAGAGAATTTAGCGCTTCGTTGATTCCTCGGTTTATTTCTGTCTGCTGCTGCATAAAATCATGGAAAGTTCTTTGCAGGTTCCCTTGGTCAGGGGAGAGACTCCTATGTCGTCGTCTCCTTGGTGGAGTAGTGCTCCGAGAGCGCCCCCGCTGATCTTGCCTGACCGGTCCTTGGGCCGACTGTTGTCGCCCATCAGACGAATGGTCGGAAGAGTAATTGGGAACCAAATTGTGTACCTGTTGCACGTCATCGTTGGATCTATGGGAAGGAGTGTTTACCTGTTATCCGCTTCCAATGATTTGTTGGGGACTGTTATCTGCCATGTTAGTTATGAAGCAAGGAGATAAACAGAGATAGATGTAATATCGAAGGTAGACTTTTTAACCTACGAAAGCTATTGACCGGCTCCCACTGTGGTCGCCAAATTGTTTAACCTAAATCCGATTTTAGGCCAATTAACAATTAAATTTATATTTGCGGAGTCACGATCAATAGTTGAGATTAAAGATCTAGACGATAAATCAAATAACACTAATATAGAGCATTAAAAGCAGAGCGTAAATATAAACAAGGAAGAGTAAACGTATCTTCTTCGATAGTTGGTAACCGTTAAGTTGGATGATCCAATCGTTGAAGCAATGATTAAGGTAAGAACAAAGAGTATGACTTGATAACAGAGAGAGAGAGGATTCTTATTGATCGTATGTGCAAGAAGTAAAATTTGTTACAATTGGCTAAGACAAGTTCTATTTATAGGCTTTGGGTGGCGCCTGTTGAAGTAGTAGCCGTTGGGCATGAGCCGTTCAGATCGGTAACCGTCGGGCGTCCTATCCAGAAGAGTTGTAACCGCTGGGTGACCGTTTGATGGATGGTCGCATCTGATAATGTTAATAACCGCTTGTTCAAATTGCGCTGACTGTTGATAAATCCGGTAACTTGGGTCTGCCCGTGAGAGATGTCTGTCCGGTGAATGTCTGCCCAGTGAACGCCTGTCCGGTGACATGTCAGCTCATGCCACGTGGATGACATGTGTCACTTGTCAAGGTCCAGTCAGTTTTTATCCAATACAGGAGCCTGATGATTTATTTGGACATGCAATCCAACAATAAGGCTAAGTTGATCCTAAAGCACAATTAAAATCAACAATAGTATGAAAGGACACATTCTTTCCGAATAGCCTATTTGACAAAGTATTAATTCATGTAGATTGTTGTGAAAGTCAAAACTTTCACTTAAGGTTTTCTTGACATCATACGGTGGGAGTTAAGCTACTTTATGAAAACACACATTTCAATAAAGGCCAACGCCTATAGGGGAAGATCAATTTCATTCTTGATCTTCAAGAAAATCTTCAACATGGCAGTACCGTGGACATCGAACATGGGCTCATATATGTTATATAGATCTGTCCATTACTTCTCTTTTCTCTAATCAAAAGATAGAGAAACAAAAAAGTTTCACCCCTATCTAGTTCATGTAGTTCACTTCAATCCAGTGAACCTCTTTCCATAGTCCTTTTTTCATGTTTTAACGTGAGGATTAAAAGTAGGATTCGAATTCCACAAAGTCGTTCTCCGTTATTTTCCTTATGGGATACTAACTCCTCGGTTTAGAACCTTTTCTCTCTACAGGGGTAATCCAAAAATAACTTAGGAATGTGAAAACACAAATTGTCACCTTCATTCCATAATGATGATACCATCACAGTCCCCATTTTATCCTTTTTGTTGGGTTAAAGGTTCATTATATACTCAAGGAGAATAAAACCAAAAAAATATCAAAGAAAGAAAATTTTATGACACCTAGTCAACTTGTAAGAAAAGGTGGGTAAAGACCCAAGCCTTAGTTTCTCGGGCAGAAACGAAGATACCAAAATTGCAATTGAAACAATCTTGTTTCCTTTGGTTTTAGTTTCAGTTATCGAAACAGCACCGGTCATCAGACTTGTTGACACACTTTTCTACTTGTTTTTATTTAATGGAACCAATGTTGGCTTTCACGTAAAACACTGAAATTTCAGTCTCGTTTCAAAAAATTTGCTTTTAAGCCATTAAACAAGAACTCAATTCAAGCGGAGTTCTTTAAAAAAAAATAAGACTAGGAAACAAATAACTTAGGCTTCTGATACCAATGAAGGATTATACACAATCCAAGAATATACAATTACCCAGGGTCTAACCGTATTTGTTTCACTAGTCGATGGTGCAATCACATGCTAATTGAGACACGAATTACACCGTAAAAGTCACAGTCTAAGATCGTACCTGTTACAGAAGATGGTTCCGTACTTTTCGGAGAAGAATCTTCACTAGAATCTTTCACGAGAGCCTTAGGAATTTGAGAGAAGAAGAAGGAAAAATTTCTAACTTCTTAGAAGAGGAAAACAGACGTTGGAAGTTCTCCAAAAAAGGAACCTTATATTGTACTGGAGAAAAACAACGTTTGGGAAAGAGTCCTAAACTTGCAACTTTTTCAAATATTTAGTTTAATATAAAATGTAATAAATTATATATTTATATTAACTAATTATTTTGATATGGGTCCGAGTTGACCCACATGGATGACCCGAATCCAAATTCCAACCGTTTCAACAATATACCAGAAAGGAACACAAGAAGATTTCAAAGTTAAGCAATGGTAGCAACAACTACATCAAGGAGATCATTTACTCAGCTAACACATCAGAGGCCAGAAGAGAACAAAATAGAGCAGATTAGTACAAACTTTTAAATTTTTTTCCAAACTAGCTTATTTAAAAACAGTTTTATAAATGAATTAATCAATGATGTAAAGAGCCCTTAGGGAAAGTGAGGATCAGCTCCAGAGTCCAAAAGGAGCTGATATTTCAGTTACATTGTTGAAATAAAATAATTTTCGACAAAAACAAAATTGTATTAGTTTTTTGTTTATTAGTAATGGAATGACTTACTTAAGTCAAAACTTCCTGCGTTTGGTCACTTATTGCAATCATTTCCCTCTCACTCTGCTGACTGTAAAATGCTAGGTATTAATTATTATTCTAAAAAATACTCTGTATACATGATTTTATAGAGTCAAATATTTTTTTCTAATAAAATTCTTCCAAATGAAATTAATTATACTATTTTTAAAGAATTGTGTGTTTATAGTATTATTTACCTACTCTTTGAATATAAGAAGAAACATGACTGATGCTTATATTAATTTTTGTCTTTAAAATCATGTGTTCTAAGCTCTAAACAAATCAAATCATCTTTCATTAAATTAACTAGAAGGTATTATAAGATAATAAAGCCTAATTGAAAAGGCTTCTAAAATCATACAGTGCTCCTAAAAAATAGACACTTTCTCCAACTGTTTCTCGCTCTTCAAATTTTTTAATTCAAAAATATTAAAAACATCAGTATTAAAACATAGGAAAGAACAACTCGCTTTTTCAATTAATACAAAGGAATTTACTCATTAAAATTGAAAAGCATATAAATTAATACTTCAATCACACATCAAAAGCAACTTGTATCACTCCCTCTATCTTTTTGGTAAATATCATTCCATTTCATTTCAAAACCAAGTTCAATACACAATAGTGGGAGCGGACCACCCACTAATCCTATATTTTGACTAAGTATATAACTTGCTATCTATCTATCTATGCAAAGTAAAGGAAATAACATTTACAGATAGTAAGAGAAAAAACCAATCTACACTATTCTAAGGCATAGTATTCAACATCTGCAGTGTTTGCTTCCATCTCCCGTTTTCATGGCGTCGGATGTGAATATGCAAGCCTATCTCTCTACACACTCTGCGCTATAGGTGATCTACTGAAATCTGATCAAGTTCCTCTCTCTCCAGATCACATAGACCACCATCGCAAATACACAACTGAGAACTTGTCGTGATCCAGCTCTGCCCCGAGCTTCATTACATATCCACTACAGCTCACTCTGCTAGCCACCATTATTTCTGTGTATTCCGATCCATCTCTTCATTCTGGTACATAAAGCATTTGTGATTGAGCATTAGAAAAACAAATGGTCAAAGGTTTCAAAAGCATTTCCACAGTAAGCACATTCCAGTGGTACATTGATACCAAACCTTTGCAATCTGTCTACCGTAGCCAGCCTCTGTTGAATGGCTAACCATAGTATGAACTTATACCTCGCATGTATTGCTTGTTGAAGTATTATCCTTCTCAGTGCACCTTTGGGTATTGAGGCAACATGTGCAGATACATTTTTTTGATAACAAACTCCCCACTAAGATCTAGCATTTGAGTCAGTCTGCTACTAAGTCCTCCAGTATGGGAATTGTCCTCTAGTATCTCTGCTCTAGTTCCTGTTATCTTCCTTACTACCCAGGATGTATTCCTAGGTATGGTACATATTTCCACATCTTATCTTTTCAAGTAATAGTTGTGTACCCATTTGATCCATAGACAATCTTTCCTCTTCTCAATGACCCATAATTGCTTTAAGATACCAACTTTATACCACAATGCAAGATTTATCATATTTAAGCCCCCAGCTACTAGTGGTTGGCAGAATCTATCCCAAGCCACAAGTGCTTTCTTGGATATCGATGAGGTACCGGACCACAAGAAGCATCTACAAAGAGCTTCCACAGCTTTTATAACTTACTTAGGGAGGACAAAGATATGAGCCCAGTAGGTTTGCATTCCGAAGACTACAAGCTTAATCATTTGGATTATACCTACATAAAAGAGCATCCTGGAAGACAACAATTTATCTTTTCTGTAATCCTCTATATCAAAGGAAGATATTGATGTATCGAGAGCTTTTTTGCAGCCAAGGGTACTCCCAGGCACCTAAAAGGCAACTTTTCCTCAGAATAATCAATGATTGTTGTATAGCCTGCCTCACCTCTCCTTGGACCCTTGTCATATAATAGAACTTTTCTATGCATTTGCCTGTAACCTTGAGGCTTTGAAAAACTTCATAAAGGTGCCATGTAATATCCTGACAGACTCCTTATCATCTCTGCAGAACATCAGTACATCATCTGCAAAGCATATGTGTGTTATACCTTATTTCCTACACTTGAGATGAAAATTAAAATTCCCATTCAATGCAAGTTGAGCCATCTTCCTCTAAAGGTATTCCATTGCAATGCCAAATAAGTAAGGTGACATTGTATCACCTTGTCTTAGCCCTCTCTTCCCTTCAAAAGGTTGTGCAAAACCACCATTCAATGCTAATGAGTAGGAGACTATTGAGATACACTCCTTTACCCATTGTATGAATTTATAAGAGAAGCCCAGTTTCGCCAGTACTCTAAGTAGAAAGCTCAATTCAAGTGTATCATAAGCCTTCATGATATCCACCTTCAAAACAAATCTTGGTGAGAGCCCCTTCCTGGTGTACCCTTTGAATATTTCATGACTGAACATGATTTTATCTTGTATACTCCTCCCTTGAATGAAAGCTGACTGTGATTATCCAATGATCTCCTCAATGACTCCTTTTATCCTATTGGGCATTACTTTAGCTATGATCTTGCATATGGTAGTACAACAAGCAATAGGCTTGTAATCTTTCACATAGGGGGACTGGGTATCCTTGGCACCAAGGTGATTGCAGTACAATTTATGGCTTTGTACATCTTCCCAGTTGTAAAAAACTGTTGAACTACATTGATAGTGTCCTCTTGGACCGCGTTCCAGCATTTTGTAAAGAACTCCACAGGGCCATCCATAGGGCTTTATCATTTGATATTTTCTTGATAGCAGCTACAATCTCTTCTCTTTGAACAAGTTGAACTAATGCAGCTTTTTTGTTCTGATTGAGGCATGGCCCTCTCTTTATTACCTCAGAGTTTGGGCATGACAATTCCTCAGCACTTCTGCCCATCAAGCTTTTAAATTCTGATATGAATTCTTCTTCAATCTGGACTGGATCTGTCAACTTCAAACCTGCTGCATTGTAGATAACTGAGATGTTTTTCCCTTGCAGCTCTGATTTTACACTGTGCATGAAAGTATTTTGTATTTGCATCTCCACAGGTTATCCACATTGCTCTAAGCTTCTGTCTTAACACTTGCTCCTCTATTGCACTCCATTTCTCCAGTTCTAGTAGTTCATTTTTTTTCCTATCTATCAGCTCCTGCTCTAATGGTCTAGCAGCCATCAAAATTTGAATTATTTCAAGTTTTTCCTTTGCTGTTTTTATTTTATGACTTTAAGAAGCCATATAGCCATTCAGGTCCTTCAGCTTGCCTCTTAACAACTTCAATTTCTTCCATATCCTTCTCATATGGGTCAACTGTTACTTCCTATGTCCATACTTCTAATATTATAGGTTCAAATTTTGAGTGGTTTAGGAAAATGTTGTATAGTTTGAAATGTTTTGGATGGAGGGATGTTTTTGAGGTACATTGAATCAGGACTGGGGAATGGTATGATACTCCAAGTTTGAGAAACCCAGCTTCAATATAACCATGTTGATTTATCCAGCTGAAATTTCCAAATGTTCAATCAATTTTATTATAAACTCTACTTGATGACTGCTGTTTATTGCACCATGTCAAGTGGCACCCAATGGATTTTAAAGGGGTAAGTTGTAATATATCCTCACAGTTCTTGAAATCCTATATACTTGCTGGAGTTACTGGCTCTACTATTTTATCCTGATATGTCGGTACATTGTTGAAATCCCCACTAATCAGCCAAGTGTTATGTACATTCTGTCCTATCTGTGTTAAGTCATTCCACAAAGCCTCCATTTACTGGACTGTACTCCTGGCATAGGCTGCAATAAAAGATGTTGAGAATTGTCTTTTAGGTTCCTCTATGTAGTAGTGGATCAGTTGATCTGTCTTCATTAATATCTGCACTTTCAAGTGAGGTTTCCACAGAAGCCATATTTTTCCATTTGCAGCTTGTATATAGTTGCAATAGGAATTCCATCCTCTAGCCACATTATTTAGTATCTATTTGGATTTTTGTATTTTCACCTAGTTTCTAAGCATCCCATAATATCTATTTTATTTGCAGAAAGAGCTTTAGCTCTTTTTGCTTAAAGGCTTTATTAAGCCCTCTTATGTTCCATATTGAAACTATCATGGAGGAAGGAATTGACTGGTGTCCCCTTCTTCATACACTATTGCTGGCTCTTCCAAAGCTTCATATAAGTTAAGAGTCGAAACAGTAGCAGTTGACCTTGTTTCTGAGTTTCTGCTTGGGGGTTTATCTTGTCTCTCCATCTGAACTTGGTTACTTCTTTGTTCTGGCTGTGGGTCTGTTTGCAAATTTTGCAAGTCCTGTTGTGTAGTTAAGATTTGTGTCTCATCTGGAATAGCGATAGCTTGAGGCAACAATTCAATATCCTCCGAAGGAACAACTGCTTGCTTCTGTACACGCCCTACAACTTGCCATTCTACTTTAGCTTGTTGATTCTTATTCCTCTGTCTTCTTCTCTTCCTTTTTGGATCTTGGACCTGATCACCCTCCTGTGAAGCTGTCGCATCCTATTTTTTCCCGAACCAGTTAAAGTTTGAAACATGGCTCGACTTATTGAAACTCACAGGTGAAGAGTTAGAGTCGCCACCTAACATATTTTTTAACTAGGCGTATTAGGGCACCTACTTTGTTTCTAGCCAATTTTATAATTAACTCCGAAACTTAAGTCTACGAACCAGAAATTCTAAGTAAGGGTTCAAGTTAACTCGAGAGGAAGGGGTTAGGCACCTCTCAGGCTCCACCAGATGTGGTTACCGGCCGGACTAAATAAGTGGGATTCTAAAGCAAATGATTAAACTAACTAAGCAATAAAATATTTGAATATTAAACTATAGTATACAAATTTAAAGATAAGTAATAGCATATAAAAATAAGTATTCATTTCTTCTCTTTTAGTGAGCTTCGTCCAAGAGTGTCTTGCAAAATAAAAGTAAATTAGTTAGTATGTCGATATATAAAAAAAACATAAGTAATGAAAATAAAGTAAAAGGAATAAATAGATGTTAATAATGTTAAATTATTTGTCATTTTTCAATAGCGTCCTTTTTAATAATTTCGTCGAGAGGTACCTCACAACAAATACGGAAAGGAGTTAGTGCGATTAATAACAATAACAATAATAATAAGAATAAATAACAGTAATAAAATAATAGTAATGAAAATAAAATATTAGTGATAATAGCAATAATAGTAACAATAATAAAGATAGTAATAAAAGGTTCTGGCTAATCGTTTTCTTAAAAAATAGAGTGTCTTCCATCCAAATTTACCTCGCAAAAATATAAAGAAAATAAGTTAGTATTATAATTAATAATAATATTGGTAATAGTAATAATAGTAAGGATAATATTATGATATTAATAGTAGCAATAATAATATAATAAGATAAAATAAAAAGAAAAATAAATTTTATAAAAGTGTAGGCTCAGGTTTGTATGAGCCGGGTAGAGGTTAGGGATGTCGGTACGGCTGCAAACACGGGGACCCTCCGGTTGCCATGCCAAGCACCGATCCCAGCACTCTATTGCCGGCTTGTTTTGCAATAAAGCTCATACATGTCATCATCGCCTGTTTGTTTTTTAGGGGACACGGGGTACGTAGCGGGACTGATTTGGCCTCCAACCGTCATTGGCCTAAGTGTAGTATCATGTTCAAATCAGTCCTTAGCCTCAAATAAATTATTTTTCATAGGCTTAGCGCAGTGTTTGTTCAGAAACCAGTGAAGCAGCTGTCCAAACTCAATGAAAATATTCAGCAATGTAGCTAACGGACAAACAACTGTATGACCAAGTTTGTATAAACAGTTGCAAACAAATAGTAGATTAGTAAATCAACTGTTTTTAGTAAAAGGGAAAGACAAAGATCCAAGTGGGGCCCGCGGTACACAATCGAACCCCACCCTATTTTTGATTTTGTTCCTCCAGTGGTACCCTCCTGTTTCAGATTGTGTGTGTGTATGGTATGTATGGTTTGTACTATGTGAAAATAGAAGGTGAGGGTGTGTGTACTCTTCCCTCTGTTTCTGCTCGACTTTAAGGGTATGTGGATCTGTTTCTGTGTATGGAAGGGGATGGGCGTGTGTACTGTATGTATGTGTGTGAGGAGAGATGAGGGACTGGTGATCTTTAGAAGAGGACGAAGGGGGTCCCCATTTCTGGTGTACTGTTAGTCACTGCCTCTGTTTTTCCCCATTTTTTTTTGTGTGTGTAATGCACTGATGATATTTTTGATGTGGGGTGATGAGGATTTTTAAGAAGAAGAACCAAAAGAGAAGTGTAATTTTAGTGTATGATTTTTTGGGGAAGAAAACCACGGAAGGAAGTGGCGTCTGCTGATATTGTCTGATCTCGATTTTTTTTGCCCGTTTTTGTTTATGTGTATGTAATGTACTGATCCCCCTAATGTTGATGGAGAGGATGTGTGTATATAGGATTGAGAAAAAAATAGTTGTTGGATAATTAGAGAGATTAGGGGGATTAAATTTGGAAGATAAGATTAGAAAGGAGAGATATGAGAAAATTTGGGGGATTTTGCCAAAAGAGAATATTCACTTCCAAAATTTAAAGGGAGTAGTATTCGGCTAGATTTTGTGTCTGGGTTCAAAGAGAAATGTGATTCAATAAAAAAGTAAATAAAAATAAATAAATACAAATAAAGAATTTTGGTGGAGATTGGGAAAAAAGAAAAATTGAATAGTTTTGGATTTTATTCAAAATAAGATGAAGAAACTTGCAACTAATCCCTTAACAGACTGGACGTACCTAGACACGAGTTTGTCTAGGTTCGTAGGAAAGAGTGCTTTAAAAAGAGGATTTGCATATATTTAAATACAAAAGTAACTCTAATTCAAATAAATATGACACATCAAGAAATAGAAACGAATTGATTATTTATTCGGTAATATTTTACTTAAAGGTGCTAAATAAATATAAATATAAATATATGTATATATATTGCATAAAATGGGATGAGCAAATACAAAATGCACACATAAAAGGAAATTGGAATACAAATTAAACTAATTAAGTATAAATAGCCACAGATATTTATTAAATGCTATAAATGCACTACAATTGCACAAACAACCACATTTTGACAAATAGTCTAAATAATATAAAATTACGTAATATAGCCACATTTAAGTATTTAATATATATGTAAAGGATAACACACGTAAATGCATGCCTTCTAATGCAAATTATGCATTAAGTAGTCAAATTGCACCTTTAAGTTAAATTATAGCCGATTTTGAAAAAAGGAGGGACAAAATTGGGTGTCAACAGCTGCTCCTCTTTGCCCGGGAATGATGAAAGAGTTTTCGGGCAAAGATAGTTGACGGAGTAGCCAATTTTGTCACGACTGACAGGCAAAAAGGCAGAAGGGGAAAATGAGAGCTTTGGGGTGTTTTGGTCGAACCCCGGTCTCTGAGTTGCCTACATATCTTGGGTTTCACGAGAATCAGGCCATGTGTAGTTCTAGAATGGCATGCTGCCTGTGTGAGATGTTTATGGCGCACGATTTTGGATGTAAAGACTAAACTTATCCAAGTATGTAAAGTTTAGATTCGTGTATGCTTTGTCTTTTGGCGAGATAAATAAAGAATAAAGCAAAGGGTACTATCGATGATGAGATAACATCAGTAGATCGAGCGTGGGAAAAGAGGCTTATAATCATCCTAATTATGAAAATCTGACGCGCTACACACTCATAAAGAGGAGTTTATATGTACATAGTTTCCACTTCATCTCGATAAATGAGTAATCTCGCCTTCAATATTGCCTTGAATGAACTAGGAAACATTTGAGGAGCGAGTTTTATAAATGTGCATGACTCAACCAGATGGGCACGATTAAACACGAAAACACATACGATTGATGCGGATAGGCTTGAATAGACAAAGCAGACATTAATTGGATGGAGACGCAAAATGACATACTAATTTGTAACGAAAGATTAGGCAGATAATTTGTGGGGGCATGAGATGATCGGCTTTAGGTGTGTCAGAATTCGACAGAATGGGTAGTTTGTAGGTACGACAAAGATATTGTCGAAGACGAGATAACATCAATAGATCAAGTGTGGGGAAAGAGGCTTGTAAACATCCTAGTTATGAAGATGTGGTGCACGACACACCCATAAAGAGGAGTTTACATGGGCATAGTTTCCACGGTAACTCGATAGGTGAGTCATATTGCCTTCAACATTGTCTTGAATGAGCTGCGAAACATTGAGGAGTAAAGCATGATAAATACGCATGATTCAAACAGATAGGCACGAATAGGAAAGAATACGAAACTGACACCCAATCGGTAAGGAAAGATCGGGTAAATCACTGGTGCGAGTATGAAACTGTAGCTTTGAGCGCTTTGGAACTCGGCAAATAGGTCGTTTGCGGGTGTAGCAAAAACATTGTCTGTAGGATTAAGCTTCTTGATGTGGGTTTTGGGATGATGTTTTGTATGTGTTTGAGGTTTTGTGGCTGCACAATTAGTAGTGATTTTGGGATCAGGTGTGAGAGTATGGCGCAGGGGTTTGTCGAGAGATCGGGGAGTACCCTGCAGCAAAATCAAGATAAATGCAGATAGAGATAAAGATAAAGTAAACTTCCCTGTTGAGCCGAGTGGTTGTTTTGTCTTATGCTTGTTTGATTGATGTCTCATCCACATATACGAACCAAGTATCTTTCCAATGCTATGTCCACCGATGCGGACCTTATACTTCAAATTGCTGAACTATACCAACAAACGGGACCCTACTCTGCTGTAAATTGTTGTCATGTTCACAAACTCGAACCCTATATATCCACCGACGCGGATTCTATGCTTCTCCAATTGATGTCATGTCCACAGACGCGGACCCTATATATCCACCGATATGGATTCTATGCTTCTCAAATTGATGTCATGTCTCAAATTGATGTCATGTCCATAGACGCGGACCCTATATATCCACCGACATGGATTCATGCTTCTCAAATTGATGTCATGTCCACAAATGCAGACCCTATATATCCACCGACATAGATTCTATGCTTTGTCAAATTTATATATCCGCTGACGCAGATTCTATGCTTTGTCAAATTGATGTAATGTCCACAAATACGGACCCTATATATCCGCCGTCGCAGATTCTATGCTTATCATCTCCACAGATGCGGACCCTATATATCCACCCACATGAATTTTATGCTTGTTAAATTGATGAATATTTCTTTGCAAGAGTTGTTAGGTATACTCGGTACCTGTGTAAACCTGCGATCAAAGAAAATTTGTGAGTTTCTAGGGGAGGTCGACTTGCGTATTTGTTGTGTTGCACTCTGCTGCTATATCTTGTATAATTGTCCCCTTTGTTATGTCGTTCCTTCATCAGGCTGTCTACCCTTCGGGGTGTATACCCTGCCAACACAAAAGTAAAGCATAGAAAAGAAAAACTGAATGCTTCTCATCGGGAGATGTTTGCCTGTTACGTCGGGCTGTATATCTTGGAAACAAAAGTAAAGTGCGACAAATAGAATACCATTGTTACGTCATGCAATGTGCTAAGCAGGCTATCGTGTTGCTCTTATAATGCCTTTCTTGAAACTTTTGAGGGGATCTAAAAAATTTCTGCCCCAGTGTCAAGCTTGCGTCTTTCGGAATTTTTGAGGGGATCCTCAAAAATTCTGCCCCAGTTTATTGCCTATGCCAGATCACCAAGAGAGGGCGGTTGCATTGCAATGAACACCAATGTATTGGCTAAAATCTGCATTCGTCCTTTAGTGTGACGATTAGATATATCGAAAACTCTGATTATGTGGATATTTGGATACCCAGATTGCGGTTTGGTGTTTGGATTTTGCCAGATTTTGGAGGCGGTCCAAAATTGTGCTCGTCTTGGGTCATATTGGGATGTTTTCATTCTTTGTGTTTTTTAAAATTTATGGAGCTAATTTTGATGGATTGGTCTTTGTAGAAAGTGTATTTGTGGTTTTGGGAGTTGGAGTTTCCATTTGTTGGTTCGTGTCGTATCATTGTCTTGCTTTGGTCAATCAGACTTTGAGTTTTGTGTTTTAGTATTGGATATTTTGCGGTGTCATGGTACTAAATATTCGAGTAATGAGTGTAGATCTAGGTTGGATTAAAATCCGGAGTGGGTATCTGAGGAGTAGTTTGTTTGCTGGTTGCAATGTCCTTTGATTGGGCTAAAGGAGTGAAGGTGTGGGGTTTTGTCTTTTTGTCTGTCCTTGGTTGTGTTGAACCTGATATGGTCTTGACATAGGGGAAGTTTTTTATTGTGAGTTGGGTGTAGTGTGAGGTTATAAGTTTTGTCAACTTCGGTTGTATAGTGATTGGATTTCTTTGTTGTGACTCTCGTGTGGGCATAATGCAAGTTGTACGGGAATGTGATTGTCTGAATGCTCTTGGTGCTGGTGGTTCAAAGGACTTTGTTGCAGAGGAAAGTATTTTCAGCTTGGTTTTGCCATTTCGACTTCTCTGAATGCAGATTCTTGACCAACTTCAGTGAGCAACCGTAATGAAGTGGTGAAATGCACAAAACCGTGTGGGCACATTAGCAAAGACTTGAAGCTAAAAATGATACATAAGCTTAAGATGATGCCTAGACCGCAGATGACGGATTAGCGTTTGAATTTGGAGATTATCATAGAACACACATATATCACAAGAGAGTGCTTTATGTAGCAGTCAAAGCAAGGATTTTGGTCAGACGACTGATGCTTTTAAGTGGGAATGAGGAATTGAATGTCAATGAAAGGTGATAAAGATGTTGTGTAAGGAATAGGTTGTGTTGTGTGACAGAAAGAGAGGTTGGCTTTTATCGAACACCAAGACTTTGAGTGTACTTGTCATCCTTTCTTGCGAATTTGTCTGTCATGATGCCTATATATCTTGCAAAGAGATACTTGATGTATTTCATACTTGCCAACCAACTGTTGTGATTCAAACTTTGCGCCAACATTCCTTTGTTTGATAATATCTTATTGCTGAGCCGCCGAACTTGATGTAGGTTGCCTATGTATCATGTGTACTCTTAGATTGTTGCGTCCTATTGTAGTTGTTGTCATGAGAATTCATATCACTCCAATAAAGCCTTCAGCCGAAATTACTCCAAGAATTTTATCCCTCTGTGCTTTTATATCAAAGCACCTCTTGCTCTTGTAAGTGTCTCAAATAACTTCATCGTCTTGCTTTATCTTTGCTAGTGGATAGGAATATGCCTCCAAATGCTCAGGAAGTTCCTAGGTCTTATCATATGATAAGAGCTTTGTCATTGTGTCTTTGTCTTCTTTTCAAATTGAATTGACTTGCCAACTTTCGGTTGTTGCGCACAAGTCTTTGCTACATCCCTTGCTTTCCAATTTCTTATTATTTTCCACTAGCCTTTTGACTGTCGTTTAGATCATGACAGGAGCCGGCTAAGAAAATTTTTTGGATCAAATTCATGTGTTGCTGGTGGTGTGACTGTGTATGACCGATACTTCTCTTGCCTTGTCAATTTTCGTCTCCGTGTGCGTAGTGCTTGTTGTAGCAAACTTTTCTTGTTTGACAAGTTGCTAGTAGTTTGACCGATACCTCTCTTGCCTTGTCAATTTTCGTCTCCGTGTGCGTAGTGCTTGTTGTAGCAAACTTTTCTTGTTTGACAAGTTGCTAGCAAGTGTACTTTGCTTAACCATATTTTTTGCCTTGGTATTCGACTTAAGCCAACCTTTGGATAATAGGTTTTGAGTTGGTAAAGGGGTAGAGAGTTATCAGGACACATGAAAGGTTTTAGATATCAGGATGTGGGCATAGAATTGGGAGAGTAAGCGCCTTGGCAGGAGATTGAATTTGGGGAAAATATTCACTTAGGTAGAAAGAGACCTAGAGGCACCGACAAATTCATGCAATGCATACATGTAAAATAAGAAATGTATCCTATAATGCGAAGGACCGTTTTACGCGCGATGATTTTAAAAACGCCTTTATATAATGCTTAAAGGATAAATGCGTCTTATGTGTCATCCCGTCTATCAAGCGGCCGTTTCTACCTCAAATTGGGTTTTTAATGCCTCTTAGGTTACCTTCGTGCCTTTGAATGGCATTGGATACAGAATAATTCCGACTGTTTATGGATAGAACAATAATTTTTGATTCAGTTTGGGCTTTTGACGCCTATTAGGTAACCTTTGTGCCTTTGAATGACATTGAATGCAGAACAATGCCAATAAGTGGTCCACATTTGCACGTTCGATCCCCTAAGTATATGCAAATAAATCATGTTCCACGCTCTTTGGGGGTTAAAAACCCGTTCGGATTGTTTGAACAAGTTGGCCTATTGGACTTGAGAACAAGTCGACTAATAATATGTCATGATGCATGATTCCTAACGTTGCTACTAAGGAATGGAGTTAGCTAGACTAGGCTTTATTATCCTCCCAAGCAGACGATTCGGGAGCGGGAACGTCATGGACCAAATTGATTCCAAGTCGTTCCCCCTAAAGGAATTTTTGTGAGGGAAAGGGTGGTCGCAACCACCATATTTTCAACGCACGATTTAGAGGTTGCCAGGAGTGGCAGAATGTATGAGCGGTATGCACAAGTTAAAAAAAATGTACATGTTTTGAAAGAAATGCACATGTTTTCTAAAAATGTATGAGTATTGTAAAAGGATGCACCTATTGAAGTATTTTCACAAAATAACTTTTGAAAATGATGAGTAGAAGGAAAAACAAAACAAATAAATTATTTTCGAAAATAGGATAATAGACAATATTAAAAAATAAAAAAAGAATCATGAAGTGAAATTATTTTAAAGAACAAGATTTAGCAAATTTAGCAGATTTGAAAATAGTTGAAGTGTGGGACGTGTTGTACTATCCTAAAAGAACCTTCCAAGAGTTAGGTAATCCAGACAAGGATGGTTCCCCCAGGCGGACAACCAAGGGGTGGGAACGTTTAGAATTGTTGGTTGTACCATGGACCAACTAGATTCCCGACCGTTCTCCCTAAAGAGTTTTTTGAGAGTGAAACGGCCGTGAGATCCACGTAACCTTTTATGGTGTGTGCAAGTGTAAACTTTCCAAGAGTTGAGGAAGTGTGAGTGGCATAAACAATAATAAAGAAAATATAACCAAGCAATTAAATAATAGAGCGCCAAAATTTGAAAATTTAAAAATGACCTCAATCCTGTAAAAAAGGAAAGGAAGAAAAGTTAGTATCGAAATAAATGGCAAGGAAATAAAGCAAGTAAAGAATCCCAATTTAAAGTCCGTTATGGTTAGAACCTTGATATCCCCAGCGGAGTCGCCATTCTGTCGCATCTTATTTTTTTCGAACTGGTTAAAGTACGAAATAGGGCTCGACTTATTGGAACTCACGAATGAAGAGTTGGAGCCGCCACCTAACATATTTTTTAACTAGGCGTATTAGGGCACCTACTTTGTTTCTAGCCAATTTTATAATTAACTCCGAAACTTAAGTCTATGAACCAGAAATTCTAGGTAAGGGTTCAAGTTACTCGAGAGGAAGGAGTTAGGCACCTCTCAGGCTCCACCAGATGTGGTTACCGGCCGGACTAAATATTTGGAATCTAAAGCAAATGATTAAACTAACTAAGCAATGAAACATTTGAATATTAAACTATAGTATACAAATTCAAAGATAAGTAATAGCATATAAAAATAAGTATTCGTTTCTTCTCTTTTAGTGAGCTTCGTCCAAGAGTGCCATGCAAAATGAAGGTAAATTAGTTAGTATGTCGATATATAAAAAAAAAAACATAAGTAATGAAAATAAAGTAAAAGGAATAATAGATGTTAATAATGTTAAATTATTTGTCATTTTTCAATAGCGTCCTTTTTAACAATTTCGTCGAGAGGTACCTCGCAACAAATACGGAAAGGAGTTAGTGCGATTAATAAAAATAAAAATAATAAGAATAAATAATAGTAATAAAATAATAGTAATTAAAATAAAATATTAGTGATAATAGCAATAATAGTAACAATAATAAAAATAGTAATAAAAGGTTCTTTCTAATCGTTTCCTTAAAATATAGACCGTCTTCCATCCAAATTTACCTCGCAAAAATATAAAGAAAATAAGTTAGTATTGTAATTAATAATAATATTGGTAATAGTAATAATAGTAAGAATAATATTATGATATTAATAGTAGCAATAATAATATAAAATAATAGTAATAATAATAAGATAAAATAAAAGAAAAAATGAATTTTATAAAAGTGTAGGCTCAGGTTTGTATGAGTCGAGTAGAGGTTAGGGACGTCGGTACGGCTGCAAACACGGGGATCCTCCGGTTGCCATGCCAAGCACCGATCCCACCGCTCCATCGCCGACTTGTTTTGCAATAAAGCTCATACATGTCATCATCGCCTGTTTGTTTTTTAGGGGACATGGGGTACATAACAGGACTGATTTGGCCTCCAAACGTCATTGGCCTATTGTGTAGTATCATGTTCAAATCAGTCCTTAGCCTCAAATAAATTATTTTTCATAGGCTTAGCACAGTGTTTGTTCAGAAACCAGTGAAGCAGCTGTCCAAACTCAATGAAAATATTCAGCAATGTAGCTAACGGACAAACAACTGTATGACCAAGTTTGTATAAACAGCTGCAAACAAATACTAGTAGATTAGTAAATCAACCCTTTTTAGTAAAGGGAAAGACAAAGATCCAAGTGGGGCCTGCGGTACACAATCGAACCCATAACAGTGCAAATCCTCCTGAAAAACCTTGAAACAACAACCAGGTCAAATAAATCAAAGTAAGATATAGCAAAACCCAGAACAAAAATATCAGTAACTCGATAATAGAGAGAAAGAGGAACGACGACACCCCAAAGTTTTAATTCGACGGTGGGTCGCCCATAGCAGCGATAATGAAAGGAATACGATGGGATTCGATTTCTACGGTGAGGATACCGGTGACAGCGGCATCGTTGTCAAAGTGGCCGGATTCTGGCGAGATTCAACAAACAGAGAGAAGAGGAGGCGACCGCCGACCAGAACACCGGTGGCATCACTGCTACCTCGTCGATCTCTCCTTATTTCTATCTCTGTTGCCTCCCACCCAGTTTTTGATTTTGTTCCTCCAGTGGTACCCCTCATGTTTCAGATTGTGTGTTTGTATGGTATGTATGGTTTGTACTATGTGAAAATAGAAGGTGAGGGTTTGTATACTCTTCCCTCTGTTTCTACTTGACTTTAAGGGGTATGTGGATCTGTTTCTGTATATGGAAAGGGATGGATGTGTGTACTGTATGTATTTGTGTGAGGAGAGATGAGGGAGCTGGTGGTCTTTAGAAGAGGACGAAGGGGGTCCCTGTTTTTGGTGTACTGTTAGTCATTGCCTCTGTTTTTGCCCGTTTTTGTTTGTGTGTGTGTAATACACTGATGATGTTTTTGATGTGGGCTGATGGGGATTTTTAATAAGAAGAACCAAAAGAGAAGTGTAATGTTAGTGTATGATTTTTTGGGGAAGAAGACCACGGAAGGAAGTGGGGTCTGCTGATATTGTCTGATCTCAATTTTTTTTTTGCCCATTTTTGTTTGTGTGTGTGTAATGTACTGATCTCCCTAATGTTGATGGAGAGGATGTGTGTATATAGGATTGAGAAAAAAATCGTTGTTGGATGATTAGAGAGATCAAAGGATTAAATCTGGAAGATAAAATTAGAAAGGAGAGGTATTGGGGATTTCGGAGATTTTGCCAAAAGAGAATATTCACTTCCAAAATTTAAAGGGAGTAAATGTATTTGGCTAGATTTTGTGTCTGGGTTCAAAGACAAATGTGATTCAATAGAAAAGTAAATAAAAATAAATAAATATAAATAAAGAATTTTGGTGGAGATTGAGAAAAGAAAAATTGAATAGTTTTGAATTTTATTCAAAATAATTGAAAGAAAATTGCAACTAATCCCTTAACAGACTGGACGTATCTAGACAAGAGTTTGTCTAGGTTCGTAGGAATGAGTACTTTAAAAAGAGGATATGTATATATTTAAATTCAAAAGTAACTCAAATTCAAATAAATATGACGCATCAAGAAATAGAAACGAATTAATTATTTGTTCGGCTAATATTTTACTTAAAGGTGCTAAATATATATATATATATATATATATATATATATATATATATATATATATATATATATATTGCATAAAATTAGATGAGCAAATGCTAAAATGTACACATAAAAGGAAATTGGAATATAAATTAAACTAATTAAGTATAAATAATCACAAATATTTATTAAATGCTATAAATGCACTAAAATTGCACAAACAACTACATTTTGACAAATAGCCTAAATAATATAAAATTATGTAATATAGCCATATTTAAGTATGTAATATATAAGTAGAGGATAACACACGTAAATGCATGCCTTCTAATGCAAATTATGCATAAATAGTCAAATTGCACCTTTAAGTTAAATTATAGCCGATTTTAGAAAAAGAAGGGACAAAATTGAGTGTCAACAAAAGCCTTTCCTCTTTCTACTGGCTTGTTGTTCTAACATGATTCATTGTTATGCCCAAATTTCAGATAGTCTGTGAAATATTGGGTCTTCATTCATAATCCACAGATTGAATAAAGCTTCCCTCTGGTGTATCCAGCTCCATCTCTTCCAGTAGAGGTTAGAATATATCCACTTCGACCACTATCCCAGCATATGAGATCCTCTCATGGTTTGCTGTGATTTTATCAGTGTACAAAGGTCTACCTATGCACTAGCAACTTTGCTAAGTGCTTCACTCGACCAATAGCCTACTGGTCACCCAGGCAGCACCACCCAAAAAGGAATAGTCGTTAGGCACTCTGGATTAAAGCAGAACTTGATCTCCCATTTCTGTAGAATCAGTGGCTTATTATGAAAATAGTAAGGCCCAGCTTGGATCACAGATTCACAGTCCTCTACTGAGTTAAACTTGGAAATAAAATATCCCTCTTCATGCTTGTAGATCTGGGGTTTTGCAACAAAATTTCAAACATTCCCAACATAGTTTTCCATGGATTTCTCATAAGGGCTATCTCCTAACACATAACCTATTAGTGCCGATTTCCAGTATTCTCTTTGATGTTTTGTATCCTCTTGGTCAATTTTCACAACAATTTTCCCATTACGAGCTATAAGAGGAATATATGTTAGAGACTTACCCATCTACGGTGATCTATTACTGGATTGATTTCTCTTAGGTGTTGGTGGAGCTGAAGCAGTTGCCGCAAAGAAGTGCAGCCATCGCGCCACTGGTTCCCCCTTGTTTCCGGTACCAATCCCCTTTAGTTTGGCTAGGCTATCCTTCTTCTACGGTTTCTTATCAATCTCTTCTTCCTCAGAATTGAGAACATAAGGGGGAGAAAACTTCCAAAAATAAGAGGAGGTCGTGGCTGTAGTCCGTCATTCACCAGCGTTTGGAATTCCGACTGATTTTTGGTGCTTTCCGTCCCTTTCCACTTATTTTAGGTCATTTTAGCGTATGATAGCAATCCTAGCTTATCATGCGATGAGAGACACTTTTTTCTGTATCACTCACTCTATCAAATTATGGTACTTGTAATATTGTAATAGATACAAAATTTATGTGCGTATGTCCTAGGTATTATTATCTAAGAAAATATAGAGTAATACCTTATTAACACAAGTACGAGGGAAGTAAATTTTTTATGTTAAGACATTCTATCTGTTGAGGATATGTGGCTGAAATTTTTAAGCTGTTACCCTAAGCTTTTGATGAGTAAAACAAAAGTAGATCTGTCGAAGGAAGAGTGAATAAATAATTCATTTAGGAGTAATTTAGTAAAAATATCATCAAACATTACATGAAATATGGTAGGACGGATTCATAGGAATGGCCTTATAGCTTCTTAAAATAAATAAAGTAACAAAAAGTAAAAGAAAAAAGAAAAAGATATGCCTAATTGTATTTCACATTAAAAGGAAAGAACATAATATGATCAAATAAGTGAAAACAATTGGAAGAAACATCAAAAAAAGAGAAAATTGATAAATGAGGTTCCTTATTTACTTGAAAGAGATGCCCACACCACTCACTGCCCAAATTTTTTATGTTAAACGGATTAAATGGAGTGTATACACCAACTTAATAAGTAATTGCGAGTTATGTGTCTTTTATATGCAAATTTATCACTTTACTTTTAATACATTTCAATATTTTTATTAAAGTTCAATTACTTAGTTTGGTTTAAACAGGAGGGTATTAAATATTTGCCTTAAAGTGGGAATAAATAACCAAAAAGATACTGCATTAGAAGGGCAAAACCAAAGAGAAGCAAAGCGGTACAAGTAGAGAAAGACATCATAATATTCTAGTATGGGGGTGACAAAGGAACAGGTCCAATCTACTTTAACAGCAAAGCTCAATCCTTCTCATCTGGTATGCATCTCTGTGTGTGTGTGTGTGTGTGTGTTCACTTATTCTTCTTAAGTGTATTAAGCTTCTATAGGAAATCCCAACAAAAGGGTTTATCATGGTTTTAGGGTTTATTAAATCATACTAGTTGAATTGCAATTTTTGGTGTTTCTTGTTTGTTTTTCTTGAGCTGAGGGTCTTTCGGAAACAACCTCTTTTCCTTTCTCGAGGTAGGGTTAAGGTCTGCGTACACCCCACCCTCCTCGGACCCCACTTTCTGGATCATAATGGGTGTTGGCGTTTTCTTGTTTGAATTGAAAATTTTGAGTACTACATATTCAATAGGTTATAGAAAGTTACGTAGATTCTAATTTGTAAAAATAAAAAAGAAAAGTAACTGAGAAATCCCGAGGCTACTGGCACACGTTCGGAACTTTGGTGGATAATGGGCCCGCCTCTCTACCATTATCGCGCTTAAATACTAGACTTTTGTCTGTGGCAAGGTTCAAACCTGTGACCTGCAGCTAACCTGTGCATTACGAGCTGCACTTTTACCACTACGCCAAAGTCGGGGGCGATCTTGAAGCAGTGCAATTGTTGACTTTTAATCTGCTAAGTCTTGAGCGAATGGTTGAGGTGGAGTGAGACCAAGAGGTTTTAAGTTTAAAATCCATCAAACTTATTAGTATTCTTTTACAGTGGTATGTGCTTAAAGGTCCCAACTTCAGTTAGTTGGTGTTGTGTAAATATTTTAAGAGTTTCATTGATCGGCAACCACGGGAAAGAAAAGCACCATAGATGACAATCTGCTAAGGATTCCGATAGAGTCTGGTGAGGAATTAGGCTTGGAGTTGGACTTTGAAATGGTGAACTATGTAGAAAATTTTTGAGGTTGTTTAACTGAGTCAGTTTTCTGGTTAGCATAAGTAGTATGTGAGTAGGAGTTGTTACCATTCTCCAAAAAAAAAAAAAAAAAAAGAGTAGTATGTGAGTAGGAACAAATGGGAAGTGACGGGGCATGGACATGTCATTTAAGTGGAGAAGCACCAAAAGGAAGTTGCAAATTTTACACTTCTGGTTTGGATCTCCAACACTTCTATATGTCTTAGTATGTAGTTCATTGCTCAAATTTACTGAACTATGGTTTCGACTAGGTATTGCTATTTTTCAACTGCTGGTAGAAACCTATGAATGCATATGCCTTGCATTACCTATGTGGTATATTCCCTGGACAATTTTTTATATTAGGGGAAGGCGAGTGAGCTAATAGTTCTTTTGCGGTGAAGTTTCTGTGATAATGAGAGCTTTTCCTAATTAGGATCGCTAGCCACAAGGTGCCAGTCTTGGAAATGGGGAGGGTGAGAACCTCTAAAGTTAAAAGGACTTTCTAAAAGATGAGCTCTATTTGTTACTGAAGTGTGAACTGAAAAACTATTTAATAAAACCGTAAGAGTACATATCTCAGCATACTAGGATTTTAGGTACACCAAGGGCTAGGTGAAAGAAACTTAAAGCTTTGAGGAACCTGAGAGAGTTCCATTTTTGTTTCTATGAGTACATGTACGAACAACCTTCATGTTGGGCGTAACTCTTCTTTACTGTATCTAAGTGCGTGCTGTAGTGCCCATCTCTAACACAAAAATGCTACATGATTAAAGCTTCAAGCTTTATTCGTTCAAGGATAATTGTTTCAACCATATCTTGTAGTTAAAGTAGACAAGAATAAAGAGAAGGAAATAGAAGAATTTGTACTTGTGTCAGGTTTAAAGAAGAGAGGTATGAGTTTGCAGGGAGCATAATAAGGAAATAGGCCCTGAATGTAGGCTAATGAGGCAAGCATCTTTGAAGTTGATATCCTGTCCTTGATACCCAGCAGACACTAATCGTTTATAAAGTGGAGCACAGGATCTTCACATGGATAGATAATTTTTGAAACTTTGATCTTTAAAAAGCCATAAATTTCCGCCACCTCAGCAGTTCTTGGGGCATGTTATGGTTGTTTGTATGTTGTCCTTCTCTATGATAGCCATTGATTAACCGAATAGAATTGCTTCTCATTCTTAAATATTTTTATTTGCACATGTGGGCTAGCACATTGATGCTCTTGTTTGTACTTCCTACTCTTGAGATATGTGGATTTCTATGCCTTTTTGGCTTTTTCATTGTACCCTCAATCAATTAACCCTCAGTCCCAATTTGAACCTCCTTCAAGATAATCCTGGAAAGCCAGAAGAAGTTTCTACTCATTCTTAATTGAAGATAACTTAGGATGAGGTAGTTCCTGGGTTTGAATAAGGTGTGCTCACACATTTTTGTGGGATAAAGTAAGGTGTGTGCATTCATACAAGCACACATATATTGGAAGGGTTTAAATTATGCACCTTTCAAGGTGAGTCCTGGAAAATTTTACCATTGACAGTCTAATTAAACTGTGTCTACAACACCACCACCCCCCCACCCCCCCCCCCCTTTTTTTTTTTTTTTTGTGTGTGTGAAGTGTCTTCGCCACTTTTCAAAAACTAATTTAAGAAAATATCACTACAGTGTAACTAACTTGAGTGAGATCTCATACGCCACTAATTTGCAAGTGATTTTCTTTAGACTGTAAGTTAATATGTCTGTCTCTTCATCATTTGCTGGTGAGTGTGTTTGTATGAAAGAGCGAAAGAAGTTCACAGTTTCTGTTTTCAGTTCTTCAGATGGTTTCTTGAATTATTAGCGCCGTTTTAACTTTGTGAGATTTGAACCCGTCAAATCAAAATTAGAAATTTTAATTGTTAGACATATGTAGATGATCTTAACGTATCATTGTAAACTCCTCTATTAATGGTTCTAAGCCATTTATGCATATTTCAAAGTCATCACTGAAGATGCAAGTGTCAGTACTTTGTTTCAAAGTTTTCATCTGAAGAATCACTAATAGAAAATAATTAAATTAGTTAATTGAAAAAAGGGAAGTTTTTGACATCTGACCAAGATGTTACCTTTTTACTATTTTCAAGTTGGAGTCTTGAGTGAAATGTAGAACGGGTTGGTTTTTGGATTCCACAGATCAAAATGCACGCGTTTATTAATTTCATTCTTTGAGCACTTCATGCATCATCTAGGCATGCGTTTGATAAACAAAAGTAGTAAGCCATGGCTTAGTAGGTTATAATCGTATCTTTGAACCACAGAAACCCTTTCCTTTCTTTATAAAAAAAACCTTCATATTCTTCTTGACTGATTACAACAAAAAAGAAAAAAAGAAGAAGAAAGAAAGAACAGTACCTTTATAATCTTCTTTATTTATTTCATTCTGTTTGCCTAGTAAAATTTTTAACTTGTTTTGTTCCTCGACTTCCTTTCAGGAAGTGATCGATACATCTGGGGGGTAAGTCCCAATGCTTGCCGTGCATTCAGAACTGTTTTTAAAGTTCCATTCCTTTTGGTTCTCTTTTTCTGACATAGAATTCTTGTTCTTGTTTTTAGATGTGGTGCGAGTTTCTCGGTTGTCATTGTGACAGAACAATTCGAAGGCAAAAGATTGCTGGAGAGGCACCGAACGGTTAATGGTGCACTGGCTGAGGAGATGAAGGAAATCCATGCTCTCTCTATTACAAAAGCTCTCACTCCAGAGCAGTGGAAACAACAACAGGAAGCTGAAAAGTCTAGAGCAACTGCTTAAATATGATAAACAATCATCTTCCTCATAAAATCTTGATGACTCAGACATATGGCATAGCACTCTCTTCCCCTTATCTGATGAGGGGTAACTGTTGTAGGTTTAGAAAACTGTCTTTTATCATGCTTCGATTGAGCTTATGAGCTATGAGACTGTATTATACTCTTAACTATTGAATAATACAATAGCTTTTGGGATTAACTAATGGTATTATGTGGTTGAGAAGTGATGACATCCTTGTACTATAGAGAAGATGATTTGAGGGTAAGTTAATGAGCTTAGGTCCCTTTTTTTTTTTGGGGGGGTGGGGGGGGGGGGGTGGCATCGATGACCTTAAGAAGGGAGGAAGAAGGGGAATGAGCAACCCACTGGATGTTTCTTTTTTTTTTTTTTTTTTGGGGGGGGGTGCCGGGGGGGGGGGGGGGTGTTGTTTAGCTTTGATGAACAGGTTAGGTTTGGCCTACATGAGGAAGATGCTGAAACTAGTTGGAAATTAGGGGAGAAAGATTATGGAATTGTGAGAGACTTGTCCCTCATGTCTTATCTATACTGGGCTTTGCATGGTTTTAATAATTTACATAAGAGTGTTGTCTTGTGTGATGTGGAGGAGCTTTGCCATAGGCTCTGCTTGCTCGGGCATGGATAGTGTCACTCACTGCTAGATCTGTCATTATTGTTATGTATATTGTGCGCCTGTTGCACTGAGTCATTAAGGAGCTCCGTGGCTTGTTTGGGATGATGAGTTTGTATGCTTTGGCGGAAGAGGGAGGCTGACATTTTCTTCTCACCAGTGTATGGTAATTGGTATGCTCTTGCTTGGACGAGCTCATTCGACTTGTTCTGAGCTAAGAACTTTGCTGCACGTGTATAACAATAAGTGGTCAGCACCCATAAAGTACTTGGCATATTGTGCATAGAAAACCAATACCTTATGTCTGATAACATGGCAGGATCATGCTGCAATGCTGATTTGTTCATATTCTTTGAAAACGGTGTTGACTAATCAGCTTGCGTGCACATCGACAATCTGATAAGGGATTGCTACAATTCACTAGCATAGGTTCCTCCCACCAAAACTTGGAAATTGAGGAGAAATCATGGAACGTTTCCATGCTGGGATTAGCTAAGTTTTCATGTTTTGGAAGTGGCTGCTATTCCAGTTCCCTGCCTCGCGACGCTCATGACAAGCTAAATGGGTACGTGAGTAAAATATGCTTTTTGATTCCCAGGTTAACTATCCTACAAAAAGAATTGAATAATTAGGGAAGTTTAGTCTTAGTTTACACTCTCTCTTTTCACACCACCCATGGGCTGTAGTCAGACGATTCGACCCAAAAAGCATGCCATTTTTGGTTAAGTTGGTTCCAAAAACTCATGTCTTGGTTATAGTTGTAATCTGAAACCTTACAATAAACCGGAGATCATATGTCGTAACTTTTTGGTTAACAAAATACTTATGATTGGCTGCCATGTCTGTGTAGTCGTCTGTATCTACCCTACCTTGTTATTATTACTTATTCTTTTGTGCACACCACTATAGAAATTATCGCATTTCAGAAATAATCCTGATCCTATGAAACATCAAGTGTATGGCAATGAGCACAGCTATTGAAGAATCGTTTTACCACTTCAGCATGTAGACAAACTAGTAAATGTAAAATTTCACAACTATAGAAAATAAATGAGAAAACTAAGTAATATCCTACTTTATATTTCCTTGCAAAAGCCAAAAGACTACCAAGTCTCTACATTAGCCACTTGAAATGTGCCTTTGGCATTTTGAAAAAATATTAGGCAATCACTATTCATCAAAAGAATCGTATTCCTAAGAATTTCAAGAACCAAAACTTATAGAAGATTTTACATTTGACTACAATCCTACAAAAATAGACCTCTCTCCCCCAAGAAATTATGCTTGCATGGGTCATTTTCACGTGCTTTAGGCATTAAATTAATTTTCAAACATATACTATAGAGGAATAAGTGAATCACAACATCGTGAAAATCCTGTTAATGTTACCTAAAAGAGTCTAATCACAGTATTTTTTTTTTCTTTAGTCAACTTGGAGATATTGTAGCCGCGGGATAAAATTTAAAGCTGAAACAAGACTTCTTATTATCAATTAACTCACATCTTTATTATTGTTTCAGGCAAATGATAAACTTTTACTTGATTTTCTTAGCAACATGATAAAAGTATTTTCTAAAACACCAAAGAATATACAACATAAATTTTCGACAAGCTATAAACAGAGATGATACTATCGTCAAATTTCTTTCTTCATAATTTACAAACCATATTGAAATTACTAACTATGGAAGCTCCAACAAGGTTGCGGTATAAGTTTGTTTGTTTGTTTGTTTTTTTTTTTTTTTGGGGTTACGAAGTGATAGCTAGGAATGCCTTCTTTGACATTTAAAATAACTCATACTCCTAAATCTTTCATCAAATTACTCTTTGGTTGATCATGTAATATTTGGTACTTTATATATCAAACGATTCCAGTACTTATAGGTGGAAATGATTTCTTCGATCACTCAGAATACTTACAATGTACTGTACAACATTAGACACGACGTAATCATATTTTAAAAGAGATCACATTCTTATACGCTCAAATGTCATTGAAGATAAACCTAAATGCATCGCAGATAAGATATATTTAGAAATTGAATTTGAGAAAGACAGTCAATATCTATGAAAAGAAAGAAAATTTTCTACTTTTGCTTCGTGCTCTGAAAAAACAGAAAGACATGTCAACTCATATATTTTTATGATGAGACATTCTTGGTTCATGTTGGTTGGCGTCAAGTTTATTCTTTATAAGATGCCCTTAGCTTCTTTCCCTATGGTACTGTTGAGGATGATCTAAAGAAGATCGAACAAACTCTTTTTGTGAACAAATCAATGCACCATATGTTACTTGCAATGTGTGTAGTTAACTCAACGAAATGCTTTTTTACAGGAATCATGTTCTGATTATAAACTTCTATGCATCAATGACTTGTAATTCAATAGGCTCATTATAGCATTATATTGAGGTTCTCTTCATTCAATCTGATAAGAAATTTGACTATACACTGGATCAAAAGACTTTCTCGATAACAAGTTATGCGTTCTAGTTCAGTTCCATTCTTAATGTTTCTTAACGAGTAGAAAACCACTTCATGTTCCCCCAAAATGTCTAATCACAGCATCCTCCTCCTTTAATTTACTGTAGTATGGGGAAGAAAATTTCTTAGTAGGATAATGTCCAGAATCTCTCAATAGTAGTTCTTGAAATAGTTGCCCCTTTGTTTGTTAGAGATATATATATGCATGCGACTAACCATGTATTTTTCTGTTTTATAAAAACATTGAACTGACTCATCTTGATTCTTGCGTGTTTGTTAGTCAACAGGAGCAACCAATAATAACCTTTTAGTATTTGCCTTTGAAGGCTCTGGAAATAGTGAGATACATTGGGAAATATTTTAAAGGAACCAAAGTATGTTCAGTCAACAAAGAGAGGGACAGACTAATAACCAATCACCCATGAGTATTAAGAAACCATATTACTGCATGACTATTTTAAGTCAACAAAGAGGAGCAATGATTAACCAACAAGATGTATTCTTAATGTATCTTACATAGTTACAGGAATCCAGCACCGAAATGGGTTGATTTGCTAAAAATACAACAAAAATGGGTTGTTGAATTAAAATGTAACAAAAATAAGTATATTGGCACTTTTTCTGCCGACTTATATCAGTAGATGAATGGAAAAATTTATCAAACAAACAGAGTGTCCGTCTATTTTTTTAATTTTTTTTTTAACGGCACTTATTCCGCCGACTTAATACGTCAGAATAAATGACTTTCATGAAGGAGTTAATTGGCAGTAATTTTGGAAGACAACATATTCAACCTTGAAAGATCTGCAAGACATCATATTCAACCTTCTTCATGGTACCAAAGAGAACTGATTTTAAAAGTATAAATAGCCAAAGACATGATTTTTATTTACTAAGACAAATAAAGGTTAAAACTTTGAAGCTTTATGCTACTAAAGATTAAATATGTAAGAAAGCAGACTTGGCGATGGCAGGAACTGAAATTCAGAACACTAAAACAGTACCAAATCCAGCTTATAATAATTTCAACATCCAACTTGATTGGTTAACTAACATATTAGCTTATGAAGATTCAGATATACCGCCACATAAATGACATATTCACAGGAATAAAGGGAAAACTGACTTCACACGCATCCGAAGATCAGCACAAAGGTTTGTACTTTTAACTCAAGGTTAAACGCTTACATTGCTAGCAATTTAAAGAAAACTAAGAACATATTTAGATGTAAAGAAAATAATTTATGAAAAAACAAAACAAAACTTTAACTCCAAACATTATATATCTCCAGGGACCAAAACTAAATTGCTTAAACAGTAAGCAAGCAAAAAGGAAAAGATCGAGGCTAAACAAAACGAAACGATACAAGAACAGAGCTAAAGCCATTTAAAAGTGTCGAGACATCACATAAATGAACAGAGTTAAACTTTTAAAGCGTCTTTTTAGACATAAACACTTAAACAGACCAAATAAGGTGAGAAACAAATGAACAGTAACACATATTAAATATAACTAAAAGAATCAAGCTAAAATGTAACCATATAAGCTGTACGTTGTCATAATCAATACCGATAGAGGATATCAATAAAATAATAAGTCGGCATTTATTCTGACTACTTGTCAAGTCGGCGGAATAAGTGCCGACTTATTTAAGAATATTTTTTTTAGTAGACGGACACTCCGTTTGTCCGTTAAACTTTTCCGTATATTCATTGTTATACGTCGGCAGAAAAGGAACCAATATACCTATTTTATTACATTTTAGTTCAGCAATCCATTTTTGTTGTCTTTGAGTTTGAAGTAATCCAACCCATTTGGCGTCGGATTCGAGTTACAGTTACAGCTATAAGTTTAGTTACACCGGCCGTCACATTTTTCAGTTGGATTTTTAGTGTCCAAGTCAAACACGTGAAATCTGTGATATCAAATTATTCTGTCTTTTCATCATGTTTGCGAGTGTGTACAAATTTTATATGATCTTCATATTCCTAAAAATGAGAAAGTGAATATAGGGACCACTTGTCTTCATGAGAAGTCCCATTTTTTGGATCTTGAGGGGTAATTATGATATTATGTAAGTGACGTTGATTTGTTATCACAATTTAATTTGTATATTGATTTGGATCTAGAAAGGTAAGAACTCAAAAATTTTAGATCTCATTTCAACCTACTGTATGTGAGCGTAGTACATTTAAAAAAAAGCTTTTACATTATAACATATATGTATCCCTTTTTTTGGAGTAAACAGTATGCTCTCCAACATAGGATGGCTCATCTTGCCTTTTGCAAGCTTGTCGTCTACTCCCATTGATCACATGACTATAATAGATAGAAAATGTCACTTGGAACACAAATCACAGGTGATTTCCCTTTGAAGGCTGCTTGACTTGATAGTGATAAGCAAAACAATTTCATCCAAGTCCTATGAACCTTCTTGAAAAAGCCTATGTAGATAAAAAGGAAGTAGGGTTTCTTTAGGCTACACCAACTAAACCTGACCTTCTGGAAAAGAGGAAGGATAAATAACTAGTCCATACTAGCATGCGAGTCCATGTAAAGCACCAAACTTCTTGACTCATGCTTGAGTATCATGTTTCGCTTCCACTTAATTTGACTCGTCTACCAAAATTTTTGGATTAGTCACACACTCCAAGTTTGATATATTACACTTAACTCTCTTATATAGTTTTGCATTAACACTTAATTACCTCCCTGATAATTTGAGATACTACAATTAATCTCTTATTACGACCCTTTTGTAACGATATACTTGAGCAGAAGTACTTTGTATCCATCATTCTTAGCTTGCTTCAAATTGATTTGGATTAAAACGTTTACCATCTTATATGTATAACAATTCAATCTAAGGCTATTAATTCATGTCTTGAAGTGTTAGCGATTAATGAAAAAGCTACGGTCATAATATGTGTGGGTTGCTGATTAATTTTGAGCACGTTAAAATGGGATGAGTTTATAAATATACAGATGATGAACATTATCTCGTAGGTTAGATGAGTTTGAGATATGTTTGGTACAGATGGTTAAACAATGGGTCATAACCTAACCATCGAACTCTTACAAATTAAAGTTCTAATTTCTGTATTTGTATTCTCAATATTTGTTTAATTCGCAAACAAGACTAAAAATTATTTTTAATCATGGTTATAAATAATATATATTAAACTAAAACAGTTTTTTTAAAAAATAATAATTTTCAAGGTTCTCATGGAGTGATTTGGGTTACACATCTAGCCAAATCACCAAAACTTTCAGATTATTCGAACTTGGAAACGTCAAAATAAGTTAAGATTAATAGTGTATGAATCATTGACTCGATCAAACTTAGAGCGGTTGGGCAGGAGATATTTTCACCCAACTTGCCCGCTGCTCAGATATTGAGCTCAAAGTGCATTTCGCTTTAGCTCGACTTCTTGATACAGTGCATAGAAATCATATGACTAATTGGCATAGTGCTAGAAATTATTGAAAGCAATGGCAGTTCTATGTCATTTCCTTGATTTGATTGAAGCACTTGGTCATTAAAGCAAAGGCATTCTTTTCCAACTTCCAAGTTCCCTGAACAATGCTTCCTCTTCCTTTTTTGTTTTCTTGTTTGCCTATTAGAAGATAAATAATGGATAAGGGTGAAGTGTGAACTTTTTGTTTCTAATAGAGGCTCGCTCAAACCAAGAAGAAAAAGTTATAAAGGTTTTCAAGTACAATAATCAACATAGATGGCCATCGGCTGTAATTCCAAGTTCCTTATTATTAAAAAAGATACGGAGAAGGGTCAAATTTGCCCCTCTATGCGAAATTCTTTCACAAAATAATCCATCTTTTTTCGATTTATTAGTTTTGTAATGACATTTTGCAATGGGTAGTTCCTACAAAGGAAAAAAGATCAAATTTACCCTATGTTATACTTTTAATACAAAAATACCCTTAATGTTACCCAAATAGTTTAGATATACCCTTCATCCGTTAAGAGTGTCCAAAGTGGACATCCAATCCAATGTGTCATTGATAAATTAGTGAGATGAATGCCACATGACATGCCATCTCACTACCCAAACCCATTTTACCCCCTTACCATCCACCTCTTCTATCAGTACCTCCTACTCCTCCACAATTTTCACCAGATCTCCACAATTCACTCATCTCTTCCCCTCATGGCATCAAATTATTCTTCAAATAAAAACCCTTCAAACTTCCATTAACACTAACCCAATACCACTCATCTTCCCAGACAACTCCTATACAAAAATTTTATATATATATATATATATATATATATATATATATATATATATATATATATATGAAGGAAATTAAAGTATTTAAAATTATAACTGAAGGAAGCCAAAATTCTATCTTATTCACCTAAGGTACTACATACACTGCCATTGAGTACATTTTACTAATCTTTTGAACCAAGCTAAAATGCTAAATAGTGGGAAAACCCATCAACAAATGTTATATATAAAATTGGAAAATTCCTTATATTTATGAAAATAAGAGGATAGATCCCTCGAAATGCAACAGCTAAACTCCTCCATCCGAATTGAAAATCTCAAGACCAAGTGTTTAGGCCTAAATTCGGTCATTTAGGTAAAATAATTGAATTTATTAGAGGATCACAAGCAATACAGTTAATATGCAGGAAAAGTAAATAAATATTGAGAGAAAAGTAATAAGCAAGAAAGCAGTAATCTTATTCCTTGAGAATAGCCGAATTCAGTGTGAATCGCTTGATGTACAATACAATGTAAGGATGAGATTTACCCAATCCTAATTATGGTAAAATACAAATACTAATAAGGCTCATGAGCCTATAAACTCAAGGTGGTGGTATATACAAAACTTTAACTGGGAGATTGTAAACCTTAAGGCGGCGGGATGTATACCTTGTATCCTACGCCCGTACCGGCTTAGCGGCCGTGGCTTAGGGAGCAGGCATATATCCTCTGTACCCGGTGACTTATAGGCTAAGTCTAATCTCGCCAGCTTATTCGTATCCCCGTAATAGTAGGTGGCGTATTTTTGCCCACACAGTCAGTCCCCCCACTTGCTGAGTGTTGTCGTAAGCAGTCAAGAAGTGAAAGAAATATGCAAAAAGGATGTGAAGAGATATCTCACTGACTCCTTGAAACTCATATTCTCTTTGACTGAGACAGACGCTTGATTTCTTCGAGAACGCTTCGTGTCTTTATCTGATTGGTTGATGTCGATTCCATGCACCTTTCCAAGAACACCTTTTTCCGCACCGAATCATTTCGTATCCCCAGGTTATAATTATGCTTGACTGTTTCACACTTCATTCTTATCTTATTCCACCTATAAATATGGGCTTCATAATGGAGTAAAATCATAAACTCTTCTTCAGAAAAATATTCTACTTCTTCCAAAGTTTCCTTATGAAATAATATCCTTTCTTCTTCAGGGATGTTTGCCTTTGATCCTGGTTTGATATTTTCAGAACAACTCCTTCATTTAGAATGGATGGTGTATGAGAAAATTGTAAGCAGAAAACCTTCCACAGTTTTCTTCTTCTGTTTCTCCATCCATGATTAAAAGAACGGAGTCCCCCAAGTCATGAAGTTTGATCGGGATACTAAAACCGTTCTTCAGGATGTTTTCACCGTGGCATGTGCACTAATTACGGTACTCTCGTATTCTAACACGGCGGTTGGTGTGATATTCCTTTTGTCATGCGGAATTCCCCAGCAGAAGAATGCCAACCTAGCAGGATCTCTGCGTCTGCTCGTCTTTTGGAACTATAGGATAAAAAGTCCAGAGATAGCGCCACTTGAATGAGGAGCAAGTATGCGATGGTATTCTCTCCTTCTCCGGGTGGTTGATGTTCAACAAAATTCAACAGAACTGTAGCAGTCAGGGTTTCCGTATATCTCTGCCCTGTTCTGCGGTTCAGAGGTTTCGCCTGCTTCCGATCGTCTAGAGAATAGGGGGAACATGGTGTTCCTGCGGCCGCTGATGGTTTCTATGTTGGTGTCTCTCCAAGAGATTCCAGATGAAACTCCCGGCCCGCGTTCTGCTTCCTCCGCCGTTCTACTGAGGAATTCCTCAGTTGGACTGATTTTTCGACTCCCGTGGCACAACATTGTATAGATGTTGTTGCTCGGGGTATTATGTCGGTAATGTCTTTTTCTGAATGCCGAGAGAAATTTTGATGCAAGAGCTACAATCCAGATGAAGAGTCTCCAACCGTACAAATTTAGAGGAATTTACAGTTTTAGCCTTTTTAATTTTTTTCTTGAACATCTGTAATGAATAGTGTTGTATTCAAAAGGACTTGATTGTATATTATGAGCCTATGGGCTGTTGATATTAATGCAATGATCGTTCATCAATATTTTATGCATACTTGCGTAGTTACTTGTAGTGTAGTCAAGCAGGATATTTTGTGTGCCTTTCTGGGCTAGTGTCTTTTATAGACTAGTGTGCGCACTGTTGGGCACTTTATTTGCATCAGTAATCGACGGCTTATATCGTGCCTGTGATAGACGACTTTTTTGCACCCGCAAGAGAAGGAGCCCAACTGCCCCAGTGAGGAGGTGCGAGGGGTTAGCAGTGTTGGGTCTATAGAGAGGTAGAGATAGACCGAAGAAGAATTGGACTAAGGTAATTAGACAGGATATGACCCACCTCCAGATTACCGAGGAAACGACCCTAGATAGGAAAATTTGGAGGTCGAGGATTAGAGTAGAGGGTTAGGTAGTAGTTGAGAGATTTATTTTTTATAAGCACTAGTTTGATTCATTAGTATTTGCTATTCCTAGCTTATTATTTGATTATTTTTCATTTATTTTATATATGCATTAGTTGATTCATATATTTTGCTATTCCTAGCTTATTTCAAATATTGTGCTTCGACATTTTCTGTTCACCTAGGTTTCCCTTTGTTTTAATGTCAGTATTGGTCTTATCATTGTGTTTGCATCTTATTCTCTATTTGTTCTTGTTACAAAATACTTTTATTTATTCGAGGGTCTATCAGAAACAACCTCTCCACCTTGGTGGGGGTAAGGTCTGTGTACATCTCACCCTCCCCACACCCCACATGTGGTATAGCACTGGGTACGTTGTTAATGTTGTTGTAATGGGACATCTTTCGCCCGTGATACGGAATGAGGCATTTTTTGCATCCAAACATGAACGTCTGCGCTTGTTTACTCGAGTATTTTAAGAATTTATGGCACTATGCGGGCGGACTTCCCTACCGGCATGTTGGTGCAATTTTGTTGAATTGGCGATTCCAACTTACGAGGTAATGCCTGGTGGCTGAACTAGAAGTGATCTAGCTTTAAGCAAGTAGTTTACCCTACTTTCTGTAGCGAAAAGTGAATGTATTACTTCAACTTAAGTTGTACCAGGGCTATGAATATTTGGATTGTAGATGGATCTGATTGCAAAATTGACTAAATAGAATAGTAGTTTTATTAATAAAAGAGGGGCGCGAAGCCACTAAAATAATTTAACAGAGGCAAAGCTGAGGGCTCGCATAAAGTAATAAAATAAAGAACGAGAAACGAAAGGGAAAAATACATATCTCGAGTATGTGGGCTCAGTTACCCTTTCAAGAGTAGTATTTCTTAAGCCAAGAAATATTCCATTTATTTGGAATGGCCGTTCCCTTCATGTCTTCAAGAACGTACACACTTTTCCCTGCTATGCCTTGGACCCTGTAAGGTCCTTTCCAATTTGGGGCCAACTTGCCAACACCTGCCTCCTTGGTACTTTGAGTCACTTTGGGAAGGACTAGATCACCTATGCTGAGAGAGCGTAGATTGGTCTGTGCGTTGTAGTACTGCTCCACCCGTTTCTTCTGGGCCGCCAAGCATATGGTCTCTACTTCTCGATGTTCATCCAGGACATCAAGTGAGGCTGCTAAAGCCTCGTTATTTGATTCCTCTTCGGCAAATGACCGTCAGAGGCTGGACTCCCCTATCTCTACGGAGATCATAGCATCAGTCTCTTATGTCAATGAAAATGGGGTCTCTCCCGTGCTGGCCTTAAACGTGGTACGGTATGCCCAGAGTACCCCTGGTAATTGCTCCGACCACTTTCCCTTGGCTTTCTTGAGCTGTTTTTTCAGGCTTTCCACTATTGTCTTGTTAGAAGATGCAGCTTGACTGTTGGCTGATGTGTGGCTAAAATACCACACATTACATACTTATACTTGAACTATTGTTGTGTTAAATTGATGAAATAAATGCAGTTGTCATGGTTTTGTTGCATTTTGTAGGTGGAATGTGTTGGAGAAGAGTTAGGAAGAAACAAGTCAATAAGAAGCCAAGATAAAAAATAAAAAAAAAGAAGAAAACTGGCTAGTCTGTCAAAAATGCAATAGAAAAGTGGGCATGCGTGAAACAGTGACTAAGTTGAGCAGCGAAAAAGTGGCTAGCGGGTGAACTTCAGTACCAGAGTGGCTACTTGACAGAAAATCATTTGTTTCTTCATTTTAACCTAGGGAGATTTATGGAAAGCCATTGTATTTTTATTTGGCAACACATAAATAGATAGTTTTATCATTTTTACAACATTTTTTGGCTAATTCTCCAATCTTGGGAGCCAAGATCCATCAACCAAACACCTTGAGAGTGAAGAATTGGAGCAACCCTGTGAGAATTTCTTGATCCTTTGTACCCCTTTCTTTATTTTCTTGCTTTTTATTGCATATAGTTGGTGTTGTTGATGTTGTTGAAGACTTGATTTTGTGAATATATTTCATGACTATTTGTATCGTTAATTGGTATGATTTTGGACATGAATATATGAATGAAACATGACTAGGATTTATTATTTATGGGTTTTGATTATCTAGCTTCTATTGTTGTGGTTGCTTTACTTTTGTGCTCATGACACTTAAGTTACATGTCTACTTTGCTAATTAAAGACTCGGGAGAAATTAGTTAGCGTAGAATAGTGAAGCTAGCGAGGATTTGGGTTGATAGGCTATTTCATAGACTAACTCATCTAAAAGAAGTTACGCTCAGAAGAGGTCTTCTTTACTCGGGTAATGGGTAGTGCTTTATAAGCTCAACCATGGCTTTGACGAGTGCCATTGAGGCAAATCTCTTCTAGGCCGGAAGGATTCTAGGGATTACATTAGAACGACTCGGCCATAATATATAAACCCCGTGCTATAATTGCATCCTAGGCTCAAAACTTATCTTCCTTGGTTGTGAGAAGGCCATTGATCACCTTTACTTGCTTTCCTAGTGTAGTTTGTAGTTGTTAATATCATTCCATCACCTTGTTATCCTAGTTTGGCTTTGTCAAATACGTTTATTTCCTCCACTACTTTGATCGCATCCCTTTGTTCCTTGTGGATTCGACCTCGACTCCTAGTTGGATAAATTGTATTGCGATGACTGTTCATACCTCAATTCGAGGTGTGTGCTGAGCGTTGTCAAAATTGGCGCCATTGCCGGGGAACAATTGGCGTATTAGAGTAGTTTGAGGAGTTGAGCTTGTTGGCTTAGTTCCAAACTTCGTGATCCTTGTCTTGCAAATTGTGAGTATTTGTTCTTAATGAATTGTAAATATTTGTATGTGCGTCGTGTATACTTGTATTAGTTAGTTAGTTTAGCTTTGTAGTAATTATCTTGAAATGGCATCATGGAACCAAAATTGGTCTAATATTGAAAATCCATATATGAGTGATCCTTGTCCTTATTGTGGTGGACCACACTATTCGAAAGATTATCAAAATGTTCCCGGAAGTGAGTTGTGTGCGCCTTCTCATTCCTATGAATGGGATATATGTCATGAGTGTGGTAGCCAACATGGTCATTGGAATGGTTGTCCTAATATTCCATATTCTTCTCTTAATGATTTTTATAATGATGCTAATGATGCTTACGAGTTTGATAGGTCTAATGCAAACATGGAACTTGAACCCGAATGGCGAGGCATCCAAGAGATGTTCCAAGAAGATATGGACTTATCCTCTTCACAAGAAGAATGCACTCAATATGAGAGATGTGAATATTTGATGGAGCGGAAACTTGAAAATCAAAATGAGTTTACCGAAACCCTCAAGGAGATAAAAGAAATGAAGGAGGGAGTTCAACAAAATGACTTAGCCCTACAACACTTGAGAGAAAAAATGAATCAATTGATTGAAGTTTTTAATGCTCAAGAGGCTAAGGATGTGTCTAGTTTTCAAGAAGAACCTTCCATGGAAGATGTGCTTGAATGTCAAGAAAGAATTGTTGAAGAAAAGCACGTTTGGGATGAAGAAGAAATTGTGAGCCGAAGGTGGCTCCGAGATCAAGCTCGAAAAATGAAAGTTCATGAAGCATGCCTTCATGACTTAAATGTAGATGGTTGGGATCTCGAAGATGAAAGAGAAGAACTAAGAGAAAAGGTGAACCAATTTGATCTTAAAGCTCGTGTCTTGAATATTTTAGTGCATGAGATGATTGAAGCTTCCGAGGCTCAACATGAAGAAGTTGTGAATGATATGCTAGAAATGAGCGAATTTGTAGAAGAGAGCACAAGTCAAATCATGGAAACTCATGGAATTGATCATATTTTCAAGCTACTTGGTGATGATGCTATAGGCAGGGAAGTTGTGTTGGAGTCTAGGGCGAAAATGAAGAACTCTTGTGATAAGGACTCTAGCATCTTTGAAGATGAGCATGTCATGCTTGGTGCTCCATTGGTGTTGAAAAAAGTTGGCCCTCATTCACTTTATTTTTCAATTCTATGTGTGGATGAGACAATGAAAGTGGAAGAACAAGCACCTTGGGATGACTTTGGCATTGATGAGAAAAATGGGTACATTGTTGAATTTGCCACACCAAGGAGACAAAACGACATCCCTCACTTGAAGGTAAAAAAGTGCAAGATAAAGAATCTGGCTTTACAAGCTCGGAAATGTGTACCCCCGCCTAAGGAGCACAACAAAGAACTTGAAGCCATGTTAGGGAGGAAATTCACCTTCACCAAGTGGAGAGAAAAACATGATGGGTACTCGTCTTGCCATGACGTTAAATGCGGCGCTTCATGGGAGGCAACCCAAGCGTTTTTAAATTTTGTTTAATTTTTACATTTTCAATTCAAAGATTAGTTTATGTTATTGTTTTTGATCAATCTACCAAGTTTCAGGATTTATGGATATTGCTTGGACTGAATTTGAAAGGTGGAACAGTCCCAGCTTTGTATAAAACTGCATCAGGATTGGCTATTTTGCAATTGCTGCTCTCTGTCTCAGACATCACACCATAAAGTACCCCCCCACTTATTCAGAAAGCTGTTTTACATACTATTTTTTTTTGCTCAGTTAAGTGAAACGCTCGGGAGACTAATAGATACATTCACCAGCCACCGATTCCCCTAATCACTGCGCATCACGCACCACCAATCCATCATCCATCCACCTTTCACCACTGTCGTCCGACCAGTTTTACCACCAACATCCAGGTAAGCTTTCTCTCCTCTATCTTCTGTTCTTCCCCTGCTTTCAATCCCACGACAACTTCACAGTCCCAACCATCCTACCTCTTCCATTGTTCAACCCACCGTCGATCACCATTTCTCGACGGAGACACAGCCACAGTTCAGCTCACACGCTAATCAGGTATGAACTTCTCTTCATAGAAATTTTTGTCTCCCATGTTCCCTTCGCCGCTACTGTATCAACCCTGTCGCACCACTACCAGTCGCGTCATCGCACAGGTAAATTTTTATCCCATCTCTCCTTCTCGCTCGATTATTATCCCCTTGTCACAAAAATCTCATTCCCCGTAATCCCCGTGCCCCTCTGATTATTTTAATTGAAACGAGGTTCTGCTGTGTTGAGCTTTTGTTCGAATTGGATGTGTATTGTTGGTTGTTAACGGGCATGGAGGCCCTTGGTGCTGTTGTACATGAATTGGGAAGGGTGTTCACTGTCTATTTTAGTTGATATTCCATTGTTAAAACTGTGCACGCAGGATGTTCGATCTTTTGTCTCAATGAATTGTTTCATTCTATGATCATGTCGTAGCTATTTTTCTGAGTCATTATGTTAAGAGCTGCTGTTTTACGCTGATAAATGAGAATAACGCTTGGCTTTTATAAAGGAAATCACATGTTATGTGTTAGGCTTGAGCTTTGATCAAAATGTTATTCCAAAATTTCAAAGAAGCTGTGATACCAATGTTTGGAGGCTGAATTTTTGTCTGTGGCCTATGTTAAATTGTTTATGTTACTCAGTTTATGATTCTCAATGTGTCGGAACTTTAATCTTGTCTAATTGGTGAGCCGCAAGGCTGGACCAACTTTGTGCGCCAAATTGAGTTTGAGTCATCTAGTGAGTACTAAGTTGGTGAAATGGTTAAGAGTTCATCTGTGAGTGCTATCCATAGGGAAAATTTGGGGATGTCTGATGTACCCAATTGCTTCCGATTCAATGAACTTTCATTATGCTTGGTAAATATTTATCAGAATGTCACAGAGGGAACCATGCCCTGTAGGAATTGAAACTGAGTGTGTATGTCTTTAGAATACACATATGTGATCATATAAAGTGTTCCAGTAACTGCTTAACATCACTGTTTGGAATGAGCAAGAACTGAACAAACTTTTGGTGAATCTGATATTTGTGTATTTGTGTGTGTTTCTCTGAATTGTGATTGTTTGAAGCCTAAAGAAGTGAGTTCTTTGATTTGCTAATGTTTGAGAAAAATAATTGGAGTGAATTGATCTGAAAATCATTTTCCAATAAGGGTGGTTCGTGTTTATGCATCCGCTGGTGTTAGAAACTGTCTTCCTATACCTGCTATTCTAAGTTTTGTGCTAAAATTAGATGTGGGTAGTGTTCAGTGAGCCGTTTTAAGTAGGCTTGTCTTTGATAGGTTTCCAGCTTCCTCTTCCTAAAATCAAAGTGCTTAAAAATTTAGTTTACCTATTAATGATATTGTTGAAAGGTTGGGCAATCCTCTTGATTTGCCTTTTACTGTGAAATGGATGTTCGCACATGCTACAAATTTGGATGGAAAGCTACAGTAGATTGAATTTCGATTAGCTTTGTGGTTATTCTTTTGGGATTCACTGTTGTAGAATTTGTTCTTGGTCTTAGGAGAGTGGTTCACTATTACAGAGAATTTGCTCTTGTCCCTAATGAGTTTCAAATTATTTTGTACTGGGCTTGAGCTTGTACTGCTTGTTCTTAAAAATGTTAGTTGAGCTCTACTTTGGATTGTAATTGATCTGGTACAGTGATGAGTGAATCTTTATTATTGGAGAGGATAAAAAGAGCTTGGGCTATAATTCTGTGAGTTGAATTGTGTTGAAAAATATGGGGAAATCTGAGTACCTATGTTCAAAAAGAATGAGTTTTAACTGATGCCTTGAAGCTGGTCAATAAATTATCTGCATAGCGTATTCTTTCTAACATTTAATCTTCAGAGCTCAAGTGTGTAAAATTAGTTTGCCTATGATTTTGTTGTTGAGTGATCAGCTTTGAATGCGTGCAGTCTGCTCTTATCTTTCAGGTGGTTAAAGTCTGTCTGCCTTGGTTTCAAAATATTACTGGTGCATTAATATAACAAGCGATACAAACTCGAAAATGGGAAAGCAAGAAGAGGAGAACAACAAAGTAAGGAATCAATGGAAACAGAGGAAATTGAATTTTGAAGCTTCTTAAACACATGGAGAAAGGGTTAGTCAATTCAAAGAATGCAAGAAGGAAGAGAAAGCAAGACAAATTCTCAGAGACACATTCCAGGGAGCCCTTTCTAACTTTGCTTTTTTATTGTTTGGTTGCCTTGAGGGCAAGGCAACATTTTAAGTTGGAGGGAGGAGCTTAATTTTTGAATAAATTGTGGTGATATGATGTTGTTTACTTGATGACTTTGGTAGAATTGATCTTTTCTTGTTTTAGGAATATTAAACTTCTTTATTAATGGTAGTTTTATTTTGTTTGAGTTTTAGTTAATTCTTGTATCTTGTTTAGACAAAAAATAATAAAATAAAAAAAGGGAAAAGCATTCAAAAACAAAAAGTACTCCCATGAACTACGCTTGGGATGTTGCCTCTTTTTATTTGATTCACCTTTGTGTGATACATAGGTATCCCACTTGGGTGTGAAAGCCTCATTTGGGTCCGAACAACCCTTTTCATTGTAAATACCACTTTTTATATAAATTTTTTGAAATAACCTCCTTGGTTTTTCTTTGCCATGGTTCTTTTCCAAGGAAGTAATTGTTTTGAACCGGACATCCTCAGGACTAGTTTAGTGGTTAGTTGAAAATAATGATGATTAGTTATGGATTTTTGCTTCTTAGCCAACTTTTGGCATGTTTGGTACCACCACTATTTGATCCTTGCCATGTGAATCTTATTTTGAAAAGTGAAAAGTAAAGTAAATTGGTAGATTGTGTTATGATCTTTAAATTCAAGTTTTGGCTCTAGTTTCACTAATTAGTTCTCATTAGACTATGAGTGAGCTTTTGAGTTCAATTGCTTATAATTGGGACTTGAATATAATTGTCTTTCTCTCTTTGCTTGTGCCATATGTGGTGAGGTATTGGTGTGTTCATTTGTGCGCTTTAGATCTAGAATTTGCCCTAAGTGTGCTTTAAAGCGAAATCCTAGGTTGTGCTTGGCTCGAAAAATGATCTTAGGCTTTCCTTGGCCCGCTAGTGACCTAAAAAGCCTACCCTTTGCATTATGATCCTAGTCAACCCCTTTGTGCTTTATATCCATTCTTTTGATAACCACATTATTAGCCCGGACCAATTCTAAGTGCTAAAAGCACTAATCCTCTTTTGGCCTAACCTCCTTGAGTGTATTGAAATACGTGCAACTTAGGCAAAAGCCTAAATTTGGGGGTGGTACGAGTTAGAAGGTGAAGGTGTGGAAGTTAGAAGATCAAAATGAAAAGAAAATAAAAGAGCAATAAAAGCGAGTTGAAAAGAAAAATCTTGAAAGAAAAAAAAAAAGAAAATGAAAAAAAAGAGAAAAGAAATAAAAAGAAGCAAGTAGAAAAGGAAAGAAAAGATTAAAAAAATAGAATTGATGAATAAAGAGGGAAAAGACTAGTGTATAATCCTCAGTATAGCAAGGTGTAAGTGCAAGAAAAAAAGGAAGTAGACTTAATTTTTGTATGGTGTAGTGCTCAAGGAGGTGGGTAGTCACTATTTGCCCAAATTTTACCCCACCTTTGACCAAAATCCTACATTACAACCTTAATTAAGTCCTAATTAATTTTGAGCCAAGCATTCCTATATTAGTGGAGATGTACATGAAGGGCAAGCTTATGGTATCTCTAGTGTGCATGTTGAACTTCATTTTTTAGGGTGAGTGAATTTTTCCTACCTTTTATCCCAATTTTGTTTGATGTGAATTTTGTGTGTTCGGGATACTCTCTTGTTTGATGAGGGCACTTGTGAAGTTGAGTTGAGGACATTGTTTCACTTTCCAATTGAAGTAAGAGAACAAAGAAGTAAGCTCTTGTGACAAAGAGGCAAACTTTTAAAGTCTTGTGTCATGACTTGATTGCCTTTTGATTTGTATCATTGATGAGCACTTGGTTTTGAAAGTGTAGTTCACATGGTTAGGCTTTATTGTTGGTACCAACCTATGTCATGGTTGTTGAGTTAAAATAGTCTTTGACTTATTGTGCCTTAAGTAAAAAGGTGAATGAATAGATTGAAATGCAATTTGAAATTTAGTTGTGTGAGCTTTTCTTGAGGACAAGCACTGGTTTAAGTTTGGGGGCGTGATGTGTGGCTAAAATACGACACATCACATACTTATACTTGAGCTATTGTTGTGTTAAATTGATGAAATAAGTGCACTTGTCATGGTTTTGTTGCATTTTGTAGGTGGAATGTGTTGGAGAAGAGTTAGGAAGAAACAAGTAAAAAAGAAGCCAAGTTAGGAAGAAACAAGTAAAAAAGAAGCCAAGATAAAGAAAAAGAAGAAAACTGGCTAGTCTGTCAAAACCACGGCAGAAAAGTGGCTATGCGTGAAACAATGACTAAGTTGAGCAGCGAAAAAGTGGCTAGCGGGTGAACTTCAGTACCAGGGTGGCTACTTGACAGAAAATCATTTGTTTCTTTCATTTTAACCTAGGGAGATTTATGGAAAGCCATTGTATTTTTATTTGGCAACACATAAATAGATAGTTTTATCATTTTTACAACATTTTGGCCAATTCTCCAATCTTGGAAGCCAAGATCCATCAACCAAACACCTTGAGAGTGAAGAATTGGAGCAACCCATTGAGAATTTCTTGATCCTTTGTACTCCTTTCTTTATTTTCTTGCTTTGTATTGCATATAATTGGTGTTGTTGATGTTGTTGAAGACTTGATTTTGTGAATATATTTCATGACTATTTGTATTGTTAATTGGTATGATTTTGGACATGAATATATGAATGAAGCATGACTAGGATTTATTATTTATGGGTTTTGATTATCTAGCTTCTATTGTTGTGGTTGCTTTGCTTTTGTGCTCATGACACTTAAGTTACATGTCTACTTTGCTAATTAAAGACTCGGGAGAGATTAGTTAGCGTAGAATAGTGAAGCTAGCGAGGATTTGGGTTGATAGGCTATTTCATAGACTAACTCATCTAAAAGAAGTTACGCTCGGAAGAGATCTTCTTTCCTCGGGTAATGGGTAACGCTTTATAAGCTCAACCGTGGTCTTGACGAGCACCGTTGAGGCAAATTCCTTCTAGGCCGGAAGGATTCTAGGGATTACATTTAGAACGACTCGGCCATAATATATAAACCCCGTGCTATAATTGCATCCTAGGCTCAAAACTTATCTTCCTTGGTTGTGAGAAGGCCATTGATCACCTGTACTCGCTTTCCTAGTGTAGTTTGTAGTTGTTAATATCATTCCATCACCTTGTTATCCTAGTTTTGCTTTGTCAAATAGGTTTATTTCCTCCACTACTTTGATCGCATCACTTTGTTCCTTGTGGATTCAACCCCGACTCCTAGTTGGGTAAATTGTATTGCGATGACCGTTCATACCTCAATTCGAGGTGCGTGCTGAGCGTTGTCATTGGCCGTAGGATGGTAAGGCATTTAGGTTATCCTTTTTATCTCCCACTCTTCCAGGAAGGCGGTGATCCTGCCTCGTATAAATTGAGATCCGTTGTCGCAAGTGATTTCCGCCGGGTTGCCGAAACGACACATGATATTCTTCTAGATGAACTGTATCACCTCCTGCTCCCAGTTTCAGGCGCAGACGGTTGCTTCAATCCATTTGGTGAAATAGTCTGTCATTATAAGCAAAAATTTGACACCTCCGGGTGCCTTGGGCATGGGCCTTACGATGTACATCCCCCATTTCAATGAAGGGCCATGGAGCTATTACTGAGTGCAGAAGCTCCGCTGGCTGATGAAGTATATGGGAGAATCTCTAACAGCTGTCACATGCTCGAACGAACCTGCTCGCGTCATCCTCCATTTGGGGCTAGAAATAGCCCGCATTGATTAATTTACGAGCTAGAGATCTTCCGCCGGAATGATTTCCACACTGACTCTCGTGGATTTCTCTTAACACATAATCAACTTGAGACGGCCTTAAGTATTTAGCCAAAGGCCCATTGAACATTCGGTGGTAGAGTTCTCAATTAATCAGGCAGTAGCGAGCCGCTTGGGCTCTTAGCCTAATGCTTTCTTTTCTGTCTTCTAGGAGAGTTCTTTTGTCCAAGTATTTAATGATCGGGTGTCGCCAATCCCATACGAGTCCTGCAACGTTGACTTCTTGGCGCTTGACATCTGCATAGGTTAACTCAATAACGGTTCTTGGGCTGTTTGCATTTATATTTGCAGCAGCCGCTAGACTGGCTAGGGCATCAGCCTCCATGTTCTCTTCCCTTGGTATCTGAGTAACCTTCCACTTTTGAAAAATTTTCAGACGCTTCTCCAACCTGGCTAAGTACTCATGCATACGAACGTCTTTGACGGCGTAGGTGCCGGTTACCTGGTTGACCACCAGCTGAGAGTGTCTAAAGAGACTAATCTCCATGGCCCCTAATATGTGGGCTAATTCAAGTGCTTGAATTATGACTTCATATTCTGCTTCGTTGTTTGTAACCGGCGGACAGTTGACAGCCTTTCGAAATATGTTCTTGGTCGGGGACTTGATCACAAAACTGAGACCGGCCACCTTGACATTCGAGGCACCGTCGATGTGGATCACCCATTCTCCAGGGGTAACACCTTCTATCATCTTTCGTTCAATTTCGGCCTTCGGTATCATATCGCACTGAAGTCAGCAACAAAATCTGTGAGGACCTGTGGCTTGATAGCCGTTCGCGGCTGATAAAGAATATCGTATTCTTCTAACTCTACGACCCATTTTACAAGCCTCCCCAAAAGCTCAGGTTTGTGCAAGATAGTTTGTAAAAGGAAAAAATATACTACGATGATCGTATGACTCTGAAAATATGGCCACTTCCTTGCTGCCATTAACAATGCGAGTGCCTGCTTTTCAAGATGCTGATAACGGGTTTCAGCATCCAGGAGAGATTTGCTGATGTAGTATACTAGAGATTGTTGCTCATTCTCTTCTCGTACTAGAACATCACTGACAGTGACTTCAGACATCGCGAGGTACAACAGTAACGGTTCTCCCTCGCGTGGCTTGGTTAGCAATTGGGGATTAGCCATATATTGTTTCAACTCTCAGAGCGCTTTGCTGCATTGCTCCGTCTACTCAAAACTTTTATTCTTCTTCAGAATATTGAAGAACTAGTGACACTCCTCCGAAGATCGTGAGATAAACCAGCTGAGCGTGCTATTCGACCGTTCAATCTCTTTACATCCACCTCGATTTTCAATACCTCAAGTATGGCCTCAATTGCTTCGATCTTCGTGTGGTCCTACCTCTCTGTTAGAGATGATGAAACCAAGAAACATCCCTGAGGTCACGCCGAAAGCATACTTTGCCGGTGTTGAGCTTCATCCCAAACTTATCCAGGATGTCAAATGCTGCTTCTAAGTGGCCTATGTGATCTTTGGCGAACTCCGATTTGACCAACATATCGTTGATATAGATCTCCATGTTTTTTCCAATATTCTCCTTGAACATTAGGTTCACCAATTTCTGATAGGTTGCTCCTGCATTATTTAATCCAAAAGGCATCACCCGGTAACAGTAAGTCCTCATATATATGATAAAATGAGTCTTTTCTTGATCATCCAGATTCATGAGGATCTGATTGTATCCCGAGTATGTATCTAAGAAGCTGAGGTCTTTATGGCCTGTCGTTGAATCAATGAGTTGATCGATGTTAGACTACAGGAAAGTGTCTTTGGGGGCATTCTTTGTTCAAATCTGTCAAGTCAACGCACATTCTCCACTTCCCATTCTTCTTCGGGACCACCACAACATTGGAAAGCCAATCGGGGTATTGGGTCTCACGAATGGATCGATTGTTTAACAGCTTCTCGACCTCATCGTGGACTGCCAACCCTCTCTCACGATTGATCGATCGTTTCTTTTGCTTTACCGGTTTAAAGCTTGGATCTACATTCAACTTGTGTGTGATGACGCTGGTTGATATTCCGGGCATGTCGGTGTGTGTCCAAGCGAACGTGCCTGACCAAACGCGTAGGAAATTTGAAAACTCTTTCTTGGATTTAGTTGAGAGTTTGGCCCCCACATAAAATTTTTTATCTGGGACCCTCTCATCGAAGATGATTGGGTCAAGGTTGTCGACGGTGGCTTTGGCGGTCTTCTCTTCATCATCTGAGTATCGGGGCATGATGGTTGGCTCCCGTGGTCCAGTCCCTTCGCGTCCCTCGGACCCAAACGGTATACTGGTAACTAGGCAGGGGCTGAGCAGCTTGTCTAACTTCCTGCACGGATTCTTTACCTCCTTCTTTACCGCGCACGTCACAGCCGTTGCATAACAAATTTTGGATAATTTTTGCTCCCCCCCCCCCCCCCCCGAATCTCTTTCACTCCCTACGAAAAATAGGGTGCTTGAGGACTTGATGAAGTGTAGATGGCACTGCGTGTACTTCGTAAATCCATGATCTTTTCAAAATAATGTTATACGAGAGATCGCATGTTGAAGTTGGTTAAGGTGTATGGGTCGGGAATTATCTGATGTTTCATCTCCATCTGGAAAATGACTTCCCAGTGAATGAAGTTCACACTGCTGCCCGGATCTATCAACACACGCTAGACTTAGGAATAATACACCTGTAGGGTGACGATTAGGGCATCATGGTACGGATAGAGGAACTGTTGTATGTCTCTATCGTTGAATTCAATGGTATTTACACGAGGCCTCTTAATTATCTCCTGGTGGACCTCACAAACTATGACGGTTCTAGCATCGGCGCTATTAACTTTAGGCCCCCCCAAAGATGGTGTTGACAAGCTTTAGGGTATCCTGAACTTCTGACGCTGCCTTGTTAGTTCTACTACCGAACACAGATCCTTGATGAGATGTTGGCCTCGACGGTGAACAGAGGAACGTTTCTTCTTGACACCTGCTCATAATTTCAACTGTTGGTCGAGTTATGAGCCGTTTCTCGAATCTTGATGATGACGTACCGTCACTACCGTCTGGTATAACTGTATCTTTTACTTCGTGAAATACCTACAATTGCCTGGACCCCACAGTGGGCCCCAAAATATTTAGGCCTAAATTCGGTCGTTTATGTAAAACAATTGAATTTATTAGAGGGTCATAAGCAATACAGCAAATACGCAGGAAAAGTAAATAAATATTGAGAGAAAAGTAATAAGCAAGAAGTAGTAATCTTATTCCTTGAGAATAGCCGGATTCGATGTGAATTGCTGGATGTACAATACAATATAAGGATGGGTATTTATTGCTAAGATTTACCTAGTCCTAATTATGGTAAAATACAAAGACTAATAAGGCTCATGGGCATATAAACTCAAGGCGGTGGTATATACAAAATTCTAATTGGGAGATTGTAAATCATAAGGCGGTGGGATGTATACCTTGCATCCTACGCCTATACCGGCTAGGGAGCAGGCGCGTAAACTCTGTGCCCGGTGACTTATAGACTAAGTCTAATCTCGTCATCTGGACGCGTATCGCCGTAATAGTAGGTGGTGTATTTTTACCTACACACTAAGAAGAACCAAATACATTTTTTAAGAAAATAAATTTTCCCATCTCAAATTTAGAATCAAGAAAAATAATTGCAGCATAAACTACAAAAATTAGATTAAGCGTTACATGAATCTAAAGAGATGAACTTCATACAAACAAACATGAAACCTGAATTAAATAGCAAATATGAAAGATCGAGTAATCCCCGGAGATCTCGCAGTTTTAACTCTAATAGCCTGTTTGACATTGCTTCTCCAAAGCCAAAAGTACTTTTTTTTAGAATTTTGAGGTGTTTGGCAACTAAAAAATGTACTTATAGGTAGAAGCAGAAGCAGTTTTTCTGCTGTTGGGGAGAAGCTACAAATATCTGCTTCTTGGAGAAACAAAAGCAGAAGCAATTTATTAATTTTTTCAAGACAGAAATATCCTTACCAAGAATTCATATTTACCATATTATTCCTTATAGATTAACCATATCTCTCTCAAAATACAATTATATTTTTCTTTTTTCTATTTTTTTTACTACGTACTTTTACAAATCTTCTTCCTCTAGGACTAATTTTTATTTCTAGGTATTACTATCAACCGTATATAGGATGTCCTACTCTTTAAATCATCTTTTTAAAGCAAATGATTACTAGAAATTTCTAATTCCGTTATCACTTTGATTTAACTATATTTTATGTTGTTCAATAGCTTAAATTTATATTTTTTACGTTATGTTTTACATTTAACTAAATAAATTTTCTAATTAAAGTCTTTTATGATAAATATTCAAAATTATTTTTTTTATTTTTGTTAGTCCAAATGTAAAATGAACTTGGATGTCCTTTTCGTAATTTGACACTGAAAAGTGCTTTTCGTAACGATTAACCAAACACAAATTATTTATCAAAAGTACTTCTCCAATGAGTTGTCCAAACACAAACTGCTTATTATCCAAAAGTACTTATTTAAAAAGTACTTATGCCAAAAGTACTTCTCAAAATAAGCAATTTTTGGGAGCAATCCCAAACAGGCTATAAGTCTCGACAAAAAAATTATAAAAGAAGAAGCCATTATTCATAACGAAATACTATATTGCTAGAGTTAGCTTGGTGATTTCAACCGTAAACAGTGTAGTAGTTTTTCGGGAAGATGAATCGAATGAGATTTTACTGTTAATGAGAAGGATGAATTAATGTGCAAATGGTGCAAATGGTGGAGGAGGAGGAGGTACTGGAAGAAGAGGTGGAGTGTAAGGGGGTAAAAATGGATTTGGGCAGTGAGGTGACATGCCATATGACATCCATCTCACTAAATTATTAATGCCATATAGGATTGGACGTCCATCTTGCACACCCTTAATGGAGGAAGGGTATATCTGAACCATTTGGGTAAAGTTAAGGGTAGTTTTGTAAAGCATAACGGAGGGTAAATATGATCCTTTTCGTATAGTAGAGGGGCAAATTGGAGCCTTTTCCGAAAAAGATACTCCCTCGTTTCACAAAGTATAACATAGTTTGACTTGGACTGGGGTTTAAGAAATGGAAGAAGACCTTTGAAACTTGTGTCTAAATTAAGGCAAAGATAAAAGTGTGGCTATATAACATCTCATTAAGGATAAAGTGATAAGTTTAAAATTAAATTATTTACAAATTTAAATTGTATAAATCTTTTTGGAACAAAATAATAAGGAAATAATGCCATTTTTTAATCAGAGGGAGTAGTATTGTGTTATTAACAACAAAAATAAACAGTAATGGAACATTTTGATCTCATTTTGCTCCCTGCCTTTTCCTGTTCAGGTTTAGTTACACTATGGTCTTCAATTAAAATTGGTATATCTACATTAGCCCATTTCAAAAGTTCAACTGGAATATAAGCTCCCATTTCTTAAAAAACTCTGGGAGTTATTTTTCAAATATTTCTTGAGAAATCATGTTTGGACATAGTTTTTGAGGGGTTTTGGTGATTTTTTTTTTAAATTAAATTTCAAAAACCAAAAGTTGGTCAAGACCATTTTTTGGGGTTTTCTTAAAAAAAAAATTGTAACCCACAATACTTCTACTATTTTTCAAGTAAAATATATTTTAAATATAACTTCAACTTTCAAAAATTATTTTTCAACTCAACTTTAAATACTTATTTGTTCAAGTTCTGGCCAAATCTATGTCCAAACGCTAGCTAACATTCTTGATTATCTATCAAGATAAAAGAAAAGATCAAAAGCTGACATAAAAAATACGCCTGTTGTATAAATTCAATTACTAAAAAAATTAACTTTACTAAGAAATTAGTGCTAGTGAAGATATTTAATTTTGTACAGCCATCCATTATTTCGAACACGCTGACACGAATAGTCCTCAAAATTTTTAGCTAATCACAAGTTCTTTTTTTCCTTACTGGAAAACTATTTGTTTCAAAGTGGATATTTTAACTTGACAAAAATTAGAAACTTTAATCATTATATATTTATAAATGAGGAGACAGGTGATACGCCACATGTAAATTATTTAGTATTTTTCTCTAAGAATAAATTAGAGAAAGTCATAGAAAAAGAGAGTAGAATTGGATCCTATGTACGTAATTTGTTGTGGGGATTAGATCTTCGAGAGTTACCTTATTTATGGAAGTGGTCATTTTAAAACACATTAAAAGGAGAGGCGAACACTAAATTTGAATCATCGAAAGTGCACACAATACAAAAATTTGTGGACGCAAAGTGAGATTCCTTAGGTTGAAGTCTCGGCATAAATGTGTCACATCTCCAGGATAACAGTATTTTTCAAAGGAATAAAAGAAAGTATAAAAAAATAAAGCTAAAAGGTCGCAACGTAACCTTTTTAGAAGCAGTACTACTTGAATCAGGCAAAAGACGCACTTTGTTAAGTCAATTATTTGATAATAATATAAGCGCATAATGCAGGTAAGATTAAAAATTAAAATATTGAAGCTGGGTGAGCTTCTTTCTCAGAACTGGAATTTAGTGGTTCGTAAGTTTTTTTTACAAGGTTGTTTTGTCTAAAATGATGATGGATATATATTGGTTGCTTTGCTAAATTTTCAGTGATAAACGTTAGTAAAATGATTTTTACAATTTTGGCAATTGAAACGCTAATGCTATCTTGAATCACATTTGAAACCGGATACCTTATTATTTGAGCATCAATGTGGTTCTAATTACCTTTCAAACTTAATTCCTAAAGGGGCCTAATTATCTCTATTCCAAAGTTCTGTTGTCTTTCATATTCTAACATATTGCGTCCACTAGCTTAGGAAAACCAAGAAGCCAGGAAATGAGCATAACGTGAACGTGGGATTCTTGGAATCTTTCCAACACTCGTTAATGTCTTATGTTTGATATACTTGAAGACAAAAACTATCCATTCTTCCACTATCTCTGTTTTTTTCTCCTCCAACTCTCTTCCACTATCTTTTATTTTTTCCATTCTCTTTCACATAAATCTGACGAGAGAGATATTGAGCTACCATATCACCTAGTATTTTTTTCCCATCCTGTATCAACTACTACTACTATCAAAGCATGATTTTGGTGAACTCGAAAAGCTTAGGGGAAGAAAAATCTCTGTCAGCACTTCATTCAATGTTTGCCAATAATACAAAAAAAAAAAATTAAATGAATTACTAGCGAGTTCTCTCGCAATGTGGCGGGCCAATAATCAATCCTGAGTATTTCTTTACGAAAAAATTATGGAAAAATTATGCTGCATGAACAATGCTAGATCAATTTAACAAAAAATAGCATTTTTTTTTTTTTTTGCATATTTGATGCAAATTTTATGCATAATATTACATAATGTATGCATCCTGACTAGAGCGGCTATTTATGCAATTTTTCCTTTCTTTACTGGCCATCAACACTGTTGAAGGATGATTTTGATGAATGACAACGGACCTGGTGCTATGTGGACAATGAAAACGTGAAGTTGAAGTCTAGAGGCTGTTCGAGACCTAGTCGGAGAAGGAAAAGAGAACAACTAAAGTTGAAGTTTCAATCCGACTTAAAGAAGGGAAGCAGAAGCGGCACTGGAAGGAATAAGTTTCCTAGGCATAAGAGGATTGAAGACTTAGGCAAAACAACTTAGGTTTTAAATAAGGAAAACTTGTCTAACCTTATTAGAAATAGATTCCTAAGTATAAAAGGAATTCCAAGCTAAGAAGGAAGAGGATTTCAATACCTCTATAAATATAAGTTGTTTTGGCCAGAAAAAGTTACCTACTCAAGAATTCTCAACAGAGCAAATCGTGAGCAAAAAATCATTCGTGAGAGCTATTGTGTGCAAGAACAGAAGCAAGACAGCAGAACCTGACGGAGTAGGAGTTTCATAAGGTTTAGTCTATTTTGTCTAGTTTCTATCATAGGCTATTGAGTTGTAATCTATCAGCTTGTTTGGAAGCATAGAATTAAGATTACTTTTTGATGAGGTAGTTTCAACTTGACAAGCTAACGTGTGGCTTCGAAGGTTCTAGGTACTAGGAGGGCTAGTTTCTTGGTTGCATTGCGCTGTAATCTAAAACTTGCTCAGTTTTTCTTTAGTGGAAAGTTTAAATCCCAAGAGTATTGGGTCGTAGTTTTTGATCCCTTGAGCAAGGATTTTTCCATGTAAAAATCTCTGTGTCTTTACATTCCGCAATTACTTTAAGTTTCAGAGATAGGTAAAACTTGCAAGAAACCTGATTCTTGGTGAGTTAGACGATCAAAGTCAAGAACAAGTTTTTAAGTTCGAAAATTGGGTAAGGACACTATTCACCTCCCCTCTAGTGTCTTACAAGGGTGCACCAGGTGCAACAAGTGGTATCAGAGCAAGTTCAGTCATAAAAAGATTAACATCTTGAGAAGGATCTGAATCATGAGTGCATCACCGATTATCACCGAAGGACACTCTATCAACAAGCCTCCTCAGTTCAACGGTCAACACTACAAGTATTGAAAATTCAGGATGGAAACCTTTCTGCAGGAAAAGAACTATCAATTGTGGAAAATTACTACTGGTGGTCGTATGGTTCCCACAAAAATTGACGAGTCGGGGAATAGGATCCAAAAGCCTGTAGAAGAATTGAATCAAGCAGATTTAAATGTACTTCAGATGAATGCTGAAGCCATGAAAATACTTCACTGTGGTTTAGGATTTTAACGTGTATAAGCGGATTCCAAGATGTTTAACAGCAAAAGAACTATGGGATACTTTGGACATTATCTACGGTGGAGAACCAGAAAAGAATAGTGATGTTTTTGTTTAAGAATGGGGTGTATCTGAGAGCGACACCGACTCAAGAGAAGAAGAAGAAGAATCAGATGATGACTCTCCTTTTGCACTGATGGCTCTTGATGAAGAACCTCCCACTGATGACCTGCCTGAAGTAAGCCTCGATGACATAAAATTAAAACTTCCTACTTGTTCCTTAAGAGAGTTAAACATACTTGCACTTACTTTAATCGGAGATATTGAAAGTCTAAGGGCTGAGAAGGAACGGTTGCTTTCTGAGAAGGACCATCTGATCTCAGTTGTGTGTGGTTATAAAATTAAGAATAAAACTTGGATGAAGCTAAAACTGAATTAGAAATTGAATCTGTATTTAGTAATGCTCAAGTTTTTCTACTTAAAAAGAAGATCTCAGCCTTTGAACTTGAAAACCATAAATTAAAGAAACAGGTGCTCGATGGGCAAAAGAAAGTTTCAACACTTGAACTTGAGAATCTTAAACTGAAAAAGGCGTCTGGTAAGCAAGTAGTTAGTGAGGCTCAAATCAACCTTAAAACTGAGCTTAAAAGGAAAAATAAGGTTCTGCATCAGGAAACTGAGAAGAACCGAGTTCTTCAAGAAAAGGTTGATAAGGCTAACTATGAACTTACCAGGCTCACTAAATGGAACAAGTCTTCAGAAGCTTTAAATGGTTGCATGAAAATCATAATAGAGGTAAAAATAGCTTAGGACTTAGGAAACCTTTACCTGCCTGGAATCCTAATAGTAAGTGTGTAGGACTTCCGTGCAATAAACATTGCTTCCTTTGTGAAAAAACTGGGCATTATAGAAAAGAATGTGATGTTGCAACAAAGGCAATTAAAAGGAACCTTAAGTCAGTTTTATCTTATTGGACTAGAAAAAATTTGATTCATCCATTCTATCACAAAAAGGATCCAAGCTTATCTGGGTTCCTGTCACTAACCCCTGATTATGTTTTATAGGCTGGAGTGAGAAGAAACAACCCAAGCTGGATTCTTAATAGTGGGTGTTCTAAGCACATGACAGGAGATATGAGAAACTTTCTCTCACTCGCAGCATTTTCAGGGGGGTAGTGTGGCTTTTTGAGGAGGAAAAAATGGTAAAATTATTGGTATTAGAAAGGCTGGGAGGTCCCTCAATCATGCAATTGAAAATGTACTTTGTGTTGATGGATTAAGGCATAACCTATTGAGTATCTCCCAACTATGTGATAAAGGAAATCAAGTTAGTTTTACGTCTGTAGGATGCACTGTGAAGAACCTGCAGACTGGTGAAGTAGTACTGGAAGGGAAACAAGTTAACAATGTATACAAAGCTACGTTAGGTTTTCTTCTAGAAAATAATTTGACTTGTCTGAATGTACTTGAGAATGATGCACAACTGTGGCATAAGAGATTAGTAAAACGACCTTAGGCAGTTATTTCGGGAATTAGGACCCCGATAGGCGTGCTGATAATTTTAAAATCTTCGTAAGGTCTATTAGGACCTGTCTGTAAAATTTGAGCTAAATCAGACCTCGTTTGGTACGTATCGGAAGAAGATTTCAGTTTTTTTATTGTCGATAAATATTAAAAAGAGGTTTTCGAGCTCAATTTTGGCAAATGAGGTCCGATTCGAAATTCGAAAGCGTCGTTAGGTTCGTATGATTATTTGTGACATGTGTGAATTTTCGGAAGTGTATTTCGAGGTTGTTCGGCTAGTTCCCGTTAAAATACCGAAAGTTAAATAATTTGATCTTTTCCATTTTAATTCCCATCTGGAGTTTTGGGAGTCCGATTTGAGATCTGCCTTAGCAAGTGTGTTACATATATTTTGTATAACTTACTTGAGAAATTTGGGATCATTTCGAATTTCGTAGAGTTCCGTTTTAATTTTCGTCACGAAAAGAAAAGAAAAGAAAACAAAAAAAAGAAAGGAAAAAGACAAGAAAATAAAAACAAAGGCGGTGGCTAAAGGGATTTATCCCTTAGCCTATGTATATACGCAAAGTGAACAGAAACATCAAATTGAAATGGAAGCAGAAACATCAAAACTTAGAAACGAAAGAGAAAAAATGCTAGAAAATAGAAAAAAGAAAGGATAAGGAGCAGAAAAATTGTAGAATTTTTACCCCGAAACATCCAGGTAATGGTGTTAATATACTATTTCAGTTTATCACGTGTGTTTGAATATATTTTAACAGTAAAAATTGGAATATTAGACATCGTTTTAATAAGTTAAATTGATAGTTTAAAGGGCCAATTGGACCCCGATAATGGAATTGATTATATATTTATACTCAGGGAATTATGGGCAGCCCATAAATGTAATTTATTTAGGGTTTGGTTATGTGACTTTGAACCCTGTACATAGGCCTGACCTGCGTATTGCGTATGCGAATAGGATATCAGGTTTCTAACCGGATTGCCCTAAGATGTGAGGAATGAAGCCTGCTGCTCCCAACGCACACGCAAGTATACGTGGTCGACAAGTAATAAAGTGATAAGTAGAGTATCGTTCCTACGAGGACTATTCAGATTGAATTCTAGCAAACAATTTCCTAAGAACTATTCAGGGATCTTTTTCCAACGGTTGAGATTTTACTAAGCAAGTAACTGAAGTCAAGTACTAGAGCAATTTCTAAGTTGTTATCAATAACAAAGAAACGGTCCAGGGTCAGAGCTACGAACAATCCAGTTGAGTTTTCCAGTTAATTCTACTTCTTGATTTCCTAGATTGCTAACTCACAGGTTAAATGTACCCGTGAAAACCTTTCGATTCTTCCCGATCTATGCAGGCTACTCCAATCCCTATATGTCTATGGGTTGAATCACGTGCACGCATTAACGAATTCTGTGATTAGTTAAGTTAGGCGAGCAAGTATATGTCTATCCTACTCACAAATTGGTTTCCCGATGCCCAGGTTCACAATCTAGCCCTACTCTTTCTTATTTGCATTCACAAGTTCCCTTTGTCGAGTTCAACTTGTAAACCGTAGATAGTGTTCAATTATCAGGCCTCAATAACCAAACAATTAGGCTCAAGAAAGAATAAACAATCTGTAATGGTAAATTAATAGATAGAAATCAACTTTCAAACATCAACCTTCATGTATTTACTCCAACCCTAGAACGAACAAACTATAGAATTAAGGAGAAGAATAAGAGAAAAAGAGAAAGAACTTGTTTAGAAGACATCTAGGGCTCCTCCCCTCTCCTCCAAAACTTGCTCCAAAGTCGAACCTCTCCTCCAAAACTTGCTCCAAAGTTTCCCCCTCCAAAAACTAAGTAGAAGAGTATTTATAATGTTTACAAAAGCTTAGCAATTAGTTACGCCTAAGCCTAGACGAAATAGGACTTCTAAAAACGCTCCAGGGGCGCTATAGCTGGCGCCCTGCGCCTCAAAACGCGTGCAACAAGGCAGAACCCGTCAAGTCTCGCACGCCACGGCCACGCCCCGCGCCACAAAACGCGCCGGAAAAGTGGGCGCTATAGGGGGCGCGGCGCACCACATACCGCGCCAGGCCATTTCCAGTTTTCCTTGCTCCGCAGCTCGCTTCGCGTCGTGCCTTCATGTGCTCGATCCAATCCTCACTCCAATTCCAGGCTTTTCTTGCTCGATCATGCTCTTTAAAGCTCCAATTGCACTTCATAATAACCTACACGCATACGACATAAAATCAGTGCAAAATCACATTCATCAACTAGAAAACGTGCGAATAAAGTGTCCAAACGTGAGGAAATATTAAGGAAATATAGGCATAAAATGCTAAACATCACCACCCCACACTTGAACCTTTGCTCGCCCTCGAGTAATCACAAATAACTTCCCAACCTGGGACGAACAGGTCTGCCTATGACTATGGTTGATACCGACCATTGAACAAATGCATACATGACTACTATGGGTCCACAAACATGCCAACAATTTATCAAACTCAAAAACATGAGAACAACCACCCCAAGACAACTCAAATGCACGAACTCGACTCATTGCAACCATGCTCCCACAAAGTCACCCCTACCTACTCAACCAAGAAGCCACGACTTCACCTATCTCATGTAAACTGTGTGCCCTCACCAATAATGAAGCAAGAGAGTGTCCCCCAAATATCACACACAACAATGAATATCAAGAATAGAACGGGGACAATAGCATAGAAAGAATTCACTCACTCTCATGAAAAGCTCACATGTCACACAGGATGTACCATAGGCTTGCCCGTAGTGTAGGACTCCACTAATGTAGGCTCACTCCAATCGGGATTAACTAGGACTTTAAAGGGTTGTAATGCAGGCTAAGGGGTTGGTAGGATACATATGGGTAATAGTGACTACCTCCCTAAGCATTTTAATACATCACATTCAATTTAAGCACATATCTCATCAAAGCCACCCATTTCACCACCCAACAAATTTCACACACACCTTTTTCAACCAGTAGCAATTTTTTCTTTTAAGCACACACTAGCACGGATGGATATTCTTTTCTTTTCTTTGTTTCCTTTTTTCAATTTTTTTTTCTTTTTCCATTTGTTTTTTTTCTATTCAATTATTTTCAAACCTTGCCAATGCTCCTTCAACTACTTCACAATTTATCAAGTATTCCCCTCATTGGTTCCACTCAAAAACCTCCCAATACTTCAACCACAAACTCCACAATAATGTAAAATTATCACTTAAAGTGCTTAAGGAGTAAAGGGTCAAAAGAAAGCAATTTAGAACAAGTGGGTAGGCTCGCGATGTGGGTGCCAACAAAAGGGTCAATGGGATCACAACAATCAAGGGTGCATATAAGGGTAGGCAAATCAAGGTAAAAGGCTTATCCAAGAAGGCCTGTATCATCTCCCGACTAGAGAAAACCTAGGATTTCGCTTTTCACACACATGGGACAAGTTCTAGACACCAATATGCAAACATGAACACAATAGAATATGCCTCACAACAGACATTGCACACAGTCCACACAAGATGATTCCATCACAACTCTCAATCAAACAAATAAGGTGCAAATTGTGGAAAATTAAGCACTAATGCACAAAGGTTCACAACAAAGTCAAGTGAGTGGACTCAAGCATCTCAAGGGGGTCATTCCATTTTTTTCTAGGCATGCATCAAAATTTTAAAACCAAAACAACACCACAAGTATCACATGCAATAAGTTCAAGTCCACCGGAAGTCAAAGGCACCTAGCATTCTACCTATTTCCTTTCGTCTAGGGCCACCTATAACTAACTACTCTAATCCTAATAAAAATAAAAACTACCCGGTTCAAAGGCCTCCCCGTGGAAAAGAACCGAGGCCATAAGAAAAACTACGGGGTGGATGACATGTACCACTACAAAGCCTATAAAGAAAATCTTTTTGTAGTTTTTTCTAATAAAACAAAAGCAAATACTAAAAAGAAAAACAAAATGTCAAGTGACAAAAGAAAAATCCTAACGGTACATGCATCCCTAACCTCAAAAATAAAGGGGAGTTCCCCCACCCCACACTTAAAAGTAAGCAATGTCCTCAGTGCTATAAAAATAAAGTACAAGAGGTAAAGGAACTTCCCTGAAGGCCAATAGGCCTAGCCGTTGGCGCTAGCATCCTCCAAGCTTCCATATAACATGAGGTACTCAGACTTCCCCCAACAGGTCATCAATATTAAGCAGGGGTCAGGACACCCCACACTTAAACTCGACATTACATGAACCTGCAATCCAAAGAATCACCCAAAGTAATATACAACCATAAAAATAATAATAAAAATAAATAAAAGTAAAGCAAGCGAATTGGGTTGCCTCCCAAGAAGCGCTTGATTTAACGTCGCTGGTTGTTTATGAGTCTATGATCCCATACGTATTTCCAGTTATTATCTGGCTCTGCCTTTTATAATATAAATAAGTGGAGTTTGATTTATTTGTTTTTCTTCTCCCTGGCTAGCTATCCTATTTTTTGATGTGGCTAGTCTGCCCCACTTATTGGTCCTTTTGACTCACCCTTGTTTGTTGTTTGTTCTTGTCTATTTATTTCGTTTCGGTAGGTTCGCTCCAGAATTGAGTTCGCCACGTTATTCAGGAGCGAAGACGACTTCAGCTGTCAGGGTGAGCCAGCTTGTATTCTGGATCGCCACCAGTTTATTATTTATTATTTCAGCTGCATTTTGCTCCCTTCAGGAGATATCTGTCTTCTTTTGTACTCTTAGATGTCTAGTCTGGATAGCCCTAAACCTAGTATGTTGGGTAGTTAGCTATAATTTCGTTTGTACAGCTTAGAGGTATCAGTATGTCTGTGCTTTTTCTAAGTCTTGTTCTTATTTATGAATTGAATTATATTTATTTTCCTAATTTAATTAGTAAGGGTTCGCCCGATGGGTCTAGGGGAGGATGTCGGGTGCCCGCACGGCCTATCCGAATTTTGGGTCGTGTCAGTTGGTATCAGAGCTTGGTTTAGAGTCTATCCAGACTAAGACAGTGTCTAGTAGAGTCTCGCTGATGGGTACGTAGACGTCCGTACTTATCTACGAGAGGCTATGATGGCATTTAGGATGTTTCACTTCCTTCTTTTCTGATCGTGCATCGGTCTAGGATGCTAAAATATTTTCGTTAATTACTTCGTGATAATTGTGAACCCTCGTGCGACAAATCAACAAAGGGTAGGAGTTCAGGACGAAGTAGTCTAGCCTGGGGCTAGCGCTGCTCAAGCCCCGAGAGTTGTCGTGCTGATGATCCAGTCGCGCAGGCCCCAACTGTACGAGCTCGCGATGGGCAAGGGAGCAGAGCCTTGTGGTTCCCTTGGCTCTCTACGATGCTTTTATGAGAATCTTGGCGACACAGATACCGCAAGAACCTGTTATTCGCTAGGCAGCTTATTAGGTTGCCGCAGATGGAGACGTTCGGTCTCAGGGAGCTCCTGTTCCAATCCCTGATACTGCCCCAGTAAATTATATTCTAGAGACAACATGTGTTGTGCCTCTAGTTATTCTGGCTGGTTAGTTAGCCTGAGTAATGGCTCGGTCCGAGTGTCCGAAAAGACTGCATTATTTTACCTAATTGAACCTTCCGATATTCTTAAACCATGCATCAGATAATCCCTGTGTAAATTTTTAAAATAAAATGATGTCAGCGTATCCTTTAGGCTCTTGATTATATCCAGCGGTATGGTGTTGATTATTCTGCTTTCCAGTTTCAGGGGTCCAGCCTTGAATTGGTGGACCGCTATCTTATTAGCTAACTTGGTTCGAATTTTCTTCTAGATTCATGAAAAAGTTCCTTTCGTGCAGCCAACGAGATGAAACGCATCGCCAATTTTAGTGGATTAGACAAGGTAGCCTGTCGGTTTCAGAATATGAGATTAAATTCTTTAGGATGGCTAGATATGCACTAGAACTAGTCCATGAACCTTCCGAGAAGGTTCAAAGATTTATTGGTGACCTTTCTCCTTCCTTGAGATCCTAGATGACTCCAGAAACTGAGGTTGGGACTTCATTTGATGTTGTTGTTGATATTGCTCGAAGGTTTGAGGCATACCATAAGTTAGAGCTGGAAGAGTTAGAGCGGGAGAGCAATGAGATCCTACGGCCCTGGTGGGCACCATGGTACCTCATTTAGAGGTAAGAGTTCTGATTATTTTGGGAGGTCACCTGCCAGGTTATCTCAGCTTGTAGAGCGTAATTCTTAAAGTGCGCTAGTAGTTCATCAAGCTAGACTCAGTTTTCTCTTTGTAGCTATCAATAATCTGTCCAGTTTCCATTTCTATCGAAAAGGGTGTTATCACTGTCATGAATCTGGTTATCCTTTGAGGAGTTTTTCCTTACTCCGGCAAGTAGGCAGTCGTCCTATCTCTCATCATCAGGCACCTGTACAGTCACAGAGGATTTCATTTAGATCTTAATCAGCCAGAGAAATGACATTATCCAGTAGAGGTTGAGAGCGTAGTGGTAGTGGTTCTTCAGAAGGTGATTATCAGGGTAGTGGCTCAGCTTAGATGCGGAGGCAGTTCTATGAACTGCCAGTCTGGCAGGATGCTGAGGCATCCGATGTAGTAGACCCATGTATTTCTTCTTCTCTTATATGTGAGTAAGATCTGATTCTTCCGATCGATCTGGAAATGGTTTGTCATATCATGTTTCCATGGTTTCCTTGGATATTGTTTCTATTAAGAATCGGTTGCGGTAGAGGGGCGAGCTTCTGGTATGATTTATTCCTGGCATTTGTGAGACCCTACTAATTTATCTGGTTTAAATATGAGAGATTTGACAGTGAGTGTCGGTAGTATCTGCTTGGCATCTTATCGTGCCACCTTCTATTATTATGTCAAATTAGTTTATCTCTCTTCTCAGAATTTTGCGTTGTTGGATGATGGGATTCTAATTCATCGCCATTAAAAAGTGTCATTGTTTCTTCTGGTGTAAAATTGATTAGTAAAATTCGATCTACGTATCTCCTCTTGGTTTGAGGCGTTTGTAGAGTCATGTTATTCTATGAGCTTGTCTTAGTTATAAAAGGTTTTTTTGGTAAATTTTTGGAGTTTCTTTCTTATAGGAGAATTAAATTGGTATGAATGTTGTTCCATAAAGCTCATTTAATATCTATTTCTTCAATTGCGATTCCTTGGCTAGCATGACTCGAAAGTAGTCTAGCTCTAGTAGCCAAGCAAATTAGAAGATGAGCTTTCCGAAGCTCTAATTATTTCTATCCTCAGTTTATTGCCATCTATTCTTCTTCCGGCACTAGTGAGTTTGGGCGGTTAGTAGCCGCTTATGATATTTCCTATGTTGAGCCAGAGTGCGTATCAAGGTAGCCGGGTATGCACATTATGTATTAAGGCTACTAAGGTTAATGAGAGGCGTCATTTGGCCCCTGAGTTGATCCACCAGGCGCTGGTTCTTATGGAAAGGGCATGGAATTGTGAACTCGATTGTTGCAGCTGTTTGGAAACTCGAGAGGGTAATTTGGTAGCTCAGGTCTGAGCCGTGTTATGGTTTTAGCTAAGTCTTCCTTAGTCCGGCAGACTATGCGAGGATGGCTATTTTTATTTAAATTAACTTTATGAGTTTATGCTCTAAGTGGAGGAGTCTTCCTCCAATACTGAATGCTAATGTTAGATCTCTAAGGCATTGCTGAAGCGTAAGCTAATTCCAGATTCATCGACCTGTTCTATATCGAAAAGTCTATCGAAGAGGTAATTGTCGGCAGAATCATATTAATCCATCCGGAGTCCCGTCTATCCTTGTTTCGAATATGTAGAACTCTTCTCTCATAATCAAGGAAGGGTCAACTGATATTATCCAGATATGTTTTATTCCAAGAGTTCAGTGTGCGTGTATTCTGTAATTATAAGATAATATCCGTAGAATATTTTATGAAGGTCGTTCAAGTTCTTTTGTTATATGTATAAATTTTTCTTTAAACTTAGGCTCGTTCGAGGACGAACGAGAGTCTAAGTGGAGGAGAATGAAACGACCTTAGGTAGTCGTTTCGGGAATTAGGATCCCAATGAGCGTGCTGATAATTTTAAAATCTTCGTAAGGTCTATTAGGACCTGTCTGTAAAATTTGAGCTAAATCAGACCTCGCTTGGTACGTATCGGAAGAAGATTTCAGTTTTTTTTATTGTCGATAAATATTAAAAAGAGGTTTTCGAGCTCAATTTTGGCGAATGAGGTCTGAATCGAAATTCGAAAGCGTCGTTAGGTTCGTATGAATATTTGTGACATGTGTGAATTTTCGGAAGTGAATTTCGAGGTTGTTCGGCTAGTTCCCGTTAAAATGCCGAAAGTTAAATAATTTGATCTTTTCCGTTTTAATTTGAATCTAGAGTTTCAGGAGTCCGATTTGAGATCCGTCTTAGCAAGTGTGTTACATATTTTTTGTATAACTTACTTGAGAAATTTGGGATCATTTCGAATTTCGTAGAGTTTCGTTTTAATTTTCGTCGCGAAAAGAAAACAAAAAAAAAAAAGGAAAAAGACAAAAAAATAAAAACAAAGGCGGTGGCTAAAGGGATTTATCCCTTAGCCTATGTATATACGCAAAGTGAACAGAAACATCAAATTGAAATGGAAGCAGAAACATAAAAACTTAGAAACGAAAGAGAAAATGCCAGAAAATAGAAAAAAGAAAGGAAAAGGAGCAGGAAAATAGTAGAATTTTTACCCCGAAACATCCAGGTATTGGTGTTAATCTATTATTTCAGTTTATTACGTGTGTTTGAATATATTTTAACAGTAAAAATTAGAATATTAGACATCGTTTTAATAAGTTAAATTGATAGTTTAAAGGGTCAATTGGACCCCGATAATGGAATTGATTATATATTTATACTCAGGGAATTATGGGCAACCCATAAATGTAATTTATTTAGGGTTGGTTATGTGACTTTGAACCCTGTACATAGGTCTGGCCTGCGTATTGCGTATGCGAATAGGTTATCAGGTTTCTAACCGGATTGCCCTAAGATGTGAGGAATGAAGCCTTTAGCCTAATTTGATATATTTTCTGCTTATTGAACAAGCAGGATCGTTTGGAAATGAATCCAAAGGATAAAGCGGTTGTTGAGTAGCAATTTGAAATAAGGTAAGTGTTAGTATCCATTTCTTTGGAGGCCCTTGGCCTTGTGGATATTCTACCACGTGTTCCTTACGTGTGTAGTTGCCGATAGGCGTACTCATTACGCCTTAGCTTTGAATTTACATTGTATATTATATGTTATGCCCTGTTGTATGTACTGCATTGAGCATATGATCATTGCACTCTGGTTTTGAGCATTGCATATACTTCCGGGTAATCGATGAGAGTTCCGAGCCGGTGAACTTCCCGGTTGGCGATGAGAGTCCCGCACCGGTGAAGGATCATTATTGCATATACTTCCCGGTAATCGATGAGAGTCCCGAGCCGGTGAAGGGTCATCATTGCATATACTTCCCGGTAATCGATGAGAGTCCCGACCCAATGAAGGGTCATTATTGCATATACTTCCCGGTTGGCGATGAGAGTCCCGCACTGGTGAAGGATCATCATTGCATATACTTCTCGGTAATCGATGAGAGTCCCGAGCCGGTGAAGGGTCATTATTGCATATACTTCCCGGTAATCGATGAGAGTCCCGAGCTGGTGAAGGGTCATTATTGTATATACTTCCCGGTAATCGATAAGAGTCCCGAGCCGGTGAAGGGTCATTATTGCATATACTTCCCGGTTGGCGATGAGAGTCCCGTACCGGTAAAGGGTAATTATTGCATATACTTCCCGGTTGGCGATGAGAGTCCCACACCGGTGAAGAATCATTATTGCATATACTTCTCGGTAATCGATGAGAGTCCCTAGCCAGTGAAGGGTCATTATTGCATACACTTCCCGGTTGGCGATGAGAGTTCCGCACCGGTGAAGGGTCATTGTTGCATACACTTTCCGGTAATCGATGAGAGTCCCAAGCTGGTGAAGGTATCAGGCACATGTGACTGCATTGCATCATACCGCATTCATCCCATCTCATTGCACCACATACTGACTAGTGTGTGACTATTGTATTGTGTTTTGTGTATGCGGTATTTATACCATGTTATGGACATATTTCAGTTTGCCTATATGTTTCTGGCCATTTAGTGTCCTTAATTGGTTTATATGCTGTAGTTATATGGATCGGGTTGCACGCCGCAACAGTATAAATATATGGGTCGGGTTGCACGCCGCAACAATATGAATATATGGATCGGGTTACACGCCACGAAAGTATGAATATATGAATCGGGTTGCATGCCGCGACAGTATGAACATGTGGAACGAGTTACACGCCGTGACAGTATTATGTTCGGGATACTTAAAAACCTATACGTTCTATCTATCTTATGTCCCTGGTTGTTTATGAGTGTGTGATCCCATACGTGTTTCTAGTTATTATCTGGCTCTGACTTTTTATAATTTAAATAAGAGGAGTTTGGTTTATTTATTTTTCTTCTCCCTTGCTAGCTATCCTATTCTTTGAGGTGGCTAGTCTCCCCCACTTATTGAGTCCTTTTGATCACCCTTGTTTGTTGTTTGTTCTTGTCTATTTATTTCGTTTCGGCAGGTTCGCTCCAGGATTGAGTTCGCCACGTTGTTCAAGAGCGAAGACGACTTCAACTGTCAGGGTGAGCCATCTTGTATTCCGGATCGCCACCAGTTTATTATTTATTATTTCAGCTGCATTTTGCTCCCTTCAGGAGGTATCTGTCTTCTTTTGTACTCTTAGATGTCTAGTCTGGATAGCCCTAAACCTAGTATGTTGGGTAGTCAGCTATAATTTCGTTTGTACAACTTAGAGGTATCAGTATGTCTGTGCTTTTTCTTAGTCTTGTTCTTATTTATGAATTGAATTATATTTATTTTCCTAATTTAATTAGTAAGGGTTCGCCCGACGGGTCTAGGAGAGGATATCGGGTGCCCGCACGGCCTAGCCGAATTTTGGGTCGTGTCAATTAGGACATGCAAGCCTAACTCAGTTAAATAAGTTTGTGTCAAAGGATCTGGCTCGTGGATTGCCAAGCAAGAAGTTCGATGACATCAAGATCTGTGATGCTTGTGTAAGGAGGAAACATGTAAGATCTTCGTTCAAGTCAAAGAAGGTGGTTAGTACTTCTAAACCACTTGAGTTGGTTCACATGGATTTGTGTGGGCCAATGAGGGTAAGGAGCAGAGGAGGTAAGAGTTTTGTGATACTGATTGTAGATGACTACTCCAGATATACGTGGACCTTATTTCTTAGATCCAAAGATGAAGTGTATGACATGTTCGAGGACTGGGCAAATGTTGTTCAGAAGAAACTAGGGTACCAGCTTGTGTCTATTAGGTCTGACCATGGAACTGAGTTTGAGAATGCTAAATTTAGTGAGTACTGCAATAAACATAGTATTGGCCACAACTTCTCTGCACCAAGGACCCCTCAACAAAATGAAGTAGTTGAAAGGAAGAACAGGTCCTTAGAGGATATGGCTAGAACTATGTTGCTATCAAGCAGTTTGGAAAAGAACTTTTGGGCTGAAGTAGTTAACACCGCATGCTATTTACTGAATCGATGTTCTATCCGTCCTTTATTAGAGAAAACTCCCTATGAGCTGATAAGAAGTAAGAAACCAAATATTGCACATCTGAGAGCCTTTGGGTGCAACTGTTACGTGCATAATAATGGGAAGGAACCTTTGGGGAAGTTTGATGCTAGAAGTGATAAGGACATCTTCTTGGGATATTCTCTACAAAGCAAAGCTTATAAGGTGTTCAACAAAAGAACCTTGAGTGTGGAAGAAAGTGTGCATGTGGTATTTGGTAAATCTGAAACTGTTGCAAAGAGAGTAGAAAATGATGATCATGAAATTGGTCTGGCTAGAGAAGAACCTGTTGAAGACCCTGTGAGACTGGAAGAAGATAGAACTGACCAAAGCGATGATAAGGATCAGACTTAGGGGGAATAATGAGACAATCAGACAGGGGGAACATGGTGCAAGCAAACCCGAGGGTTAAGCTAACACGAAGAACGCGGAAGAACAGCAATAAAATAAAGATAGAAGCAAGACAAATCTTGCTTCGATTCAAATGAACATTGAGGAACTTGTCTCAAGCTCGATTAAATCCGAGGCCAAGAATCACCTATACTAAGCAATAATCCTCAAGAAAGACAACGCTTCTTGCAAATTGAATGACCAAGAAGAAAATGTTCAAACGACTCACACCGATTGACACAAGTTCTTTAAATTCCACGTCGGGGTTCGGGCTCCATCGGAGACACTCAATAGCAACTGCTATATCAAATATTCATCAACAACTAGATCCTTACAAATGAAATGTAATGGAGTATTTATAGGCTATGCTAAGGATAAAACAGTAAATGGTCACAGGTGACTAATAAAAACAAGCCACGTAGGGCTGAGCTAATGTGTGTGTTCGGCAGCCTTGACTTCAGTGCTTGGTTGCTTGCTCGAACACATTTGTCATCGGGCGCTCACTTGACTTCGAACACAATTTGTTGCGTTCGGCTCTATGTTGCTCGGCGCCAAGAGTTGGTGTTCGGTCACTTTGTCCTCGGGCTCAAATTTGAAGATGTAGCCTTCGGTTCTTGAGCCCGGCCACTCAGCTTCGGAGTAGTTTCTTTCCTTCGACCAAGCCAAGTGAATGTAAACATCGTACAACAGCTTGCCTTGGCTTCGTGTCATTGGCCTTGTCATTGGCCTCGGTAGATTGAACACTTGATCAGCACGTGTTCGGGCTTCATCATCCTCCCCTTCTTGAGAGGATTTCGTCCTCGAAATCGAGCCCTCTTCATCCTCCGAAGTTTGACCTACAACACAAGGAGCTAAGTCAGCAACATTAAAGGTGTTGGACACGTTATACTCACCAGGGAGGTCGATCACATAAGCGTTGTTGTTGATCTTTCTCAGCACTTGAAATGGACCATCCCCTCGAGGAGCCAACTTTCCTTTCCTTTGGTTCGGAAAGCGTTTCTTTCTAAAGTGAACCCAAACCCAATCTCCCTTCTTTAATTCCAACTTTCTACGCCCCTTGTTTTTCTTCGATGCAAACTTTGCATAAGCTTCCTCGAGGTTCTTCTTCACCTTTGCATGCAACTCGATCAAGGCAGTGACACGCCGAGTACCTTCAAAATCAATAACAGAATCCTGAGGCAATGGGGTTAAATCAAGTGGAATCAAAGGATTAAAACCATACACACATTCGAACGGGGTCATATTTATCATTCGATGCACCATTCGATTGTATGCAAACTCCATTATGGGCAAACGATCAGCCCAGTTTCCGACCTTGCCTTTGGTCATTGCTCGAAGCAAAGATCCCAAGGTTCGGTTAACTACCTCGGTATGTCCATCAGTCTGAGGATGGTGAGACGTCGAGAATAGTAGTTTGGTGCCGAGGGCACCCCACAAACATTTCCAAAAATGACTCAAGAATTTCGAGTCTCGATCACTCACAATAGTACGAGACACTCCATGCAATTTTAACATATTAGAAATAAACAAGGTAGCTACATGTTGTGCATCATCACACATTTTGCAAGGAATAAAGTGAGCCATTTTGGAAAAACGGTCGACTACGACAAAGATGCTATGATGTCCTCCCCCGACCTCGGTAACCCCAACACAAAGTCCTTGGATATATCAACCCAAGGTCGATCAGGCACAGACAACGGGGTATACAAACCATGAGGGTTGGACTTCGACTTAGCTTTCTTGCAAACGAGACAAGCGTTGCAAAGCTTTTCCACATCTCTTCGTATTTTTGGCCAATGGAACTGCTCGGTTAAGATACCAAGAGTTTTATCGACACCAAAGTGTCCCATCAAGCCTCCAAAGTGAGCTTCTTGAACCAAAAGCTCTCTCCACGATGACACTGGCACACAAACCCTCCCATTATTGAAGAGGTAGCCATCATGCCATTGATATTTCTCAACCCTTCGGCCACTTAAGATTGCGTCACGAATGCATTTCAGCTTAGGATCGTCTTCGTACATCGACTTGATGCTTTCGAATTCCATGAGCCTCGAGGCGAGAGTGGTCGCTTAGGAAAATTTCCTTGATAGCGCACCGGCCACAACATTATCTTTTCCCTTCTTGTAATGAATTACATAAGGAAAGCTTTCAATGAATTCAACCCATTTGGCATGCCTTCGGTTCAATTTCTCCTGACCTCGGAGATGCTTCAACGATTCATGATCACTTTTAATCACAAACTCTCGAGGCCACAAATAATGCTGCCAATGGGCGAGTGCTCGAACGAGGGCATACAACTCCTTGTCATACGTAGAGTAGTTCAAGGTTTCACCCTTAAGCTTTTCACTAAAGTAAGCGATCGGCTTCGATTCTTGCATCAGCACTCCTCCAATCCCAACTCCGGATGCATCACACTCGACTTCGAATGCTTTGCCGAAGTCAGGGAGTTGCAACAACGGGGCGGAGCAGAGCCTCCGTTTCAACTCTTGGAAAGCCCTTTCTTGGAACTCTCCCCATACAAAGGGATGGTCTTTCTTTACCAGCTCGGTCAAAGGAGCTGCCACGGTGCTAAAGTCGCGAACAAACCTTCGGTAAAAGCTAGCTAAGCCATGAAAGCTACGAACTTGAGATACCGAGGTTGGAGTTGGCCAATCTTTGATGGCTTCGACTTTCGACTCGTCGACTTCAACACTATTAACACTCACAACAAATCCAAGAAAGACTACACGCTCAACACAAAAGGCACATTTCTTGAAGTTGGAATATAACTTCTCTTCTCTAAACTTATCAAGCACTAGCCTTAGGTGTTCGACATGTTCATCCATAGATTTACTATAAATAAGAATGTCATCGAAGTAAACGACAACAAACTTATTTATGAACGGTTTGAGCACATGGTTCATCAGTCGCATGAATGTGCTCGGTGCATTGGATAGGCCAAAAGGCATCACCAACCATTCATAGAGACCGAATTTGGTCTTGAATGCGGTTTTCCACTCGTCTCCAGGTTTCATTCGGATTTGGTGGTAACGGGACCTGAGGTCTATCTTCAAAAAGCATGAAGAACCACTTAACTCATCTAGCATGTCATCTAATCGAGGGATTGGATGACGATACTTTACCATTATTTTGTTGACTGCTCGGCAATCAACGCACATTCGCCATGTTCCATCTTTCTTCGGTACAAGGATAACAGGAACGGCGCAAGGACTCAAGCTCTCTCGAACAAGGTCCTTGTTCAGCAACTCATCAACCTGCCTTTAGAGCTCTTTGGTGTCTTCGGGATTACACCGGTATGCAGGTTTGTTGGGGATTTGAGACTCCGGTATGAAATCAATTTGGTGCTCGATTCCTCTCAATAGAGGTAATCCACCTGGCATTTCTTCGGGAAACATGTATCTGAAGTCCTGCAAAACACTTTGTACAACACTAGGCAAAGGGTTATCGTTAGAAAAATTACATTAGTGTTTAGAAAGATACCCTTGTGCATGAGGTAAATCATCATCTGATCGTTGTCGTTGCCTCATAGACACTCACCCGGTTGCATGATTGCATAGATATTCCTTACTTCGGGCGCTGAGTTTGTGTCTTCGGCCACAATTTTAGTTCCCATCGGAAGCTTTGCTTTGGCCGCTTCTTTGAATTCTTTCATTCTTTTATAGTCCTCGTTGACTTGTTTGGGAGACAAGGGCTTGAGTATAAAACTCTTCCCTTCGAGCTTAGCAGTGTAAGTGTTGGATCTACTATTGTGAACAACCGACCTATCATACTGCCATGGTCGACCCAATAGCATATGACAAGCTTGCATCGGCACCACATCGAACATCATTTCATCTTGATATTCTCCAACTCTAAACTTGATCCACACTTATTTGACAACCCTCAATTCTCCACACTCATTCAACCATTGTAATCTGTAAGGATGGGGGTGTTTCAAAGTAGGTAGTCCCAATTGTGAAACCAAGGTTTGGCTCACCACAATCGCACGACTACCCGAATCAATGATCATCGAACACACTTTCCCCCTCACTCGACATCGGGCATGGAAAAGGTTTTCTCTTTGGCTGTCTACTTCTTCAAGAGTCATGCAGCTCAAATTCCTTCAAACTATAAGAAACATTTCCGGATGATCAGCTTCGGCAGCTTTACGACCATCATCATCTTCAGCTCAGTCAATCTCCTCGATATTTTCCTCCTCGGTGTCACTCGCTTGCTCACAAACATCTCCATTGTCGAGCACAATCATAACCTTGCAAATTGGACACTTTTTTGCTATGTGACCATAACCTTTACATTTATGACACTGAATACTTGAAGCACTAGGAGAATTAAGTTGAACTTTACCACCCACTTCTCTTGGTTGGTTAACGGTCACACCCCTCTCGAAGGGTTTCTTCGAATCCCGAACAGTGTTGGCACTTGCTGGATTTGGACTCTTCCATTCTTTACCTCGGTTCAAAGGAGTTCAAGTAGTGACTCCTCGGTACCGGTTTGTCTTATCGTCCTTAACCCATTTCTCAGCTTCGGTGGTAGCTTCGAACATATCTTCCAACGTGTGATACACATGTAGCTTCAATTGAGATGACACCTCCCGAGCCAAGCCATTTTTGAACCGAATAGTGGCTTGCTCTTCATCTTCTTCCAGATCAAGATTCAATCGAATTCTCACGAACTAATCATGATACTCTTGAACTGACTTGGACCCTTGCTTTAACTCATAGAGCTTTTGAAATTGGGTTTTCCGATACTTGACGCTCAAATACTTAGCATCCATTGCTCTCTTCAACTGTGCCCAAGTAGTGACTTCGGGATAAACATTCCTTCGTCTCAGCCTCTTGTCAGCCTCCCACCATGTTGATGCATACGCTTCGAATGAAGCAATAGCATGTGCGGCTTTTCTCTCTTCGGTCATCTCATTGGTTTTGAAGATTCATTCCATTTTAAGCTTCCATTAAAGATATTCATCCAGATCACTAGTTCCTCTAAAGGGTGGAATAGTGATCTTGACACTGTTCAAGTTTGAATCTCGAGCACCTCGAATCGGTTCGGGATACTCATCATAGTAATCATCAGCCTCATGCTCAATATTTCGTCAACATTTGCGCCTCGGCCTCGACCTCGGAAATTTCCACGACCTCGTTGAACTTGCCTTCCTTGAATGAACGGCTACTCATATTCAGGTTCAGCATCAGGAAATTCTCCCTCATCAACCCCTTCATCAACGACCTCAACTTGTCTTCGGGCCATTTGAAGTGGTACTCTATCACCTCAGGGAATGCCCAAGTGTTGATAACCAGCTTGGGGATTGCCCAAGTTTTGTTGTGCTTGGGGATTGCCCAAGACTTCCTTTCGAATAACCTCGTTCTTCAACTGATGTTGTCAAACAAGCTCAGCAAAAAGCTCAGGTTTCATTGGAGTGGAGTTGCTAGTTCCAGCGCCGGACCCAGGTAAGGCCATAGACACACTCTCTTACTCGAGTTGAGCTACTCGAGAACTCACTCCCCTTACTTCAGCACTGACGTCTTGTATCGCAGCCATGAGATCAGCTAACGACACTTTGGGCTTCTCAATGCCTTTGCCTTCGCCTCTATTCCCATGGTACCTGCACGAATCAAAGACCAAATAAAATGTTAAGGTTAGAAATCACCTCTCACACTCCCTCACCTTTGATGGGTGGCACTCGGGTCCACTCAATTTAGGGGTTCGGTTTTGATCACTAAAGAACTTGTAGCCAATGGCTTCCTCGGTTGATCAACTTCTCTCAATTCCTTCGATTTTGACAAGTTACACTGTCTCCTTCGGGATGAGTGAATTGATATGACTCGATGGAACAGACGCTATTTACTCTGCGCTTCGGAAGTCAAAGAATTTTCTATGAAATTTGGACTTCGGTCACCCCACGCACGAGTTTCTATAAGCTCAAATGAGTTAGTACGACCTTGAGTAGGAAGAATTACTCCAGAGATCCACTAACTAGATTTATCAAACACAAGAAAAGTGAAAACCTAGGGGAATCTACCCTTCGATTCCTCTTCGGAATCTTTTTCGAACACACCAACTCTTGTCCGTACAAGAGTGGTCCCTCCTTGGTACGGATACGGTTTTACCTTATCCAATTCCCTTTTCTAGGCGACAACTTTTCACCTAGGGTTTTGATCTTTACACTTTACCCCTTTCTTCTTCAATGTAACAGTGACGTTTTAACTCCGGTGTAAGGACTAGCTCACTTCGTTCACTGACCAAGAATTTAACAAGCTTTGGGTTGCCTTTCACTCCGGTAACAACAACAACGGAGGAAATCAGTTCAAAGTTCTTTGAGCTAAGAACTCAGCTCCTCGTGTCCGTACACTGTTACTAATGTAACAATTTTCCAGCGTACGGACGACGGTTCAAATCATAGAACTTCAAAATTTTAAGCACAAACAACCTAAAAATACTCAAGAACCACCAGTCTTCATCGATAACAACCAAAAATGCACTGGGGTTCGAATTCAGTCACCACTAAGTTCAAAACAGTCCAAAAATTTGCCAAGAAACCCTAGCCACAAACGATGTACGTCGGGTACTCAAATTGATCCTTGGACAGTGGTGAACACAAATCACTGGTTGTTTGATTTAAACAACCAACAAATGAACCAAAAAAAATTTTGAATTTTTCTTTTCTACTTTTTTTTTTTTTTTTTGTAAAACACCACAGCAACAACAATCAACAACAAGGAAGAAAGCTGAAACTAGAGACACAAAGCACGAGATAAACGAACAGGATTTGAGGTTGTAGAAACAAACTCAAACCTTTCTTTGATACCAAGATGGTGCAAGCAAACCCGAGGGTTAAGCTAACACGAAGAACGCGGAAGAACAACAATAAAATAAAGATAGAAGCAAGACAAATCTTGCTTCGATTCAAATGAAAATTGAGGAACTTGTCTCAAGCTCGATTAAATCGGAGGCCAAGAATCACCTATACTAAGCAACAATCCTCAAGAAAGATAACGCTTCTTGCAAATTGAAGGACCAAGAAGAAAATGTTCAAACGACTCCCACTGATTGACACAAGTTCTTTAAATCCCACGTCGGGGTTCAGGCTCCATCGGAGACACTCAATAGCAACTTCTATATCAAATATTCATCAACAACTAGATCCTTACAAATGAAATGTAATGGAGTATTTATAGGCTATGCTAAGGATAAAACAATAAATGGTCACAGGTGACCAATAAAAACAAGCCACGCAGGGCTGAACTAATGTGTGTGTTCGGCAGCATTGACTTCGGGGCTTGGTTGCTTGCTCGAACACATTTGTTATCGGGCGCTCACTTGACTTCGAACACAATTTGTTGTGTTCGGCTCTGTGCTGCTCGGCGCTAAGAGTTGGTGTTCGGTCACTTTGTTCTCGAGCTCAAATTTGAAGATGTAGCCTTCGATTCTTGAGCCCGGCCACTCAGCTTCGGAGTAGTTGCTTTCCTTCGACCAAGCCAAGTGAATGTGAACATCGTGCAGCAGCTTGGCTTGGCTTCGTGTCATTGGCCTCGGTGGATTGAACACTTGATCAGCACGTGTTCGGGCTGCATCAGAACAGAAGAACCAGGAGAAGACAATACTAATGCAGCTGGTCCCTCTGGCAGTAATTCGTAGCAGATTCAACCTAGACCATGGAAACATCAAAGTTCCCATCTACCTGAGAACCTTATCTCTGATCTCAATACTTGGATTGTTACTAGAAGAGCCTTGAAGAACTTCTGTGCATTCTATGCGTTTCTTTTAGCCATAGAACCTAAGAATTTACAAGAAGTGCTTGAGGATCCAGATTGGGTGATTTCTATGCAGGAGGAACTTCATCAGTTTGAACATAGAAAGGTGTGGCACCTAGTTCCTCGACCTAAGGAGGTCCATCATTGGAACTAAATGAGTATTCAGAAACAAATTGGATGAATATGTCATAATGACAAGGGACAAAGCAAGACTGGTGGTTCAAGGTTACAGTCAAGAAGAAGGGATACACTATGATGAAACCTTTGCACCTGTTGCTAGAATGGAAGCCATTAGGATGCTGATAGCTTTTGCAGCTTACATGGAATTCAAGCTGTATCAGATGGACGTTAAGAGTACGTTCCTTAATGGGTATCTTAATGAAGAGGTGTATGTGGTTCAACCACCTGGTTTTGGAAGTTTAGAGTTTCATGATTGTGTCTACAAGCTTGACAAGACACTATATGGGTTGAAACAGGCTCCTAGGGCTTGGTATGAAAGGTTGTCTGGGTTCTTATTGAAGAATGGGTTTACTAGAGGTAAAATAGACAACACTCTGTTTCTGAGGAAGAAAGCCAAGGACATGCTGATTGTTCAAGTATATATAGATGACATCATTTTTGGATCTATAAATGAGAACCTTTGCAAGGAGTTTACTGACCTGATGGGCAGTGAGTTTGAGATGAGTATGATGGGTGAGCTGAATTTTTTCTTAGTCTTACAGATCAAACAAACTTAGGAAGGCACAATGATCCATCAGCAGAAGTACATCAAGGAGTTGTTAAAGAAATTTGACATGATGACTATTAAGGACATGAGCACACCCATAGCCCCTGGAACTAAACTAGATCTGGATGAAACTAGTGCTTCGATTGATGAAACTAAATACAGAAGAATGATTGGTTCACTACTGTATTTAACAGCAAGTCGTCCAAACATTGTGTATAGTGTAGGGTTGTGCACAAGGTTTCAGTCTAAACCAAAGGAGTCACACTTAACAGCAGTCAAGAGAATCCTGAGATATTTCAAATGAACTCAAGATCTGTGCTTATGGTATCCAAGAGGTGAAAGTTTTGATCTAATTGGCTTTGCTGATGCTAACTATGTTGGTCACTTGGTTGATAGGAAAAGTACATCTGGGATGGCACACTTCCTAGGTCCTTGTCTTGTCTCATGGGCTACAAAGAAGCAGAATTCAGTAGTATTATCTACAGCAGAAGCTGAATATGTAGCAACTGTTTTGTGTTGTTCACAGCTGTTATGGATCAAGCAGCAGTTGAAGGACTATGGAATCAAGTGTGGACCATTTCCAATCTCTTGTGACAATATCAGTGCAGTCAATATAGCCAAGAACCCGGTCCAGCACAAGAGAACAAAGCACATTGATATTAGGCATCACTTTTTAAGGGATAATGTTGAGAAAGACCTAATCACTATGAATTTTTGCAGGACTAGGGATCAAATTGTTGATATCTTCACTAAAATTTTGAGCAGTGTACAATTTAAGAAAAACAGGCTTGAGTTAAGGATGACCGAGATAAACTGAATGAAGCAACACTTGGTTCTCCTAATGATTGGCTAGAAAAGTTTCTTTGTTCAACCTGACTTAACTTTGTTTAGTTGACTCTACTTTTGAAATTTAATTGTTTTGCTTGCAAACTTGTTTGGAACCTGTTTTCATGACTTAGATATTGACAAATAATATTTTCAAGTAGAGGATAAATGCTTAAGAACCTGGTGCATGAACGTTCATGTACACATCCAATGTTACATACTGAATGTATAATTGTGTCTTACGTGGCCAAAATTGTTGTCAATTAATCACGACTGTCGCCAGATTAGTTGTTAATTTTTAAAATTTGAATTCTATGTATTCGACGGCGTAGGACTTTTCAACGTAATTATTACGTTAAGCTTTTTCACATCCCATCCACCCCCGTTTCACTTCCCGATAAAACGCTAGACCTTCTCCATTCTCTTAAGTCATCAGAAGGAGTGTGATTCATTATTCATTGTTTCTATCATTACAAGCACCAAAGTTCTCTCTGGAAAACTCTGACTTTCTCTCTCTAAAATCTCACAAACTCTCTCAACATGTCAACCACTTCCAAGAACAGCAAAAATCCTACTTCTCCTAAATTCAAAATTTCTAACTCAACCAAAAGGCAAAGCAATTTGCGGCAAGTCTTTCTGTAGCAGTGGCGAAGAAATTTACGAAATTGAGACAGAAAAAAATTGCCAGTAGGGGCTACGAGTAAGGGGGTAAGCATTCCAAGTACTGTTGTGGTGGAAAGGGTTGAAACAAATCAAGACATCGCTCAAGTCAAAAAGGTAAAACCTAATATTTCTACTGCTACAGTTAATCTTGTTAGTAATATAGCTTCTGAGCCTGTAGGAGAGTTAGGAGATAAGGTAATTATTGAGGTGTCTGAAAAAGAAAAGGAGGTGATAGAAGTAGCTAAAGAAAATTCTAAACATGCTGTTAGTAAAGGTGATAAGAAGGCGTGTTAGGAACCTGTCCAGGAACCTGTTCCTGTGACAGTTCCTGAGAAGGAAGTAACTGTTATTAGTAAGGGAGAGGAGAAATCTGCTGAACCTGCCAAGGAACCTGAGAAAGGACCTGGTTCATTCTCTGGTTCTGTGGCTGGTGATGATGCAGATCTGAGAGAAATATATGACTATGAAGACGAGAATCTAGAAGGAGTAGGCTATACTGAACCCTTGAATGTTGTTTATCCTGAGGGAAATGAGGCTAATCCAAGTCCTCAAGCTAGTGAGGATTCCTCCAGTAAAACTGAAGTTGTGGTGGTAGAGGAACAGAGAAAGGTGGAGAAAAGGCCTATGGTGGATGTTCAGTGTAAAGTTGCAAAGAAACTAAGGTTGGTAAAAGGAGGCGAAGGAGTGGGTAGTTCAAAAATAGGCAGCACTGGAGATTTTGATGATGTTGCAAGTAAATGTAGTAAAAAGGCTGGTAGTCATGCTAGGAGACCTGCAACTCGTGGTTCTGTGAGGGAAAAACAGGAGAAATCTGTAGAAGAACCTGAAGTTCGTGGAAAAGATTCTAAAGTAAAACTTGTGATTGGTGATGATAAGCAAGAGAAGAAAATGAAAGTGGACTATTTCAGGGCAATGCCGTTGGTTAAGGGTAAGATTCTTGTCGACCTTGAACAAGATGGGATGACTCAGTTGGTGGAGAAACTGAGAACTCAAGGTTGGCTGAACCCGTTCAGTGACAGAACTGTCAAGCTCTATGAGAAGGAGGTTCGTGAGTTTTACACTAACTGCACTGTGAGTGAAGGAATAGTGACCACAATTGTGAAAGGTTTGGTGATACAGTTCAATTGTGAAGAACTGGGTGTGATTTTAGGTGTTCCGTCCCAAGGATACTGTGAGTATTTGAGGAATTCTTGGCTTGCTAGAGGTGATGGCGTGTCTGCCCTAGAAGTGTCCAGGAAGTTTGCTAGGAAGCCCAGGCTGTCAAGGGCAACTTAGGTGAAAAAGAAGGCTATGGCCCCGTTCCATCAATTGTTGTTTGAGTTTGTGCTGAATAATGTGTTGCAGAGATCTGAGAGGAGGAGTGAAGCTAGTTTCCTCGATGTTACTTACATGGACCTGATTGATAGGGAGGTTCGTGTAAATCTGCCTGAGTTGATAATCAAACACATTGGTAGGGTTGCTGATATGGGGTTAGGGAAACATGTTGTAGTGTATGGTTTTCTCTTGAGTAAAGTATTTCAATTCTTTGGAGTACCTGTTGGTGGGTGGACAGAGTCGGATCATAACGACATGTTTGGGAGGAACATATTGAGATCGTGTGACTATAGACTTGATGGTGAACTTGCTGAGGAACCAATCAATTTGGATGAGGAACATGAGGAAGTGCCTGCTGCACGTGTAGATAGGAGATTGGAGGTATATCGGAGACAACAGGAGAGGCAGATTGAAGAGCTGGCATGGCTGAATGCTGAGAATGCCAGGCTGAACGCTGAGCTGGAACGTGAACGTGAAGGAAACTCGCGTCGTCTTGCCATATTGCTTGCACACTTTAAATTTCCCGATATTCCCCAATTCTGAACCAGTCCCTTCCTCAGTCCCTTTAATAGGTTCTTGTTATTAGACTGTTAAGACAATTGGTTACTTTTGGTTTATAATATTTTCGATGTTATGTTTGAATATTTTGCCGGTTTGGCGCTATTAATGTTTAAATATCCTTACTGCTATTTGCTGGTGTTTATTGTCTGAAACAGGTTCCTGACCGGAAAGGTTAGCTAGCTGCTCATGGCACTAGAGTTAAGTTAACTTAATTTAAGTTAAGCAGGTTCATGAACTGTGAACTTTTCGATGATGCCAAAAGGGGGGAAGTTAGGATGTTGTTTTAGTAAAGTGTATATTTGTGACCTATTTTTGCCTAACTGTTGAGTGACTTATATAAAGATTCTTGTGTTAATACCCTTAGTGAGACAACATTGTTTGTCATCATCAAAAAGAGAGAATTTGTTGAAGGATGATTTTGATGAATGACAACGGACCTGGTGCTATGTGGACGATGAAAAGGTTCACAGTTGAAGTTGAAGTCTAGAGGTTGTTCGAGTTGATGTTCGAGACCTAGTCGGAGAAGGAAAAGAGAACGGCTAAAGTTGAAGTTTCAATCCGACTTAAAGAAGGGAAGCAGAAGTGGCGCTGGAAGGAATAAATTTCCTAGGCGGAAGAGGATTGAAGACTTAGGCAAAACAACTTAGGTTTTAAATAAAGAAAACTTGTCTAAGCTTATCAGAAACGGATTCCTAAGTATAAAAGGAATTCCAAGCTAAGAAGGAAGAGGATTTCAATACCTCTATAAATATAAGTTGTTTTGGCCAGAAAAAGTTACGCACTCTAGAATTCTCAACAGAGCAAATCGTGAGCAAAAATCATTCGTGAGAGCTATTGTGTGCAAGAACAGAAGCAAGACAGCAGAACCTGACGGAGTAGGATTTTCATAAGATTTAGTCTGTTTTGTCTAGTTTCTATTATAGGCTATTGAATTGTAATCTATCAGCTTGTTTAGAAGCATAGAATTAAGATTACTTTTTGGTGAGGTAGTTTCAACCTGACAAGCTAACATGTGGGTTGGAAGGTTCTATGTACTAGGAGGGCTAGTTCCTTGGTTGCATTGCGTTATAATCTAAAACTTGCTCAGTTTTCCTTGAGTGGAAAGTTTAAATCCCAAGAGTGTTGGGTCGTGGTTTTTGATCCCTTGAGCAAGGATTTTTCCACGTAAAAATTGCTGAGTCTTTACATTCCACAATTACTTTAAGTTTCAGAGATAGGTGAAACTTGCAAGGAACCTGGTTCTTTGTGAGTTAGGCAATCAAAGTCAAGAGCAAGTTTTTAAGTTTAAAAATCGGGTAAGGATACTATACACCCCCTCTAGTGTCTTATAAGGGTGCACCAAGTGCAACAGCTACCCACACATACTTCGATTTTTTCCTTCAATTTTGATTCGCATTGCGATCTTTTTGGAATTAATTAGTCACAGCTCGAATCCACATAATTCAAGATACTAGGTCAACAAATGGTAACAAGCGGAATTTCAGGTCCTAGAGAAATTTCAATATATAAATTAACCTATACTATGATATAGTATTTTTAAAAATAAATTCTGAAGTCATTGTTATAGAGTAGAGAAACTCTTTCACTAGCAACTGCATTTCTCATTATATTTAATTTTTGCTTTCAAATAAAATTGTTAAATTGCAAAAACTTTGGAAAGATGAAGTATTATATATTTGGGATCTACGAGGAGGAAAAAGAGAACCTTATACGGCCTTTTACCAAATGAAACAATGTGACCGAGAATGAGAAAATAAGATCTCCAATTAGGTAGACTGCACGCATATGCAAGAAAATCAATCTCTTTTGTACAAAAACTTGTACTCCTTAAATATTAATCAGGACTAATTCTAGTCTTTAAAAAGTATGGTATTGATAGTTTATTGAAAACGAAACATATTTTGCATGCCTCGACTTTCTATATTCAAATCTTTTTTAACTCCAAAGAGTAAATTTAATGTGTAAGAATTCAAGTTATAACCAAAACCGTCCCGCAAATGAAATTGCATAGTTGAGGTTTACCATTTCAGATCCCCCCACCCTTATGCCCCCCAAAATAAAAGCAAGTATGTTATTTCCAAAGATACACCACTTTACTGTTTTAAGGATCAGTTCCTTAAAATGTGTTCCTTTACTATATTATATGCGGAATTCAAACTGTAAGTAAATGAACACCTAATATTTAGCGTGGAAAAACCCCTTGACCTCGGGATCAAAAAAACCCCCGACCTATTCTTCCAAGTAGGATTTCAACTTTACTAGGTAAAAGACTCACTTGGTTACAAGACTACCTTCTTACTAACCTAGGACTAACTCTAATCTTTTAGTGACCTCTTTCACGATCAGTGAAGCTTTGTCAAGTACACGACTTGAACTAGAAAGATACAACTCGATAATGCCTACTACAGTTGAACTAAGACTGACCTTTTACAAGACCCAATCTAAGGAACAGGTTCCTACTTAGTTCCCTGTAGCTTACTGATTACACAAATAAGATAATGACTGTTTTAATGCTCTACTCGACTCTCTCTGTATTTGTGTGTATCAATGGCTGATATGCTCCACGTTTTATAGCTTAAACAACCAAGGAGTCTTGAGTAATTAGAACTCCAAAGCTTCCAAGAGTTTGAGTTCTAATTGAACTCTTTACTTTAAGCATCCGGATCTTTTAGCCTTTATCCATTATTTATGCAATCTTTTCATATCACGTTTAGACCTGCATAATTATCAAGATAAACATTAGTCTACGGATAATTAATAATATCTCAGCTTAAATGATTTTGCATGAATTATCTATTTAGCTGCAGTGATTCAAAGGAACAGGTCCTTTGAATCCGTTCCTTAATCATCAGTCAAAACTCCAAGCTTATCCAAGCTAACATTTTCCCCCTTTTTGATGATGACAAATTCATAAGCATTGTTGCATATCCTTAATGTCCTGAAGTACAATCTTAAAGCTCAAAAGCAATCAGTAGAGACTTATTTATCATTAAGGATCAGATTTTCAGTTAGGTATAAAGTTCACGCAAAATCAGACTTACTCTACTCAAAATGCAAACACAATTCAGATTAAAGCAACTGCAAAATAATGATATTAGCCATCGAAGACAAGTCATCATTAATAAAAGGTTAAACCAGGGGATACAAACAAGTACTACAGAATTATTCAGAAACTAGAAAAGGAAAAGACTAAGGCACTAGAACTAGTCTAAATCCCACTGGACAAAAGATGGCTTATGGCTAAGGTAATCAGGATGTGGAAGGACCAGGTCCCTGAGACTTGTTTAACAACTCAAACATCTGTTTGAGCATTCCCTCGTTAGTCTCCTTTGCCTTTGTAGCCTCTGCCTTCCAGTAATTCTTCTCCTCTTCCAACCTTGCTATTTCAGCAGCCTGTATGGCAACCTGTTGCCTCAGTGCCCTCACCTTGTTGTTCAAAGGCTGTCTACCAACACCAGCATGTGGAGGATCAGTTTGAACAGGTAAGTCACAGCTGATCAATGTAGCACATCCAAACTTCTCCTTTTTGGTAGCCTTTACTACTCCCTCCAAAGGAATCTTCAACTTCGCAAACAAGTCAGTCAAGATGAAACCAAAGGGCAAAGAGTGCTTCCTCTTCCCAGCTATAACCCTTTTGATCAAATGGATCATAAACCTAGGCCAGTTAATCTGCTTATCAGTGTCCAGCAGTTCCATAAGGACCAGGTCCATGAAACTGGCAATTCCTCTTTTTTCCTGCCTTGGCATCATAATCTTGTTCACAAACTCAAATAGCACTTGGTGCTGTGGATGCATCTCACTTTTCTGCACAGCTCTTGGTTTTTCTTCCCCTTCATTCTCAGCAAACTTCCATGTAATTTCCAATCCAGTAGGCAAGTTTGTCAAGTCAGGCCATACTTTCTTGACATAGCTGTCATATCCAACAAATGGAATCCCCAACAGCTCACCAAGTTCCCTAGTGTCAAAAGTAATCACATTGTCATGAACAGAGGTGGTTATCCTGTCCCTTTTGATAGAGCAGTTCTTGTAGAACTCCTGAACCATCCCTTTGCACACCTTCCAGAAATCTGAAGGACCATGTCCCTCCAGCCCTGAACTTGCAATTTCTGCAGCAACCACAGGATACCCTCTTCTCCCACATCAGAGAGCACTCTTCCTTTCAACACTTTCCTAGTCAGCATGTCATCATGAACACAATGTTGTACTTCATCTCCCTTAGCCTCACTCTCACTGTCATCACCAGCAAAAGATTCATCACTCTCACTATCATCAGCAGAACTTTCATCCACCAAAGTCCTTGTGGAGGACCTGGTCCTCTTAGAAGACTTTTCTGCTGCAGCTTTCACAGAGCTCCTAGTCACACGCCTCTGTGCAACTTTTCTTTTCTTAGATTGAGGCACAACCTCCTCAACATCTTCCATCTCATCATCTTTATCACCAACAACATCCTTCTCTATCACCTCAACTTCTTCCTCCTCAACAGAGTCAGCAACCTGTTTCCCTTTCCTTTTTCTGCTTCTTTCTAGAGCAGCAGCTAAGTTCTCATCAGCGGCTCTGGCAGCACTCCTTGTCCTCCTAACCCCAGAAGCAGGAGTTGAGACAGAAGGAACAGATCCTTTTGCCTTGGAGGAACTTTCACCTTTCTTCTTAATCCCTGGCTTGTAACTATCATTGATTTTTGATCACGCCCAACTACGCCCTATAAAAGGGACTAAGCGGTCGCAGCAAATATAGCTCGGTACTTAAAGTCCCGAGGTCGAATCCCACAGAGAACACTCGTAATTCAGTCGTTAATCTAACTAATTTATCTAATCAACCAACTTCAAGAGTTTATAATTTAATGATGGTTTTAAAATAGAAACTAAATAACAATAAGGTAAATAACAAAATAATAAAAAGTAATCAAGCAAGGATATTAAAAGCCTAGAATTGATTTACACCGACTCCTACCTATGTGATTGACTAATGAATCAACGAATTCAACTTGGTTCTTCCTATTGAACACTTGCTCCAAATTCACAACTAACCACTTCCGTGCACTAGCTATGACTTTCACTAACTAATCTTCCAATTAATTAATGAAGATGATTAGAACTACAAGTATGGTTCACAATCGGGCTCGGTGGTCACAACTCACCCTATTGACAACCTAAGTAATTCCTTGGTTTTAGGTTGAAATATTGCTAAGCATTTAACCCTAACTCGTGAATTTATTCCTAAACGCACAAGGATAAAGGGAGCAATCAATTGGGGGCCCTTCCAATCAATTAGCAAACAAAACGTAAATACTTAGATAGGAAGAATAATCAAGTTTCATTCATCAAAATCAATTAATCAATTCACATAGTATTGGAGTGGTTCAATCAACCCTAGAATGGGTAATTTAGCCACTCATGGTCATCAAAAACAAATCAAGAATAATCATGAATGAATAAACTACAAAGGAGAAGAAATAATGGAAGAAAAAACTCTTAATCTTCAAATCTTTAATCCCACGCCTCCTTGTGTGTTCCTTGCCTCCAAGAGTCCAAAGTGCTTCCACAATGGTGGTCTTGCTCTCCCAAGTCAAGATTGGGGCTGAAAATAGGTTAGAAAACCTTTTATATCTCGTGTGAAACTCGTGGACAAGTTTGCCCCTCGCCACTTTTCGCCAGAAAATTTGCCTCATGGCTGGATCATGGCCTTACGATGCCTGGGCCATGCACTTGCGAAATTCTGCTTTCAACTTCATGGCTGAATCATGGCTTTACAATGGCTGGGCCGTGACATTTCGTCTTCAAATTCCTTTCATGGCTAATCCACGGCCTTGGCACCTTACAACGCTGTAAATTAACTTCAATTTTGCTCCAAATCATCAAACTTTAACACTTTTTCATACCATTTGATTCCTACACATTCAAACACCCAATATAAGTACAAAATACTATTGTTCACACTAAAATAATCCACAAAAGCACCAAAATATGATGTAACTAATACTAAAATATATGCATTTTTAGCCTAACATCACAACCCCACACTTAAGATTTTGCTCGTCCTCGAGCAATCTAACTCACAACCCACTTGGACAAATCAACCATAATACAAGACTCCAAACGATATTACCACACACCAGGCTTCATTCATGCTCAATACACAAGAGTTCTTCTTTCACATACCTTAGTCTAACTCAAAATGCTAAAGCCCTCAGCAATATCAAGATCACAAACCATCAAGCACATTTGAGAACAAGACTGATGCACTAGCTTAACTCTTGCGCAAGTACCATACATTCAAGGGTCCACAGTGTGTGTGTGCTCGTTCCCCCCTACAATTTCAATAATGAAACAGCGGACCTAAGCGGCAAGTGTTTAGAGAGTTCGCTCAATTCAACATATTTTTACTCATAATCACACGCTCAAATTACAACTTCCATCTCAAGCCTCAAGGGTCAACAATGGGGTATTATTCATACATTTCACAATATTTGGATGATTGGGGCCCTAGAAATTCAACCTCACTAGGGTGCCTTTGGCGTGTTCATACTCGAGGCTTTTGTATTCACCCTTAACCGAGCATAGGAACATTGCCCCCATCCTTTGTTCATCTCTACTTTTTCTTTCTTTGCACAATTTCTTTCTAAATTTTTTTTTCTTCTTTTATTTTTCCTTTCTTTTTCATCTACCCCCTTGCTTCATACCCTTTCATAGGCTCTCAAATGGTTGTTTTAAATCATTTTAGCTCACTTACCTCTCAGATTTTTTTTTTTCTTAAGCTCACTCTCTTCATCTTTGCTAATCAAAGGTCATGTTTACACTACCAACATACATAGGGGAAAACAAAGTGCTCAATAATTTCATAGTGGACACCCTAAACTTAGTCAAGTGCGCTTGAGTTAATGCTAGGAATCAGGCCCTTCTCTACTCTCCTAATGGTTCGTTTTTCCATCGTACAATGTGTCATCAGGCTTCAGACACAATGAATCAAACTAGGAAATTTATTCTTTCTTCTCTTTGTTATTACAACTAACTACTATTCAAAAATCATCAAAAGTACCCGGTTCAAAACAAAAGGCATCATCGGGAAAGAACCGTGGTCAAAAGAAAACCCAAAGATTAAGCCACTAATCTAAACAAAACAAAAAAAACTAAAGCAGTAAAAATACACCTACAAATCAAGATACCCCACCCCACACTTAATATCATGCATTGCCCTCAATGCATTAAAAATAAAAACTAAGGGTGATAGAGAAACTCCCTGGGGCTCTAAGCCCGAAGAGTATCCTTGTAAGTTTCCTTAGGGCATGAGGTACTCAGACTTCCCCCATAGCAGGAATTCATCTTCAAGCATGGTGGGTTTGCAGACACCCCACACTTAGACTTCAACCCAGTTGAAACCTGCAATACAAAGAAACTCACCAAGTAACATCCTTCAAAAGATAACATAATTTATTATTATTTTTTTTTGTATTTTTTATTTTTTTATTTTTTTTTTCTTTTACTTGTATACAATTACAATCACGGGTTGCCTCCCGAAAAGCGCCTTAGTTATAGTCGTGGCATGACATAACCCAGAGTCAATACTTTTTCCTCCACCTTGAGCTTATGAATCGCCTCCCCAATTGTAAGCCAACTCTCCGATTATGCTCTTGAGGTGGCACAAGTTCTTGCATGCCAAAAACTAAGCATCTCCTTTTGTGCGTAGTCACTAACTCAGGAATATCTTCGAATTGTTGGCTATGCTCCTGACCAAGCACCAAGTATACTATTTTGTACTCTTTGGCCTTCAAACGAGGATAGTCATCGTGTCTAGATGGTAATGAAAATTCCATAATGTAAGCACCATACACCTCATCCTTCAACTCTTCCATTGGCTCAAAAGGATCAATTTCCATGTCTCCCTCTAAAACCAGTGTAGAAAAGTGTCTAGAATGCGGTGCAACCCTCTCACACTTTGATTCATCGATCACATCCTCTTTCTGGTACGAGTTAGAGTCAACTACAATTTCAGGTTTAATTTTATTCTCTAATTCTAGCACCACATTTTCTTCATCTACATCTTCACACACCATATGGCTAGATGGTTGGCTTTCAACCCTTCTCTCATCTAATGGAAATTCACGCTTTAGATCTTCTACAATAGCCATGATTTCTTCTTCTAATTCCACGTCTTCTTAGCTAGTTAGTTGAATTCCCAATAGTGTAGCCAACTGATTCACTTGAGCTTCTATTTGGCTTAGTTGTGCTCTACGTCTGTCCCAAACCTTCTTCAGTTCAGCTTCGTATTCTTCCTCATCATCCTCTACTTCATTGTACCAACTGTTATCATAAGAGAAAGAAAAATCATCATAATAGGGGCTCGGGGAAGAATAAGACGTATTAGTACAACCATAATAATGATCACCTAGCCACATGTTATTTTCTAATGCCATGTTTTTTTTTAATCTAAAAAAAAATGTACAGAAACGAAGTTAATTGAATAAACAATTCAGCTATCCTAACAACTAAAATAACAATGTGTTCCCCGGCAACGGCGCCAAAATTTGATCACGCCCAACTACGCCCTATAAAAGGGACTAAGCGGTCGCAGCAAATATAGCTCGGTACTTAAAGTCCCGAGGTCGAATCCCACAGAGAACACTCGTAATTCAGTCGTTAATCTAACTAATTTATCTAATCAACCAACTTCAAGAGTTTATAATTTAATGGTGGTTTTAAAATAGAAACTAAATAACAATAAGGTAAATAACAAAATAATAAAAAGTAATCAAGCAAGGATATTAAAAGCCTAGAATTGATTTACACCGACTCCTACCTATGTGATTGACTAATGAATCAACGAATTCAAATTGGTTCTTCCTATTGAACACTTGCTCCAAATTCACAACTAACCACTTCCGTGCACTAGCTATGACTTTCACTAACTAATCTTCCAATTAATTAATGAAGATGATTAGAACTACAAGTATGGTTCACAATCGGGCTCGGTGGTCACAACTCACCCTATTGACAACCTAAGTAATTCCTTGGTTTTAGGTTGAAATATTGCTAAGCATTTAACCCTAACTCGTGAATTTATTCCTAAACGCACAAGGATAAAGGGAGCAATCAATTGGGGGCCCTTCCAATCAATTAGCAAACAAAACGTAAATACTTAGATAGGAAGAATAATCAAGTTTCATTCATCAAAATCAATTAATCAATTCACATAGTATTGGAGTGGTTCAATCAACCCTAGAATGGGTAATTTAGCCACTCATGGTCATCAAAAACAAATCAAGAATAATCATGAATGAATAAACTACAAAGGAGAAGAAATAATGGAAGAAAGAACTCTTAATCTTCAAATCTTTAATCCCACGCCTCCTTGTGTGTTCCTTGCCTCCAAGAGTCCAAAGTGCTTCCACAATGGTGGTCTTGCTCTCCCAAGTCAAGATTGGGGCTGAAAATAGGTTAGAAAACCTTTTATATCTCGTGTGAAACTCGTGGACAAGTTTGCCCCTCGCCACTTTTCGCCAGAAAATTTGCCTCATGGCTGGATCATGGCCTTACGATGCCTGGGCCATGCACTTGCGAAATTCTGCTTTCAACTTCATGGCTGAATCATGGCTTTACGATGGCTGGGCCGTGACATTTCGTCTTCAAATTCCTTTCATGGCTAATCCACGGCCTTGGCACCTTACAACGCTGTAAATTAACTTCAATTTTGCTCCAAATCATCAAACTTTAACACTTTTTCATACCATTTGATTCCTACACATTCAAACACCCAATATAAGTACAAAATACTATTGTTCACACTAAAATAATCCACAAAAGCACCAAAATATGATGTAACTAATACTAAAATATATGCATTTTTAGCCTAACATCAATTTTCTTTAACTTAGCAGCAATCTCAGCAGACACTTGGTCATCTATGGGTCCCTTCCTAGCAAGTTTTCTTTTTAAACTCCTAATGTTGATCAAATTAATAAGAGGTCTATCACTATCACTCAAGGCTTCCTCAACATTTATCACATCTTCCATGGGTGCTCGAAAATCAACCTCAGGAGACCCAGAGGATTCATGCACGGGTGGTTCCAACTGTCACGACCCAATTTCCAAGGGCTCGTGATGGCACCTAAACAACATTTGCCTAGGCGAACCAATGAAACAAGATGCGGAAAGAACAATAATATGAAAAGATCATAAATGGATATATAAATATAAAAGTGTGAAGTCCAAAAGAATATATCCACAAAAGAATTGGAGCATTCTAAGAGTGACTCAATAAAGTATGAATATACATCAAAGAAATCTTAGTCCTATCTCTAAGTGACTCCGGCGGTATGCCACCACGGTCTGTGTGGTCGGCTCACCTCAATCAAAAGTCTCAGAAGCCTCGGGAACCGCTAACGTCCGGGCTGCTGACTGGATGAAGGACCTGCGCACGTAGCAGAGTAAGTTATGAGCCGAAGCCCAGTAAGATCACCGACAGGCCCGCTAAGGTACCCTTGCGGGACAAGTCGCTACATGCATCATAAGCAACAACATACTATAGTAATCATACAATAAAGTAGTGAAATCACAAATAGATGTAACACATTCCATACACACAAGTAGTAACCAGAAGTCTCAAGGATTATGCCCATCCAACGTAAGGCATAGGTCAACTCAGCGGCGGTTTGGAGGTCCAATCTCTACTCCCGTGCCGACTAACCTAGACCTACGATGGACTAGCAACACCACTACTAAGTATCAACCATATACCGTGACCCGAAGTCACTATCACAATCATGAATAAGTAGACCAACGACCTGTAGTCGTTGGCTCATCTCAAATCTGTCTACGATCGCACCACACCCCCTGTCAAGTGCGTCGTATCTCAATAAATCAAGTGACCACACCACACCCCCTGTCAAGTGTGTCACATCTCAAAGATCAAGTGTCCACACCACACCCCCTGTAGAGTGTGACACATCTCATAGTATAGGCGACACCACACCCCCTGTCAAGTGTCCCTCTAACAGTATTAATATCCACGACATTAATAACAATAACAGAAATAATAACAGAAATATTAATAACGATAATATTTCACAGTCACCGTAACCCAGGTTGGTTATGCTAGCTGAACGTAAGGCGAAGGTTAACCCGACCACAGTTTGGGGGTACAATCCCTACTCCCATGTCGTCCAACCCAAGGTTACGTATAGACAGCACTACCCAACCCGGCACGTGAACAAATCAAGTACCAATATCATACAAAAGCCGGCAAAATCCTCGGCAAGACATTTATCATGACATGCCGGCAACATCCTCGGCCATGTCCCAAGTTCTTTCTATCTAAGCATGGCGTAGCAAGCATTACTACGATATAAATTTAAGCTACCTCGACGTAGCGTTTAGACCGGCACATACCTCGGTCGAGTCATAATCTCGCTATTTATAACAAACAATAATAGCAAGTAATTCACATCATTAATCCTGACCATTGTTAGGTATATATATGCGTACATGAAGCATACTAGCATGAAGGAAAAGTCCACAAGCACAATGGAGGTCAAGTCTCACTTACCTCGAAATTCGGGCTCAAATGCCGGGAAGAATCTCCTTTCCCGCTCGCCTTGTCCGCGAAGGACTCTCCACTAGGTCTATTAAGACAAGATATAGCACATATGAGTGCTCAATTATAGCTATTTAAGCCTATAGGCATCCTAGGGTAAAAATTACCAAAATGCCCCCGGGTAGGGCCGAGCCCTAAATTTACAAAATGTACTTTTCCGGACTCCCCACGCTCCCGTGAGTCCAAAAGTACACTTATATTCCACATGCGAGCCTTGCTCGATGTCTTTCCCCAATTCTTAAGAATCTAGGGTTCTAACCCATTTCCAAGAATCAACCCTTTGATTCTTGTGTTAATCAACATAAAGATGGATTGAAAGGGCTTACCTTAAGTGTAAGTATGATTGGGTCTTCAAGAAATACCCAAAAAATCGCCTCAAGAGCTCACCAAATGATTTTTATAAGTTATGAACCGAAATGGCCTTTTTATAGCAGTTTTTTTGCCTCTGTGACAGCTTCTTTTGAAAAACTCATAACTTTTGATAGGAATGTCCAAATGACCTGAAACCAGGGCCATTAGAACCACAACTAAAAGGGCTACAACTTTCATGTTTTGAGTGTTTCCTAATTCCTTACGAATTGGCCGGAAAATCAGCTTTTATCCGGCTGTTTGCGCCAAAACAGAACAGAAAAGTCGCACCAGATTTTCTACTGTTTTAGGGGAAAAACGGGACCCTACGAAGCTCGGAATGATCCCAAATTTTGCACACAAGTCATAAAATACTTGAGTGACATGCTCGTCAAGACGGAACTCAATTCGGACCTACAGAACTCAAAAAGTGGGTCCCACGGCAAAGGTTCAATTTTCGACTTTCGCCAAAATAGCGAAATTTAACCAAACGACCTCGGAATCCAATTCCGAAAGTTGCTACAAGTCACAAATGACTATACGAACCTAACGGAACTTTTGGATCTCTCATCGGAGCTCATTTGCTCAAATCGAGCTCGGAAACCTCTTTTAACTCTTTTAAACTTCCGAAACGGGGACTTTATCAAAAGTCCTACCAAACGAGGTCCGTTTTCAATTTTGAAGGTTGCTACATATCATAAATGACGAGACGGACCTAACGGTGCGCTCGGATTTTCCATCGGGGTTCGTTAACTCAAAACGACCTATCGAAACCCCAAATTCCTTTCCGGAATTTCATAAACGGATCCTTTTCTCGAAAACCTATCAAACGGACTCCGTTTCGACTCAGATTTCACAGACGGGTCATAAATGACCTAACGGAGCTTTTGGGACTGTCGACACGCAAATCGAGGTCCCGGATCCCGTAACGACTATTTGAGGGTCGTTACATTCTCCCCCACTTAGACTCTCGGCCGTCCTCGAACGAGCCTAAGTCTAAGGTAGGATCCACACACTAGCCACGGAGCTGGCACGGATTTCGAGGACCCCTCGGTACCACCCGAAATCAATAAAACTTAAAAATGCAAATTCAGGCTTGGAAAATACAAGGATTTCATACCTGAATCATCAAACAAGCGCGGATGCCTCTCACGCATCTTGGACTCAAGCTCCCAAGTGGCCTCGGCAATGGAGTGATGCCCCCACTGAACTCTCACAAGCGGGATCACCTTCGATCTCATCTTACGGACCTCTCTAGCCACAATAGCAATAGGCTCCTCCGAATAAGCTAAGTCGCCATCTACCTCCACGGAAGCCATATCGACCACATGAGACGGATCGTGAACATACTTCCGGAGCATGGACACATGGAACACCGGATGAACAGACAGAGAGGGAGGCAAAGCCAGTCTATAAGCAACGGCGCCAACGCGCTCCAATATCTCAAAAGGCCCAATGAACCTAGGACTGAGCTTGCCTTTCTTCCCAAATCTCATAACACCCTTCATGGGCGACACTCTGAGGAATACCCGGTCCCCAACCATGAACTCAAGATCTCTCCGCCTCCGATCTGCATACGATATCTGCCGGCTCTGAGCCGTGCGGAGTCGATCCTGAATAACCCGGACCTTATCTAAGGTCTGCTGCACCAAATCGGGCCCCAACACCTGGACCTCACCAGACTCGAACCAACCGATAGGCGAGCGACATCTCCGACCATACAATGCCTCAAACGGAGCCATCTGGATAGAAGCCTGATAGCTATTATTATACGCAAACTCTGCTAGCGGCAAATGGCTATCCCAATGGCCTCCAAATTCAATAGCACACGCCCTCAACATATCCTCGAGGATCTGAATGGTCCGCTCAGAATGGCCATCAGTCTGCGGGTGAAATGCAGTGCTGAGATCGACCCGAGTACCCAGCTCTCTCTGAAAAGATCTCCAAAACTGAGCTGTGAACTGAGCACCTCGGTCAGAAATGATAGAAACAGGAGCACCATGCAATCTCACAATCTGCTCAATGAAGATACGAGCCAGACGCTCCGAGGTATAAGTAGTCCTCACTGGAATGAAGTGAGCCGACTTCGTCAGTCGATCAACTACTACCCACACCGAATCATGCTTACCCATGGTCAGCGGCAAACCAACTACAAAATCCATAGTGATCTGCTCCCACTTCCACTCGGGAATGGGCATAGACTGGGTCACCCCGGCTGGCCTCCGGTGCTCATACTTCACCTGCTGGCAATTCAAACACCGAGATACATAATCAGCAACATCCCTCTTCATCCCTTTCCACCAATACAGCTCTCGAAGATCATGATACATCTTCGCAGTACCCGGATGAATGGAATATCTCGAACTGTGAGCCTCTGCCAAAATCATCTGCCTCAGCTCCACAATGGCTGGAACACATACCCGGCCGTTAAGCCGCAAAGCACCATCATCACCAATCACGAACGAGGACACTCCCCCACTCAGGACCCTGTCCCGGAGATCTCTCAGATAAGGATCCTCGAACTGCCTTTCCCGAATCTGGGAAGCTAAAGACGACTGAGACCCCACATATGCAAGCACCCGGCCTGGAACAGAATCATCAAACCGAACCCCACTAATGGACAAAGCCTGCAACTCACGGGCCAACGGCCTCATATCAGCATCAAGATAGGCGAGGCTACCCATGGACTTCCTACTCAAGGCATCGGCTACAACATTAGCCTTTCCGGGATGATACCGGATAGAAAGATCATAATCCTTCAGCAGCTCTAACCAGCGGCGCTGTCTCCCGTTCAAGTCCTTCTGAGTGAACAAGTACTGGAGACTCTTATGATCGGTGAATATCTCACATGGCTCGCCATAAAGATAGTGCCTCCACAACTTCAGTGCAAACACGACAGCTAACAGCTCCAAATCATGGACAGGATAATTCTTCTCATGGACTTTCAGCTGTCTCGAAGCATAAGCTATCACCTTACCCTCCTGCAACAGAACGCTACCCAGGCCAACACCCGAAGCATCACAATATACGGTGAATCCCCCGGATCCACTAGGCAAGGCCAACACTGGCGCTGAAGTCAACAGAGTCTTAAGCTTCTGAAAGCTAGACTCACAGGCATCGGACCACAGGAAAGGAACATTCTTCTGGGTCAACTTCATCAGAGGTTCTGAAATAGAAGAAAACCCCTCGACGAACCGCCGATAATAACCTGCCAAGCCTAAGAAACTCCGAATCTCTGTAGGAGAAGTAGGCCTAGGCCAACTCTGAACGGCCTCTATCTTCTTCGGATCAACACACACCCCATCCTTGGTCACCACGTGACCTAGGAAAGATACAGAACTGAGCAAAAATTCACACTTGGAGAATTTGGCATACAACTGCTGATCCCTCAGAGTCCGAAGAACAAATCTCAAATGCTGCTCATGCTCCTCCCTGCTCCTCGAATAAATCAAGATATCATCGATAAACACAATGACGAAGGAGTCAAGGTAGGCCTTGAACACTCGGTTCATCAGATCCATGAAAGCAGCTGGGGCATTCGTAAGCCCGAAAGACATCACCAGAAACTCATAGTGGCCATATCGGGTACGAAAAGCAGTCTTGGAAACGTCCTCGGACCGAATCCTCAACTGATGATACCCCGACCTCAAATCAATCTTCGAGAAAAAGGTAGCACTCTGAAGCTGATCAAACAAATCATCAATACGCGGCAAAGGATACCTATTCTTGATAGTAACCTTATTCAGCTGCCGGTAATCAATACACATCCGCATAGAGCCATCCTTCTTCTTCACAAATAATACTGGGGCACCCCATGGAGACACATTGGGCCTAATGAAGCCCTTATCGAGCAAATCCTGAATCTGCTCCTTCAGCTCCCTCAACTCAACAGGAGCCATACGATACGGGGGAATAGATTTAGGCTGAGTGCCTGGCAATAGATCAATTCAAAACTCTATCTCCCGCATAGGCGGCAAACCCGGCAAATCATCAGGAAACACATCCGGATACTCACAAACAACCGGAACTCTATCGAGGGATAACTCCTCTGCCCGGACATCCCGAACTGAAGCAATATATCCCTCGCACCCACTAGATATCATCCTCTGCGCCTCCAAGAAAGAAATGATCCTACTCTTCGGAGAAGGCCTGGAACCTCTCCATACAACCCGAGACTCACCCTCTGCCCCGATCGTCACGGACTTGGCATGGCAATCCAAAGTCGCATGACAGGAAGCCAGCCAATCCATGCCCATAATGACATCGAAATCAGACATATCGAGCAGCATCAGGTCCACTAAGGACTCTACACCACAGATGGAGATCATACACTGCCGATAACCCCTATCTACACATATAGAAGACCCGACAGGGGTGGCAACCATAAAGGGATCATCTAAGAAGACCAGATCCCTGCCCAAGCAAGGGGCAAATCCCGGCGACACATACGAATAGGTAGACCCCGGATCAACAAGAGCATAAGCATCGCAGCCACAGACAGAAATAATACCTGTGATGACATCATTGGATGCCTCAGCATCCTGACGAGTCATAACATAGACCTGCGCCGAGCCTCCTGAACCCGGAGCTCTCTGAGACTGCTGTCTAGGAGGAATCTGAGAAACGGGCCTGGCGGCCTGAGGACCAGAGGGTACCATAGCTGCGGATCCCTGGCGACCTGATGAAACATAAAGGCAACTCCTGACATAGTGCTCTGGAGACCCACACTCAAAACATCCATCACCTCTACCTCCTCTACCGCCTCTACCACCTCTGCTGCCACGACCACCTCCAGACGAACACCTCCCATGATGCCTCTGATGGCACCTCCCGCACTGCGGCGGACCAGACTGCGAAGAGCCACCCCGCCTCTGGGATGACTGAGGCCTCGGGGTCTCTGAAGAAAAATTCTGGGCAGGCAAAGCAGCAGCCTGGGGCCTAGACTGAGAACGGCCCTGATGACCCTGACCCTTCTGAGCAGATCCACTATACCCACCAGACTGACGCGACCTCTTGCCCGCCCTCTCCGCGTCAGCCCTGGCGAAGATATCCTCCATCCGCCGCGCCACATCAACTATCTCAAAATATGACTTGTTGCCCATATCAGGGGCAACAGCTACCTGCAAGCGGGGATGAAGACCCTCAACAAACCAGAGGACCTTGTCCCTCTCCTGAGCCACCATAGCCGGCGCAAACTGAGACAACCATAAGAACCTGGTGTCATACTCTGAAACAGACAGGTTTCCCTGCCTCAACCCCTCAAACTCGCGCCTCTGAGCATCGTACTAACTCTGGGGCACGAACCTGCTCATGAACATAGACACGAACTCAGCCCAAGACAAAGGAGGGAGGTCACTAGACCTCTGCCGCATCATGGAGACCCACCATGTCTCTGCATCTCCCGATAATCTGAAAGAAGCACACTGCACCCCTAAGGTGTCTCTAGTACCAAGAACTGTCAAAATCTTCTCACACTTCTGAATGTACCTCTGGGCAGTACATGTAGCTGAGGTACCGTCGAACTCTGGAGGCTGAAGCTTCATGAATGACTCTATCCTCTTGGCAACCTCCCCAGTGCCCATAGGAGGAGTAGAAATAACAGGACCTGCCTGAGGAGCAGAAGCAGAAGGCTGGGCAATATGATCAGGAGCAGCCTCAGAAGTAGGCGTGCTCATAACAGGTGTGGTCGGCTGAGGAGCCGAAACAGGAGCTGCAACATCATCTCTGACAGGGACCTGATGGCTAGACAAGGCCATCAGTCTCATATACTCCTCTGAAGAGATCACAACGGTGCCTGGCACAACAGCAGGCACAGGGGGAATAGATGCTGACAGAGTCGCTGCGGACACCGCAGGGATAGCTGTGTCCTGCCTAGTGGCTGACGGGCGACCTGCCCGAGTCTTCTTAGCAGCTGGCGGCTGCGTAGGTGCTGATGGCTCTCCCGCAGACGCGGGTGTAGTAGATGCAGCCCTCCTGGCTGAGGATGCTCGCGTCCTCGCCATCTCATACAATACACGAAAAAGGGTCAGCACCTATATAAGCTACTCAGCACGAATAGAGATGAAACGAAGGGAAAACATTTCCTAACATGCCCTTGTAGCCTCTTGCTCATAAGTATGGTCGACAACATACCCATAAGCAAGACTCTACTCAGACACTGCTCCAAGACTCCTAGGACTCGAATTAGAACCTAGGGCTCTGATACCAAACTGTCACGACCCAATTTCCAAGGGCTCGTGATGGCACCTAAACAACATTTGCCTAGGCGAACCAATGAAACAAGATGCGGAAAGAACAATAATGTGAAAAGATCATAAATGGATATATAAATATAAAAGTGTGAAGTCCAAAAGAATATATCCACAAAAGAATTGGAGCATTCTAAGAGTGACTCAATAAAGTATGAATATACATCAAAGAAATCTGAGTCCTATCTCTAAGTGACTCCGGTGGTATGCCACCACGGTCTGTGTGGTCGGCTCACCTCAATCAAAAGTCTCAGAAGCCTCGGGAACCGCTAACGTCCGGGCTGCTGACTGGATGAAGGACCTGCGCACGTAGCAGAGTAAGTTATGAGCCGAAGCCCAGTAAGATCACCGACAGGCCCGCTAAGGTACCCTTGCGGGACAAGTCGCTACATGCATCATAAGCAACAACATACTATAGTAATCATACAATAAAGTAGTGAAATCACAAATAGATGTAACACATTCCATACACACAAGTAGTAACCAGAAGTCTCAAGGATTATGCCCATCCAACGTAAGGCATAGGTCAACTCAGCGGCGGTTTGGAGGTCCAATCTCTACTCCCGTGCCGACTAACCTAGACCTACGATGGACTAGCAACACCACTACTAAGTATCAACCATATACCGTGACCCGAAGTCACTATCACAATCATGAATAAGTAGACCAACGACCCGTAGTCGTTGGCTCATCTCAAATCTGTCTACGATCGCACCACACCCCCTGTCAAGTGCGTCGTATCTCAATAAATCAAGTGACCACACCACACCCCCTGTCAAGTGTGTCACATCTCAAAGATCAAGTGTCCACACCACACCCCCTGTAGAGTGTGACACATCTCATAGTATAGGCGACACCACACCCCCTGTCAAGTGTCCCTCTAACAGTATTAATATCCACGACATTAATAACAATAACAGAAATAATAACAGAAATATTAATAACGATAATATTTCACAGTCACCGTAACCCAGGTTGGTTATGCTAGCTGAACGTAAGGCGAAGGTTAACCCGACCACAGTTTGGGGGTACAATCCCTACTCCCATGTCGTCCAACCCAAGGTTACGTATAGACAGCACTACCCAACCCGGCACGTGAACAAATCAAGTACCAATATCATACAAAAGCCGGCAAAATCCTCGGCAAGACATTTATCATGACATGCCGGCAACATCCTCGGCCATGTCCCAAGTTCTTTCTATCTAAGCATGGCGTAGCAAGCATTACTACGATATAAATTTAAGCTACCTCGACGTAGCGTTTAGACCGGCACATACCTCGGTCGAGTCATAATCTCGCTATTTATAACAAACAATAATAGCAAGTAATTCACATCATTAATCCTGACCATTGTTAGGTATATATATGCGTACATGAAGCATACTAGCATGAAGGAAAAGTCCACAAGCACAATAGAGGTCAAGTCTCACTTACCTCGAAATTCGGGCTCAAATGCCGGGAAGAATCTCCTTTCCCGCTCGCCTTGTCCGCGAAGGACTCTCCACTAGGTCTATTAAGACAAGATATAGCACATATGAGTGCACAATTATAGCTATTTAAGCCTATAGGCATCCTAGGGTAAAAATTACCAAAATGCCCCCGGGTAGGGCCGAGCCCTAAATTTACAAAATATACTTTTCCGGACTCCCCACGCTCCCGTGAGTCCAAAAGTACACTTAGATTCCACATGCGAGCCTTGCTCGATGTCTTTCCCCAATTCTTAAGAATCTAGGGTTCTAACCCATTTCCAAGAATCAACCCTTTGATTCTTGTGTTAATCAACATAAAGATGGATTGAAAGGGCTTACCTTAAGTGTAAGTATGATTGGGTCTTCAAGAAATACCCAAAAAATCGCCTCAAGAGCTCACCAAATGATTTTTATAAGTTATGAACCGAAATGGCCTTTTTATAGCAGTTTTTTTGCCTCTGTGACAGCTTCTTTTGAAAAACTCATAACTTTTGATAGGAATGTCCAAATGACCTGAAACCAGGGCCATTAGAACCACAACTAAAAGGGCTACAACTTTCATGTTTTGAGTGTTTCCTAATTCCTTACGAATTGGCCGGAAAATCAGCTTTTATCCGGCTGTTTGCGCCAAAACAGAACAGAAAAGTCGCACCAGATTTTCTACTGTTTTAGGGGCAAAACGGGTCCCTACGAAGCAAGGAATGATCCCAAATTTTGCACACAAGTCATAAAATACTTGGGTGACATGCTCGTCTAGACGGAACTCAATTCGGACCTACAGAACTCAAAAAATGGGTCCCACGGCAAAGGTTCAATTTTCGACTTTCGCCAAAATAGCGAAATTTAACCAAACGACCTTGGAATCCAATTCCGAAAGTTGCTACAAGTCACAAATGACTATACGAACCTAACGGAACTTTCGGATCTCTCATCGGAGCTCATTTGCTCAAATCGAGCTCGGAAACCTCTTTTAACTCTTTTAAACTTCCGAAACGGGGACTTTATCAAAAGTCCTATCAAATGAGGTCCGTTTTCAATTTTGAAGGTTGCTACATATCATAAATGACGAGACGGACCTAACGATGTGCTCGGATTTTCCATCGGGATTCGTTTACTCAAAACGACCTATCGAAACCCCAAATTCCTTTCCGGAATTTCATAAACGGATCCTTTTCTCGAAAACCTATCAAACGGACTCCGTTTCGACTCAGATTTCACAGACGGGTCATAAATGACCTAACGGAGCTTTTGGGACTGTCGACACGTAAATCGAGGTCCCAGATACCGTAACGACTATTTGAGGGTCGTTACACCAACCTTTTTACAGTTTTCCCTTCCCCCTCAGGAACAGCTTCAAACCCCTCTTCCTTCTCCCCTTCATCCACAACTACATTTAAGGGATAGGCAAAATTTACCTGATACTGATAAATGATCATTGCCCTTGACAAGTCCTCAACCTGTTCAACAATTGATTCAGCCGTGGGAACTGGTCCTTCCCCCTGAATTTCTGGTTCAGGTACTTGTGGGATTGTTTCAGGAATTTCAGGGTTCGGGTCTGTGGTGTCCATGGGTGAAGGAAGGTTGAGATTTTGTGGTTGATCAGAAGTAGGTGCAGATGAAGAATTTTAAGGAGAAAGAGACATTCTTGCAATACGATTTAGGAGATATGTGATTATTCTTTCTGAAATTTTGAGAGTGCAATTGGAAAAAAAAGTGAAAGAATAATAGGAAGAAAGAGTGTATTTATATAATGAAATAGGTAGTGGAGGTTGAGTGTTAAACGATCACAATTACCTCATGGAAAAACATGCAGCCGTTACTGGACTCTTGGGAGTCTCCCGGAAAAATAGAGTCGTTAAGCTTTCAAGTTACCTATTCTGAATGGGAATTGTTCCTCCGATGGGACTCTTATGCAGTTTAGATCTGATTAGGATTCCTAGTGGGATTTATCCTAATTACAAGTTACCTATAGCCTTAATCTTCTAAGATAAATGAATAATAATGAGTGCATACCTGATTTTAACACGAAAAATCAGTGTCCTTCCAATTTGAAACACTTTTGTTCAATCTGAAATTCTAATAGCATAAGGGTAACATCATTCAATTTTAGCAACTTTAAACAAAAATTATGGCATAAGAGTATACAATAAAGAATTAAACTGGACTGAAGATTTCACATTGACTTGAATAAAATTCATTTTAGGTGCAATTTTCTAGCCAATTATAAGGTAAAGCATTGATGATTTTAAGTGAATTTAATCATCCCTAATTCCAACCTATTTCTTTCAAAATTATCTCTTCCTAAAGCTTTTGTGAAAATGTCAGCAATTTGCTTTTCAGTAGGACAAAAAGCTATGGTGATCAATCCTTTTTCATAGTTATCTCTTAGGAAATGATGTCTTATATCAATGTGTTTTGTTCTTTTGTGATGCAATGGATTTTTTGTCATGTTAATAGCACTAGTGTTGTCACAAAAGATAGGAACAGTTCCTACATCAACACCAAAATCCTGTAATTGTTGTTTGATCCACAACAACTGTGAACAACATGAGGCAGCTGCTACATATTCAGCCTCAGCAATGGAAAGTGCCACTGAATTTTGTTTCTTGGTTCCCTAAGAGACCAAACACTCACCAAGAAAATGTGCCATACCTGAGGTACTTTTTCTATCAACAAGTAAACCTGCATAGTCAGCATCAGTATATCCAACAAGATTAAAACTACCACCTTTTGGATACCAAAGTCCCAAGGGACCTGTTCCCTTCAGATATCTCAATATTCTTTTAACAGCTTTCAAATGAAATTCCTTAGGATCTAACTGAAACCTAGCACACAAACAATCACTGAATACAATATCAGGTCTACTAGCAGTTAGATAAAGTAGAGAACCAATCATACATCTATACAATTTTTGATCAACTGATGTTCCATGTTCATCAAGATCCAATTTTGTGGCAGTGGCAATAGGTGTGTCAATTTCCTTAGCATTATCCATATCAAACCTTTTAAGTAATTTCTTAACATACTTTTGTTGATGGATCATAGTTCCATTTGAGGTTTGCTTAATTTGTAAACCCAAAAAGAAATTGAGTTCACCCATCATGCTCATCTCAAACTCACTCCCCATCAAGTTTGCAAATTCCTTACTTAAATTTTCACAAGTAGCACCAAAGATTATATCATCTACATAAATTTGAACAATTAAGAGATGCTTACCTTTTTCTTTCAAAAATAGTGTGCTATCAATTTTACCTCTTTTGTATCCATGCTGAAGTAGAAATTTTGATAGCCTTTCATACCATGCTCTTGGTGCCTGCTTGAGTCCATACAAGGCCTTGTCCAACTTGTACACATGTTCAGGGAACTGTTCATTCTCAAAGCCTGGAGGTTGCTTAAAATACACTTCTTCTTTAAGTATCCATTCAGAAATTCACTCTTAACATCCATTTGATGTAGAGTAAATTCCATGTATGTAGCAAAGGCTATGAGAAGTCTTATTGCTTCCAGTCTAGCAACTGGAGCAAAAGTCTCATCATAGTCGATGCCCTCCTCTTGACTATACCCCTGAACAACTAACCTGGCCTTATTTCTTGTTACCATGCCATCCTCATCAAGTTTGTTTCTGAAAATCCATTTTGTTCCTATTATGGACCTGTTCCTTGGCTTGGGTTCCAGATGCCAAACTTGACTTCTTTGGAATTGATTCAATTCCTCCTGCATAGCATTGATCCAATCTGCATCCTTCAGTGCTTCTTTCACATTTTTGGGTTCAAAAACAGATAGGAAAGCACTAAAGGCACACAGATTGTGATTTTTAACTGCTGATCTAGTTTGTATCCCAGCAGTCTTATCTGAGATTATTGGATCCACAGGATGTGACCCTTGATACTTGTAAGGCATGAGTATCAATCCATTGTCAGAAGTCCCTTGCTGAGGAACAGTCCCTGAGGGAGTGGTACTTCCAATTTGTGAGGTGGAACAACCATTTATTCCCCCTGTTTCTGTGCTACTCTTTTCAGTTCTGTCCTGAGGAACAGTTCCTTGCAGTTCACCTCTCACAGCGTCCCCATCCAATGTCTGCATTTGTGGATCAATTTCACCATGTTTCAGCATTCCAATCTCTTCATCCTCTTGTACCTGTTCTTGAATAAGACTGTCAGTTTCGTCAAATTTAACATGCATGCTTTCTTCAATTTTCAATATTTTCTTGTTAAAGACTCTATAAGATTTACTATTTGAAGAATAACCAACAAAGATTCCCTCATAAGCATTTGCAACCAAAAGCCCTAAGATGAGAGATGTTTGGTTTTCTTCCCTTTAGAAGCTCATATGGAGTCTTTTCTATTAAAGGCCTTGTCATACATCTATTTATTATGTAGCATGCAGTATTGATGGCCTCAGCCCAAAAATTCTGTGGAAGATTTCTAGATATTAGCATAGTCCTTGCCATTTCCTCTAGAGTCCTATTTTTCCTTTCCACTACACCATTTTGTTGTGGAGTTCTAGGTGAAGAAAAATTGTGATTAATGCCATTTTCATTACAAAAATTGAAAAACATATGATTTTCAAATTCAGTTCCATGATCTGACCTGATGGCAACAGTATGACTATCTACAGTTCTCTGAGCTTTCTTAGCAAAAATTGAAAATGCATTAAATGCTTCTTCTTTAGATGCAAGAAATATAGTCCATGTAAATCTGGAGTAATCATCCACCAATACCATAACATACTTCTTACCTCCACGACTCATTATTCTCATTGGTCCACATAAATCCATATGGACCAGTTCCAAAGGTTTAGTGGTACTTACCTGTTTCTTTGGTTTAAAGGAGGATTTTACCTGCTTCCCCCGGCAAATGCTTCACATACCTTTTTATCCTTAAACTTGATGTTAGGAAGACCTATCACCAAATTCTTGGACACAAGTTTGTTCAGTTGCGAAAGCCTGGAATGGCCAAGTCTTTTGTGCCATAGGAGGGGATCATTTTGCACCACACTTAAGCAACTCAAGCTTCCATCAGATAGTGTCAACAAGTCTACCTTGTAGATGTTTCCATGTCTATTTTCCTGCAAAATAATCTCTCCAGAAGCTTGGTTAGTCACAGTACATCCAGTAGATGAGAAATTAACATTATTACCTTTGTCACACAAATGAGATATACTCAATAAGTAATGCTTCAGCCTATCTACTAAAAACACATTGTCTATACTATGTGAATCAGACCTACCTACCTTTCCAATGCCAATGATTTCCCCTTTCTTACCATTACCGAAGGAAACACTTCCTCCTTGAAAGGCTGAGAGTGAAAGGAACAGTTCCTTATGTCCTGTCATGTGCCTTGAGCAACCACTGTCCATGTACCATTTGTGGTTTTTCTCCTTCACTCTAGCCTGAAAAAGAAAACTAGGGGTTAATTTTAAGAACCCAAACTTCCTTTCCTTTAGAAAAAGGATGAATCAGATCTCTCCTAGCCCAGAATAGTAATGGTTTCTTTGTGTGAACAGTTTTCTTTCTTACAGAATTTTGAACAGGTTTATAGGACCTGTTCCTCTGTACAGCCATTTTTAAAGATTTGCAATTTTCTTTCCAGTGACCAGTATTCCCACAGTGAGTGCATAGCCAGTTTTCAGGAAGTGATAGGTACTTACTCTTTGGATCCCATTTGGATGAAGACTATGCTTTCATGAATCCAATACCCTTCCTGTTACTACTATGATTTTCCTATAACCATTCTAGTACTTCAGAAGACTTGTTCCATTTTACAGTTTTTCCTAACTCCATTTTTGTTTTAACCAAGTCTTCTTCCAAAGATCTTATCTTCTCATCCTTTTTGCACAATTCATCAACTGTGACTTTCAGTTTCTCTTCAGCAATGATCTGATGAGAATTAGCAATGCCTTTACCCTTTTCGACTGTTTTAACATTTTCTAATTCCTGAACAGTTGATTCAAGTGTGAGGACCTGTTCCTCAAGCATGCTAATCTTTCTTTTCAGAGTGTCATTTTTAATTACTGCCTTTTTGTATTCTGCTCCTAAACTATCAATTTCATCATGCAGTTGATGTTTGCCATCCCTTAGAGATTTAAACTCATTTAACACAGTATGAAATACTTTAACTAATTTCTCTCTAGGCATGCTTTTCACATCTTGTCTAAGTTTAGAAACAAATACCTCAGCATCTTCTTCATTATCTGAGTCTTCAAGAGCCATTAGAGCAAGATCCTCATCCAGATCATCATCAGATACTTCATCCTCACTATCTTGCCATCCTACAACCATTGCTTTGGAATTTCCACTTTTCTTACGGACCTGTTCCCTAGCCTTTTTCCTTTCCTCAATATATCTCTTCCTCCATTCTCCTTCCATGATTGGACATTTGCTGATGTAGTGCTCCATGCTGCCACATTTGAAGCATTCTCCAGCCTGTTTCATGTTAGAAGACCTACCCTGTCCACTAATCCCCCTTTTTCTTATTTAAATAGTTTTGAACACTTTTAGCGATAAAGACCAGTTCCTTATCATCAATAGGCTTATCAGCAGCAGTTAAGGCTAGATTAGGTTCAATTTTAACTGGTACTCCTATGTTTTTAACCTTTTTCCTTAGTTCATAAGTCTTTAAATTACCTATAAGCTCATCTAAGGATAAGGTGGTCAGATCCTTGCTTTCTATGATAGCACAAGCTTTAATCTCCCAAGAATCTGAAGAACCCTAGTTAGGATCTTTTCTACTCTATCTTCCACAGTTAAAACCCTTCCCAAAGAAATAAGTTCAGATGCAATGGCATTAAATCTAGTATACATTTCAGAGATTGATTCTTCTTCTTTCATTTTAAAACTTTCATATTCAGCAAAAAGAAGTGTACCTCTAGACCTTTTTACCTGACTTGTTCCTTCATGTGCAACTTGTAGAGCATCCCAAATTTTCTTTGCAGTGGTATACCCTCTAATTCTAGTGCACTCGTCAGGACTGAGTCCACCAACAAGCCACTTCCTAGCTTTTGCATTCTTTTCCCATTGCCTTATGTCTTCAGCATTGCATTCTCTTCTGGTTTTGGGAACATCATTTCCCTCAGCATCCTTTTTCATTGGAATCATGGGACCTTCAGTCACTATGTCATGTCCCATAATTCATAGTCCTCAGCTTGAAGATGATCTCGCATCCTTTCCTTCTACCATGAATAATATTTTCCATTGAACAAAGGTGCTCTAACCATTGACTGACCCTCACTGTTCTCTCGTGATGTACTCATCTAATCCTAGGTGTTAGCCTTTTCAAGGATAACCCGCTCTGATACCAATTGTTATTTCCCAAGATACACCACTTTACTGTTTTAAGGACCAGTTCCTTAAAATGTGTTCCTTTACTATGTTATGTGCGGAATTCAAACTGTAAGTAAATGAACACCTAATATTTAGCGTGGAAAAACCCCTTGACCTCGGGATAAAAAAAACCACGACCTACTCTTCCAAGTAGGATTTCAACTTCACTATGTAAAAGACTCACTTGGTTACAAGACTACCTTCTTACTAACCTAGGACTAACTCTAATCCTTTAGTGACCTCTTTCACGATCAGTGAAGCTTTGTCAAGTACACGACTTGAACTAGAAAGATACAACTCGATAATGCCTACTACAGTTGAACTAAGACTGAACTTTTACAAGACTCAATCTAAGGAACATGTTCTTACTTAGTTCCCTGTAGCTTACTGATTACACAAATAAGATAATGACTCTTTTAATGCTCTACTCGACTCTCTCTATATTTGTGTGTCTCAATGGCTGATATGCTCCACATTTTATAGCTTCAGCAACCAAAAAGTCTTGAGTAATTAAAACTCCAAAGCTCCCAAGAGTTTGAGTTCTAATTGAACTCTTCACTTTAAGCATCCGGATCTTTTAGCCTTTATCCATTATTTATGCAATCTTTTCATATCACGTTTAGACCTGCATAATTATCAAGATAAACATTAGTCTAAGGATAATTAATAATATCTCAGCTTAAATGATTTTGCATGAATTATCTATTTAGCTGCAGTGATTCAAAGGAACAGTTCCTTTGAATCCGTTCCTTAACCATCAGTCAAAACTCCAAGCTTATCCAAGCTAACAAAGTAAAATAGAGTTCAATATAGCGCAAAATTGTAATTATGCTAGGGAGTCATAAAAAGATTTGTGCTTTAAAATAAGACAGATTACCTTTTACCCCAAGTAAAGGAGCTTCCAAAGTTCAAATGTCTCCTTCCCTTCTTTCCCCACGACGTAGTTCTTTTTTTAGATAAAGTTAAATGGGTCTAGGGGTCTTCTAAAGTAGGACAATGGACCATCGATATATCCTTTTGGGCAAAAGATATATAGTATCTTCCAATGCTGATAATTTGACCATCTATATAATTTTCAATTATTGATCACAATATCAAAAACCACATTCATTGCTGTCTGATTTGTAGTCCAGTTTATCCGAGGTTCTTGCTTCTTCTACGTGCTTGCGAGTTACCAAGAACTTGCCTTCTGCGCTTTCAGGCTAAATAATTATTTTCCTTAAAGTTGGTTTCCTTATTGTATTCCCCAACCACTTGCAACATGAATAAATTTGTAAAGTTATGATACTAGTATCTTATATTTTACTAAATAAACCCCAAATTGAAATATCTCCTATGCCAAGCTTTTGCAGGGCATATGCATATAAGATAGGCCAGGGATCATACTTAATAATGTGCTTTTAAGGGCAATACAAACAAATCCGATAATAGTACAAAAAGATATCCAAAGGCTTTGTTTTTCTATATTTAATGCATTAACTTTATGAATCGATAGAATAAATAATTTATACTATCAGATTATAAAACAATATTTGTCACAAAAGAATTTATACTTTCAGATTATAAAACAATATTTGTCACAAAAGAAACTCGTAAAAATTTCAAGGTCGCAAAAACTATGAAGGACGAATAAACTGATCATCATATATAAGATCGTCCCAAGTTTATTACTGAACGTCCACATTGATGAATTATGTTAAAAAATCGTCACAAATCGTCATAAATGTTCCTAGATCACATAAGCTGTACGTATATCTGGGTCGTTAAGGTGAGCATTATATTGACTTCGGGAAATGCTGATATTTGCCGCCAGCAATTGCTAACTACTACTGGCCATGGCCACCCAATGGTCTGCTAAGAAAACATGTATATGGGAATGTGGGAAGAAACCAACTCCATCAACAAAGCATACTTTAATTTACCCTAAAAAGGCAAAAAAAGGCAGTATTATTTCATCACATAAAGCCTGTGAGGGGGACAATAGTTAGGGATGGAGTGGCCCTCCAAACATGTTTGTGTATTGACTATATTACAAGCTTTGTAATAAAGATCCCTTTGAGAAGACTAGCTATTCCACCACAATACTTTTATGATTTATCAAACAATAAAAGGAAAAAGTTATATAAGACATGACTTGTCTAAATGGTGCATGCATGCAAGAAAAAGTTATGTGCTGAAGGAACACGCAATTTCTCTAATAAAAAGGGCCAACAGACCAGCTCATTTAGTACTTAATTCTCTCAACCACACAACACAATATTGCATCTTACTCTCTAATATAACTCATTTTGCCTTTTCTTTTCTTCTTCTCCGATCTTCTTAGTCAAAGACACAAGTCCTGTAGGAACTAATGGAGAATTTTACAGCTTTTCAAAGAGTGAAACACGTAGCAGCTATGACTATGGCTGCTTTGTTTCTAGGAGGAAACATTATATTGTCTAAAGTTGCAGCAGATGATGGTATGACCATGAGAGTTATGGTTGCTTATAGGTGGCTCTTTGCTACTGCCTTTCTTGGTCCCATTGCTATCGTCGTCGAATGGTAAGTAATTAACGTGCTCAGTGCTCATCTTCGTCTTGCCTTGATTCAATAAAAATTCTTAAATAGATAATGTCATAGTGTAAAAATAACATTACCTGGAAATATCTCGCGGCCTTTTAGTCGGATATCCGTTGAAATTGTACACCCCACAACTATTTCCGATGGCTCATCGAAATTACTTTTTCCAATATAGAAACTTACATAAATCCAATAGTTATGGAGTAGTTTGAAGCTCATCACCTATACGGTTAAACTTTTCTTTTTTAACTTTTTCCCAAATGGTGGCTCCTATTTCTTTTTAAGTTTTTGAGAAAAACAAAATTAAGAGGATCTCGTGTGTATTTGTAGTTATTGCATGCAATTATAGGTAGTCAATTTAAAAAGTATAAGCAAGATCATGAATACTCTTCATCACAATTCAAGCGACTAACAGAGATTTCCCTCTTCTGTTATTGGTGACAGAATCGTTGACTACATAAGACTTCTTGGACAAGTCAAGAGATTACTGACGGGATATTCTTAACTTGACTCTTATTTTTGTAGGAATAAACGGCCAAAACTCACTTGGACTGTCATTTTGCAAGCATTTCTATCAGGACTGCTAGGGTAAGTGATCAAGTCTTTCTTTTCAAATTTTCCTTAAATTGTTAAAGGGATTTCTTTTTTAGTTTGCTACATAAAAAACAATATCTGACAATAGTTACGAATACAATTTTAAGAGGAGAACCATCATGACTCTTAAATGTTCGTGTAATAAGCCATTTGTTTAGTAGCATAAGCAGATTCTTAAAGTGGCAAAATTCTAGATTTGACTAAAATGTGTTTGGGAATCGGGATAGACGTAAACGTCTTCTCAAAGATAATATCTTTTATCCGACCAAAATAGATTGATCGCCCTTTTAATTTGATCTTTTATTCTTTTTATGCAATTTTTTTTTAAATAGGAGTAGAGTAGTATTTTCTAGTTTAATTAGATTCTCCTCTTGCCACCTTCCTGATAGTCATCTCAAATTCAAGTATATGTTTGGGTGAATTATTACGGAATATACTGATTTGGGCACAATTGTTTGGGTGAATTATGAAGCATATGTTTTTGTTTCCATTTGTATTACGATTTTCTACCTCAAATTTTTTTTAGATGTTTTTTCCATAGAGTAAAATGTTTTCCCATACTAATTGATCTTACTTCCAATGGTATTTCAGGGGGTCGCTGTTTTCAATTTTATTTTATACAAGTGTGATATTGACATCTGCTACATTTGCTACCGCAATATACAATCTCATCCCGGCAATGACGTTTGTCATAGCAGTCCTTCTCAGGTCGATATCTCTTTTATTAATTCTTATGTTATGTATAGGTGTTTGGACAAAGATATGGTTGAAGTTTGAAAAGATAAGTTTTTAAAGTCGAAGTTAAAAAATTATATTTAAAAGTTAAAAGTTGTATTTGGACAAGTATTTTATTTTAAAAATTAAAGTTTAATGAGTAGAAAAAAATTCTTTAAAAACCTTGTACATTGAAAAATTCATTTTCAACTTTGAATCACAAAAATGGTGTAATCGGATAAACAAACAATGTTTTGAAAAAAAAAAAAGAATGAAATAATTTAACCATTCAAAGAGAGGAACCAAAGAAAAGGAAGAATTAATGCATCCACTGTGATTACATACTAACTCATCCAAAGTTAACTAACTAAAGTTAAGATTATTTCTACCTTGTTGTTCGGATGCTTCAGAATTTGAGTAACATAGCAACATGAATTTCTACGATGACCTTTAGTTTAATACTACTTTCTTTTCAAAAACATCAATATTATTATTCAGCTTCGAATAACGTAAAGCAGCACATGCATGTCATTTGACGTGATTTTAAATTCTTTTTAATGTTCATAGGTTCGAGAATTTATCATTCAATAAAGCAAGTGGGAAAGCTAAGGTGATGGGGACTATTATATGTGTTGGTGGAGCAATGTTATTGACATTATACAAAGGTATAGAGGTCCACATGTGGCCTATCAAGATTAATTTGCTACATCATGCTAATGAAGCAACATCACATAACAAGTTAGTTGGTGAATCTGGCACCTTTGCTTTGGGAATTGTACTCGCCGTTACCTCTTGCATTTGTTATTCACTGTGGATAGTATTATTGGTAAGTCTTTTTTCGCTTTTTTATGAGGTTCCTATTAAATTGAGATTGGCATTTGCTATCTTAACTGTATACCTGAAATTACTTGCGTTAGAACATTAATAGAGAATTTTATTCTTATTATATCAGTGAGAAGAACTATATTTTACTCATATGGATAAGCAAACAGAGTAAATTAGTCAGGATATGCAGAATAAAGTATGTAGGAGTGTCAAATTAGCTATAGGATTGGGTCATAATTTGCCCAAAATTTGCATGGGTCGACCTGCGTATGTTAATTTGAGCTAAATTATGGGTCATTTTCCAACTTGTCCATCTCAAAATTATTTTTTATTTTGTTATTACTCTAGGTAATTTGTTTAGTCACCAAATCAAACTAACAAAGCTTTTGTCTTATTTATCCTAATTCCTAAGCAATATCTAACCAGCAAAACGAACAAAATTTTACTTCTCTAAGTTTTGATAAGCAAACTTACGGGCCAAAATCTAGATAGGCCAGATTTATAGAAGCACCAGTGTTAAACTTTTGTTCCCCCTTAAAAAAGTGTTTTAACTTTTAACCCCAACGCCATAACTTGAAAGTTGAAACACTTCCTGGCGGATCATCTGGACGTTAGTTAAAAAGAGTCTTGGTGAGTCCTAGCAAGTCGACACAAAAGCTAAAAACTAAACACTTCTTCCATAGGGCTAAAACTTACATACTAGTGGCCGCTATGACCACTCTGGAAATTTACTTAAATGAAACTCGATGGACATTGGGTTCAAAGTCTAGCAATTGGCGAAGCCTAGTTATCGTTTCATTGAGGAGACTATAGCTACAAGTATGATTACAACAATTTACAACTCCTATAATTATGGAAAGATAAAAAAAAATGATGCTATAATTGATAAATGAAAGTATGCACTTAATTCTCTACCAATTTGGTTGCAGTTCTACTTCCTTGACTAATATTATTCTTTTGTTTGTGGTTTTTCTTTTGTTTGTAATAGGCAAAGGTAAGTAAAAACTATCCATGTCATTACTCAAGCACAGCCTTGATGAGCTTAATGGGATCGATTCAGTCGGTCATCTTTGCATTATGCTTCGACAGACAAAGTGCACAATGGAAGCTTGGTTGGGATAGAAGACTATTCGTTGTTGTCTATCTTGTAAGTCAAAATGTTGATTAAGTTGTCAAAATTGTAAAACTCTATCTATCGTATTAAATTTGTTATTGTTATTAGATAAATTTGATGTGAATGGCGCTATGGTTGCTAATGTGTATTGTAATATGCAGGGAACTTTAGGGTCTGGAATTGTGGTAATTTTGATGACATGGTGCTCTCAGAAAAGAGGCCCATTATTTGTCTCGGTCTTCAACCCATTAATACTTCTATTTGTGGCACTAGCCAGTTCGTTACTGCTTGATGAGACCCTATATCTTGGGAGGTACTTTAAATTCTTTTCTTCTCTCCTATCAAAATTTTGATTAATCCATTTAAGTTGTAGCTAATCTTTATTATGCTGAAAAAGCAGATGTAAGCTCTTGAAAACTCTGCTTAATTCATGGATATTTAGCTTCAATATACTTCGTTTATTACTCTGTGAGCTAGGGCTGTTCATTTTTTTGTTTAAATCGAACCGATAAAAAGTTATTGGGTTATTGGTATTGGGTTATCGAGTTATCGGTTATTTAACGGTTTACAAAATTTTTTATTGGGTTATCGGTTCGGTTATAGGTTTTGCACATTTTCTTATTGGTTAAACCGATAATCCAATAAGGTTTTTAAATTTACTACGTTGCACTTATGCATATAAAAATAGTATATTTATTTACTCTTAGTTGGAACTTGGAAACTTCAAATCCTAATCTTCTTTTACTTGTGTAGCTTTCAGCTCACCTCCTCCATTTCAAACATCAATTTATTATTTCAATCCCCACTTACTCCATTTTAAATATCGATTTATTGTTTCAATCCTCACCTCCTCCATTAGTTTATAGAACAATGAAGCATATTTGAATCTATTGTTAGTTGGTTCTTTGAATATGACGAATTCTTTAAGAGGCATTTGAATCTGCTATGAAAATGAAGCCGATTTTGTATTGGATGCAATCGTTTAAGAGGTGATTATTTTACAATTGTTAGGCCTAAGTTTCTTAATAGTTAAACCGAAAACCGAACCGATAAGAACATAAAACCGATAACCCGAAAACCAAATAACTGATACCTTATTGATTCGGTTATTGGTTTAGCACTTTTAAAAACCGAAAACCGATAGTCTAAACCGATAAGGTCTAAAACCGAACCGAACCGGCCGATAAACACCCCTACTGTGAGCTCTAATTGACTAGTTCTTACTTTTATTATTCATAGACATATTATTGAATAATGATGATTTATACAGCTGAGCTCAGACTTGTTAGGAATTATGACATTATTCTTATTGTTTCGTAGTAATAGTAGTAATAACAAAAATCATTATGTAATGCTTGGAACGTAAAGTCTGATGTATGATATAAGTGGAGAATTCTAAGAGGAAAAAGTAACAGCAATCCATTTTATGTATACTTAATTTTCTTTTCAATGCGTGAATTTTTTATCCACTCCTAGTTATATTACCTCATATAAATTTCTTTAAAATTTAGCTTTTAGTAAACCACCAACAAAATTTGTGATATCTCCTCATTGGGTTAACTTCTTGGTCGTGGACAGTGTACTAGGTGGATTTCTTATAATAATGGGCTTGTATGTGGTTCTATGGGGAAAAGGAAAAGATATGAAGGCTTCAAGGTTTTTAGAATCAAAGGAATCCTTGCAGAAAAATGATTTAGAAGCTCCTCAAGATCAAGGTAACACCAGTCACTAAGTACTTTTAGCAAGGCCGATTAAATTTTTGAATACTTAGATTTTTAACTCTTTCTTAGCTTCTTGTTAATGATGAGCTACTTATACCATTATCTTTTGTTTAATCATAGGGGGAAAATTTACAGGCTCTTCTTCCACAATAAAGCAAGGGATGACCTAGTAGGACTTGGAATGAGTTTCTTCCACAAAGTTCAAAGTGGCAACACCATTCAAATGAAGAAGAAAGTTCCGCCTTGTTCATTAGATTTGAATGTGGAACTATCAATATATATTACATAGCTACCTTAAATATGAAATTGTAACATGTAAGGCAATACGTATACCCATTAATTGGGCATTCGACTTCAATAGTAGAGACATGCTGATCATTGATAAGCCTTACAACATTATAGTGCAGTCAACTTGTACAATATTGTCAAATCTACGAGCTAAAGTTCGCTTGTTGATAAAATTAGATACTGAATGAAATGGCTTAAGCAAAAAAGAGAAAAAAAAAAATCCAAGTACTCTCTCTCTCTCTCTCTCTCTCTCTCTTTTTGGAAAAAAAAAAATTGGTTGGATATCAATCTTGAAAAGGGGGAGAAACAGGGCTGGATTAGTAGGAAAATGAGGCTAGTGTTTGTAAACTCGGGAGGACTTGCCCACCAAAGTAGGTTCTTTATTCTTAAAGGAGTGTATTAAATAAAAGAATATGTTAGTAAGGGTAAGTTTAGAAAATTACTATTTTTATATTTTTGATAAATAGCTTAAATAATTATTACAAATAAACTAAGAGAAATTAATATAACTAGTATAACTATCAGCGCGCTGCGCTATCAAAATCAAAAGAAGTTAATTATAGAGAAGCAATATTATTTATAAGTTTATTTTTATAAGGGGTCCAACCAATATACTCTAACCGAAAAGTCAAATATTAATTCAAAATCTTAAAACTCAACTAGTATTTGGCAACCTACAAAGTATTTATTTGGTTCAGACTTATCATATCTAAGAAATGATTGTTAAATTTTTTTTTTCAGAAAAAACTATTAACTTATATACAGCATTTGAATGATACAAAAATAATAAATTACAGTATACTTATTTTTGTAAGCCTAATGTGAAGGACGGTCGCTTAAATTATCACTAAATTTTATTATATTTTATGTTATTTTTGTTCACTTCGCATCTTTGGAAAAACAAGATCAAAGAGGCAAAAACTCAAAATTGTACTACTATCAAACTAGAAACACAATCGATGTTATGGTATTAATAAGTCTACTAATCTGTAGTGAAGTGTCTTCCTTGACATGGCACTTTCTGATTGGCTCATCTCAACCATATTTTAAGCACGTGAAGGGTCTAGATCTAGAACCGGTCAAGTTGGGTCACATACCACAGACAATATAGATGGGATGGTTTACATGGAGGACGAAGTAAGAATCTGATTGAGCCAACGTGTCTTTCACACGAAATCCACCCTTCTGAAATGTGTAAGGGTTTTGTATTATATATTGATCCATGTTATAAATTGGGTCGATCATTCTCACATGAGTTAATAAAAAATGAAGTATTATGTAGAAACGTAAACATAGCCTACGGTATATTATTAGTTACAAATACTAGTACAGGTACTTTGTGGCGACAAACTATTATTTGTGGCTAAGTTGATTTAATTGAAGAAACTTATGGCCCACAATTGTTGGATTATACATTTATACTTGACAAAGTTGACATTAATTTTTGTAAAGGGTTTTTTACATAAATATACAAATTTTCACCCTTAATTACAAAAAAGTAGCAATATTTTACAAATTACAGTACATAGCAATATTTTCCTAATACATTTTTACAACATTTCATTTTTAATAATTACACTTACCCCACTTTCCTACAAACCCTAAAACACTTTCTCCACTCCCCCTAACCAAACCAGCCGTCATCCCCCATTTCCACATCGTAGATCCAAACATACAACGGAGAGTAACATTATCGGCGGAGGTGGAGATACTCAGAAGACAAGGGGAGACGAGATGCATAGCAGTGGTACATGCTCAGAACTCCCATCGCCGGTCGCTCAGAGCTCCCATCGCCGGTGACCCTTTTGTTTCTCTTTCTCTGCCTTCGATTGGTCTGTTATTGAAGCAAAAAAAAAAAGTGCAAAAGGGAAGGCGAAAGGCGGAGCAACAGTGATGCTACCAGAGCCCTCTCACCGGAAAAAGGACCCGGCGTCGCTCCTCCACTCCGCCGCTGTCTTATCAGAGGAATCAAAGTTCTGTTTGATTGTTCGATCTACTTTGGGACTTAACGGAGTCTCTGTTTCCTCCACTACTCGTTGCCCTTGTTTCGTTCATCTTAACCAGTCATTAAAACTCTGTAAAATCGGGAGAAACTTTCTGATATACATTTCTACTTTACAAATCTCAGTTATATATATGTAGTACTGGAACAATATTCAATTTTTTATTGCTACTGTGAGACTTGGGGATGAGAATTGGGCATCATTCATCACTGCTACTGTGATTTTCCAGTTGCAATAGTTGCTTGTATTTCATCTTTTGCTTAAGCTTGTTTATCAAGATATTTCGTTTATTATTTCTGGGTTTGATATCGTATATTTTTGCGACTTGATTATGTAGTTCTTCTATTTGTTCTTCTGCCTGCTCACTGAAACATTGAAACAATATGAAACAATTGGTGAAACAGTCTGATACGGTCCGAAACGGCGCTGAAACAGTATAATACAGTCTGAAACAACATTGAAACAATCTAAAATAGTTGTTGAAACAGTCTGATAGAAGCACAAGTTTAATTACTTCTTTCAGAAACAATAAAAACAATAGAATGATACAGTTTAAAATGGAGTTGATACAGTCTGAAACGGGAGTTGATACAGTTTAAAACAGTCTGAAAACGGGGAGTTGATACAGTTTAAAATAGTCTGATACAGTCTGAAACGGCATTAAAATACTATGATACAGTCTGAAATGGTGCTGCAGAAACAGTTGAAACGGTGCAGTAACAGTTAGAAACAGTTGAAATGGTGCAGAAATAATTAGATACGGTGCTGCAGAAACAGTTGAAACGGTGCAGAAACAGTTAGAAACAGTTGAAACGGTGCAGATACAGTTAGAAACAGTTGAAACGGTGCAGAAACAGTTAGATACGGTGCTGCAGAAACAGTTGAAATAGTGAAGAAACAGTTAGATACGGTGCTGCAGAAACAGTTGAAACGGTGCAGAAACAGTTAAATACGGCGCAGAAATAGTTGATACGGTGCAGAAATAGTGAGATTCAATGAGATAAATTGAGGATGGATGAGGAAAAGTGAACTTGGGGAAAATGAGAGGAGTAAAAGTGAAATTGGGGGGGGGGGGGGAATGGTGGGAGGAAAAGTGAAATAGGGGGAAATGAGATGAGCATAAGTGATAGTGGGGGAAATATAAGGAAGAATGTAAGAGTTTGGAATGTTATGGGAAAATATTGCTATGTTTTTGCTATGTTTGTAATTATCTTGTGTTTTCCTCTATATAGGGTAATTTTACTAAAATGTTGTTATGTTTGGTAATTAAGCTCTAAAACTTGTACTTTTATGTAAAAAATCCTTTTGTAAAACACCATTGTTTTTTATGTAAAAATTTCGCGTAGGGGCCTGTCTGGCGCGCGCTAATTGATTTGTAGCCGTCAAAAATAAATTCGCTAAGAAATAGCCACATCCGGACAAATCCCAGTATAAATACTGGGGCTTTGAACAAGTTTTGTTCAAACTCCCAGTATTTATACTGGGGGAAGCTTCAGTAAACTAGTCCCAGTATTTTGTTATGGGACTTTGTATAAAGCTTCAGTCCCATAACAAAATACTGGGGCTATGAACAAAACTTGTTCACAGCCCCAGCATTTTGTTATGGGACTGAAGCTTTATATATAAAGTCCCATAACAAAATAATGGGATTTATCCCTTTGATGGGACCTTTGTTATGGGAATAAATCCCATTATTTTGTTATGGGATAACTCGACATGTGCTCTTATTCTTCTGTCAAAAGTAGGGAACAGCAAGTGTCTGATCAGATCAATCAAGCGAAAATAATGGGACCTTTGAACAAGGTCCCATTATTTTGTTATAGGATTATTTTGTTATGGACCTTTGAACAAGCTTCAGTCCCATAACAAAATACTTGGGCTTTGAACAAGTTTTGTTCAAAGCCCCAGTATTTTGTTATGGGACTAGTCTGGGGTGTTTTTCCAACGCTAATGGAGCTTAAGTGCGCGCGCGAATTTTTGGCTATTCTTCAGTGAATTTTGAAACGGTGGATAGTTCCCAATAAGCGCGTCCAAAAATGGCTAGTGATCAAAATTTCCCGTTTTTTATTTCTTTTGTCAATTAAAAGAATATACTAAATATCGTTACTCATATTCCAAATCTTCTCTTCATCTTCGCTCACACCTATTTTTAACATTCGTCCAATACATAAGTAGAACATAACTAAAGTAAAAAATTAGAGTAGAGATCGAATATGGAGTGCAAATCTTAACCAAGAAAAAAACTTTTAGGTAATTTATTTTATCAATTTAAACTTACTTTCCTAAAGTTGCTCAATATTTATATGAGTGAGTGAGAGCACTTAGCAGTTGCAAAGTGATACAATAATCTAGACAGATACCACTATTATCCAGCAACTAAAAAAGAAACAAAAAATAAACAAGTCCAAGTTGCTACGGCAAACGCTACCACAAGGTAAAGATAGACATCTCTTGGCAAAAAGGCACTCTTATGAGTTAGTCCTATGTCTTGGCACCTCTCCTTCATAAAAGGCTTAAATTAAAAAGACCAATACCTTTATAGCACATTTACATTGAGCTCCATCTTGATTGGTCCCATGGCCACAAAGCTTGTTGTGAAGCCTCAAATCACAGTTTCCCACCTGTCTCCTCCAATACCAAACACCATTGAAATCTTGAGAAATCAAACAACTTTCTCAGCCACTAATTGTCGAATAAAGTTTAAGAAGATTTCAAGACTTGGACAAAGGACCATTTCTCTAACCAAAGCTGCAGAAAACCAACAGAATGTTGAGGTTTCAGAATCAGATTTCAGAACTGCTTCACAAATCAAGATTGACCTCTATGATGCACTTCAAGGTATTGGTTTCATTTACTTCTTTCTACCTGTAACCCCCTACCCCTTGTCCTCACCCCACCTCCCAGCATCCTCTGCCCCGGCCCCTGCATCTCTATTTCTCTCTGTTATTATATTTTATTTCTTATAATAAGATATTCGATACTTATTGGTATGACTAGTCTAGATTTGTATATTCATCAAAGGCAAAGCGCGTATCTATTTCTATATTTCTTCGTTTTGGACTTGGTAGCTGAGGTAAGTAGTATTAGTAACTTAGCTTTCTATAGTTGCAATACTAGTGATCGTTTTAAGAATGTAAGTGAATTTGCTGTACTAGTTTTCATGTTAGCAGTATGGTTCTACAATAATTGCAATATGTGCTCTGTTGTTTATACGTCTGTTTACTAGAATTGCTTAGGTTTATTTAAAAAAAAACATTTAACTGCACGCGATATTTACATTAAACCAATTAATGCAATATTTGTACTATGAGCTCTGTAATTTATAGCTCTGTGAACACATGTTTAGGAACTAATAGAGGAATATTTGGAGTGTCAACTGAGAAGAAATCTGAAATTGAAGAGCTGGTCAAACAACTGGAGTCTCAAAATCCAACTCCTGAACCAACCTTATCTCTAGATAAGGTGATGTGGTAGTATGCCAATACCATAAAGCTTTTCTATTAATTGCTGTATATTTTTGACAAAATTAAAATAAGCAAAATGAAACTCTTGGAATATGAATAGGTGGCTGGAAGTTGGAAGCTTGTATACAGTACTATAAGCATTTCAGGATCAAAAAGAACAAAACTTGGATTAAGAGATTTCATTACACTGGGAGATTTATTTCAGAATATTGATATTTCTGAGGTATGTGTTTCACAAGATGCTTTAAACTTTTTTTTTTTTTTAATTTTAAATTCCTTGGGCATATATACAATTTTGTCATCTTTGATCTTTTCATATTTTCTGGCATAACAAAAAAAAAATTCTTAAAATTCCATAGGGACCACTGCAGTATATTTTTGAATCTATGATTTAAGCTAGCGTTCAAAGATGATTTGGTTGAAACTTGAAAACTTTGAGGTTTTGAAATTGAGTTGAAAAATAGTTTTTGGAGTATTTGGACATACATTTCACTTGAAGAAAAGTTAAAGTTTTGTGAGTGACAAAAATAAAATTCCAAAACTCCCAAATATTGGTTGAGACCAGTTTTTGAGAATTTGAAAGATTTTATTTTTAAAATTTAGACAAATTGTATAAACAAACAAAAATTTAATTTGAAATATTATCTCAAATTTTGGTCCCAAATTTTATAAATAAACGGGTCCTAAATTTTATGTGTTCAATGTCCTTTAAAGTTTTTGACACTTGACTCCCCTAGTTCAAAAGCTACATGTCCATGCAACATGATACATGACATCAATACATCATATTATATAGTAGTATATGTTAGTTAATGTCATTTTCGACTAAATCAAACATTTTGATAATTGATAAATGGAGGGGAAAGCTGTCAATGTGATCAAGTTTAATGCCAGAGGGTTTAGTTTATTGAGTGGAGAGTTACGGATTGAAGCCTCCTTCAAGATTGCATCCAAATCAGTTGAGATTTCTCTGCCCCACTTTTTTGGTTTTCCCATAAAATTGATAGGAATATTCATTTTATATTTGTTAATTTCCATTTTTTTTTAATTTAATTCTTTCTTCCAATGTAGAGAGTTGACATTTTCTACAACAGTTCTGCAATCACACCAGACCAGGTAGGAATTTATTATACTTTCTTCATTGCAAAACAATACTACTAGCTTTGTCCAAAGCGAGTCTTTTTATGAAATTGATACTGCCACATCAATTATCTTTTGGAAAAACAAAAATACACCAAACAACAGTAGTTTATCATGGTCAATTGATGAAATTGGAGTAAAAATGTGAATCTATCACTTAAGTCAAATGGCAACGACGCGAGTAAAACATGTGTCATATATCTATTATTTAATGCAAAAATGGACATAAATAACTTTTTTAATTATTACAATCATGACACTCTTTTTGGACGGAGGTATTATACATTTTAGTTTATACACACTCTTTTTCCAAAAAGAAAGGCTAATAAAATTTTATGTTGAAATTGGAACAGTTGATGAACGTGTTTCAGAAAAACTACGATCTTCTTCTTGGCATCTTCAATCCTGAGGGCTGGCTTGAGATTACGTATCCTTTATTTGTTGATTAGTTTAAGCCCTGAGCTTAGCAAAACTTCCTCCCTTTTTTTCTTTCTCAATTAGGATAAAAGAAGAAAAAGATTCATAAATAGTTTTGTTTAAAGGTTGAAGATAAACCATCAA